>OY787660.1:30473695-31705933 GCA_963678985.1 Spisula subtruncata | reverse complement strand
CCGATGGTTTCATTAATGCGACCGATGCAATGCTGCAACGAATATGCATGTGTAGCAGAAGTCAGGAGTTAGTGAATTAGATATAATTGTTATTGTTGCAAGTAGAGTGCTTTGCTGAACTAAGTAATAATGAACCATATCACTTACCCTTGATGACTAGATTGCAGAAGTTCAACATTTTTCAGAATTTCCATCTTGTAGCAGGCAGCCGTAGACAAAGTTGTAGTGTAGTGTAGTGTAAATTTGCTTAACTATTTGAAACCAGGAACGTTTTAGCAAGTAATTAAATAAAACTTCAAGTAGTGTCTGCAGAAAACTCTTGAACTACTGAGTGATAATTTCTAATTCAATTGCTTACCATGTCAATTGTCTAAACATCTGGTCATGTAATTAATTTCAAGTAAGTGCTTGCGAATGGAATAACTTTGATCAATTATTCAGATGTTAGTTACACCTCATTGACTACATCAAAGGTACATTTGTCTGCTTTAATCTCCACATGGGTGTTGATGTCAATCAAGTTATAGAGTGCAGATACTTTAAAGGTGATAAGATGAAAAGGTGAACTGCAGACTTGATAATTAGTGTCATGGTCGGTGTATGTCAATGTAACAACAACATCGTGTATATCAGTGTACATAGAACTATTTGAGTTTAATTAATGGATTTGTAACTTGGTCTATCACGGTGACGTTATTAAGTATTCAGCTATTTTGCAGTCTGGACTCGGCATTTCATTTTCTCGTTCGATTATGCGTGGCCATTGTGTCGTCTATTTGTGTTATGTACTTTTGTATGTTTTCTGTGCTTGGCTGGTTACTTTAAGTGTTCCCTACCTTGTCCAATGTTCTCATACCATATTGTACATACTTAAGTTTGCATTTCTAAACATGCAGACTAACCTACGCATATACACAAATAGTATTAAACGCGAATATATGGACCGATACTGCATTAACTACTCAGGGAAATTGAGGTTAGTATTAGCTTAATATCGAATACTGATTTGTTACATGTTAGTATCATCTGTATAAAAATGACAGAATGGCATTGGCCTTGCGATTGTATCCTTGACCCGGATAACGCACCGGCATACGTGACAGAAAGACACGTTTTGTTCAGCAATTAGCTGTCATCGGTATTATACTGCATAATAGTAATCAGAAACAAAATTATGTGGTAATTGTCTGTAATTAGTTTATATTATCATTAATTCGGTAATTATATACAATGATCTGAAATACCAGATGCGCCTGATGTATGAATCACGGTTTATTTGCTGTTAATTTCTCATAAGTTGTTTTATATACGAACTATATGTAATAATGGTCATTTACCTTGGGTTTTGTGGGAACTGCATTGATATACACATATTTTCCAAGGATCGGCGCAAGATTGGTTACAACATCACTGGACCGACCGCTTGTAACATAGTTTAGAGTTTGAATAGAAAGTTATTATGTAGTCGAGTTTATCTACAAAATCGACGAAAGTTATTACACCAAAAACATCACTGATGCTACATTACTTTTAATTGGAAATTGCCATATGCCTGGTATGTTAATTGCTAACACTTACACAGAAATACCAAAGTTGAATTACAATAGGTTTTGTCAGGATTCCTAATCAGTATTTACATGTATATAATTCATTATTCTTGATATTGTTGATTTAGTTCTTAGAAATGTCATATCAAAGCCATCGGTCGCACATTTATCCCTCACATTGAAGTCGGTTTACAGACAACTGACAGACAAATGTCATAAGTAACCAGCATTAACGTCTCCTGATAGGTAATGAACAGGACATATTAACCAACATGCTGATGTCCTGTCAAGATAAACAATTTCATTACAATGTTTTCATCATCTCCTAATACACTGTCGGCTGATGGTTCGCTGATATATGTGCGATGGGAAACAATTTATTCTTTAAGTCATTCACTGTCAGAATTAAATGTGTCTTAATGATGGCCGTTGGTGATAAACTTCACCGTGGAACTTTTATTTCTGGTTGTTTTGATGAACATCAAAACATTTGGCTCCATTGTTGAAGCCTTTGGAGTCTTTTGGAAAACTAGTACTGAAAAAATATGTTGCAGTACGAAACCATATATTGGTGTTAGTTATGGCCTGTGTAAGCTCTATAGCAAAGTTTATACCGGTTTACCTAACTGATAGTCTCAATTGCCATGTTCGTTATTTGGTCAAGGACTCAGCAGAAACAGCAGAACACACAGAAACACAGTTTTGGAAACCGGGTAATGTGTATTTAAACTTTGGGGATTTTACAATCGTATTTGTAAAAATAATTGGTGTACTATTTTAAAATGTGTCCTTCACCACACGGAGAAACATTTTGAAGTACATGCTGCTCTTCATGACTATGCAGCTTGGTGCATTTCTCCATACCCTACCATGTATGTTAAACAACTGATTCATGTATTTCGTTCAACTTTTCATAGCTCAAATTTGGTCATTCAACTTAATAAAGGAAGGAATAGCGGACAATAATGTAACAAGGAGTTAATTTTCATGAATTATTTCAGAACCTATACGTGTGTTCTATTACATCGATTTTATAATAAATATAATTGTCTTCTGTTGGCGATTGAACCTAACATTAACGATGATTTTAATGTCAAATATGAAACATTAACTTGTCGAAAAGCTTTTAACTGAGTGTAAATTATAATTTGGATATGGTATTCGCAGGGTAATGTCTAAATTGATGTGTTTCATTCCTGTTGCTCGTCATTTTTACAATTTGTTATTTTTTCAATGATAATTTAAGTATTTTTCGTTCATGTCTGATGCTATTATTCAATACCCAGATATTTGATGATTAAGGAATGCTTTGGTGATAATACATATGGACGGCTTTGAAAGCATCTATCTAACATGGCTTATGTCTCATTGTTGTTTACAATGTTTTGTAGCAAATTACACATTTGATCATTCCCAAAATGTTATCTCTTTGAACTTTTATGTCAGCCATACATGTATATTGGTTTGTTCAGGTCATGCAAAAAGATGTATACATAATACAGTGTCCAAATTTCAAGTCATTTCAGACTGCTATACCAAGGCTAAAATCTTATTAACACATTCTTGTTCTTAAAGTAAATTATATTTGGATTAAATGTTACTGTATGTAACTACACCAAAAACAATTCGGCCTTAAGCTTTCTTGTTGGCACAACAACATGTATGTCCCAAATCGAGTCATACTGTATGTTTGTCCGCTGTAAGTACAGCACTTGAAATGTATCCATGCTCGTTCAGTTAAGTGATACATGTATTTTATACTTTATCGGATGTAAGAATTTCTGAAACCGGCCTTATGACCTATGAAAAATTGGCTGTAGTATTTTCATTCATTATTGCGTTCAATTGTGTGTGACATTGTGCCGAGCAATTGTGTGGAAGTGCTACGCAAAATTGGACACTTTATCGGGCTGGAGAAATCCCTGTGGTCTGTGTTGCTTCTGTCTGTCCAAGTAGTTCATAGTTTCATTAAGTCTATGTAAAATGATATCTTTGAAAATCCAGATGTTACTTCAGTATAGAGACAATTTATTTTAATCTCAAGTTTAATTGGTTTTGTCTGGTAGAAAACATAGCCAATTCCAGTCTTATTGTATAGGGGATTGCAGAGTGTCGTATATATGTCTGTACATACAGGCTGTTTACCTCATAGCATAATCTCTCTGCGCGATTTACAAGAAAGCATTTTACTCTATACTCCCTATTCCCCTAAACGTTATATTTATTAGAAAAGAGTTATTGGTCATAATTATACCGAACATATATCTGTTTAATATAGACCCAAGGTTGGGACTTGTTATCTAATAAATCTGGGAAAAAAATGGTAATAGTTTGTGCAATTCACCAAATACTTTTAAATTGACATTTCTTAGTTAGTATTTTTTCCTTATTTTAGAAATTTGCAGGCTTTATCCTTAATCTATTAGTGGTTGCAATTAGTACAATACGTAAAAAAAGCTATGCCGACTATGCTTTACCCAATATTTGAAATACAAATGTAATACATTATGGATATAATCTGTTTTTGGAAACCTTTATGTTCTCCAAAATGAGGGTTCCGCTGCTATATCGTCAATGAAGGTATTTCTTGTTGTATTACTATTCCCTAAAGTAACCAATACAGACAGAACACACGCTGTTTCTAGATTGTAGAATAGCTATTAAAACATAATTTGGTCGATATTGAAGTTTTCTTAGATTCTGGAAATAGGAAGGAAGGTCAAGATCAGAAATATAATATTTGCATCAAGAGAAGGGGAATGAGATACATACGTATTTATGCTACGGTGTTTCTGAAGGAAACGTTTTTTTCTGAATAATATCTAAGTGTGAGGAAAAAGCAGGTCAACGCGTAGCAAATGGTAAATCCCAGAATTGTTTTAGTACATTTGTGCGTTTGCTACAATGACCATTTTGTACACGTATCACAAAAATGGGTCCTATACAATACACATGCAATTTACTTTTAAAATGGCAGCGACATGTTGTGAAAGGTCATGCATGTACTATCTTTTGACCAGAGGGTTTCTGATAAGCTTATATGGTTCATGTATTACAGATGAATTTGCAAGACTATGTATGATCTTATTCTGAGTGTCGAGAAAGTAATACTGTACACATACAAATGTATTGTGTTCTTTACTAGCGCAGCCACAAAACAAATGTAACTGGCACACAAAACATAACACTTTACCTCTCGCTTGTTGTCATTTTTACAACAGTCTAGTACGTTCGCCGTCAATCTATCCATCCGGTTACACGGTGTGTATATGTATTTCATTAGCTAAACTAAGCCCCATAGCTTGCAAAACTGTTCTCGTGTTACTAAACATATTTATGCACGTGATATTTCCGACAACAAGAACTAAGTGCAATATGCTCTCATAAATGATGTTTAATATTGTATTGATTAAAATATCCGACTAAACACTCCCTTTACTGCGATTCATTCTGGAAGTATTTTACAGCATAAATGATATTCCAGACGTTATTAAACACCGATGCGAATATTGCTTTCCATAAAAATGGAACATCGGCAATTCTAGATAAATATTGCCTCTTCGGGTGTTAAGTCATTTTTACCCTTTTAGTTATATGTGTTAGACGAGGTACCTAGCTATTCGTCCTGGATATTAAGCATCCACTACAAATTTTTCCTTCACAAGCAACACAGACATTATCATATTTATAACAATACAACATTCCTATTCCGAAGCTATTGGCGTATTCGCCAATAAGTTCTAAAGATGGTTAATAATAAGAAGTATGTCTATTGAGATGGGTTGCATCTTTTGTAGTGAATGTCTTTTAAGATGGGTTGTATGTTTTGTAGAATATGTCTTTTAAGATGGGTTGTATCTTTTGTGGTGTATGTCTTTTAAGATGGGTTGTATGTTTTGTAGAATATGTCTTTTAAGATGGGTTGTGTCTTTTGTGGTGTATGTCTTTTAAGATGGGTTGTATCTTTTGTAGTGTATGTCTTTTAAGATGGGTTGTATGTTTTGTAGAATATGTCTTTTAAGATGGGTTGTGTCTTTTGTGGTGTATGTCTTTTAAGATGGGTTGTATCTTTTGTAGTGCATGTCTTTTAAGATGGGTTGTATCTTTTGTAGTGTTTGTCTTTTGAGATGGGTTGTTTCTTTTGTAGAATATGTTTTTGAGATTGATTGTATCTTTTTACATGATTATGTCTCTCTATTGTAGGTATAGACGTCTGTGTTTTCCACTTCATGGTGCACCACCCGATTTAGAAGTGGATCATTTCATTTCTATTGCTCAGGTAAGTCAAGTCATTATCAATGGAAGAAATATAGTAGTCTTTTGGGGGCATGTTCACACGAGCACACGAAAAATTACTTGGACTGAAGCAGTCTAAATACATATAGGTCAAATTGGCAATTTTAGACACTAACATACCCCTTTTGTATTAATTTATATAACCTGCCATTATTAAACGGTTAACAAGAACAATGTTTCCTAAATATTGGTTCTAGACTAGATATTGATAATTGAGAAGAAATATGCCACCATACAAATTGTGTGATATGATGCACAATAGTTTGTTTGCTCTGCTAAATGAATTTATTTTCTCATATGGACTGGTTGTCTATAATGTCACTGACTGTAAGCCTTTGCAATTTGCACCATGCATTCCGAGGTGGACACTATGAATGAAACATTTGAATACCTAAGAGGTTCCCACAAGATTCTACCACATTGGGCAGACACAATTCTTCCATCTTATTGCTTAGATTCCACACGGTGTGGTCATCATTTATGAGGATCAGGTTTTGTTCGACAGTTGAAGGATCATTTGGATTTATTCTTCACAACTTCTCATTCATGTTTTAATGCCGGAGATCAGTAATGGCTTCTCTGTTATTATGTGTTTTGTTGAAAGAATATCAATGAATATTTATTGAAAGAAAATAACGTCCAAGGCTTTATCAAAGTACTTAAAAGTGAATCCTAAACTTAACCTCAAATTCGAATTCTTTGTTATTCTTTAACTGCTACAAATTGTGGTAAAGATATGCAAGGTTATGGATAAATCAACTAATGACCTCCTACAAATCATATGTGGCCCATATCTATGGTTGTAAAAACGTTATAGGGTATTTAAATATGAGCGTAGTTGTGAGCCTTCAGTAAGTGTTTTATAAATCAGTACCTTGGAATGTCGTTTTGTTGGAAATTAAACTGCAATAGTAGCCGAAATCATTTACTTCAACTCCTGAATAGTTCGTACTTTCAGATTTGTTATTTGAACAAGCTTTTACGTAGATACCATTTATGATATTATATTGATAATAATAATAACGAACTTAGCACTTTCTTTACTTCGATTCTGTCTGAAGCATTTTATTGTATTAGATGACGAAGTACACGATGGTTTGTGAATTTCTAGTTCATACTGTTGAACGATAGCTTCGAACATACGTCGTATTAATGAAAAGGCTATTTGCGATCACACTTAGATATTTAATTTTAGTTGTGTTCTTCATTATTTGTGAAATAGTTAAGTTTAAACAATTAATAGCATTGCTTCCTGGTCTCCCTCTTTACATACTCTGGCGGGAAAGAATAAACATCAGCAGTATGATGTCGAGGAAAATAAATACAAATTCTAGTATTTTCTTTCTTGATCGAACTAAAATTATTTTAATCCTTTGGTAAAATATATATGTTTTTTTTAGTTTTAGAGACTATAATTTTCACTTAATGTATCGGTTACGGTATAATTGAAATTCGAAACTACAAATTTCATTTTAATTTTCGGTTTATGATACTTTTGAATTGCAAAATCTGAATTGATATCATTGATGTGTTCAATCCGTGTTATTATTGCTCATTATTTACCCCACGATGCACTAATCTCCTAAAACTGTTATTCACTCCATTCGTTTTAATGTTTTTAATGATTTCGAAATCCATATTCTTCTCACTTATTCACAGATTTTCCCTGATGTGATATAACGCTGACGGTGCATTGATTTATTGCGTTGCAGCTATTTTTTCAGCATTTTTCTGTTTAGATTGAATAATATTTGGCCTTTTTGTGAGTGCATTGGAAATTTAAACATTAACTCACGCCCTTGCTAACGTTGAACATGATTGGGCTGTCAGATCATGCGATCCGTAATGATAAATGGTCGACAGGAAGGTCTTAACATAATGAAGTCGGTCCTCTGTAAGGACACAGTTCATTTTATGTTTTGGTAACTGAAACTGAAAATTGTTTAATTTCTGATGTCCAAAGAACGATGGAAAAAATAACAATACGACCAAAAGAGGCCATATGTCGTTCAAATGTCTTTGGGTGAGCGCAATACGACACCAAAGGGCCTCTTGAAATTTTTCATTCCCTCCTATCGATACCAAAATGTCCGAAGCGTTCTTATAAAGCACAACACATAATAACAAATGTGGCCTAAACTGATTTCTGTCAACAGCAATGATCCCTAACATCATAAGTTTCCAAAATATTCACGCTTTGATGTCAAAACATGAAATATAAGATAATTATTGTTGCGGTAATGGAATTAAAATGCAAATAGTTATTGTTGCTAAAATGGAATTTAATGCAAATGTTGGCACTTCTGAATTTGTAAAGGGAAATTATAATACATAACTTTTTTCAAAGTCAGGTTTACTTAGCATGTTCAGCATATACCAACCGCTTTACTATACTACATCATTGTAACCAATACATATGCTGTATTCTTTCGAAGGACCATTCTTTGTACGAACTAGTCTATGATAATAAAAAAAATGCTGAGCACAATTTAATAATATTGACTTGTTCAGTGTGTATCAATATATATAAACACTAACGATATGTATGGGTTATCGGTACCGTTTCAGGATTCATGTTTGACGACAGGGGACAATATGCCACCTGCTATGTTGTTTACGGGACAGGAGAGTGCTGGAAGGGTTACATTAGGGGCTGTGATGGGATATCTGCTGGCTTCATATAAAGATACTGATGATTGCAAAAGAAGGTACAAAATTTGTTCACTTGTTACATGTACATGCCTCGTATTTGGCTGCCAACATTACATTATGTTTTTGAGTCCTCATACGTTTCTGGGACTTGGACATAGTCTCGAACTACATGTACAATATACATACAAAAATGTAGTTTCATAGATGATTCTGGTAGAAGGACGTCGTCTTCATCGTCGTATATGCATACACGTAATAACAATATTTTTTAAAAAGTCAGGGCAAACGACGTAGTGACAAGCGTTGGCGTAGCCTGTGTTCAATATTTACATTGAAATACTTTCATTAGTACAACTGAAAATGTCATTACTTGTTTGATATATGCATCATTAAATGAAGTACTGGTTGAATGTATATTATGTGTGATTAGCTTATATATTGCCGAAAATATATAAATAAGCGTGATTTATCTTGTTATCTTAAATTCCAAGGCTTCACGTGTGAGCAGTTTGTCTTTGTTTTGATATCCATGATAAACAGACCCCTAAGACTTCAGGTGATGTATCAATGCCCCCCTCCACAACGAACATTGACTGTACTATTCCATGCCTTTTACACAAGTCGATTCCCTTTGTTTCCTCTCATTCCTTCATATTTTAACATGTTCAGTGTAGAACAAACACCAAGTACTTTGTGTGACCCATCAATCAGTTTGAGTGTCACCTCGGCTACATCATTTTCCATCTATTTAAGGGTATTGCTGTACCATTGCTGTAAATGGCATCGCTTAAAGCATTAACTTATTCTCTAGAGTGCGAATGAATCACTACAATTTAATAAACATATAGTATTAAATATACATGGTACGCTGGAAAGTGTTGTTTAACGTATGGTTTTGGATTAAGACATACTCTGAACATCAATATGTCTCACGACTTGAATCGTTAATATAGACGATTTACCATGTTCATTGTAAGGTTCTGAGAAACCATTGAATCTCTTGTCATAAGACATGAGCAATCGACTTTAAGACGTGTTACAAAAATCTACAAAACGTCAAAAAAGTTAAATATAACTTCAGGGCCTTCAGTGTGTTTCTTTAGCAATGAAATATTCAGCTTCACAAAAGCGAAAAATGACTACTTCTCATACCACATAACGAACACAAGAACGTCTGTGTTAAAAGGAACAACTATAAGTTTCGAGACTTGATTTACAATCAATGAAATATATTTGCATAAACAAACCTGTATGGACATGTTTTGTTGTTTATTAAGATTACAGACATAGCCTGTCTGATTAGTTTCCTAAATAAGTAAACCACTATTGCATTTATGTGAAACAAACCAAAAGCGTTTAAGAATAACTTATATTGAGCATATTGAAACAATATAGAGAGAAATGTAATGCGTATTTATGGCTACATTGGCCATATATCATAAATACAGGCTGCAAAATGATATTGCGTTTGTGAATTATGGTACCAGAAATATGAACAGTACTCATACATTTCACATACTGCAGCTAATACATTATCTGTCAAGGCTGGAATTGTTTTTGTGAAAATCGAACTGTGGGCGGATCAGATGTCTGGTTTGCTCATTCCATCTAAGCTAACTGTTGATTATATATACATCATTTTAAAAACAGTGCTTATGTTTAAGGTTTGTGATATGAACATTTAAACATGAACATCACTTCGCTTGGAAGTGATTAAACGTGTATGCAAAACTCAAATCAGTACATATACTGAGTTCCAAAAGTTCCGCATCCAATATATGGTGTGTCTTTTTTACTAGAATCTCCAACTTATTTATGATAATTCAAATGCGCATGTGTAGAGCGATGTGTACTTCATATAAATCCATGACAGTTATCGATTTGAAGATATGCATCGATCCATAATAACACCACATGTGACACCACCCCACGATTCCAAAGTACACACAACGATATACTACTATTTTGCAGTGGAAGGGAGGTAATAATACCAAATATTATCTCTCTTTGACCACAGACAATTATTGATGTTGCAATAGAGTCTGTACAACAGGCCAGATTTTAAGAAACAACATCCTTGACGAAAAAAACGTAACATAAAAGTAAGTTTCCTCTTATTTTAATGTTGGGTGGACTACAAATAAGCTACAAAAATGCCGTTGTTCTTGGTGCAAAAATATAGCGGCATTACCTGTCTATGTCAGCGGTATTGACCCTTGACCTGTTGTCACGTGGTACGTCATATACAGTTTTTTTCGGATGGAGATGATACGACAGTCTTATTATGATAGAGACATGTCAATTTAATTCGACACAATGTATTTTTAGTGAAACACCAGCCTCTAGCGTCTTATATACACGAGTACGTTCACCATTATCCATTTTGCAATCAAATTATGCGTACATTTCTAACTTACTAAACTAACTTATTGTGTTTTTTCGTAACACAGACACGATGCAAGTAAATTGGAAGTGAAAATAAAGCCGACAATGAAGAACCCAAATAATGGGTGCTTGAATAGACGTTTTTACCATTTGTGATAGTGTGATCATTCAAGCATGACGAAATCCAACGTAAATAGGTTCAACATAAACACTAAGGATACGCAAATAGACAGTGTTCCTAAAAAGTTTTTTTAAGTTAACTATTCAAAAAAAATGAATTTTTAATAAAGATGCAGAACTTTTGGAACTCAGTATATATAGTCGCTCAATATGAAACAACGAAAACAGAATGATGTCCGTTTTTATGACGCCCGCACATCGAAATCGTAGACGCCTATAATACCATTGAAGCTTTACTAGACTTTACCCCTATAATTTGAAAGTAACGAAGTTGGTGTTTTGATTTGTTGTTATGAAACCATTACATAACAATTGGTAGTCTTTAGTATTTACTCTAAGCTTATAGATATCGTAGCAATATACAGACAACCAAATAGTTTCTTTAATATCAATAAAATGATAGACTCAATATGATTATTGTTACAATCGGGAACTTGGAATACAGATTAGGATTGAAAATTGGTAAATCTAACCTTGCTGTCTGGAATTTTGCAAAACTATTACGCAATGTGATTCGGATATTTTAAAAATATTTTATAATGTCTGTTGTCGGGTTAAGGTTATGAAGGATGAATATTGGCATGTGAATTTATGCTTGTTTGCTGGTATATAAGTGTATATGTAATTTCTATAATCATTGTGTATACCATAAACCCATGGGCATTACATAATAATTATATGGGAGAAGGTTGGAAACTGACTTGTTGAATTGCGATAACTTTGAGACCACTATTCTATCGGGAATTTGAATTACCAAGCATAAACATGTACGTAAACAACAGTAATTCCACTGGCTTTTCTTCCCTTATACTCTCATGGCAATGCATAACATCATAAATGAGTGATGAATGTAATTTGGAATATACTTTTACGATCGGATAACGGGAACAAGAGATGCATGCATATGCATTGTTTCTGGCTTACAGTATGTGCATGTAAGCAAACTTTCTGGCTAATGTTGATGTCATTTAACAACATGGTGCCTTGGGAAATAAAACTGATTTGAAAATAAAAGGCCAGGTCGTCTTGACATTAAATTGTGTATTCAAGCAATAACTATGGTATGTGGATGTTATATTGGCATACAACTACCAGACATTCGGCGAGAAAAATCAATTTGAGGGCCTTTACTTGTAGAATATTTGCAATCCCATAACTCATGCAAAATTCATGCATACCAGTTGAATTTTATCCTTGGTAATAATTCTTCATTCGTCTCCACATGGGATTCAAGCTGCCAAGTTATCAATGTATTACATTTAAATAACCTATTAGTTCCAGTTGGAAATACAAACATACACATACATATTTATAACTTAACAGCTATATGCCATGTCGTGCTTTGCAGTAGTAAATTACGATATAACTTATCAGTCCGTAGATGATGGCATTATATACGTCTTATTTCTATAGAAATAAACTGCATGTACTGGCAAAAAAGTTATTGGATTCGGAGTGAAACGCATTGCTTATATAATTTAATCTGCAAATGCATTGATGTAGTTGACATCTATTTCATAACGTGGATTAGTAATTTGTCATCTTACTCAAAACTGAAACGTTTATGTCCTGTAAGTTGGTTACAATTTCACACTCAATTTCATATTCAATATTCGATGTCTGTTAAATATTTCATAGCAACATTTACATAATGTTGCGACATGAGTTAGAATTCTCATGTTTCAAATGTGATTTATCGGTAGTGCTTTAATGTTTTCAATGTACTTTAAACAACTCGTCTCAAAATACCGTTATATTACATACAGAAATGTGAAAGCAAAATATTACAACTATGAATGCTGGTTTTGCAACATATTTCCCTATGCCAACAAAGTTTTAACAAGCAGTTTCACTAGATGTTCCATTATTTGTTTTGGTAATTGCTTGCCTGCTGACATGCATAAATGTATTTGTCGACATGTGGTTACGGAACCTTAGAGGTTTGATATATATATATATATCAGTTAGGTATTATGATTTCACTACATGTTTACTTATCTATCACGAAAGATGAATATTTTATTGGCATGTATGTTTATCTTTATAATGTAATTCACTAACACTATTCATTTGGGGGGTATGCAGGCGGCATCTAGGAAGCATCTTTAACAATTTTGTAAATGGAATAGACATCTTTATTACTGTTGGTGCATCAACATTGACATTATCGCTACTATGTCAGCATATAAGATCTTCAGATGTAATTGAGACTACAATAATTAAGTTTTTCTTTTTTTTCAATTGGTTTCCCTGAAAATTTGTTAATGCCTATTGGAGCTTAAATTTCGAAATTTTAGTCTTACATATATGGGTACATAATGTAAGCGCTCTGAAATGGCTGTTATATTACCAATACGCCTTGGCGACCTTCTAACAGATAAAAGAATGATATATCATAACTAAAAACCTATAAAACGTTGACTTTATGTGGCCCATTGACATAAAACATGGAACTTAATGTGTCTTGGAATAAATAATATGCTTACAAACATTGTACACACTATTTTGTATATTATTCTATCTTCGTTATATTGTTCAGCTTTGACGTGAAATATCACGTCATTCACAAAGCATCATTTCGTAGCGGATTTCAGTTTTGCAAAGACTTCAAAAATGACGATTTAACGCAATGGTGAAAACACTCTTTAGCAAATTATATACGCATAATACGCTGCTGCTTTTTGAAAAGAAACATAGTAATATTGGCCTCTTATCTCGAGTGGACGTCATCATTTGAACCGCTTTCGTTTTGACATTTGTCAATAGCAACATTCGGAGGTGAATCAATTGAAATTATTGGTGTATATACAGGAGAAGGTTTTTGCCAGACTTAGTTTTGTTAATATATGTTTTTCCCCGATAAAGACATTGCATGCTAATAAATAAAAACCCAACGGTGCCTTTAATCATTCAATGATAGGCTCTTTCCAGTGTGGATATTTTAACATGATATTAAGTGCCTTGGACATACAAGGTGCTGGTATACATGGGCGAGCATTAACCACACTATTCTGTCTTAGATTGCTGATGATGTATATTTTATGCTGTGATGAAAGTATATATGTCATACCCTCGTTACTACAAAAAAGGTAGAATGCATTTTTTGTCACTTTATTTGAAACATTATTTCATTGCAGACCTAACTCAGCAACAAGACGTAACAGAATGTCAGAAGCAGAATTACAAGAACAAGGTTTATTTAGAGCAATAGCAAATCTCGTCAACCTTTTGGAAAATGGAAGTACAATCAAACACCAGGTAGGTCGGAGAGTCTGTACCTTTAATTAGTATATCACTTATGGTTAATTATGAACACACTTCAAAGTCCACAATGTGGCTCGTCCACTGCTGGGTGAATATGTAGGCAAACTTGAAATTGTAGTTCTCTCAGATGGATTTACCTGAATCAGTATGTCAGGAGGGCAATGTGTATCCTCATACACAGCGAGCACGTATTTAGCTCAATGGGTCAACATCGGACATAGCTAAAATGTCAATGTATATGTCAGTAGTACAATAGCGTTCATAACTTGGGTATCAAATTATGCCAAAGCCATATTACAATTAACATAATCAGCTTTGGGTATGCCTTCACTACAGTAATGTAGGAAACAATAGGTTACAACATACGAATTGTTGAAATCACTATCTAGGTCAATAATATACCGTTTTATTTCTAGGTCAGATTAATCATGTTATTTGTTACTCTGATCGATTACATTGCTTGATGATCTGTCAAACATTCATTGAGTTCGTCCTCTTTCCAATATATATTGCCCCTTTTTATTTTATGTTCGGCTGCCACATCAGTTTCCTATTCATTGTATGCTATTGTTTCTCTATACTTAATGGAAGTCAGAGTCTAAGAAAGTCTAAGTAGAGAACGTGTGTACTTTTTCTTTTGGAAGATCAGAACCAATTTGTCTATCGGCATCAGTATCTTTCTACTGCATCTAATTTCAAATTCAATTGAAACATAATCTTGACATACAATGTCCAATGTTTGTACTTCTTCAGCGTCTCTCTCTGTTCTCATATTATTTAGGGCCTTTACAAATGTAAATGTCATCTCAAAGTTATGATGACTGTATATATCATGTTCCTGGTTAACATTAGCTGCACTGTAGTTAATGTTTCCCGTATGGTAATCTCTTCCGTAACAAACATACAATTGGATGTCTTCATACATTTTTATCAAATTAATGTCCTGGAAATGACAATGAGGTGGACATTTAATTACTCTTAATGTCTGACTTGCGTGGTCTTATAAATCAACTGTAAGACAATAATGGAATTATATAGCTCTTGGCCCTCTGTTTTCTCTTTCAATATAAGTTGATAATGTACACTTTTATGATAAAAGTTCCACTATTGGCGTTTACAATTTCTTGCCTGTGAAATTAGGTTGAAAGTAGTTGATAGCAAATCAGATATATTGTTTGACCTCATTATCAAGAGTTCTAGGATCATTACAATCTGCATATGTGTTTTGATGTTATCAGACCCTGCGTCGTAGAAATCATGCCTGGATCTTAGTTTGACGTAAGATTTGGCAAAACTTTGAATAATATCAGATTCACTGTCTAACATATATGTTTTATCTCAGACCATTGCTTTCATTATGACAACTGTTTATTAAAACATTAGGAACCAAGGGTTGATAAAACAAACTGTTTATTTAATATATATTATGCCAAACAAAATAAATGCTGAGAAAGGACAAGAACCCGCAAATTTGAACCAGAGTCGTTTAATTTTTAAAATACAAGTTTATCTAATATATAGGAGTATATAAATATTGTATTGTGGTTGCATTTACCACCGGTTAGAGTTGCAGCTGAATTATGACTGGAACATATTGATTATTGATGTAATGGAATATTATAACAACCTAAGGGTGCTGTACAATATGCATTTCTATGATTGCGCTATTCTAAAGAGCATGTGCAATTTGATGTCCTGTATGTACTGTTGGGGATAATATCCTTTTAATATCATCAAAGTCTTATGCCTCACATTGCAATAATGGTTTTCAAGATAACACATGCTATGGTTTAAATGGGACAGTTTTATACGTTGTCCTAGTATTGTGTAATCGTCCTTGTGAATCGCCGGTATCTGTTTGTTACGTGGGCTGAGCGTTACTCAGATTATATTTGACTAACTAACACAGCAGTTTGTCTGAGTTGGGTGCTGTTCACATTTTACTTGTGCGCTTGAAATTTGTGATTTTTCTTTCTTTGGCCGGATGTAATGGTCAATGCCTTTATGTTTTTGATCAAGGTTACCTTCCATTTCAGATTTGTTATCATCTGTTTTCAAAGTGTATCATTGAATATTTGAATTATTGTTGGTTTTTATATCGACAAAGTATTCAAATCTTCACCGATCACGCTATGAAACTTCATTGTATCACGATCGCTTTCTCCACTTAATATTAAACCACGGAGTTATACGGTTTTTAGATGTAATCAGCCTTCATACATAATATTATTTGTTAAGCCATATAAAAGATATGTGCTTTATTTCGTTGCTATGGCATTAGAAGCATAATCATGTCATGTATTGTGTGAAATTAGATTAAAGTTTCCACATCAAGACTCCAATGAGGATAGTTTCTCTCTCAGTTTACCCCTCAGTTTTTCACACAATTCTAATATAACAAGACAGTAATAATATGTTACATGAATTGTTGCATTTTGAAAAAAAAGGGTTTTCATGTAAAAGAAAAAAAACATGTAGTACATAAAAGCTCACGAATCTAATATATGTCTTATATAACACGACAGTAATAACATACTACATGAAATATTATATTCAGAAACAAATAATATTAAAACAACTAGTGGTATAAGTATTAAAAATAAAAAATCTCCGTACATGTATATGACCACAAACCGGTATAACATGGAAAAATTACTGGCGCTATATAGAAGCTAAATAAGCCCTAAAGAACATATTGGTAAATTTGTTAAGGTGATTGTGTATATGGCTAGCAAAGTATGGAGTGCTTCAAGCTATTTTATTACGTTCCTAGGCAACGAAAGGTTAATATCTATGTCTTATAACTAGATATATTGGTTTTCGACTAGAATATTGTTAATTAGTGACTTGTTTGTACAAAGTTTTGTCTATAATGTGTTAGGAAAATCAGCAATTAAGTTAATTTAGTATGAATTAAGTCCAATAGTTAATGATCATCATTTACGATAGCAGACATACCATACACGGCATATAATGAAGCTAGTAGAGACTTAATTACAATGCAAAGCAATATCCCTATACATCCCTCAGTGTAATGACGGGGTTGTTCATGTATGAGATGTCAGACAACTCAATCAACGTAAATAAACATCATACGTTCCTGCCTAAGATTCGTTTATCTTAAAGCACAAATGAGTTATTGCATGGTCATTCTGTTCCTATGAAAAAAAACAACCCTTCAAAACATAGACATTATTTATTAGATGGACATACAAGATATGTGCGTGGGAAGGTCGTCGTAGTTTATACAAGTACCCTCACATATGTTTGCCAGATACTGGTAAAGGTATTTGTTGTGATTTCCACACTTCCCCGCATTCATAATTCTATTATAAGGAATACATTTGAGTGCGTTCAGGGCAACATGAATTATATTACAACTTTTGCACCCGTGTTTAGTGCGTATTAAAAATGGCAGCACACGTAGCAATACAATATCTCATCCGGAAGTTTAAAACATATAAAAAATAAAGGCAAATGTATTGTCGCTAGAAACCACCATAAACGATATCAAACTATCGCGTTCTTCTAGCATCTACTATTTTATCTAAGTTTAAGGCAAAATTTTAATTCTTTATAATTCTTGAACAGCTACCAATACGGGATTTGCAATGTTAGGAACGATTCGATTAATGAACTCCTACTAACCATTATATTCGTCATATTTATATTTGTACAGATTTATAAATAATTTAAATTTAAGCATATGTTTGTAATGTTCGCAAATGTCGCGGAAAACAACGCCCTTGAACAAATGTAACTAGCCGGGGCCCATGTGATATTCAAATATATGCAATGTGATTACGTATGCTTTTTTGCTTTTGTTCGTGTATTTATTGTGTTTCTGTATTTCCAGGTTGATATGGCAATAGACAACTGTGCTACCACCCATAATATCAGAACATCAATAGCGCAAGCTAAGAAAAAGTTGTACGAGATGCAAGCAGATGCCGATGCTGTAAGTTCCATTTTACTTCCATTCACTATATCTGTCATACTATTCCGCCTCGGGATCGAAAGGTCCCGGTTTCAACCCCCCTCTGGACCACTTGTTAAGAATAACCCACATGTTCTATTCCACCAATGTGAAAATTGATACCTGACAGTGTCTTTTCCTGGGCGCCGAAGATCTGTGGTCATATGGCTTGTTGGTGACGTTTTCCTTAGAAATACAGGTCGTGTCTGTCTAGTAAATCGCTTAGAAAAATAATGCGGTTGTTGCTAGTGACATGCTTATAAAAGTGCATTTACAGAGTATTGCATATACATCGCTTTGCTTAATACACATTTTGTTCCAGCGTGTATTCCTAGTGGCATGATGTTATATAGTTACTGTGTGTGTTGTTATTGCCACCTGAAGTTTCATAGATAATTTACACCTGCGTTTCTGGTAAAGTTTCACAAAGTTCGCCAGGTCCTAATCAGTACTAGTACTTGAATGTAAAACTGCTAAAAAAGTCATTGAAGAATACTTGGATTTTGAAAATATAGCTAGCTCGTTGGTTAATTGATATAAAATGAGTATGCTGATATTAGAAAACAGACCAAGTGATCAAATAAGATAAAATATGACAAAAAGGGTCATATGATCGTGCAAAATCTATGCACAACCAGATTGCCTATCATATTTTTTCCGATTTGATACAATTGGATATAACCATTGAGACACGAGACACTTGTCATCTGATTTCACAAATTTCTACCGTTATTGCATCGAATCCGAAGACTATTATTGCCGTTTTCGCCATGACAAATCGATTTTTGATAGTCCTTGAAATCGGAAACAATTTACTTGAAAAGTGCTTGGATTTTATTTTGGAAGTTTTGTTTGAATCATGGTTTCACCATGTTTTATAATTGCTAATGACAGTAAAAAAAAGAATTAACATCAATTTGCAGAATATTCATTTTCATTGTCTCCAATGAGTTATTCAATTCCTATTCATTAAAACATTCAAGCTAAGATGATTTAATGTTTTGAAATGTTGCAATTATGCAATAAATATTTGTATGCAATGCAGGGATGATATAATTGATATTATAAAACAGAATTATCATGGGATTCCATTTATTTATGCGGTCTCTATTATCTCGTATAGTTGTGCAGTAGAGATATAATTTCTATAATTTTACCTCACGGTTAATCATTTTAAATGAAACAAGTGTGTTGTATGTTGATTTTTGCATTTCGACAACAAATTGTTATGTAGAGGAACGAAATAATGTATCGGGGTTGTTTTGTGTGCCAAATTCTAACAAAGGGTGGTTTCTAACTGCATGTTAATCATTGTAAATGAAACAAGCGAGTTTTATGTTATTTTTTCGACAAATGAAATAATGTACCGTTTTTTTTGTTTGTCCAAGTCTAAACCTTACGGGTAATCGTATTGATTTAATTTCTCAAAAAGTGTGGGTTCTCGTTATGGTTATTCTAATGAGATTTTAGATTACACATCGGTTTGAGAAAGTTAAAACTTTGTCTAAATTTATTACAACAAGGGTTAAAAACATATAAAGCTTTCATTTTGTCTTGAATAAATTGATCTATCAAAATCTAAATTTGACCAGATGTTTCCATGTGGGATGCTTGGGTAGATTAGGGCCTTTTTACTTGAGCGTCAAACAATCATTAAAATGTAAGTGCTACATTTTAAACTATTTATTCCCTTATCCTTTCTATTTTGTATTTTGTTAGATGTTTCGGAATGTGATTTTTATTTCTCTTTGAATGTGGTTAGGTATATTGACAAAAGATAAGAGAAACCCCTTGTATAATTACTCTCTTCAGTACTAATAGGACACAATACACATTACATGTACTTATTTCAGACAGAAGCATTTGTTAAGGTTCTCTTATATGCTCTTCTGTCAGACACTTTGCATCACTAAAACTGAAATAATTTCGTGGAGGATTTTAAATCCATTCAAACATAGTTTTTCCCTCAGTCCTAGTTTCATGATAATGCCAAAAACAGACACATTAATTTGTGTTTTATGATACATTGTAGCCGCACATGCGACTCTGTTGTATAGGTTTTTTTTATTTTTTAAAGCAAAGTTTACATTGTTTGGAGTTTAACAGAGACTTGCCATAAATGTACGTATGGTATTTATGATTTCAAACAAATGACAAGTACGATGATGTGACAAGTAAAACTAATGAAGCAATCTGAGACATGGTGTGCAGTTACATGATCAATGACACTATGATAACGTCACGATATCAGTTCATGACGTCATATGTCTCGTTCGTTCATTGATGTCATTGATCCTTGTCACGTATCTTTGCCAAAATAACAACTTTTCGGTAAATATCTAAGGTGTACTAAACTGTAACAGATATATTTCACATCGTTTGTTTCAATTAAACATGTTTAACTCAAGATTACGCAATAATGAAATTTTGATATCATCGGATGCTAAATGCATCTGCTATTAAATACCGCAGCTATGTTCCAATTCGTTTCTTATACCATTCTTCTTAAGTATGTCACAGTAGGCTAAACCCGTTTAATGGTCTCAGTGATCTAAATAACTGTCTCCTAGACAACATGAACAATACATACATCGTAGTCTTTATAAGCATCATTAGACTAGTCAGCATTATATTTATTCGATGCATTTGTCCAACCTATGTTCATGCATCAATGGTCTTTTTACTTTCTGTACTTTTATCTAGAAAATATCATGTAAACGCAAATCGTATCAGGAACATAATTGATTGTTTTATCAAGTCAAAACCAGCAATATAACATCTCATCCTGTCATTTTACCCAATATTTTAGGAAATCTAGCTATTACTTTACGATGGCCCTACTCCATATTGTGTGTCAATTGGCTATATAAACAAAACCTGAAGCTGATAAAACGTTAAACTAGGTTATATACTCTAAAAAAGGACATAATGATAGATCTTAGACTATCCTTTGGCTATCCTTAGACAACGTTTATAGGTTTTGCCTATGGCGTACCACTTAAACTATCTAGATAACGTTCTGACATTCAAAATACTTTACGCTTAGTTATAAATGGGTATGTAGAGAGGAAGAAATTTCGTTCTTGTTTGAAAACACGCCATACTAAGTTTACTGATATTAAACTCATCATTAACAGCATGTGAGGAATTGGGTTAGTTTCATATGCAAAAGGAACTAAGAAAAAGTAATTACTATTAGATAACATTGGTAGCTTTATGCAAAAATTAAATGCGCTGAAAAGGCATTAAGTGATTACCTTAATTTAAGAGTTTAGAACAATGATACTACAAAAGCGGATATCTAAACATGACATTTTTGTGCTTATACTTAAATAGTTCCATCTATCTCCGGTGTACTAGTTCTCTCTGTGTTTCCTCTCTCTACCGTCTCTACCATAGCTTGTAATTAATCTTTGTTATTTTCTCTGACATCTCCCATGACTTAGTAACCATTTTCATGTCTCTTGGGAGATAAAGCTATAAATCTTCCTATATCTATTGATCCAGTCTTAATTCTCTATTGTCATTTAATACATAAGACAATAACATCTCTCCTAGAAAAACATGTATATTCAGTTGTACATGAAATGTTACAGTATTTGCCATTACGCCAGAGCAGCGATTGCTCCATTTGACTGTTTGTCGAAGGTTACTTGGCGAATGTTTTCAAGTTAATTCATTGGACCATGTAATGATAATTCAACTGTAAAGTTGATTTAAATGGTAGTGATTGACAACTGGCGTAATGTCACTTGTTTTACGACAGTACTTCATAAGAGTCAGGCAAGATGCATGTTGTCGTTTACATGTTCGTTCATTGTTGTTATGACACCAAAAAAGATACTCGTGTAATTGTTTGAATACCGGCTGTTTTTTTAGTTTGCATCGAAAACATCAATTTTTATTGAGTCAGACAAGTTGTTTACATGTACTTCCATACATGTAGTATTTGTTACAAAAATCCTGGTATTGCTTTAATACTAACTGGCCTTCCGAGTGCGTCGAGAACAACAATAAACACTAATTGGAAGTTTGTCCAGAAACCACGACGGTAAATATGATCATGGCTTGTCTCTTATCTTAAGTTCGCTTAATTATGCAAATAAATTGCTCATTTCCTGTCAGCACTGTACACCTGGGGTCTAGTAAACACAACTTGTTAACCCAAAGTTTACCAAGGTGACTTATGATTGAACCGTATTGTCTGTGATGTTGTCAAAGTCGTAGAAAGCATCGCCTAAAGTTCAACAATGTAGATAACCGACAACATTAGTAAGTTATTTCATTGGTAGGCAATCGCATTGACAAAAGTTAAAACTGAGGTCTAAGAAATAAAGCTATTGCAATATGTGCTGTTGGAGCAGACTCATATGAACCCATAGTTCAATACATATATCAGCATTTAAGTCAGCACCATATTTAACTGCCCCGTCAATGATACAAAAATGCCACAAAAGCATAACTAGGAAACATAAAATTAGGAGAAAACATTGCCGTTTCTGAGGTCAATAACACGCAACTGGTAAACTGTTTTCAATGCAAATAACATACAATGTACTTGATATTTCGGAAGCTATTATTAAAGGAAATCGTGTTAGGTTGTGTTATATAGCCCCAAGAAAATCCGCGTGTCGTCTAAATAGACGAGTTCACTTATCAATCAAGCAGTGGACTTGGTGTTGTTGATGATTTCAATAACATGTGATCCAGATTGATGGAGTAAATGATGCGCTTGATGGAGGATTGATACAATATATTGATACACAGCCTTTCTGTCTCTGAAAGACAGCCAGATAAAAGCCAGCTAGGTGTCATATTGCTTATTCTGATTCAATGTAGTGCATTAAAGACATAAAAGATGTTCCTCACGAGGGACACATTACATAATATACAAGGAATAACGAAGCCTTCCAAAACATGTCAATATTTTGATACATAATATTTCTGTCTTTAACAGACAACTAGATAAAAGCCTAATAGCCTAAAAAGCTTTATATCCTGATTCATTGTAGTTCATTGAAAACATCGCATACGCATACAAAATGATACTCATAAGGGACATATTAAGGTGTTATATACAAAGAAGACCACATCAGCATAACAAAGCCTTCCAAAACATGTCAATATTTTGATACACGACATGCTTGTCAACTAGATAAAGCCTGGTGTCATATTGCTTAATATCCTGATTTAATGTTGTGTATCATAGACATATCGTACGCATAAAACTTGTTACTCATGAGGGACACATTAAGGTGTTAAGTACAAGGAAGACCACATCAGCATAACAAAGCCTCCCCAAACATGTCATGGGATACGCCAGCATTGTAAACAATAGAAAGTTAGTAGGAGGAAGACAATATATCCCACATGCTCTTATAAAATGGATATGGTTTCAGAGCAATTAATAATGTTTACATTTTTATTTAAGCTTAACAGAACATGCGATCGCATGTAGTTTAATATCTTTGTACTTTCCAAAACTCAAAAACAAATATCTTTGTACTACAATGGTATAGGGTTTGTTGTATATTGTACATTAAGGTGAACATCGAGTGATGTCAATGAGACCGTCGTACCTTTGTATTTATTTGCCTCTGATTAATAATATTTTTGAATGTACTTTTCTAGAGACTGTCTTCAAATTCTCCTCCCATTTTCTCTCTAAAGAATATTGCATCCTGTGTGTGACATTATCTGAGCTTCCTGTCAGATGACCTTCGTTTATTATGTTCATTCACTAGAACTGTATCTTTTCTTCTATAATGTTATATTTTAACAAACTTCCATCACCGTCAAATCCCACGAGAATTTGTACATGAATGTATGTCATTTGCATTTAGTTTTTGCTGTATTCTCTTTAGGGATTTTAAAATATAAGTTCAGTGTCTGGTATCAGTAGTTTCCAAGATTTTCCGAGAATTCCTGAAACATTCTGCTGGGAATATTTTGTATTATATATTTCAAGCCTGTTAAGGAGTACATGAATGCAAATGTTCAATATGATATAACCATTCTTGTTAGATAAAACGGAAAGGAGGACATCGGACATGGAACTTAACCTTTCGAGCACCGAAAACAGTAACTTCGCAGCATAATTACACGGAACAATGTCCACACAAAACCCAAAGAAATTATTAAAGGCCTAAATCCCCGCCACAAAATGCACGATGAGCCTATTTCACAAAAAATAATGAAATAACGTTAATATTTCCGATTGTGACATGTTACAATTTCATTCATCTAAATTGATTGTGTAACGGTTTATGTTGTTTTCAAAGCATTTTGCAGACTTGCATTGTTTACATGTATTCTAACTGAGTTCATTTCCTGTTGCTTCGTAAAAATTTCCTTGTAAAAGTAATGTTATGTTCGATAATTTGTAAATTTTGAAAACATTCAAATTGTCACAACCGTTGTCTAAATAAATCTATCTATCTAGCCAAACAAAATATAATAATTGTAAACTTCCTTGTTGCGGACAAAAAATTTTCACTGTTTGAAATTAAATAATGTCTTTCTTCTTCGTAAACTTATTGATTTTACACGACTGTTATATATTCTGGATAGTGCAACAACTGTCAACAAATGCTTGAATATATTGTCTCGGTATTAGTTTGAATATTGGGAGAAATGTAATGGAGTACATGTATTTGAGTACATTGGCATCATGTTACTGATGTTTCTTGTGTGTATTTGTCTCCGATTACTTGTTTTTGTTACAAATAAATCACGCAAGAAAGTACGATGATTTTTCGCATTTCTACCAGGATGGCGCCATACAATACAGGTTCAAATAAAACTGTAGGTGCAAACTATTTAGTCCATGAACAACTTAAAAACTATGAACACACACGTTATGAAGAAAATTCCATACTTGGAATTTGAATGGATGGAATTGGTGATTATCTCCCATAGAAATATTGCTTGTCTATGGGGTGGGGCATTATTCCACTAACAAACACTAACACCGATGTTGTAATCGGCATTTATTTCAAAACATGTCTCAGACGAAGGGTTATCGGAAGGGGGAACTCCTTCATTTTTTCTTGTTCGTCTTTATGTTTGTCCATGTAAGGTGTTTGCATGTTTGTCCGTTGTTTTGATTGTACCTTGTTTCAACATTGTCAGATTCGTTATTAATTGTATCTTCTTGGTATTTTCAGGGCTTCTCCTTCCACAGCGAGACGGAGATACAGGCGCAACATAAGAAATGTATCAACTTCTTGAATAGATACTTCTTTGTTATCTGTTTCAATGCCTATCTTAGAGACCAGGTAAACCATATCATTCTACCATCCTGTGTTTCTAGATTTTTCTTAAGAGTTGACTCCTATTCTATGAATATGAAATAAACTTCTTCTTCTTCTATGAATGTGACAACTGTTTCGTGTTTTAACATTTGTTTTAATTTATATAAAACATCTATACATATACGATTTGTACAAACGCATGTATTCATATAGAATTTGGAAATTTAAATCAATACATTTCTGAATCCGTATATAATAAATGTCATTACGATTTTTTCTTGAATGAAATAACATAACGTCAAACTGATAATACGTAATTATGAGTTAAAAAGATATGAGGAAATTGGACAGGGAAGGCAGCACTCAACTTAACCAGTCGAGCACAGAAAACATAAACACAATCACATAACACAAATACACGGCACACCGCCAACACATAACCTAAAGAGAAAATAAAATACCCAAGTGCAAATGCACCAGCTGAAAAAAGATTGATTACCTAGTTGAAAGTTGAATCTTTATATACAGTGTAGTTTGTTCTTATTTGGAAAAAAGTATAAGATAATCACGATATGATGGAAACTTTTATTATCATCTTACATTTTATTGTCATACCATAAATTTTTTTTTTAAATAAGGTGGTACCTCATACCATAAATATTGATCAGTAATAAAGTACTTCCCTTTGATGTATTGTTATGCTTCTCATGTTTAGATTTATATCGACTCCTACCTTCTGTCTCATTGTCTGTGAGTGATTAGTTGTACGGAGATTTCTTTTCAATTATAGTCTCCTATTACTACATCAGTTTTGCTATTGGTTTGCTCTCTTATTTTCATCAGAAAGTGGATTGTGTTAAGAAGAGTTAGATCTTTATGTCAATATGTGTTCACCTGTGGTCATAATTGCCTTCGAATTGTCTAACTAAGCACTTAAGCTAGTATGATTCTTCAGTTATCCACATATTCTGCGTAAGTCGATGCGTATTGCATGCATTTGCTATCTCACTAGTATGTTGCAAATATCAGTTTGAACTATCGCGCCAATCATTACCGTCCTACCATGACGAATGAAGCAGGCAACACGATCAAATTATCTCAAATGTTTCACAATTACAAATATTTTATTTTCGTCTTTTACATTCAAAGTAACCATGCTATTGAGCTTGGCATACAACATGTACGTACGGTCAGTCATGACTACCATCAATGATAGTTTGTATTAGTGTAATTGGAATCTTTAAAAGTAAACGGTTTCATAATTTTATTTTAACGCATTGGTACCATTAGTTTTATTAAGTGGTTACCGAGTCATTTGGTTACGACACATCATCTTGCGTCTAAAGTAAGAAAGTCCAGAAAGTTTAAATTAAGAGACCACCTGCCCGGTACTATGTAGTATTACTACGGGGAGCTGTTCTTGTGTTATGTTGCACTTGTGTTATAAAAATTATCCTTCTTCTATTGCAGTATGAGAATCAGTTTATGGTGGGGTATACGAAGTGGATGAATCGTCATCCTGAAATCAACCACTTACGTAGCACAATGTTCCTCCCAGTGTATTGTACAAGCTATGGTTTGTTGGAAACAGGACTTCATGGTCTGGTACGTGATTTATACAGGCTGCATTTGGTGCTAACTACAGACTTTTCTGGTTCGATTAACTAAGTCTGTCTAGTTTCTCAAACCCCGACTTTCTGTTCGAGTTGATTCGATGATGCAGATGACACATGTACAATAACAAAAGCGAACTATCGTTAATTCGACCATGATTTAACCACAATAGGTTCCAGTCTGTAGTTGACCATGATTAACGCAAACACCCAACCAAAACAGTGTTTGTGTAGTAGGTGTTTATATTACGTTAAGTATTTTATATATTTGTTTACATGTGTTTCTTGAATTATGCGCAATGTTTTTTCAATCAAACTACTTCTTCTAAACAACTGAACCATTTTCGCCTGTGAATATTGCATGTCTATAGCAAATGTCCATCATTGAAAACTAAATCTTCAACATGAAATCTAACACTCCATCAACTGCGCTACTTGGGTGGGCATTAGAAACGAGGACGAAGGGAAATTGCTTCTTATCTAAGTAGATTTTCCTCAATGCCAGTGTGCCATATTATTGTAAAATTGCTCGGATCTACCAAACAGCCCTACGTTATTATATCCTTATGACATGATCATCGCGAACACTTGATCCCGTTTCTTCTACAATATCCCGGATTAATGTTCTAAATGTTTGATACAAAGATTTTCAATGCAAGTGTTTTGAAGTTAGTCTGTCGAAATGTTACCTTGCACAGTTTAACAGATAATGAGACTACCCTACCGCTAACATTTATATTATTTTGCAGGTATCAGACAATTATGTTGGTCTAGATTTAATGGGTTCACAGATGGATGTACGGGTGGGAAACTTCCGGAAGATCAACATCAAAGAGATACCTGTGTATGGTATGGCTCAACCTTCTAGTGATGTATGTATCCATTACCTGTTCATTACTGATTTTTGAATAATTAATTAGTTTCGGAAATTATCGATAATAGTCACTGTGTTAACCAGTATTATACATTAATCGCCTAACGAGATTGCTATTCAACTTTTATTTCTCTTATCGTGTTTTTGTACTGCGGATATTGTGTTCATAATTCATATTTATGTGTTTTTGTTTGGAAATTAAAAGTGTGTTTTTATATCCCAATGAGGCAATATAATAAAAGTTTCATTTTCATTTTTCATCCCTGGTGCGATTTCCAATTACAAAATGGATTGCAAATCAAGGCACTGAAAGTATTTGTTTATTCGCAGCTCTCGAAAGCGGCTTTTTTCAAGTTGTTGTAAAGATGAAACTTCCGTTCCCATAAGACTTGGTAAAACTCATTACCAGTTAACATTTCTGGCTTGCGCTTTAAATTGTGAATTGTGCAACCCATAATTATGTAGGAAAATACATTATTGAAAATATTTTTAAGATTAAATTGTGTTAGCGGGTACATACAGCATGCTGCGACAGTCGAGTCATTGCATGTATCGTGAAAAATTGATTCTCAGTTCCGTCAGAGAACTGTTCTGTTTTCATACGGCTCTGACAGAACTGAAAACCCATGTAACGCTTTGATGATGAGTGACATTTTAGTTCCTTCCGAACGTGACATCAGTTGGCAGTTCCATCAGAGCCATGCGAAAACAAAACTATTCTCTGGTGGAACTAAAAAGCAGTATAGCACGATACAAAAAGTGCGAGTGGCTGTATGTTTGTGTACTTTATATACAAGATATGTAACTTTTTTTTGGTAGCCGAGATAATGGTGATTATTAAAATTCATTTAACCATGTAAAAATGTCTTAAGTTATGCATGTCTTTAATGATTTCTCTATATTGATTAAGCCTTCCTAACGTTGATTAATTGTGATTTAAAGGATAACGTCGTTTGCCTATACATGATCAAAGAGCGTCTTAATCGAAATTTGTAAGAATATGCAAATGCCAAGATCATTTGATATAGATGGACTATTTTGTCGATACTGTCATGCTTGAAGCAAAACATACCGTTTGTATCTGATCGCTGATTGCTATGTATGAATGATAAAGCAGTTAATACGGAAAGGGTCAAACTCGCACACTATAAATATCCTATACTGATACATATATTGACAAAGAACTAGTTTAACACTAAGAGTTGAAACAAAAATAAGACCAAATATATTTAGTTAATACATGTACCGGTAGTTATTGACGATTCAGCAAGCCAGATGATTTACCCTGTTAAAGACCAGATTGCATTTTCGTAGATGTATATTCTCTATATCTTTATCGAGTATCAAATTTGAAAATTCTTTTCAGTAATTATGTTCATATTCAAAATAGCTTTAATATTAATACAGATGCTTCGTAAAATAAAGAATGGTCTTACTTACAGAATATAATAACTAACTTAGTTGTACTGTTGCTTATGGCTACTAGTTTCATGTTTTTCTGCTCCTTTCTTTTCAGGGTCTATCTAAAGTTGTGAACCATTTATTGAACTTGAAAGTAAAACATACACACGTTGTTCTTATAAACTTGCGTAATGATATAATGGTGGAGATGGATAATGCCACGTATAGTTTGAGAGATGCTGGAAAGTTGGATGAACCCATCATATTTCCAGGATTCAGTAAAACTGAGCTAGAGGTCAGAAGTGATTTTACTCTATTTGATTCTATATCATTCTTTGTCAGGTTTACGACTAATGACTCTTTATTTGGTAATTCCATAATGTGCTCCCACTATAACGATTGTCATTGTAGATGTTGTCGAAAAAATTAAACAGATGTTGAGTTCGTTCTATTTGTTTTGTATGTCGGTACATCAATCTAATTATGGCATTTACAGAAAATTTACAGGTCCATAGTACAGAATTTTCCAAAGAGACAATAGTCCTTTTCAAATGATCCATTTACAATCCTTTCTACAATATAAGCCATACAAATAATCACCAATATCACAAATGTGTGTTTTATATCAGTATTATTTTGATCACACATAGATCTAGATGTGTATATTTGTAACCGAAAACGTAATTGCATATCTTTTTAGGACAGGGAAGAGGATCTGAAAAGAATCATTAGAAAAAACAAAATATTCCAGGTACGAATTTTCTTACTTTTGTTGTGGTTTTCAACAATTTGCTGGCTTAGAATAAAAAGGTACCTTATAAGACTGATGCATATTTAAAATCAGCAACGCATGGCGTTCATTATGAGTCCATTTGCATTCAATTCGGAACCTGTCATGTTGAAGTCGAAACAGCTTATTTTACAATAAGTAAAGAGTATTTTTCAGACAGCTTTTTTCTTGGGTTTTCTTTCAAAATTTGTAGTTACAACCTTCTCATTCTAAGCCATCGAAGAGATGAAAGAAATATATTAGTTACTTTTTTAATTAATGTTTCGTCTTATTAGCTCAAAGATACGTCAAATATATCCACTTAAGTAGATACTGCTCAACAAAGTCGCTTTATGTGGATGAACAATAATACACGTTTGACTTGTTTTCCATCATGGATTTTGATTTAAGGAGCATTCCTCCAATTACTCAAATTGTTTTTATTCAGCACAAACAGCTTATTGTTATAGGAAACCTCAAGTGAATATTTATACTCTTTGGGTTTTTTATACTCTTGAAGGTCAAACAATCTTACAAAACTAATAAAACCATCTATTTGATTTATACTGGAACGACTTAATGGCATTCTTGTACAATATTACTATAGTCGTACATGTCAAGTATTATTTCATAGAGTTGCAACGTGACTTCTTGGTTTTTAATGTACTGTATGAATTACATATCGAGCACCATGCTTATCTCGAGCATTAGGCTTGTCCTGATGAGTCCTCGAGATAACGTAGTTTTACTGTAGTTTAATGTTTATTTCATAGTTATCAATCTTGACAAATACGTAGGCCTCGTACATCTTGTTACATGTATGCTTGTTCTATTAGTTTTTAATTAGAAGTTATACTTTTGACGTCGGACTTTACGATACATTTGGTCTCTCTTATATGAACCACTACCATCTGGTTTTATTAGCACAGATTAACTAATGGTGAATTCCCTATTGTTGTTTATGAGACTGGAAAGAAAATGAAGGCTTTAATCTATGACAATTTGTTTCTTTTGTCTGATCGTATGCATCACTTTTACAGGTGTACAATGAACTTGGTGATCCACCGATAGAGAGAGAAATCAACAAGGCTTATACTATATTAGATCTAGCTGAGAATCAAAGATTACAAACATTAGATATGTCCTACTATAGAGTTCCTCTACTCTGTGATGAAAGTCCATCTGAAACTGTAAGTTATTGCTTTGAAAATCGTCGTCGTTTTGTGGCTATTTATTTTCATCTAACCATTCCAATTAGTGTTGTTTGTACCATGCTGTTTCTGACTAGTGCTGCTTTCCGAGTTATAAATTTATTTTAGATACTGGAACCAGTATGGATATACTCGTTCGTTGAATATATCACATACGTTTTCATTCGGGCAGGGAAGGTGTAATTTGTTTGGTTTAAAATTCGTTGTTTATGATGTTTTTGACTTTGAATTGAAATACTTTGTTTCTCATTCGTAACGTTTACTGCTGATGATATAGATTGTCTTACTATTTTCTAGAGCCTCCTGCACATGTTATTCATTGGCTCTTTGTGTATCATTGTATAACCCACCTATCATGTGTTTAGAATTCATGATTACATCGTTACTTCACATTAATCAATCTGAAAGAAATGCCTGCAAAAATACAACTGATTGCATTGGAATGCTAATGATATATGTACGGACACCAGGTTGATATAAACGAACCAGTGTCGATAACATGGAGTACATTCAGTCTTGTATTTTATTATATAGGATATAGATGGTATCATGGAAGTGGTATGTAACCATTGCAAGCAAGAACGCTTGAAGAACAACACAAGTACTGCCTTTGTATTCTTCTGTAGAACTGGTAAAAGTCGCTCAACATTTGCCATGGCTGTGGCTGGATTAGTTCTCTGCCATATGAAGGTATATGTTCGGTGAAGTTTTACACAGTCATATACAATCTATTTATATAATTATAATATTATGAAGCAGTATGCAGATCTAAATACATTCCATATTTGGTTAAACATGTAGCTATAAACATGAAGCTATAATGGTACATAATGTCATTGAAAAGCACCACAAAATGCAAATACTACCGTACCTGATCTGAAACTTTGGAAAACGCCTCATACCTAAACAGGTTGGCAACATGTTTTACATATTTCTCCAATCAATGTTAGATTAATGTTAGCATCAGCTGTGTAGTTGCATGCGGTATTACCACAGATGTGACAGAAATAAATCTTGTTAGAAGCAATTAGGCATTTCCTGACTACATATAATTTTGATATCATTGAAATACTTTATGCTCATTTTGACTGTTTGATATTTCCAGGGATTCCCACGAGGTGCACATAAAGGTGAACAAGAAAGAATAAGTTGTCCAAATGCTCAGTATACAAAAGGAGAATTTATTGTAAGTTGCATAATGATTCATTATTGACTTTAATCAAATACGTACATATATCAAGTTTAATGCAATGCAGAAACAATAATCATAATTGAAATTGACAAGTAAAGTGGATTTTGTGCACTTGTCCGATTATGGGTTTTGGTTTAGATTACATTTGTTTATTTTTGTGTTTTATTTAAGTTCTCTTACAGAGTCCTTTGCATGTTCCACAGCTTATCTTTAGTGCAGTATTACAAATAAATGTAATAAATAGCATTTACGATAAAACCCGGTATTGTTTTTTTCTTAGATTGTCCAAAAGTTGGTACGCATGTTACCTAATGGTCACCAAGTGAAGAGAGAAGTGGATTTTATACTGGATGAAATCTTCAACACAATGACACCAACGATGTTTCATATGAGAGAAATGATATTTGTGACGTATAACAAGGTACGAGTTTGGCGTAATTCCTTATTCATGTTAGGTGCCACTTGAATTGTTGTTGGGAGTTGTCCAAATCAAATAAATCGTGTTGGTGCCATGTGTAAAACTATGTTTGATCCATTTTATGTTGTTCTTTGGTGTGTAACTCACTTGAATTTGTGTTTATGCCATATGTATCACTTGCAAGATAGTATGAAGTAAGTGATGTCTTGCGTACCCTTTTGTTGTGTCTAATGATATTGACCATTTTATGCTGGCGCTCCTACTTTGGTGTTCCTAATCCTGGACAAAACATGTACATAGAGATCAACTTATTCTTTATATGTAAACAACAAACTAAGAACACTGATCTTGAGAAAAACGGGAGAAGATTGTTTTGTTTTATTACCAAGTAGCGAGCCCCATCAGTCTGTTAGCATTATGTTTATACTAAAATGGTTTATGGCGATTCTGCAGACTAATGGTAAGCCATAAAACAAAACAAATGAAGGATTAATTATGCCCCAGGAAGTTTTTAAAAAACAAGGTCGTTGTCGTGTTTATGATCAGCCACCCGTGGTTTCATGAAAAAAATCCCCAGTAAATACGTAAATGGTAGAGGTTAAGATGGACTATTTATTCTTGAACCAAACATTGTCTATTCTACTACATTGGGGAAAGAGGTGAATAAATGAATGCATTACAGTGGCAAGTAAGAAAGTACATGCCATTTGCCAAAAAAAGCGGTAAAACAAATCGAAGAAATACACAAGACCTTTTCTAAACATACAGACACATAAATATTGTAATAAAAAGGAGGGACTACAGTGTACATGCAGCAATGAACACAAATAAAGTAATGTGTTCTGAAAAAAGTAAAATAAGAGTGCACTTACATTTCGTTTTGGGACGCGCAGCTACTGTACACTGAGCAAATTATCTAATTGGACACTTTTCAAACCCCAAATAATTTTAACTGGGACGACATTTGCTGGTGTTAATTTGCAATACGTGCGGTTTATGGTTATGACTTACCAACCAAACCGTCAAAAAATCTAAATTACGTACCAAAGTATGTATGATCAGTCATGCGATCAATTTTGCATTTTCGCCACGTGCTGCGTTAGGGATGCAATTTTTCACAGAAATCTATCAGAAAGTGTACTGAAATTTTGCTCAGTGTATGTGCACACGTATTCGGTTTTTCCTTCTACAACTTCTTTATAAATATTAACACTAATTTTGATTTACAGATCAAGAAATGTGAGACAGACCATGCAAGGGATCAGATATTGTGTTTGTCGATTCTGTATTTGGAACGTTATGTTTACCTTATATTGTTCAATTCATACCTTCATTATGATGCTCAGACAAACTGGAAACGACCATTTAGTCAATGGATAAAAGAGGTGAGTGGTGCCATTGGGATCTGATATAGATCCAAGTGAACGTTTAAATGGTTAAATTGACATGTAGCGGGTCAACCAATGGGTCGTGGTTTTTCAAATGAACAGTTAAATAAATATTGTACACATTGGTCAGTATTTTCAAAATGTTAAATAATCTTGAATTATAAGTAAATTTGTCCATGTATATCTAATAAATGTGTTTAGCTAATACAGTACATTAGATTTCTCGTTCGAGATAATAGGTAACATCGTCCCTAAATGCTTGTAATGTAACATAGACTGATTCAATTTCACTTGAGTGTTGTTTAAATGCATGGAATGTTTGATATTTCAGGTCGGTGGACGAGCTGGTGTGTATGAAGTGCTGGACAATCTTGGATTCTATGATTTTGAGGAAACGTTAACAGACTTCAGAAAAATGTCCGTTCGTTGGAAGTACTCGGTGCCCAACATACGATGGCAAGGACAATTTATTTAGATATCCATGCGAAAGTGGTCGTGACCTCATACACGAAAAGCACGATAGTACGTGCATGCTGCATTATAATCATCAAAGCTTTTCATTATTCTGTGTAAATATTCCAAATAACATTTGTACAACATCAGCTGATTCAATTTTGATATCTCATCTTCAATGCGATATTAGTATGTGACTTTGGCACTTCATTGTACCATATATTTTGTTTGAATTTTTCATTATTTACATGATGTAAACTTGTAAATAATGTGTTTTATTCTTGTTCTAAGTGATTGAACAATCTACTAATTGTATCCATATATTTTTTCTAATTTTTCACAATGTACATTTTTCATTTGTTCAAAAATACAATTCAGTTGTGAGCTGAAACTACAGTGACTGTTGCAAACTTTGTACTTATTTTGTAAGCACTGGTCAAATCACAGGCAGTCCGTTCGTAATCACTTGGAACCTAAAGCACACCTTCAAGTCAATTCTAATGTTGCGAGCTAAAATAGATCCAATTGCGCATTCCTCGGGAAGACTTCGGACTTTATCGCCTAATCTTTAGCCGAGACAGTGTTTATAATGTTGCATGATGACTTAGCACTTTATTGCAGGAAGTTTGGTAAATATATCGAGGCAGCGATTGTTTTATGTTACATGTATGTAAGCTAGGCTACCATCCGGTCAGTGATCAACGTTCAACGTTTAAATACTGCGAGTAGTATAGGCAGTAGTGGTAATAATGTATTAACTAAATGCCGGAACATACATATGGCGTTGGAGTGGCATATGCCCTCTTATGCTTTGTGGCTGGAAAAATATTTTTCTGACGACAGGAACAATCCCTGTTCTTCCAGTGCCATCAGCGCTTTGATTTGTCTATATCACTACGAGCATTTCACTGACTTAGAATGAGAAAGTCGTAATACAAAAATACTTTATTGTAAGAAAGAACTGTCTAAAAACGTATTACTAATGGAAAAAAAGCCTTTTCAAATTCAGTTTGGTCAACATGACCCGTTTTGATTTCAATGCAACTTTATTTTTTTCTGCGCACACTCTATTGAAAAGTGTCAATATCATGATACTTCTTTTACATTTACTTCATATCTTGTTTTTATGTGTTTATCATAGTGATATATACCGTTCAAAATATCATTTGAAGATGGGTGTGCCTTTTGAAAAATGCATACACATTTAAAAGCTAGTGTAGATATTTTATTCTTTCTTGTAAATGATTGTCCACATTTAAAAGAGGTTTTTTTTGTTGATTGTTAAATAGAATTATAATTATGGTATATGATTTGAGAACACTTTATGCGTAATAGCACGATTGTTTATGCATATGCCCAACCTACGCTTTCCACAAATGAGGCTAGAATATGAGTGAGTAGCATTTGTGATTACACTTTGATGACGTTGTGGGTTATAATGCCTTGCACATCATTGTCTGCTTGTCTATCTTTAAAAGTACAACAACATTTGTTCACCATATAATTCAAACTAGATTAAGTTCTCAGATTAGACAGGTTAAGTATTTTGACTTCTTGATATTGCAAATAATGTTCTATATGACCACAAAATTTTAATAAAAGTTTTCAGTTGAACGGTTTTGTCAATCAATTGAATGTGCGACCAAGGTGGGCATTTAAGGGTCATACTGGCTTTCTTGTTGTATATAGCTATATAATCAGTGGACTCATTTTGAAATCGATATTTACAATATACTACCTATGCTGTTAAATACTTCATGGTTTATTATTATTGTTATTATCTATATAGTTTTAGTCTGTGATTTTTTACAAATCTAGAGTTCTTATTTTGTCCAATATTTATGATATATTTGCTTTAATGTTGTAGGGCTATTTTTACTTTATGTTGTTTCTGAACTATATTTATTTAGTAGCCAGTTTATTTTGTTATTTCTGAACGATATCGTAGTGTTGGGTATCAGGTACATACTTGTGATTCTGTTAAGTTGTAAACAATGAAGCGAGGGCGGTGTTCGACACGTGTTGTATTCATATGCAAACACAACTGATCCCCACTCTATTGTTTAGTTATGAATATTCAAGTGCCACAAGGAATATAATGGTGAAAATCGATTGGTACCCACAGATAAGTGGAGATCCGGAGTAGGACTATTGGTATGTTTGAAATTGTGTTGAATAGTGCAAATTGCTTTCATTTATTACTACGATTGCAAAATAAGAAGATATTCTGTGATCAATTGGACGTTACGGACTTCAACCTGCATGACCACTAGGCATATAGATACAGGTCCGTCAGCGGATTGAAAAGAATTAAAGTGTTGGTAGTGATGCTGCACAGACGGTTGCCTGAAATTAATACAAGATTGACATTACAGTGTTTCCCCTTTCTATGTAGGAGGAAAAGTCTATACATCTCTGTGGCAACTGTAATATCACCTAAAAAGCTGAGGAATATTTCAAACGACCCTCGCATTTTAATGAAAAAGAAACATCTACATAAAATAAATACTTGCATTAAGGGTGAAAGTTGCATTGCTTGACAAATTGCATCTTTTTGTCATTATTTTCTGTGGAATTAGTCGCTTCATTTGTCTATTTAACTCGTTGGAGAAGTCTTTCGCATACTATTTATTCCTCGATTATGTAGATTGTACATTTTATCAGTATTGAGATATAAAACACACGTATCTATTTTATTGACAGTTTTGGATTTGTTTTGTAAGTCTCAACCCAAATGCGTTTTAGGTGGTAGTCTTTATTCAAACTTTATTGTAATGTTTTATACAACATTTGTTTTCTGTTTATTTTGATATGTATGTATACTTGTACCAACGCTATATCACCATGCAATATATTTGTAATCATATTATATTTAAGTGTTAAGATGTACGAGTCCATATTAACTACATATATGTCATTTTATTTTACCACAACTATTTCATTTTCTTTAAAACCTGATGTACATAATCAGTAAGTAATTACCAATTACACTTGTATACTGTTTGGATCGACAGTCCGAAACATCTATTAGCATTAGGAACACATTCCATGTTCGAATGAAACGTTAATATTAGAAATGTAAAGTGTTTTTTTTTCTATTTCCTCCTATATTGATAAAAAATATCCATTAATCATTGGTGGAGACTTCATATTTTCCACCTTCTGTCTGATTGATATGTATTGCTTCTTTTGACCAGGAGATGATTTTGACTGAAATATAAAAAATGTTAGAAGCATTCGGTTTGCATTAACACACTCTGTTGCTTTGGATTGCGACAGATATATGCCGGACATAGCCTGTTGAAATATGACAGGCACATGTATTAAATTTTGTGCCTTCACATTGATTTGAATCTGGATCACCAGATTAGATGACAAGCGCATTGACCTCTGAGCTACGGACTCCGAGGCACAGGGCAATTATATAGGTGTTGTACAATCTACCAATACGATATACAGGTCTGTTTATATCCTATTGAAATCGCAGTGAAACCAACGCATGGGTTATCGCCTGCTTAGAGGTCAGAATATCTAACATTAATGTATTGTCACTAAACGGAATTTGAAAGGTTCCAGAGAACATCTATTTTGACAGAAGCTTCTGTAGCACAATGGTTAGCATGTTTTCTGTTTAATCTGGCGAATCGGTTTCAAATACGGACGTAGGCACACCTATTACTGCCATACTGCAACATAAATCTGACGGACAAAGGAAAAAATGTCTTTTGACCAAGCGTTATTTATTTTCAATACCTGTACTCAAACTAGTTATGCCATCATTCGATAATAATTCAAGAGTTGTAGTGCAGTCATTTTCTGTATGTCCAGAACTACCACCGTATTCCATCCTCCTTAATTAAGTGGTTAGTCAAGTTCCCAGACGATCTTATGTTTCGGACGAGAAAATACACTGGCTCACATGTGACTAAGAAAACATATTACAAACTACATTTTTGACTTCCCAAATGTTCTGACTGACTTTTATATTGAATGGGTGAATATTTGGGGGAAGTCAAAAGTGTAGTTTGTCATATAATTTCATAGATCTGTGGCTGGTTAAACGAGAATGCAGTATCTGTTCAAGCATGAGTTATAAACAAATTGATGACAAAATGGAAATTATTTCAATACTGAAACGCCTACATCAAATTCGTCATAAACCTAAATGTATATAACAATTGAAGTATAGGGGTACCGTATGTAACGAGCAATTGGCATCGATTGTTTATGACTATCCGATAAGCTATTTGTGACAATTGTTCTTTACAGACCCCTACATGATCTGTACAAGCGAGACTACCCACTGGCCTTTCAGGTCTTTGATTATATTTCCTTAACAAGTATTTACTTGCTTGTTAGTTTTGTCGTGTGATTGTGGAGTTTCCAGTGATATTCGTACTCGTGTTTTTCTTAAGAGCATATACAACACATTTATATTAGCATTTTTGTAAATGTTTTGATTTGTTTTGTATATTTGTGAAAGGTTCAAGTGACATCTGCTTGTTTGAAATGTTAGATGGTTGTGATAATTTGTTTTATTTATGTTCATTTAGATGTTATGGTTCTTATCTAAATAATAACTGATTCTTACCATTTACAATCCATTTGTTTTATTTTCATATACGAGTAATCAGTGATATGGATGGAGCCATAAAGTATAACGAACATCCTTCATCGGATGATGCACAATAGATCCTTAGGCATCCACCATAGAATTTCAATATGAGCTAAATCTCATTCAAATATAGATATGTCTATTTATTCTAAGTGATATAAAGAAGGTCGAATCGATATCTCAGAGAAGGAACACTATTTTTGCAGTATAATTCCAAAACCACAACTTCAGAGTATTCTTAAATTGCATGCTAGGCTTTTTCCGGCCTTCTTAAAACTCATATGTTGGTCCTTACATTCCGTCCCTGGGGCATTATTGACTTGCAGCACGTTGGTTATATCGATACATCTGGTTTCCGTTACCTAAGCAAAGCGCTTTGTAGTGCTTTCTGATGGAGGTGATACATGACCTCTATATTCGATTGAACCGGAGGTAACAGAATGAAGGCGCTCGGTAGCGCTTTGCTTATGCAACAGGCAACTGAATTGTACATACCCAACCGAAAGTGAAAGCTGACAAAAATGTCAGCACAACGTCTAAAAGTCACCGGAATAAAATACAGGGTGTCAAAAAAGAAAGTTTCGGGGTATTTCTATCAAAACTCTACGTTCTGCTATCGCAAAGAAAACTTGCACATGGTTAGACAATGGTGCCAGTTTGAAAATTGTAAAAACATGCTGTGTAATACAAAAGATGATAAATTTTGGCATACGTATTTTCCATCATAAACACTGTATAGTGTCGACGTAATGTAACACTATTCAGCAGTTCATCAGAACTATTACCCCTGTTTTATTTAAGCCAATTATCATGGGCAATGCTCCCACCGGGACATAAGCATTGAATAGCACAATAAGTGATTTAGGCTTTCGGAGACGTATGAATGCCGTAATCAGATTTTCTAACTCTGCTGAGCAGTGCCAGTGCCATTTTAGCACGGTTCAGTGGAACGCATAGATGGAGTCATCACTATCTGATTCATCCAAGTTAAAAGGTTACATTGAAAGCTAAAAGAAATATCAGCGTATTGAATAATTATTTAAAAGTTTTAATAACGTAAGTAAACAAAGGATAACTACTGTAACGTTGAGGGTCCCCGGATAATAAACATTAAGGCCAGCGAATTTAGTTTCGCTGATTAGTTTTAATCACTAGTTTTCAATAGAGACGCGGATTGAAGAAACATAACACACTTAATTCATTCAATATTCACAAAAAATCACCTATATACAATAAGGTCAGCCGCGTACAGCATACGTCTTATAGACTAACGTAAGGGTTTGGACAAGAAGGTTAATACTATAAGGGGGGGTGTTGGACAAGTCAGCTAGCTTAGAATAGCTTAAATGTACATATACACTGACTAAATATAACAGTATAGCAACCAGAGAGAAGTGTTCAACGACTATGAAATATCGTTCAGCTAGAGTAATACAACGTTCAACTCTATCATCTCACTTAACTAACAGAAAGTAGATCTGAGTGGCTCAACATAAACTAAAACAACCACGAACCTAACACCGGCCCCAATGCGACCAAGCTGAACACGGAGACATTTTCTGGAACTGTGCAGTTTCCAGCTACTACCAACAACACCAGTCTGTCCTAACCTGACGGACTAAAACCACAGTAGCTCAAACTACGAGGAACACGCTACAACAACCACAGGTCCGTGTAAACTGTCCTAGTTCACCTATATATCATAATAATATATTATACTATGTCGTATATATGTGGTTTATGACACTTTCCACGGACCTTTGACATCAACCTTTCACTTCCGACGTCCAACCACCGTTGTCTCACAGCCGATACGCCAATGTACCGTTGCTAATCTGGAACAATGCGCCAAAACCCGCTACAGCATAAGCCAAACACTGGACAACCTTCTCAACAACTCCGTTAATTCCAGGCTTTGACTGCAGCTAGTTTGACGCTCAGTATGCCTATTCGAACACCCTTGCGATTAGGACGATTCCGTATATAGAAGTATCGCACTAGCCAAATAACGTTGATCAATTATTTAGATAAGGTATGTTGTATGTTTTCTTTGCTTGGCAGGTTAAGTAAAATGCTGTATTCCTTTTCCAATTGTCTCATACCATCTTGTTCATACTTAAGTTTGCCTTTCTAAACATGAAGACTCACTTACGAATCTATGTACCGGTACTGCATTAACTACCCGTGGAAATTGAGGTTATGATCTAATACTGATTTGTTATACTTACATGTTAGATTTGTATGTATTATCATCTGAGTGACATTGGACTTTCGATTATATCCTTGACCTGGATAAAGAACCGGCGTACCTGACAGAAAGGCACGTTTTGTTCAATAATAAGCTGCCATCGGTATTATACTGGAAACAAAATTATGTGGTAATTGTCAGTCATTAGGTTATATTCTCATTAATCTGGTAATTATAAACAATGTTCTGAAATACCAGATGCGACTGATGTGTGAATAACCTTTTAGGTGCTTTTATTTCTCAACAGTTTTTTTATATGCGAATTATATGTAATAATGGTCATTCACATTGGGTAGTGTGGGAATTGCATTGATCAACGCAAAGATGGTTATAGTGGTTAAAGTTGCTGTGTAATGTGGTACGAGGGTAAATTTTGTTGGTTCGGTGATTTACAACATCGCAGGACCGACCGCTTGTAACATAGTTTAGAGTTTGATTAGAAAGTATGTTTTGTAGTCGAACATCACTGATGCTACATTACATATGTTTTGAAATAGTCATATGTCTGGAATGTGTTTATGCTGCATATTACTGTTAATTGCTAACACTTACACAGAAATACCAAAGTTGAATTACAATATATTTTGTCAGGATTCCTAATCAACATATACATGTACATAATTCATTATTATTTGCAGTGTTGATTTTGTTCTTTGAAATATCATATCAAAGTCATCGATTGCACATTGACGTCAGTTTACAGACAAAGGACAGACAAAAGCCATAAGTAACTAGCATTAACGCCTCCAGATAGGTAATGAACAGGACATATTAACCAACATGCTGACGTCCTGTCAAGATAAACAATTTCATTACAAAGTTTTCATCATCTCCTAATACACTGTTGGCTGATGGTTCGCTGATATATGTGCGATGGGAAACAATCTATTCTGTAAGCCATTCACTGTCAGAATTAAATGTGTCTTTATGACTGCTCTAGGTAATAAACTTCACTGTGTAACTTATATTTCTGGTCTTTTGGAATACTTAAATGTTTCGTTGCAGCACTAAGCCATACATTGTTGTTATGGCTTGTGTGTGTGTGTTCTTTGACATAGTTTGTACTTTAACCGGATTGCCTAACTGGTTCACTCAATTACCATGTTGGTTAATTGACCAATTGATACAGCAAGGGACACCCGACAAATATACACCGAGTAATGCGTATTTAAACTTTTGGGATTTTCAATAGTATTTATAGTGATAATTAGAGGACTATTGATAATGTGTCCTTCAGCACACGGATAAGCTTTTTGAGGCACATGTCGCTCTTCATGACTATGAGGCTTGATGTATTTCTCCATACCCTACCCTGTATGTTTAACAGCTGGTGTATCTTTTCATAGCTCAAACATGTTCATTCACCCGTTTTATAGCTGAAACTAGATATTTAAGCTTTTCAGTAGTAGGTACTTAGAATTTCGACTTTGGACGACTGAAGCTTTTACTTTCAGTGGCGAGGTTCATTTTCACGTCTGATATATGTATATTTGGAATGGTGCCGTGTATAAGTGTGGCAATTGTTGCTTTGACGTCTTCATGTTTCTTTTCCGGCTGATTTTATAAGAAAAGGAACAGCGGTCAATGAAGTAAAAATGAATTATGTCAGAGCCTATTTGTGAGCTCCATTACATCGATTTAATAATAAATATAATGGTCTTCTGTTGGCGATTGAACCTAACATTAACGATGATTTTAATGTCAAATATGAAACATTAACTTGTCGAAAAGCTTTTAACTGAGTTTGAATTATAATTTGGATATGGTATTGGCAGGGTAACGTCTTAACTGATGTGTTTTATTCCTGTTACTTGTCAGATTTTCCAATTTTGTATTTTTTCAATGATAATTTAAGTATTTTTCGTTCATGTTTGATGCTATTATTCAATACTAATAATAGACTGGTTGTTTATAATGACCCTGGTCGTATGATCAGTCTTTGCAAGTTTGCACAATGCTTTCAGAGGTGGACACAATGAATGAAACATTCGGATTTGAAAACCTTAGAGGTTTCCACAATTCTACAACAGCGTGCAGACATAATTCTTCCATCTTATTGCTTAGGTTTCACACGGTGTAATCATTATTTATGAGGATCAGTTTTTGTTTGACAGTTTTGACAGGATCATTTGGATTTATTCTTCAAAATTTCCCGTTCATGTTTTTGATGAGGGAGATCAGTAATGTATTTTGTGTTATTATGTGTTTTGTTGAAAGAATGTCAATGAATTTAGATTAAAAGAAGATAACGTCCAGGGTTCAGTTATATCGAAGCACTTAAAAGTCTATCGTACACTTTAGCTCAATTTGAATTCTTTATAATTGAATTGCAATCAATTGTGGCGAAGGGATCTGTTTCTGATATTATGTATGTTTCAAAAAATAATATATGGTCCATAGCGACGGTTGTCAAAACGTTATAAATGTATTGAAATATTGGCAGAAGTTTATGATTTTTGTGTTTGATAAAGTGTATGCTATAGTTTGGGGACCAGGTGAAAATAGTTTACCTGAACTCATGAATTATTTGTGATTATCCGTCGTATTTGAACGGTTTATATTTGAACTAGTAATTCCATTTTACTATAAATCACACTACTAATTGCTAAGCATAACGGACTAAACACTTTCTTTACTGTGATCCGGTTTCGAAGCATTAATGGAATACAATGACGAAGTACTCGTACTTTTGGAATATACATCAAACATATGTCGTATTAATAAAAAACAAAAGTGAGATGTCGAGGGTGATAAATACAAATTCTAGTATTTTCTTCTTGATCGAACTAAAATTATTTTGATCCTCTATTAAATTATACATGTATTTTAGTTTAAGATACTATAATATTCATTTTATGAGTAGGTTATGGTAAAATTGGAATTAAAAACAGGAAATTTCATTTTATGTATCGGTTTATGCTACTTTTGAATTGCAAAATCTGAATAGAAGGCATTCATGTGTTCAGTCTGTGTTATTTACGCCCATTTTTTGTCTCACGATGAACTAACCTCCTCAAACTGTTATTCACTCCATTCGTTTTCATGTTTTTAATGTTTTCTAAATCCATATTCTTCTCACATTTTCTCAGATTTTCCCTGCCGTGATATAACACAGACGGTGTTTTAATCAATTGCATTTCAGCTATTTTTCTGTTTAGATTGATTAATATTTTGCCTTTTTGTGAGTGAATTGGAAATTTAAACATTAACTCCTGCCCTTGATAACGTTGAACATGATTGGGCTGTCAGATCATGTGATCCATAATGATAAATGGTCGACAGGAAGGTCTTAACATAATGAAGTTTTTTGTTAATTTCTTCAGTCTGGATTAACAATGACAATAACAATACAACAACCAAAAGATGATTTATATCTCTCATAGGTCTATCTTTGAGCAGCATAATACCCCGAATGACCTCCTGTTGTTTTCGTTATCTCCTCTCGCCGACAAAATGTTCAAAACATTCTCATAAACCTATACACAGCATTTAACAAATGTGGCCTAAATTGATTTCTGTGAATGGTGATGATGTCTTATATCATAAGTTTCCAAACAATTCACGCTGACAAAACATGCAAGATATGGTAATTAGTGTTGTCAAAATGGAATTAAAATGCACAAAGTTTTTGTTGCCAAAAGAACATTATACTCCATATCCTGTCCAACTCCAACGTCAGGTTTACTTAGCATATTAATTATATTCAGCGTGTGTCAACACTTTACTTGGAGCTACATTCTGAGTGATTCTTACAACAAACTTAACAGTTACAGTAAGTGTAAACCTTCTCCACACAAGTCTAAGTAAAATAGAGTTAGTGTTTGAAAACTCATTGACTTAATGTTATTGATTTGTTGACCTTCAGCTGTACTTGAAAACTTGTACGGTTACCGGTACCATTTCAGGATTCCTGTTTGACGGCAGGGGACAATATGCCACCTGCTATGTTGTTTACGGGACAGGAGAGTGCTGGAAGGGTTACATTAGGGGCTGTGATGGGATATCTGCTGACTTCATACAAAGACACCGAAGATTGCAAGAGAAGGTACATAATGAGTTCACTTGTTACATGTCTCGTATACGGCTGCCAACATTGCATTATGTGTTTGAATCCTCATACTTTCCTGGGACTTGAACATGTTCTCGAACTACATGTAATAGTATGACACAATAATTTTCTAAAAATTGTCTTCAGGGAAACCCTTCTCTTTCAAAACGACGTACAGACAAGCGTTTGCGTAGCATGTGATGGGTGTTCAATAATTAAATAGAACATACTTTCATTTATGAAATTGCGCACGATGACAAGGCGATTACCACAACTTTTCCGTTCACCGTCGAATTTTCATACTTCTGTCAGATGCACCGCATCCTTCTGCCAAAAAAATGGATGCACATTTTTGGCAAGTAACGAATCACCGAAAAAAAACGAGAAATGCATGTATGTCGGTAATATAATCATATTCCATCGAATGAAGTATATATTTTAGATCTATTTGCCGTTTATCACATCTAAATTGAGTAGCTATTAACTTCAAAATAGTGAAAACAGTTTGAGCAAGTCGTGAAAGAAGTGACTTTCATGACGCGAAAAATCGCATTTTGCAGAGTTTTAACCCTTTCAATAAAGTATTCCGTTTGCAAAATAGTATTTTATGGTAGAATAAACAAATAACAACACATTTTAGCATGCTTTATTGTATATAACTGCTATTTTTACATGAAAACTTGTTCGCAGTTATGCACCGCTCAACACAGACATTGTAGAAATATATGCACCGCTCAACAATGTCCGTAAAAGCACCGCATCTTTACGATTTTTTTGGCACCGTGTAATTTTGATCATTTGTCTTTCAGAAAAAAAGAGACGTTTAAACCTTTGAAAAGGATAAAAAGCAAGAAAAGGCGACTTTTTCATACTGGTGCTGACGATGATTATCAGTGCGTCTACTATAGTGAGCATTTAGGGTCAATTTAATTAGACATGCCCTTACTGAGATATACCAGCCCTCACTTCAGTCCTAACCAGGCCTAACTTGAAGTTGAGATGGTATTTTAGACCCTCTCCGTATGCGTGGAGTTATACCTGATTTAAGTTCGACCTGCCCTAACCAGCCTTAACTTATCGGATATATAAGGGCTGCCCTAAACCGGTTAGGGCTGAAGTTATGGCTGCCCTAACTAAGTTAGGGCTGCCCTAACTTAAATTGACCCTGAATGTACGCCATACGTCTACAGTCAACGTGAATCAGCGTCGACCAGTTCATCTTCTGTAATAGAGACACCTAACGCCTAGGTACATCAAAGCAATAAAAATCTATCCATGGACTTTAGATTTTTTTTTCATATTACGCACCAGTCAGTTGCATGTACTCCCCCAGCATGTGGGTCCACGGGGGATGGTCGGGAAACCGTCATGTTTTGCCTCTCGGCTTCCCAGTGAAATGTTGAGACCCCCCAACCACCCAAACCAATACCCTGGTGACAAAATTTAGTTTTCAATGACCGGGGAAATACCTGTGCTTTTACCATTAGTTGTTGACACATGCGGTGGTTGTGACAACCAAAAAGTAAGAATCCCGACCTATCCTCGGGGTTAGGGGGCATAGATGCAACTATGGAAACGTATCACTGTAGTTACGTGAATGGTCATCAAATAAACACCAAGTCCAGAGAAAATAGCTTCATCTGACTAGTTTAAGGTACTAGTCTTCACAAGAGATATGCGTTGACAACAACACGCTTAGTTCATTCAATAATACAAACATAGATAAACTGATACACGAGACTTAATATGCCCTCCATGTAGGCCTACCGGAAAACAAGACAAAATATCCCATTGCGATTACGTGATCGGGAACCCTTTTGATGCCCTTATTTTCAAGATAAAATCTTGGACATGTAACTAAGATAAATGGAGGATTATCGTAAGTAAATGCAGCAAACGATGGCTTATCTAGAGCGTGTTGAGCAAATCGTTTAAAACCAAGTGCAGAAATAAGCGGTGCCATCGATTTCAGTGAAACGGAATAGAAATACGGTGTTTATTATCAGTGTTGTGCGGTGCTCTAATATTTTTGTTTACTTGTATGTTTTCACCAAAAAAAACAAGACTTTCAATGAGAAATAGAAACAAGCAGGTTCGTGTGACACGCACTCTTATACATGTATATATACAATGATTTAAGACGGTCACATCAGGTATGACACATCGATAATCATCAGAATATTACACTTTCTTTACGAGTACGAACTGTATCGAGCGCTACACTACTTTTTGTAAACACTATTTCTAAGTGATGTTACTTATTTTAATACTGATAAACTTCCAAAGGGATGGAATAATGTCTCAGAAATTCGATGGAGTGCTTCATGAGTGACAATCATTTTGCAATGTCTTATAATAAAATATTTTGTCACCCGCTTACTTGCTTTAGGCCCCTGTGCCATTTGTGATTTCGTCATAAGGATGTGGTGCATTTGTCAGAAGTTTGAAATTTCGACGGTGAGCGGAAAAGTTGTGGTAATCGCCTTGTCACCGTGTTGCGAGTGTATGCCTACATAACTGTCAGAATCTGTGAGGCACACAACTTTGCGAATTATGGCGTACCATTTGTATGTTTGTAACATCATGATGTGAATATGTTTGGTTTTATATGAATTATGTCTGCATACAGGTACAACAATGTATTCAAAACATAATTACACATAAACACTTCTTTCCGAGTCATTTCTTTGAAGTCGTTGTCTGAAAATGCACACTCAACAAAGATCGCAGAATAATTTGTTATGAACGGAATGTAACAACATCAATGACAATGTTGCAAATACAGGAACATTTTAAGTACATGCAAACATAATGTAATGTATCATTTCCATACATGCATACGCAGACACGGAATTTTCCTTGCCGACACACAAAAAGTGTCGCAGAAACGTAAGCTGTTTCGTAACACTATCTCATTTATTCCATTAAAGCTTCATAAGACATAATCCACTTATGGTTGGATATTTGTTAAAAGTGTTTCTTGTTGAATGAAAATATTTTAAGATTCATTGAATATTCCATTCACAAGGAAACTTGTCGTAACGATGCTCCCTTTGTTTTTCAAACCAATTGCTTGCTTGGAGTTGATGATATTTAGCTATGCGTTTTAAATACGACATAAATTAACCCAATCTATTTTCTGACTGAATATCAGTTATATTGAGTTAAATGAAATATTTGCAAGGCAGTTGCATATCACAAATCCGTGGGTCATGTACTGTCATCCATTTTTAACAATCTTCGTAGGTACATAGTTTTCAGAAAAAAATAGCCATTGTTATTTATATCAAATTGGTCTTTTAAAAACAAAGACATCTGAATCGAAATTATAGTTAATATATCAATTGACTCGCTCATGGTGAAAGTTTTAATACTTTTACAGAGTACTCGATCATTTTTTGATACCATGCACCATTTAATCAAGTACTGATTGAAGTTAAGTGTGAGTAACTCATATATGTCTTCCAAATTGAATTACTACTCTTAGATTTGTCATCATTGCTCTGATAGCGCTGATATTGTACCCAAAAATCTATAAACAGCTTGATTTAGTTCCAAGGCTTCATTTGTAAGCGGTTTATCTTTGTTTTATATCCATAATAAATATCACCGAAGACTGTCAGGTGATGTATCACTGCCACCCTCCCTAACAAACATTGCTTATGAAATTTCATGCCTTTTACACAAATCTATACCCTTTGCTTCCTCTGCTTCCTTCAACATCTAACAATTAATTTCAGCGAATAACATACACCTAAAACTTTGTTTGACCTATCAATCAGTCTGAATGTCACATCGGCTACATCTCTTTCCATCTATTTAATGGTATGGTTGTACCATTGCTGTAAATGACATTGCTTAAAGCATTAACTTATTCTCTAGAGTGCGAATAAATCACGATAATTTAATAAGCCCGACAGTATGAAATATACATGGTACTCTGGAATCAGAGGTTAAACGTATGGTGTTAGATGGAGAAATATTCTTAACATCAATATTTCTCACGATTAGAATCGTATGACTTTTTGTAATGATTTATCATGTTTATTCTGGGAAACTATTGAAGCTCTTGGTATAAGACAATAACAATCGACTTTAAAATGTGTAACAAAAATATACATAATGTCAAATTTACAACACAACTATGCTTAACCTAACTTCAGGACTTTCAGTCAACGTCACATCAAAGGAAAATTACTTCTCTTGCCATATAACGAACACCAGAACTTCTGTGTTAAAGGGAACAACTATGAGTTTCGAGACTTGATACACAATCAATGAAATATATTTGCATAAACAAACCTGTATGGACATGTTTTGTTTTCATTGAAGATTGCAGACATAGACTGTCTGATTAGTTTCCTAAATTAGTGGGCCGCTGCTGCATTTAGGTAAAACGAATCAAGAGCGTTTTATAATAAATTACCAGATGTATCCATTGGAACGAGTATATTTAAACAATTTAAAGAGAAATAAAATGTCGCCTCCTTGCGTAGACTCATGTGGCGGTTTTTACTGCCCAGTTATGTCATTAAGTAACTTCTTTCTGATTTAACATGACTTTCTCACATTTGTAACGGTTTTGTTTTATAGCATTTTTTCACAATGAATGCCCGTTATCAATTCAAAACCTGTTTCTGTGGTAACTGATTCCATACAAGTTCACCCTTGGTTGCGAACCCCTGACAATACACAAATATATTGCGTACAGATGGCTTCATTGGCCATATATCATAAATACAGGCTTAGTGTGTTTCTCAAGCAATGAAATAATCAGCGTCACAAAAGCGGAAAATGACTTCTCATACCATATAACGAACACCAGAACGTCTTTTTGTAAAAGTAACAGCTATACATTAAGAGACTTGATTTACAATCAATGAAATATATTTGCATAAACAAATCTGTATGGACATGTTTTGTTGATTATTTAGATTAAAGACATTGCCTTTCTGATTAGTTTCTTAAATTAGTGAACCACTGCTGCATTTATGTAAAACAAACCAAAAGCGTTGAAGAATCACTTATATTGAGCATATTGAAACAATATAAAGAGAAATTATTGCGTATCCATGACATTATTGGCCTTATATCATAAATACAGGCTTCAAAATGATATTGCTTTTGTGAATTATAGTACCATAAATATAAACTGTACTAATACATTTCACATACTGCAACTAATACATTACCTGTCAAGGCTGGAAGTGTTTTTGTAAGATTGTTCTGTCCATGATGACATTTAGACATGATAACTGAATATCGAATAAGCTTTTGTAAAAATCGAATTGTGGGCGGATCAGGTGTCTGGTTTGCTCATTCAATCAATGCAAACCATTTAGTTTCATATATATAAACCGTGTTAAGAAAATGTTTCATAAGTTACTCGTTGCCATTCAATGCTATGTTTTAGGTGCGTGATGTGAACATTTAATCAAGATAATTTAATTAGCTTGGAAGTCATAAAAGAGTGTATACAAAACTCAACATAGTAAGTACAAAGACGTTCCAGCTATCCTGTTTATATGAAACAACGAAAACAACAATGTTGCCAGTTTGTATGTTGCTCGCACATTGAAACCGAAGACGCCTATAATATCCTTGAAACTTTACTAGACTTTACCTCTGCAATTTGAGAGTAACGAAGTTGGTGTTTTGATTTGTTGTTATGAAACCATTACATAACAATCGGTTACTCTAAGCTAATAGATATCGCAATATACAGACAACCAAATAGTTTCTTAATATCAATTTAATGATAGACTCAATGTGATTATTGTTGCAATGGGGAACTTGGAATACAGATTAGGTTTGATAATTGGTAAAGCTAATCTTGCTGTCTGGAATTTTGCAAAACTATTACGCAATGTGCTTCAGATATTTTACAAATATTTTATAATGTCTGTTGTCGGGTTCAGGTTATGTAGGATGAATAGTGGCATATGCATTTATGCTTGTTTGCCGGTATATAAGTGAACATGTGATTTCTATAAGCATTGTGTGTACCATAAACCAATGGGCATTTCATAATAATTATATTGGAGAAGGTTGGAAACTGACTTGTTGAATTTCGATAACTGTGAGACAACTATTGTATTGGGAATTTGAATTACCAAGCATAAATAAGTACAAATATAAATGCATTTGAATTACTAGCGAGAAATCAACTGTCAAAGCTCATAATTGTTTTAGAAATTGAATATAGCAGTAAATTCTGGCGATCGCTATGTAGTATGTAAGTTGTAAATCCCTGGATACCAAATTTAGTTTTATGATTCATAGCAAAATTAAGAAAACTTCACATTGATTCCCGTGTGAGGCATTTGTTTTCCACTATGAGTCTCAGAGACTATGAATGAAATTTTGAACCGAAATTAAGGTATTGGCTAGAACCAGACATAATGCAAACGCATAAAGACAATTGCATCTCTGTTATAATTTTCATCCGACAACTTATAATGAGTAGTACAGATAAATTGCAAAACTAATTAAGCACAATGTTTGAGGGAGATCAACTTTTAATATGAAACAACAGTATTTCCCCCTGTTTGACGTTCAGCATAATTAGAAAACTGGATTTTCTTCTCTTATACTCTCATGGCTATGCATAACATCATAAATGAGGTGTCGATAGTGATGAATGTAATTTGGAGTACACTTTTACGATAGGATAACGGGAACAAAAGATGCATGCGTATGCATTGTTTCTGGCTTACAGAATGTGCATGTTAGCAAACATTCTGGATAATGTTGATGTAATTAAACAACATGGTGCTTTGGGAAATGAAACTTATATGAAAATAAAAGGTCAGGTCGTCTTGAAATTATATTGTGTATTCATGCAAAAACTATGGTATGTGGATGTTATATTGGCATACAAGTAGCTGACATTCTCACTAGAGAAATCAATTTGAGGGTCTTTACTTCTAGAATATTTGCAATCCCATAACTCATGCAAAATTCATGCCTTCCAGTTGAATGGTAGCCTTGGTAATAATTCTTCATTCGTCTCCACATGGGATTCAAGCTGCCAAGTTATCAATGTATTACATTTAAATATCCTATTAGTTCCAGTTGGAAACGTATTATACATATTTATAACTTTACAGCTATTTGTCCTATATTTATTGCTTTGCAACCCTATATTACAGAATAAGCCTAACTTATGAGTCCATAAAGCATATCATTATACATATTTCCATAGAAATCAATTGCATGTACTGACAAATTAATCGAGGATTCCGAGTGAGGCACAGTAATCGTATAATTTAATCTGCAAATGCATTAAAGTTGTAGGTACTTGACATCTATTTCATCACGCGATTCCTTTATTAGTAGTCACAATTTATTAGTTCTCACAATTATGACACGTTAAAATGTCTTGTAATTTAGTAGCAATTTTACACTCTATTTTGTATTCAATATTCGATGTCTGTTAAATATTTCATAAGCAACATTTGCATAATGTTACGATATCGTCGTTGTATTCTCATCTTTCAAATATCAGTTATTGGTCGTGTTTTAATAATATCAATTTACTTAATGCCTCATGTTTCAATTGTTAGTAATAGTACATACAGCAATGTGAAAGCAAAGCATTACAACTGTAAATGCTGTTTTTGCAACACATTTCTCCCTGTCAAGTTCAAACAAGGGGTTTGGCTATATTTTCCATTATTTGTCTTGGTAATTGACTGCATGTTGACATGCAATATATCTTATTTGTCGAGATGTGATTATTGTCCTAAGATGTTGGATATATAGATATATAAGATCATTTTTATGACTTAACTGCATGTTTACTTATCTACCATGCAAGTAGAGTATTTAAATGACCCTGTACGTTTATCTTTATAATTGTGTTTCACTTAGACTGCCCATCTGGATGACAAGCAGGCGGCATCTGGGCAACATCTTTGATGGAATACTCAAACGATTCTGTAAATTGGTTATAACGACATGTTTATCGGTGCTTGATGCATCAGAATTGACATAATCGCAAATATATGTCAGCATAAAAGTCTTCAGTTGTAATTGAGACTACCATAATTCTGTTTCACTTTCTTTGCAATATTTTTCCCTAATTTTTATTACTGGTGAAATTTAGTTAATGCCTTTCGCGGTTTATGTTCTATATGTTATAGTTAAAGTCAAACACGTTTGAGTAAATATCATAAACGCCTCAAATAATTTGTAACGAGACCAAAACATATTGCTGATTTTCCACCAGATAATACAATGACGGATTATAAATACAAAATCAGCGTAAGGCTACAATGGGTGTTCAATATTTACACTGAAGAACGCATCCATGTTTGAAGTTTCAATTGCAAGCCAATACTACTTTCAGAATCTAAAAGCGAATTCATAATGAATAAATATAGGTTAAACATTTAAATAATAATTATTGCCCAATGTTTGAAGTTATGGTAACATTAATTGAAATCCAGTGGCCCAAAAGGTCTGAACTTCGAACGTTTCAACTATGGCGAACCATTGGAATGTACATATTATCGTGATAGAATAAAGGATTGGTTTTAATTCGTGTTGATACAACAACGTTTTAAAGATGTAAAATAAACAATTACACGTAAGTACCCCTTTCTGAGCCATTTACTTCGAAGTCATGGTTTAGAAATGAGGATGTAACAAATATTGGAGTCGAAATTATGCAAATAAATGGAATGTAAAAACCATGTTTCAATGTTGCAAATTACACGCACGAGTTAAGTGCATTTTAAATAATTCATATTGCACATATGCATACACAGACATGCAATGTTCTATGCGGACACGCAAATATTCAAATATATGTTCTGACCGAGTTTCAGGAATATTGATTTTATGTTATATCCCAAAACTGCAGTCATATGCAGTTTTACCGATAACTTGAAGTACATGGTTACCACAATGAGCAAGCCATTATTATTTTATTTCAAATTGGTCATTTTAGAACAAATACATCTATATCAAACATTCAATGGGATTGTTATATATCATTTGAGATGTTCATGATGTAAACCACTACCATTGTTTTATTCCAAAAACCCTGCATCGTTTGTTTGATACGATGCCACATTTAATGAAGTATAAGGTGAATTAGAATAATGTGTGCTACGGTCATTTATAGGTCTTCCAAACTCACACACTGCTACTCGTAAATTTGTCATCGTTGTTTTGATAGTGTTTATTTACTGTGGCAATCTATAGAGCTTGCGATTGATCTTGTCGTCTTAAGTTCCTATGTTTCCATTATATGATTTGTCTTCGTTTTGACTCCAATAATAAGTACCAAGGAAGACATACATCAATGCCACCCTACATACTGAACCGCGATTATAACAGTACACATGTCTATTCCCTTTGCTTACTACACCGTCAAACATTTTCAGTGAAGAACAAACACCAAGTACTTTGTTTGACCCATTAATAAGTGTCACCTCGGCAACGTCATTTTCCGTCTATTTAATGGTATGGTTGTAACATTTCTGTAAATGACATTGCTTAAAGCATTAACTTATTCTCTAAAGTGCGAATAAATCACGATAATTTAATAAGCAAACAGAATGAAATATACACGGACTCTGGAAACAGTTGTTAAACGTATGTTGTTGGATGGAGACATACTCTGAACATCAATATTTCTCACACCTTGAATCGTAAAAAATAGGCATAAATATGACTTCTTGTTATGATTTATCATGTTTATTCGAAGGCTCTGGGATACCAGTGAACCTCTTGACATAAGACAATAACAATTGACTTCAAGACGTGTTACAAAAATCTACGAAACTTCAAAGTATAAATACAACTGTGTTTAACCTAACTTTCGTGCTTTCAGTTGGTTTCTTTAGCAATGAAATACCCAGCGTCATAAAAGGGGACATGGCTTGTCTTACCATATAACGCACACCAGGCCTTCTTTGTTAAAAGGAACAACTATAAGTTGTGAGACTTGATTCGCAATCAATGAAATATATTTGCATAGACAAACCTGTATGGACATGTTTTATTGTCAACGACGATTACAGACATAGCCTGTCTATGCTGCATTTAGGTAAAACAAATCAAAATCGTTTCAGAATAAATTACCAGATGTTTGCATTGGAACGATTATATTTAAACAATATATAGAGAAATGTATTGCGTACCCATGGCTGCATTGTCCATATATCACAGATACACGCTGCAAGATGATATTGCTTTTGTGAATTATGGTCATAAATAAAGTCTGTACTCATACGTTTCGCATAATGCAGCTAATACATTATCTGTCAGGTCCAGGATTGTTTTCTTAAGTTTGTTCTGCTCATAGTGACATTTAGACATGAAACTGAATATTGAATAAGTTTTAGTTTTTGTAAAACTAATAGAAACTGTGGGCGAATTGGATGTCTGGGTGGCTCATTCAATCATCGCAAATCATCGGTAATACGTATATAGACAACATATAAAAAACAGTGCCCTTAATTCTAAGTAATTAAAGAAACTAACTTTTAAATCCAGATTATGACGAGTGTAATTTAATATCTGAATAGTCCATTATGATATGGCGAATGTTTTGTGTTAAACTAACAAGCATTAACAGAACAAAATACATTTGAATAACTCATCTAGAAATGTCTTGTCAAAGAACATTATCGTTTTAGGAATTGAATATAACAGTAAATATTGGCAAATAGCTATGTGGTGTGTATGTTTTAAATCCCTGGAAACCATATTTGGTTTTATGGTTAAGAACAAAATTAAGAAAACTTAGTATTTATTCCCATGTGAGGCATTGGTTTTCCACTTTGTGCTCCTGTGATAATTAATGTATGTTTAGTCCTTTTTAACTTTTTACAAACGGCTTAAATTCATTTAGTATCAACTACCTATCTCTATACTTAACTGTTTTATCAAAATAGTTTTTTGATGCGCAATGTATAGTGCGTCCGTTTTCCAGAAATAAATGAGATTGCTGCAAGTTTGAGTCCAGTGGTGCCGACCAACAGTTTTTTTTAATTACAGCATCACATTCTCTAAATATGGTAGGATTGTGTGATATTAGTCTGGTAACGATAGTCACAGAGGAAGCTGCAAAATGTATAGGTAGAGTTCATAAATTGCACCCCATCCTCATTTACTACCAGGCACATCATTGTGGCTGTGAGCCTTGTTGCTATCATAAAGTTCAATTTGGTCCTCTCTGTACGTATGTACAACAACATTCACATCAACATACTTATATTTATATGTGATATTGTTTTACTATTCGACATGCTTAATAAGTACATTGAACGTATCTACATACTTGATTATCTGGTATTATGTCTGTACTGTCCAGGTTAAACTTAGTGCATTACTTTATACAAAATAAATATCATATAAATTATTAGAATTACTCTTTGTCACGATACATTTTGATTGCAGGTGATAATCCTAAAAGTATGTTCAATTATGCAGCTGATATCATGGTAACTTTGAACAAATTTCCAAGGGAATTGTTCTATTTACTGGAAAATAATTGGATGACATTTACAAACTTTCGAAAACGAGCCAGGCTGTTACCCAGTTGAAATTTGTTGTGAACTAAGGGGAGGAATGATGATTGCATACTGGCTGTACTTAGATATATCATAGCCAATTGTGCTCGACGTATTACTGTAAATTAGAGGTTACCCAACACATATTTTGACTAATACATCCACTTTTGTTAATGACACTTGCATACCAGGTAATAGTTGATTAAGTATTTAATTACCAGTTTGGCATGTCAAGCAGATTGTGAATGTCAGCAAAGGGTAATTATGTATAGGGAAAATGTATACAATCAATTAATATGCCTGACAACAATCTTTACCTGTATAGCATATTCCTGGGGAAAAGAAATATATGCAAGCAAACGGCATGGTTCCGGCTTTAATGTGTACATGTAAGCAAAGGGTATGCTTTTTGTGGAAAATGTATATATGCAAGTCGAAAGCATGCTTTTTTTAGGTAAAATTATACGTGCAAACAAACGTCATTTCTGAGAAAAGATGCAACCAAATGACATGCTTTCTATGTATTGATTGTATGAGCGTACCTGCAAAGGGTGGGCTCTTTGTTGAAGGAGTATATAGGAGACATGTAATATAAGAGCATACTGTCTGTGGGTAAAGGTATACTTGTACATGCAAGATAGGTCAAGTTAGGTGTATCTCTTCAGGGGAAAATGTAAACGTGTAACCATAGGTGCTACTACAGGCATGCGTTTTGGAAAAGCTGTATGCATGCAAGCAATGGCCTTGTTTTTTTTTGGGAAATGTTTATATGCAACTTCGAATCCGACGTTTTGGTAGCAAATGATTACAATGAAAGAAAAAAGCATATTGTCTTAGTAGAAATGATGCATATGCAAGCTGTGTCGGAACAACGGTATACCAGTATATACAAAACATTGGCGTGCTGTCTGGATATATAACAATATACACGTTTTTAGTAACATATAGCTTGCAGCCCGGCGAGAATGGAAATTGAATCCCAAAAACCCGCAGGCTGTAATCAATCGAGGGGTATTTTTTATTTCGGAAAACAAATTCATTAGCGTACATATTTGTTGTATGGTACAAAGAATGGGAATGCATGCAAAGTACATACTTTTGGCTAATATAGCGTCAATGTAATTAAACACCATGTTGTCTAGGGAAATAAGTGTGGTATGAAAGTAGACGCTTATGTCTTCATGAATTTATATTGTATATTTAAGCAAAAAGCATGGTATGTGAATGTTATATTAATATATAATTAGCTGACATTCTCACGAGCAAAATCAATTTGAGGGCCTTTACATGTAGTTTATTTGCAATCCCATAACTCATGCAAAATTCATGTTTTCCAATTGAATGGTATCATTGTCATAATTGTGCATTCCTCTCCACATGGGATTCAAGCTGCCATGTTATCAATTGATTACATTCAGCTGTCATATTAGTTCCAGTTGCAAATACAAGGATATTTATAACTTAACATGTATATGCCATTTATTTCATGCTATTCGGTGGTTTACGGCAGAATAACGGTGGATTATTCCCCGATAATTTCACAGTTCATAATTTCACAGTTCATAATTGCACGCAAACGGACTATTTTTTTTAAAAACAAATTTCCCCGCCGCCAAAAATAAAATAATGAGCATTTTCACTTGCTCTCTTCATCTTTAACTATTAACAGAACATTATATGTACATAAATATAAAACAAATGGACGAAATTGAAACAACTGTAGAAGAACTATTTGATTGCAACTCGACGCGTGCATGGCGGGAAAATGACGTCACGCAAAACATTTCGCGTATATAATGGAGTATTTCCTTCATTTAAGCTATTTGAAGCATGAAATAAATAGAATATTAGTATTTTACCGTGTATGATCGTTTGATAATTCACCTCGTGATCAACTGACTTATATTTTCACTCTTGGCTACGCCACTCGTGAAAATATTACATCAGCTGCTCACTCGGTGAATTATCAGCCGATCATACACGGAAAAATACAAATATCCTCTATATATTGCTTTGCAACAGTAAATTACGGAATAACTAATCCGTCCGTAGAGGATGGCATTATACACGTCTTATTATTTTTTTTATTATTATTATACAATATTTATATAGCCCTTTTTTCATGTATACACACGTTCAAAAGTGCTGTACATTCCCGACTAATACATGTTTAAAACAATATACAATGTACATAAAATATACAAAAACATTTTTATCAACGCTATTTAGTCTCCCATCATATCGTATCATATTGCCGAAACGAAATGCAATAGTAAACTTAGGAGACATGGTATATAGAAATACTTATGTCTATAGAAATAAAATACATGCACTAGCAAAAAATTATTGGATTCGGAGTGAGACACATTGATCGTATAATTTAATCTGCAAATGCATAACGTGTGTAGGTAGTTGGCATCTATTTCATTTCGTGGTTTCTGTATTAGTCGTCTTCCCAAAAATTGTGACACGTTTATGCCCTGTAATATGGTTACAGTTTCACACTCAATTTCATATTCAATATTCGATGTCTGTTAAATATTTCATAAGCATCATTTACATTATGTTGCGATATGAGATAGAACTCTCGTATTTTAAATGTCATTTATGAGTAGTGTTGTCATATTTTCAATTTACGTAAAACATCAAATTTCAGAATGAAGTAATATTACATACAGCAATATGAAAGAAAAATATTACCACTGTAAATGCTGGTTTGGCAACATATTTCCCCATGCCAACAAAGTTTTAACAATCAGGTAGGCTAGATATTCCATTATTTATTTTGGTAATTGCTTGCATGCTGACATGCGATAAATGTATTTGTCGACATGGGATTATGGAACGTAGAGGTTTGATATATAGACATAGCAGTTACGTATTATGATTTATCTACATGTTTACCAATCTATCATGAAAGAAGAGTATCTTAATTACCTTTATGTTTATCTTTATAATTGTATTTCACTAAAACTGCTCATTTAGGCGGTTTGCAGACGGCATCTAGGAAGCATCTTTAATGCAATACTGAAACGATTTTGTAAATGGGATATACGAACATTTTTATTACTGTTGGTGCATCAAAATTGACATGATCGCTACTATATGTCAGCATAAAAGATCTTCAGATGTAATTGAGACTACAATAATTAGGTTTTACTTTCTTTGCAACCGGTTTCTCAGATTTTTGTGGATGGTTAAAAAAATTTCAATCGACATGTTTATTGGAGCTTATACTTGGTAATTTTAGTCTTGCTGATATGAGTGCATAATGTAAGCGCTCTGAAATATTTATTATATGACCAATACATACATGTATTGGCGAATATCCATCAGATAAAATAATGACATACTGTAAAATCATTAATTTTCGTGGGGGATTAAATTTCGTGAATTTCGTGGTTCACCTCAACCACGAACTATAATACCAACGAACATTAATTTTGACCCTTGTTTTATTACCTGAAATGCAAAATCCACGAATTCAAGTCCCAACGAAATTGTCTTTTTACCAAAACCACGAAATTTCGTTCCAACGAAATTAAATGATTTAACAGTATTAAAATTACAAACTCATAAAACGTTGACTCTAGGTGACTCATTGGCATGGGACATTGAACTTAATGTGTCTTGGTATGAATAATATGCCTACAACATTGGACTCATTATTTTGCATATTGTTCTATCTTCGGTGTATTTTGCGGTTTTGACGTGATATTTCATTCACAAAACATCATTTCGTAGCGGGTTTTAGTTTTGCGACGACTTCAAACAATGACTCTTTAACATGATGGTGAAAACACTCTTTTGCAAATTATATGCGTATGGTACGCTGCAGGTTTTTGCAAAGAAACATAGAAATTTTGACCGCTTTCTCTAGTGGACATTATCATTAGAACCTGCGTTCGTTTTGTTTATAAATGCTTTCCGCGAAAAAGACTTTTCATAATGATAAATCAAACCCCAACGACGCGTTTTATCTTTAGTGATAGGCTCTTTCCAGTGTGGCTATTTTGTGCCTCGGAAAAAGGAGGTGCTGGTATATATTGGCGATCATTTACCACTTTATTCTGCCTTGATTGCTGATGATATATATTTTATGTTGAATTGAAAGTATAAATATCATACTTCCCTCGTTACTACAAAAAGGGGAAGGATGCATTTCTTGTCACTTTACTAGTATTTGAAACATTATTTCATTGCAGACCTAACTCGGCAACAAGACGTAACAGAATGTCAGAAGCAGAATTACAAGAACAATATTTATTTAGAGCAATCGCAAATCTCGTCAACCTTCTAGAAAATGGAAGTACAATCAAGCACCAGGTAGGTCGAATAGTCTTTACTATTTTTAGTACATCCCGTATGGTTAATTATGCACACAATTCAAAGTCCACAATGTGTGTCTTCCATTGTTGGGTGGATATGTAGATATGCTTGAAATTGTAGTTCTCTCATATGGATTTACCTTTGAATCAATGTCAAGAGGGCAATGTGTATCATCATACACAGCACGTATTTAGCTCAATGGGTCAACATCGGACACAATAAAAATGTCAATATATATGTCAGCAGTAAAATAAAGTACATAATTTAGATATCATATTATGCCATAGTCTTATTACATTTATCATTAACAGCTTTGGGTATGGCTTCAATACATTAATGTAGGTTACAATGGGTAACAAAAGTAGAACAATAACGTATATGGCCTATATATCAAATTATCCCTTAGTCATAATTATTACATGTAACATTATCATCTTTGGGTATGCCTTCAATACAATAATGAAGGTTACAATAGGTAACAAAATGCGCATTGTTGAAATCGCTAACTAGGTCAATATATCACTCAGCAAAATTTCTAATTGTTCACTTTTGAAACTCAAATATTTTTGCACATAACAATTAAGAAATATATTTAGTGTACTTAAGTTATTCTGCTTTCTGTACTTAATCAAATTCAGTTCATATTTTACATAGCCTCGTAACCTGTTCTGAGTTATGACCCATTGTGTACGAAACAGTGTTTTATGTTTAATGCAAAACCTGTCAGTGGTGATGTGATAAACAGTACAAATACAAACAAATTTTTGACCGGCCAAACAGAAAAACAACCAATATTGCTAAAATAATTGGGCGTTAAAAGATATACAGCTTTGAAATTGAAAATTCTGAAATTTCCTCCATTTTAATTGAAAATAGAACAAAATTAAATCCTCAAAATAACGATGCCCACGAGTGATAAATAAGTCATATTTAGTACAGTCTTTCTTTTATTAGTTATCTTCAATTCGCTTTAATTATGGAAAGTTATCAGTGCATTTCAACTTTTGATGCGACATTGATTTCCTATGGCGAATTACGTTGTTACTGTCAGAAATCCAAATAAATCTTAAAAGTCAATGTTTTTTATTTCATTCTACCGCCTTAACCATACAACCTATTGGAGTATAAAGTTATCATATGAATTAATTACTGCCCACTCATCCATATGGGATGATCGTTCATTATGTCTTATATTAAAAAATATGGTTCTTTATAAATGTATTTATTCATATTTTACGTGATTTCTGCTTCTGGTGGTTGTTGTTTAGTATCTCTAATAACTAAGCGTGAGAATAGCAGAATCTGCATCAAATTTTGATGTTTGTGTTGTTTACACATTTATTTTACACTTTTACTATTGACAGAATATATTGTGAATAATCATTGACAGAAATTTAGTCAATATGTTTGGTGGCCAATTAGAAATTTTGTTCAGTGTATACCGTTCTATTTCTAGGTCAGATAAATTATGTTATTTGTTACTCTGATAGTTTACATTGCTTGATGATCTGTCAATCACTCATTGAGTTCGCCTCCTTTTAAAAAAACATTATTCAGTCCTTTTAAAACCACATCAGTTTCCTATTCATCGTATGTTATTGTTTCTATATACTATATTGAAGTCAGAGTCCAGTAAATGTGGTGATCCAAGTTTATTTACGTAGTCCTTTTTACTTATAGAGAAGTGTGTACTTTTCCTTTTTGAAAGATTAGAACCAACTTGTCTATCGGCATGGTTATCTTTCTACTGCATTGATGTCAAATTCAAGTAAAACATAATCATGACATTCTATGAATTACTATATCCAATGTTTGTTCTTCGTCAGCGCCTCTCTTACTTTTTGTAAGAGTAAACTAACTTGGTAATAATATAACAATTAAGTAAAACAACATAATCTTGCCATTCTATGAATTACCATATTCAATGTGTGTTCTTCGTCCGTGTATGTCTATTCTGCAGAGAACTCATGTAGTTATGGTCTTCTCGGATGAACGGGTCGTCTCAAAGCTATGATGGCTTTATACATCATGTTCCTGGCTAACATTAGCTGCATTGTAGTTAATGTCTCCGTATGGTAATCTGTTCTGTAACAAACATATAGTTGGATGTCTTTATACATTTTAATCAAACAAATGTCCTGGAAATTGACAATGAGGTGGACATTTTATTACCCTTGATGTCTGACTCGCGTGGTTTTATGAATCAACTGTAGGCATATTATTCATACCAAGACGCACTAAGTTCTATGTCAATGGGTCACCTATAGTCCACGTTTTATGGGATTGTATTTATAATCTATCATTCTATTATCGGATAGAAATTCGCCAATACGTTTTAGTCATATAACACATATTTCAGAGCGCTTACATTAGGCACTCATATCTGTAAGACTAACATAACCAAACATACAACATGTAAGCTCAAATAGGCCACTTAATGTAATCAAAGACTAAACATGCATAACAGTACAACATATTTGTTCAGAACGCATACTGTTATTGGTGAAATAATTTTCTAAGTGCTATTTTAAATTCATATTAGGAAATTATTTCTATACAATCGAGATAACAACATAATGTTATATTAGTTTTTATAAATAATGAGCACACAGGAATGTGATTCATACAGGAAATAAGAGCAAACTAAGATGTCAGATTGCAACTACATAAAGACACTTGGCATGCATAGCTATAATAGAAATATTGTAGTAGAATGCCAAGAGATTTCAGTATAAATCAAAGTGACGGTTTTATTAGTTTTGTAACATTGTTTGACCTCCAAATGTATTAAATATCCAAAGAGTATAAATATTCACTTGAGGTTTTATTATGACATCAAGCTGTATGTGCTAAATAAAAAACAATTTGAATAAGTGAACGAATGCTCCATAAATCAAATCCATGATTGAAAACAAGTCAAACTTGTTTTATAAATCATCCACATAAAGCGATACTGTTGAGCAGTGTCTACTTAAGTGGTTATCTTGAAGTATCTTTTGAATGGCTTTTAGCGACGAAATGTTAATTCAAAAAGTAACATTTATCTTTATTTCATCATTCATAGTAGTAAAATCACTTCTATTTACTGAATCCTGGAAATATGATGGGTTCATCTAACTTTCCAGCATCTCTTAAACTATACGTGGCATTATCCATCTCCACCATTATATCATTACGTAGGTTTATAAGGACAACATGTGTATGCTTTACTTTCAAGTTCAATAAATGGTTTACAACTTTTGATAGACCCTGGAAAGATAGGAGTAGGAAAACATGTAACTAGTAGCCATAGGCAACAGTACATAAATTAGTTACCAAGTAAGAACACCCTTCATTTTACGAGGCAATCGTATTAATAATAAAGCAATTTGTTATATGAACCTCATTTACGGAACATAATTATCAAATTAATTTTCAGTTTGATACTCGATCAAGATATACGCAAATGCAATCTTTTTAACAGGATTCTGGCTTGCTAAATCGTCAATTGATAACTACGTAATCGTACATGTATTAACAAAATAAACTTGGTCTTATTTTTGTTTCAACTCTCAGTGTGAAACTAGTTCTTGGTCAATATATGTATCAGTATAGTAAAGTTCTAGAGTGCGATTGTGACCCTTTCCGTATTTACTGCATTATCAGTCATACATAGTAATCAAAGATCTGACACAAACGGTATGTTTTGCTTCAAGCATTACAGTATCGATAAAACAGGCCATCTTTATCAAATGATCTTGGCATTTGCATATTCTTACAAATTTCCATTAAGACGCTCATGCATTTTATCCTTTACGACGTTATCCTTTATATCAGAATTCATCGGAGGGAGGCCACATAAATATAGAGAAATCAGAAAAACATGCATAACTTAAGACAATTTCACATGGTTAAATGATTTTGAATTATCACCAGAATTATCTCGGCTACCGACAAGAAAGTAATTTTTATCAACAAATATTCTGTATACTGTACAGCAACAACATCTAGCAAAACATAAAGTACAAACACAAGCAACACTGCATCTCAGTTCCGTCAGAGAACAGTTCTGTTTTCGCATAGCTCTGACGGAACTGGAGACTGGTGTAACGCTCGAACGGAACTCAAATGGCACGTATCACGAGTTCGGTCAGAGCCAAACGGAACAATTCTCTGACGGAACTGATAAGTAGTGTTTCACGATACATACAGTGGCTCAACTGTCGCAACATATAGAATGTACCCGATTACACAATTTAATTTTAAAAGTTTTTCAATAATGTATTTTCTTACATATAGGTTGCACTATTCACAATTAAAACTCAAGTCAGAAATGTTAACTGGTAATGCTTTTTACCAAGTCTTATGGGAACGGAATTTTCATCTTTACAACCACTTGAAAATATAGCATCTATTGAGAGCTGCTAATACACTAATACTTTCAGCGCCTTGATTTACTCTCAATTTTGTTAATTAGGAATCTCACAAGGGATGAAAAATTAAAATGAAAACTTTTATTATATTGCCTCATAGGGATATCAAAACACGCTTAATTTAAAAAACAAAAACACTTATATGAATTATGAACACAATTTCCGCTGAACACAAAACATGCGAAGAGAAATGAAAGTTGAATAGCAATCTCGTTAGGCGATTAATGTATAATACTGGTTAAAACATTGATTATTATCGATAATTTCCGAAACTAATTAATTATTCAAAAATCAGGTAATGGATACATACATCACTAGAAGGTTGAGCCATACCATACACAGGTATCTCTTTGATGTTGATCTTCCGGAAGTTTCCCACCCGTACATCCATCTGCGAACCCATCAAATCTAGCCCAACATAATTATCAGATACCGGCAAAATAAAATTAATGTAAGCGGTGAAGTGGTCTCATTATCTATCAAAGCTTTGTAAGGTACCAATTAGATACTTTTCATGAAACAGCAATATTTTAAGCTATTTGCCACGATCCTTTTCCCAAATGCATCACAAAACCTACGAACTCACAATACAGGATATTCTTGATTAGGATCAAAATACGGTACCACATCCAAATGTTTACGAATACATCAGGAAACATGGCAATATAGTTAGTACATCCTCATGAAGGTAGGTACCGCCGATTTCCTATACTCATAGATTCGGGTGTTTTATCACAGGTATGTCCCTAGCTTAGAATGGAAAGGTACTACTAACGACCGTATAAGACTGATACATATTTAAGATAAGCATCACACGATGTTTGTTATATGCTTATTGTCTTGAATAATTGAACTTGTCATGTGGACCAAATTGAAGTTTAAACAGCTTGTATTACCATATGTAAAGAGTAATTGCAGAACACGTTTTGCTTGTTTTCTCAAAATATTCTCATTCTAAGCATGCATAATCACTAATCAAATACATATGAGCCGTTCTCCAGGAAAACCGGGCTTATTGACAAAATTGTGAAAATATTGATGAATATATGGTTAGAAAGAAGAGACTCTTGTAAACATATTCTGAAAATTTGAACAAATTATTTTATACACTTACAAAGTTATAGACTTTTTAAACCAACCACTATCGCGTACTTTTTGAGTGACGTCGTGAACGTCATTTTGAACGTTTTTGACGTAACGTTAACTGGTATTTCAAAGATCCAGTATCTGATAAATTTTTGACGTAAACTTTTAAAATTGTGGCACATTATAGAATCATATTCATATTTTAATAAAACGTGTCCAATCTGTGAGTGTTTGCTGACAGAGAACAATTGCAAGTGTTTTAGCCACTTAACCCTTGATTTCCTTGATATGAGTACTTTTTAGAAAACGATCACCATAGCAACGACAGAAGTTATTTTTACATAATTTTAAAGAAAACTTGAAGCTAATGGATGGTACTATACTATCCAATTACTTAAATATGAAATAAAAGGACATGATTTTTTTTCTCATTTTATACATTTTTCTAAATCTTATTGCATAATTACAATACAATGTCATTAAGCCCGGTTTTCCTGGAGAACGGCTCATATGTAAAACGCCCAGAAACTTTAATAGTTGGAGTTAATTTTTCTCTAGGAGTCTACGGTATGGCACAATACTTAGTGACGCACCAGACCATGAAGCCCTGTTTCCAACAAACCATAGCTTGTACTATACACTGGGAGAAACATTGTGCTACGTAAGTGGTAGATTTCAGGGTGACGATTCATCCACTTCCTATACCCCACCATAAACTTATTATCATACTGTAGTGGAGGAAGCGCGCACCATATTATAAAACAAAGATACAACATATAACAATTACAGCTACTTCTAGTATATCCTATATTATTTCGTCAAGTTAACATACTAAGTAAGTAGCTCATTATTTCAAATTTTCTTGATATTATAGATATCAATACAATGTGATGTGTTATAGACAATTGATTTAGTTACACGCTAATTGAACTGATGGAACTTATTTAGAATATCAAATTACAATTAACCGTCTTAAAGTATCGAACTTCATTTGATTATGTTGCATGCTTAATTTTACGTGGTACGGCGGGATTGATTGGCGCGGTAGTACAAACTTAGGTTTTTACATCCCGGTTAGATAGCAAATGCATGCAATGCGCACTGACTTACACAAAATGTATGGACAACACTTACTTAAGAATCTTACTAGCTTAAGTGTTCAGTAAGACAATTCGAAGGCAATTATGACCACACGTGAACAAATATTAACATAAAGACCTAACTCTTCTTAACACAATCCACTTTCTGATGAAATTAAGAGAGCAAATCAATAGCAAAATTGATGAAGTAATAGGAGACTATAATTGAAAAGAAATCTCCATACAACTAATCACTCACAGACAGTAGAGACAGAAGGTAGGAGTCGATATAAATCTAAACAAGAGAAGCGTATTATAACAATACATCAAAGGAAAGTACTTTATTACAAATCCATATTTATGGTATGACAATAAAACGTAAGATGATATTAACAATTTTCATCATAAAGTATATCGTGACTACCATATAACCAATTATTCTAAATAAGAACAAACTATACAGTTTCAACTTTCCAAATAACTCATAATTATTTTCAGTTTGACATTATGTTTTTGAATGCAAGCGGACTACACTAAAGTCTCGAAAATCCATCATTGCATTTATTATTAACATCATAAGGATTCAGCAATGCATTGATTTAATTTTCAAATTTTATGTTAAAAACGTTACCTTTGTCTGTATATTTCGTATATATTATGTATAATATCATCTCTTATATATATTATAAAAAACTGTCATAACACACAAATGGTCAAATTAAAAAAAAGGGAAAATAACAAATATAAAAAGATAAGATAATAATTTACCTGGTCTCTGAGATAGGCATTGAAGCAGATAACAAAGAAGTATCTATTCAAGAAGTTGATACATTTCTTATGTTGTGCTTGTATCTCCGTTTAACTGTGGAAGGAGAAACCCTGAAAGTACAAGGAAGACACATATACTAACACGTTAGACAAGGAGAGGCTGCAAAGCATAGACGAGACAAAGTACAAAAGTACAAAAGCCTTTTTCGATAGCCCTTCGTCTGAGACAATCAAACATAACTGGATAAAACATGAAATATAAGGGCGACGGCGCAATGCAAGGACCACCTACAACTCAGTGTATATACCATAATCTGCACACAGTTCCCTATAAAAAATACAGGTTATAAAATAAATGCCGATCGGTGTTTGATGGTGGAATAATGCTATGCCAAAAACATTATTTCATAATAGGCAAGATTTCAAACGGAGTCAATTTTCAATTCCATTCTACATTGTAATTCCAAAGCTGGTAGAAATGCGAGGAAAGAATGCATTAGAACACTTGGTTTTCACAACAACGCCAAAAATTATACATTATCACCAGAGTCTGAATTGTTTAATCAACAACAGAGTGCTTTCTTTCGTGACTGGTTTGGATAAAAAAAAAACAAGTCATTGGAGACAAATACATGAAAGAAACATCAGTAATATGATGCCAATGTACTCAAGTACATGGACTCCATTACATTTCGCCCAATATTCCAACCAATACCGAGACAATATTTTCAAGCATTTGTTGACAGTTGTTGAACTATCCAGAATATAAAACAGTCGTGCAAAATCAATAAGTTTACGAAGAAGAAAGACATTATTTAATTTTAAACAGTAAAGATTTTTTTCCCACAACAAGGAAGTTTAAAATGATTTTTTTTTGTATGGCTTGATAGATAGATATTTTTAGGCAACGGTTGTGGCATTTGAATGAATTCAAAATTATCAAACATAGCATTACTTTTACAAGGAAATTTTTACGAAGCACCAGGAAATGAACTCACTTAGAATAAATGTAAACAATGCAAGTCTGCAAAATGCTTCGAATAAAACATAAACCGTAACAAAATCAATTTAAATGAATGACATTGTAACACGCCATAATCGGAAATATCACCGTTATGTTGTTATTTCTTTGTTCAATAGGCTCACCTTGCTTTTTGCGTCGGGGAATTGTGCCGTTTACCAGAATAGTTATATCATATTAAACATTTGCATTCATGTACTCATCATCAGGTTTAAAATATATACTACGAAGCCTTCCCAGCAGAATAACGTAAAATCAATGTTTCAGGAATTCCCGGAAATTCTTGGAAACTGCTGGTACCAGACACTGAACTTATATTTTAAAATCCCTCAAGAGAATACAGCAAAAACTAAACACAAATGACATACATTCATGCACAAAAAACCACGTGGGATATGATGTTGATGGAAGTTTGTTAAAATATCACATTATAGAAGAAAATATAATAGTTTCAGTGAATGAACATAATATACGAAGGCCATCTGACAGGAAGCTCATAGAATGTCACAAATAGGACAAATAGGATCCAATATTCTTTACACATAAAATGAATCAGCATATTAAGCAATATGACACCTCGTAGGCTTTTATCTAGCTGTCTGTTAAAGAAAGAAATATCGTGTATTTTTGGAAGGCTTTGCTATTTTCTTTTATATAAAGCGTTAATGAGTCCCTCATGAGGAAAATGTTGTATGTCTTTAATGTACTACATTGAATCAGAAAAAGCAATATGACACCTAGCTGGCTTTTATCTGGTTGTCTTTCAGATACAGAAAGGTTGTGCATCAATATATTGTAGCAAACCTCTATCAAGCGCTCCTATTACTACATCTATTTAGATCGCATGTTATTGAAATCATCAACAACGCCATGTCAACCATAAAATGATTTTGTCAGACTCTGTCGAAGATACTGTTAGATTGATGAGTGAACTAGTCTATTTAGACGACAAGCGGATTCTCTTGGAGCTATATAACACAACATAACACAATTCCCTTTAATAACATCATCGGAAATACAAAGAACATTGTATGTTATTTGCATTGAAAACAGCTAACCGGTTATTTGTCATTGACCTCAGAAACGTCAATTAATGTTTTCCCCAATTTTAAGGATCTCAGTGATGCTTTTTCTGGTATTTCTGTGTCATTGACCGTGCAGTGTATTAAACTGCTTACATAAACACTGCCACATGTTTGTACTCGTACGAATTTATATCAGTCGGAAATATGGTATATCTGAGTCTGCTCCACCAGCACATATTGTTTTAGACTTATCTTATATACCACATTATTAACTTAAGACCATGAGAATGCCCGCCAATAAAATAGCTTACTAATATTTTGTTTTACATGTAACTACATTGTTGTACTTAAGGCGATGAGTTTAACGACAATGGCAACATCACAGACAATACGATTCAACCATAAGTCACCTTGGTGAACTATGGATTAACAAGTTGTGTTTACTAGACCTCAGGTGTACAGTACTGACAGGAAATGAGCAATTATTCACATAACTAAGCGAACCTTAGGGCAAAAGACAAACCATGGTCATATTTACCATCGTAAGGTAAGCAAGGACAAACTTCCAATTAGTGCTTATTGTTTGTTCGACGCACTTTCCAAGCCAGTCAGTATAGAAAAGTATAAACGTTTATTGTGTCAAAAATGAAAGTAAACGACAATATGCAACTTGACTCCATATTCATGTTAATGTATGATTTTGATGCACTTCCATACCCGGTCATTATTCAAACATTACAAAAGTAACCGTTTTGGGTCAACACAACAATGCAAGTACATGTAAACGACAGCATTTAGCTTGCCTGACTCTAATGAAGCACTGTCTTTAAACAATTACTGTAACCTTTTACGTATTACCGAATATACATGTTGTTGTCTTATATATTAAATGACAATAGAGAAATAAGACTGGATCAATAGAGATAGGAAGATTTATAGCTTTATCTCCCAAGAGACATGTAAATTGTTACTAAGTCATGGGAGATGTCAGACAAAATAACAAAGATTATCTACAAGCTATGGTAGAGATGTTTTGGCATAAAGCTACAAATGGCATCTAAGTGTGGTTTCATTTTTCTTACTAAAGTCTTACCTTTGCACTGGTTCATTAATGCTTTTTGGGTATATTTATTAGGATTTTTTCTTATTCTACTTTGATGATGTCGCATGTAATGACGTTTAGGACAGCGATATTTGAACAGATCTTTACGGATTTCCCCACGGTGTTTGCAATTAACGCCTTTACTTTTATGTAATATGATTTAACTTCTTACTTTCTGTATGTTTGTATGGTGTGTTTTCCAACGAGAAAGAATTTTCTTCCTTTCTGTAAAACTATTTATAACTTACATGTAGCATAAAGCATTCAGAACGTCACAGCTTTGTGTAGATAGTTTCAGTGGTACGCCATAGGCAAAATATATAAACTTTGTCTAAGAATAACCTAAGGAAAGTATAAGATATATCAATATGTTCTAATTTAGAGTATATAACCAAATTTAACGTTTTATGAGGTTCAAGTTTATAGCAAATTGACACACATCGTAAAGTTATAGCTAAATTCCTTAAAATAATGGGTAAATTGACAGGATGAAATTTTATAGTGCTGTTTTATTCTTCTTGAAAATATCAATTATGTTCCTGATACGATTTGTGTTCACTCGATATTTTCTAGATAAAAGTACAGAAAGAAAGAAGGCCAGCGATGCATGAACATAGATGGCACAAATATATCTGATACACATTATGCTGACTAGTCTAATGATCATTTTAAAAACTAATATGTATGATGTATATATTCTTCATTTTGTCTAGTAGACAGTTGTGTATATCACTGATACCTAGAAATGGGTTTACGGTGACATTTTTAAGAAGACTGGTAAAAAAACTAATTGGAACAGAGCTATTTGTACGGTATTTAATGGGAGATGCATTTCTCATCAGGTGATATAAAAATGTCATTACTGTGTTATCTTGGGTTATACATGTTTAATTGACATCAACAGTTTGAAATACATCTGTTACAGTTTAGAACACCTCAGAATTTTACCTAAAAGAATTTAAATAACACATTATGTATCGGAATGCTTCATTAGTTGTACTCGTCACATACTGTAAAATCATTAATTTTCGTGGGGGGATTAAATTTCGTGGATTTCGTGGTTCACCTCAACCACTAACTTTAATCCCAACGAGCATTAATTTTGACCCTTGTGTTATTACCTGAAATGCAAAATCCACGAATTCAAGTCCCAACGAAATTGTCTATTTTACCAAAACCACGAAATTTCGTCTCAACGAAATTAAATGATTTTACAGTAATGCATGTCATCCGTGTGAAATCAATACGATACGTACGTTTTTGACATGTCTCTGTTTAACTTCGAACTATGTACACTTTGCTTAAAGTAAAAAACCTATACAACTGAGTCGCATGTGCGTCTAAAATGTATCATAAAACACAAATTAATTTGTCTGTTTTGACATTATCCACAAACTAGGAGAGAACAATTGGTTTTGTATGGATTTAAATTTCTCCAGGAAGTTCTTTCAGTTTTTAGAGATTCGACGTGTCTGACATGAGAGTTTATAACATAAGCTGAACAAAGAAGCAACTTCTAGTATATCCTATATTCTTTCTTCAAGTTAACATACTAAGTAGGTAGCTCATTATTTCAAATGTTCTTGACATTATAGATATCAATACAATGTGATGTGTTATAGACAATTGATTTAGTTACACGCTAATTAAACTTATTTAGAATATCCAATTCCAATTGACCGTCTTAAAGTATCGAACTTCATTTGATTCTGTTGCCTGCTTAATTGTACATGGTAGGGCGGGATTGATTGGCGTGATAGTACAAACTTAGGTTTGAAACATCCTGGTTAGATAGCAAATGCATGCAATACACATCGACTAACACAAAATGTACGAACAACACTTACTTAAAAATCTTACTAGCCTAAGTGTTCAGTTAGACAATTCGAAGGCAATTATGACCACAGGTGAACAAATATTGAAATAAAGACATAACTCTACTTAACACAATCCATTTTCTGTGACGCTAAGAGAGCAAATCAATAGCAAAACTGATGAAGTAATAGGAGACCATAATTGAAAATAAATCTCCATACAACTAATCACACACAGACAATAGAGACAGAAGGTAGGAGTCGATATAAATCTAAACATGAGAAGCGTATAATAACTATACATAAAAGGAAAGTACTTTATTACTAATCAATATTTATGGTATGACAATAAAACGTAAGATGATATTAACAATTTTCAGCATAAAGTAGATCGTGACTTCCAAATAACCTAGTATTCCAAAGAAGAACACACTATACAGTTTCAACTTTCCAAATAACTCAAAATTATTTTCAATTTGACATTATGTTATTGAATGCAAGCGGACTACACAAAAGTGTTAAAAACCCATCATTGCATTTATTATTAACATCATAAGGATTCAGCAATGCATTGATTTAATTTTCCGAATTTTGTGTTACTAACGTTACCTTCGTCTGTATATTTCGTATGAATTATGTATAATATATTTGATATTATGTATAATATATCTGTATGTCTTATAAAAAAACAGTCATAACACAAAAATGGTCAAATTAAAAGAAAGGGAAAATAACAAAGATTTACCTGGTCTCTGAGATAGGCATTGAAGCAGATAACAAAGAAGTATCTATATAAGAAGTTGATACATTACTTATGTTGTGCTTATATCTCCGTTTCACTGTGGAAGGAGAAACCCTGAAACCCAATGAAGACACATGTAATAACACATTTGACAAGGAGAGGCAGCAAAGCATAAAAGAGACAAAGGACACAAGTACAAAAACCTTTTTCGATAGCCCTTTGTCTGAGACAATCAAACATAACTGGATGAAACATGAAATATAAGGGCGACGGAGAATGGCAAGGACCACCTACAGCTCAGTGTATATACCATAAACTGCACACAGTTCCCTATAAAAATACAGGTTATAAAATAAATGCCGATCGGTATTTGTTAGTGGAATAATGCTATGCGAAAAACATTATTTCATAAATAGGCAAGATTTCAAACGGAGTCAATTTTCAATTCCATTCTACATTGTAATTCTAAAGATGGAATAATAGTTTTTGTTCAGAACTTGTACGTTCATGGTTTTTATGTCGTTCATGGACAGAATAATTTTTACATACAGTGGGATGTGAACCTGTATTGTATGGCGTCATTGCCTGGTAGAAATGCGAGGTACGAATGCATTAGACCACTTGGTTTTCACAACAACGCCAACAAGTATAAATTATCACCAGAGTCTGAATTGTTAAATCAACAACAGAGTGCTTTCTTTCGTGACTGGTTTGGATAAAAAAAACAAGTCATGGGAGACAAATACATGAACGAAACATCAGTAATATGATTCCAATGTACTTAAGTACATGTACTCCATTACATTTCTCCCAACATTCCAACCAATACTGAGACAATATATTCAAGCATTTGTTGACAGTTGTTGCACTATCCAGAATATATAACAGTCGTGTAAAATAAATAAGTTTACGAAGAAGAAAAACATTATTTAATTTCAAACAGTAAAGATTTTTTGCCCGCAACACAAGGAAGTTTTCAATGATTATTTTTTGTATGGCAAGATAGATAGATTTATTTAGGCAACGGTTGTGACAATTTGAATATTTTCATAATTATCAAACATAGCATTACTTTTACAAGGAAATTTTTACGAAGCACCAGGAAATGAACTCACTTAGACTAAATGTAAACAATGCAAGTCTGCAACATGCTTGGATAAAACATAAACCGTAACACAATCAATTTAAATGAATGACATTGTAACACGTCACAATCGGAAATATCACCGTTATTTTGTAATTTCTTTGTGCAATAGGCTCATCGTGCTTTTAATAGTTTCTTTGGTTATGTGTGGGCATTGTTCCGTGTAATTGTGCTGTGATGTTACTGTTTTCTGTGCTCGGCTGGTTAAGTTCTATGTCCGATTTCCTCCTTTCTTTTTTTATCTAACCAGAATGGTTATACCATATTAAACATTGAATTCATGTACTCATCATCAGATTTGAAATATATACTACGAAAAATTCCCAGCAGAATAACGTAAAATTAATGTTTCAGGAATTCCCAAAAATTCTTGGAAACTACTGGTACCAGACACTGAACTTATATTTTAAAATCCCTCAAGAGAATACAGCAAAAACTAAGTGCAAATGACATACATTCATGTACAAAACCTCGTGGGATTTGACGGTGATGGAAGTTTGTTAAAATATAACATTATAGAAGAAAAGATATAGTTCCAGTGAATGAACATAATAGATGAAGGCCATCTGACAGGAAGTTCGTTGAATGTCATAAATAGGATACAATATTCTTTACACAGAAAATGGGAAGAAGAATATGAAAAAGGTTTCTAAAAAAGTTCATACCAAACTACTATAAATCAGAGGCAAATAGATACAAAGGTAGGACTGTTTCATTGACATCACACGATGCTCGCCTTAATGTAGCCATTACATATAACATTGTAGTCCACAGATATTAAACTATATGCAATCGCATGTACTGTTAAACTTAAATCAAAATGTATGCTTTATCAATTGCTTTGAAACCATATCAATATTATAAAAGAATGTGGGACTCATTGTCATTCTCCTACTAACTTTCTATTGTTTACAATGCTGACGTATCCCATGACATGTTTTAGGAGGCTTTGTTATGCTGATGTGGTCTTCCTTGAATATAACACCTTAATGTGTCCCGCATGAGCAACATGTTTTATTCGTACGATATGTCTATCATAAACAACATTAAATCAGGATATTAAGCAATATGACACCTAGCAGGCTTTTATCTAGTTGATAAACATGTCGTGTATCAAAATATTGACATGTTTTGGAAGGCTTTGTTATGCTGATGTGGTCTTCTTTGTATATAACACCTTGATGCGTCCCTTATGAGTATCATTTTCATGCGTATGCGATGTTTTTGATGAACTATAATGAATCAGGATATTAAGCCATATGACACCTCGTAGGCTTTTATCTAGCTGTCTGTTAACGACAGAAATATCGTGTATCAAACTATTGACATGTTTTGGAAGGCTTTGTTATTTCTTTTATATAAAACGTTAATGTGTCCCTCGTGAGGAACATGTTGTATGTCTTTAATACACTACATTGAATCTGAAAAAGCAATATGACACCTAGCTGGCTTTTATCTGGTTGTCTTTCAGAGACAGAAAGGTTGTGCATCAATATATTGTATCAAACCTTTATCAAGCGCTTCTATTACTACATCAATCTAGATCGCGTGTTATTGAAATCATCAACAACACCAAGTCCACCATAAAATTATATTATATTATGTAAGACTTTGTCGAAGATACTGTTAGACTGATGAGTGAACTAGTCTATTGAGACGACAAGCGGATTCTCTTGGGGCTATATAACACAACATTACACAATTCCCTTTAATAATAGCTTCCGAAATATAAAGAACATTATTTGCATTGAAAACAGCTTAACGGTTATTTGTCATTGACCTCATAAACGTCAATATTTTTCCCAATTTTAAGGATCTCAGTAATGCTTTTTCTGATATTTCTGTGTCATTGACCGTGCGGTGTATTATACTGCTGACATAAACACTGCTACATGTATGTACTCGTACGAATTTAAATCAGTCGGAAATATGGTATATCTAAGTCTGCTCCAACAGCACATATTGTTTAAGACTTATCTTATATACCACATTATTAACTTAAGACCATGAGAATGCCCGCCAATAAAATAGCTCACTAATATTTTGTTTTACATGTAACCACATTGTTGTACTTTAGGCGATGAGTTTTACGACAATGACAACATCACAGACAATCCGGTTCAATCATAAGTCACCTTGGTAAACTTTGGGTTAACAAGTTGTGTTTACTAGACCCCAGGTGTACAGTACTGACAGGAAATGAGCAATTATGCACATAACTAAGCGAATCTTCGGGCAAAAGACAAGCCATGATCATATTTACCATCGTAAGGTAACCAAGGACAAACTTCCAATAAGTGCTTATTGTTTGTTCGACGCACTTCCCAAGTCAGTCAGTATAGAAAAGTATCAACGTTTATTGTGTCAACAGTAAAAGTAAACGACAACATGCAACTCGACTCCATATTCATGTTCATTTATGATTTTGATGCACTCCCATAGTCGGTCGTTATTCAAACGTTACACAAGTAACCGTTTTGGGTCAAAACAACAATACACGTATATGTAAACGACAACATTTAGCTTGCCTGACTCTGCCTGAAGCATTGTCTTTAAACAATTACTGTAACCTTTCATGTATTACAGAATATACAGGGTGTTTCATAATATCTGTCCCCATTACAAATAAATGTCAGGAGTGCATGCATGATCTCAACTGATAACTTCATACATCAATAGAAAGCCAACATTTCAAAGTTTTATTCACTATATAACATGGCAATGTTTCTTTCAAAGCAAACCAGTAACAAAGATTCTTGCAAAATGTCATTTTTTCGATAATTGTCAAAATGACGTTCAAAGTTATTTTTAACCAAAATTGATATCATAGCTTGTAAAGTATTGAATGATAAAACAAGTTTGATTATGTTTATTAACAAAATAATCTTTTGATTTGAAAGTTTATATTATATACAACAATATGAACGTATTTTGATGTAGCAGTTACTTTGGTTTCTGGTTGCCAGGCAACGGAAGAACATAACCATGCAGATACATTCTTCCTTGTAGTCAAGCAAACAGGTGACAGGTTTTCAAATAACTTTTTTTCCAAATGAATGTTTTAAATTCACAAATAGACGTATTAATTATATGTAGTTTTTAATACAACCACCAAAGCAATTTATGACTTTAAAATAATAATTTAGAAAGAAAACAACCAAAGATCATGCATTTGTTTACTTGTGTGAAAGCGAAAGTAATGTTTTTGTGTTGGCTTCTTTCATTGCCAAGCAACGGGTAACCAAAGCAACTGTATCACACACAAGTTTTTAGATTATCGCAAATGGATTCAACTTTCATATCAATACAATATTTTTTTAAAAAACTTTAAAACCGGTAATATCATGCAAAACTTTACAAGCTATGTTATTCAACTTGGAAAGCAAATTCAACATGGAAGGCATTTTGACATTTATCGAAAATTTGCCATTTTTCAGAAATCTTAATTCCAATGTGGCTTTGGTAGTAAAATTGTCATATTATATACTGAATAAAACTTTGAAATGTTGGCTTTCCATTGGTATATGAAGATATCAGATGAGATCAGGTATGTGCACATGGCATTTGTTTGTAATGGGGACAGATATTATGAAACACCCTGTACATGTTTTGTAGAGAAGATTTTGTTGTCTTATGTATTAAATGACAATAGAGAATTAAGACTGGATCAATGGAGATAGGAAGATTTATAGCTTTATCTCCCAAGAGACATGTAAATGGTTACTAAGTCAAGGGAGATTTCAGACAAAATAACAAAGATTAACTACAAGCTATGGTAGAGATGTTTTGGCACAAAGCTACAAGTGGTATCTGGTTTCATTTTTCTTATTTAAGTCTTCCCTTTGGTCATAGTGGAAGTCGCGCTGGTGCATTAATGCTTTTTTGGGTATATTTATTAGGATTTTTTCTTATTCTACTTTTTTGATGTCGAATGTAATGACGTTTAAGACAGCGATATTTGAACAGATCTTTACGGATTTTCCCACGGTGTTTGCAATTAAAGCCTTTACTTTTATGTAATGAGATTTAACTTCTTACTTTCTGTATGTTTGTATCGTGTGTTTTCCAACGAGATAGAATTTTCTTCCTTTCTGTAAACCTATTTATAACTTAGCATCAAGAATTTTGAACGTCACCGCTTTGTCTAGATATTTTCAGTGGTACGACTAGGCACAATATATAAACGTTGTCTAAAAATAGCCTAAGAAAAGTCTAAGATATATCAATAATTTCTTATTTAGAGTATATAACCAAGTTTAACGTTTTATGAGGTTCGGGTTTATAGCAAATTGACAAACTAAGTAATAGATAGATTCCTTAAAATCTAGGGTAAAATGTCAGGATAAAATTTTATAGTGCTGCTTTATTCTTCTGGAAAAAAATCAATTATGTTTCTGATACGATTTGCGTTCACTCGATATTTTCTTGATAAAATTACAGAAAGTAAGAAGGCCAGCGATGCATGAACATAGGTGGCACAAACATATCTGATACATATTATGCTGACTAGTCTAATGATGATGCTTATAAATACTATTATATATGATGTATGTATTCTTCATTTTGTCTAGGAGACTATGCTGACTAGTCTAAAGATGCTTATAAAGACCTTTAAATGGGTTTACGGTGACATTATTAAGAAGACTGGTAAAGAAACTAATTGGAACAGAGCTATATGTACGGTATTTAATGGGAGATGCATTTGTCATCCGGTGATATAAAAATGTCATTATTGTGTAATCTTGGGTTACACATGTTTAATTGCCACCAACGATGTGAAATACATCTGTTACAGTTTATTACATCTTAGAGTTTTACCTAAAATAATTTAAACAACACACTATGTATCTGAATGCTTCATTAGTTGTACTTGTCACATAATACATGTCATCCGTGTGAAATCAATACGATACGTACGAGACCCTCGTACGTTTATGACAAGTCTCTGTTAAACTTCGAACAATGTAAACTTTGCTTAAGTAAACAACCTATACAACTGAGTCGCATGTGCGTCTAAAATGTATCATGAAACACAAATTAATTTGTCTGTTTTTTGACATTATCAACAAACTAGGAGAGAAAAACTAGTTTTGTATGGATTAAAAATCCTCCACGAAGTTCTTTCACTTTTTAGAGATTTGACGTGTCTAACATAAGCTGAACAAATGATTCTGTCTGATATTAGTACGTGTAATGTGTATCTTGTCCTTTAAGTACTGAAGATAATAATTATATACGTATTTTCTCTTATCTTTTTGTCAATATACCTAAGCACATTCAAAGAGAATTAAAAATCACATTTCCATCTACCAATATATACCAAAATAGAAAGGATCAGGGAATAAATAGTCGAAAACAACATACATATACTCGTATATTAGGCGAACAATGGCGTAAACTACTTTAAGAGTATCACTAACATTTTAATGCTTGGCTGACCCTCAAATGACAATGCCCCAGTCTACCCAAGCATCCCAGATAGAAATCTCCGGTCAAATTTAGATTTTGATTGATTATTCTCAAGACATAATGAAAGCTTTAAATGTTTTGAACCTTTCTTATAATAACTCTAGACAAAGCTTTAACTTTCTTATACCGATCTTTAATGAAAAATCCCATTAGAATAACCATAACGAGAACCCACACTATTTAAGAAATTATATTAATCGGATCACCATAGGAGATACTTGAACAAACAACAAAAACGGTACATTATTTGATTTGTCGAAAAATAACACAGAACACGGTTTGCTTGTATCATTTAAAGTGATTAACAGGCAGTTAGAAATCACCGTTTATTAGAATTTAGCAAAAACACTATGCATTATTTCATTCCTCTACATAGCAATTTGATGTCGAAATGCAAAAATCAACACACAACACAATTGTTTCATTTAAAATGATTAACCGGTAGGGAGAAAGTTAGAAATTATATCTCTACTGCACGAATGTATGAGATAAAAGAGGCCGTATAAATAAATGAAATCCCATGATAATTCTGTTTTATTATATCAATATCATCGCTGCATACAACTATTTATTGCAAAACATTGCATTATATTAAATCATTTCAGCTACAATGTTTTAATGAATTGGAATTGACTAACTCACTGGAGACTAATGTTCTATGAAAATAAATATTTTACAAATCGATGTTGGTCACTGTCATTAGCAATTACTATGGTTCATAAAAACTTCCAAAATAAAATCCAAGCACTTTTCAAGTATATTGCTTCCATTTTCAAGGACAAAATAATTGATTTGTCATGGCGAAACATGCAATAATGGTCTTCGGTTTCGATGTAGTAACGGTAGAAATTTGTGAAATCAGATGCCAAGTGTATCATGTCTCAATGGTTATATCCAATTGTATCAGAACAGAAAAATATGATATGCAATCCGGTTGTGCATATATTTTGCACGATCCAATGACCCTTTTTGTCATATTTTATCTCATTTGATCACTTGGTCTGTTTTCTAATATCAGCATACTTATTTTATATCAATTAACCAACGAGTAAGCTATCTTGTCCAAATTCAAGTATTCTTCTTGGACTATTTGGCAGTTTTACATTTACGTACTAGTACTTTTTGTGACCTAGCGAACTATATGAAACTGTACCAGAAACACAGGTTTAATTATCTATGGAACTTCAGGGGGCAATAACAACACAAACAGTACGTATACAACCGCATGTGACTAGGAATACACACAGGAACAAACTGTGTACGTATTTAGCAAAGCGATGTATATCAATTCAATGTAAATACACTTTTATAAGCTGACCGTGGCATAAGCAACAACCGCATTATTATTCTAAGCAATATACTAGACAGGCACTACCTATATTGCTAAAGAAAATGCCAGCAACAGGCCATATGAACATCGATCTGCGGCGCCCATGAATAAACACTGTCGTCACAGGTACCAATTTTCACCTTGATGGAGTGGAGCATGTGGGTTATTCTTACTCAGAGAATTTAACCAGAGGTCCAGACGAGGGTTGAGCCCGGGACCTCTCGATCAAGAAGCTTAATAGTAGGGTAGAAGTAGCGAATAAAAGAGGAATTTAACTTACAGCGTCGGCATCTGCTTGCATCTCGTACAACTTCTTCTTGGCTTGTGCTATTGATGTTCTTATTTTATACAATTGTCAATTGCCATATCCACCTGGAAATACAGAAACACATACGTATGATTAATCACATTGCATACAATTGGATATTACTTAGGTCCCGGCTAGTCATATTTGTTCTAAGGCGTTGTTTTATCAAGACATTTGCGAACATTACACACGTATGCTTTACAAATGAGCCGCGATCTGAGAAAAGGGCCCTTAATGACATTGACATCAATTTGAGAAAATTGAGTTTAAAGTTACGACATCATTTTTTGTGAATTTCAGAATGAGGCAAAAACTTCACAAAAATCTTTTATGTTGTATCCTGCAACATTATTGTTGCCTTTTAACATACTTAATATGGAGTTCTATACTAACACTTGAAGCCTATATTTTTGGGTTAAAACATGGCAAATTACAAACAAAAGTGAGGGTTTTTGGAATCGGCAGACCACATGGTCATTTACAGTCCTATTTTATTGAAAACCACTGCAATATGAGTGTAGTATCTTGAAGTGTAATATAGCATATGAAATTACTAGTTATTGATCAAGATACAATATTTTGGGGTAAAATCCTTCAAAATATAAACACAAATGGTGATTTTTGGAATCGGTTTACTGAAATGCCATTTATTATGTTATTTGATTATAAATCAGTATGATGGACATATGTTGTCGGCTTGCATAAGAAATTGATAATCTGATATCTTAAATGTTGTCAATTTTTAAACATTTTTGGGGCAAAAACATTGTAAAATTAAACAAAAGTGGGGATTTTTGGAATCGATTGACCACATGGTCATTTACAGTTGTATTTTATTAAAACCACGGCAGTATGAGTGTAATATCTTGTAGTGTTATATAGTATATGAAATTAACAGTTATTGATAAAGATACGATATTTTGGGGTTAAATCCTTCAAAAATTAAACACAAATGGTGATTTTTGGAATCGGTTTACTGTGATGCTATTTATTATGTTATTTGATTATAAATCAGTATGATGGACACATGTTGTCTGCCTGCATAAGATATTGCTAATCTGATTTCTTAAATGTTGTCCATTCTCAGAAATTGTGGGGCAAAAACAATGTAAAATTAAACAAAAGTGAGGATTTTTGGAATCGATTGACCACATTGACATTTATAATCGTATTATATCTAAAACAACTGCTATTTGTTTGTAGTAAGTTAAAGTTTAAAATATCAAATAATACATGATCCATTTGGATCACTACATGCTTTTTTAGGTAAAATCGTACAAATTATAAACTAAAATGGTGATTTTTCGGAATCGGTTTAGTACAATGCCATTAATCACATTATTTAGTAATAAAGCACTTAGATAGGTACATGATGTCTTTCCGCTGAAGATATTTATAACATAATTTCAAAGTGATACGTGTCTCGACCTACTTTTGGGGTAAAACTGTCCAATATATTAACAAAACTCAGGATTTTTGGAATCAATTGATCACAATGTTATTCATAATCATATTTTATCCATAATAACTGCAATTGGTTTGTAATAACTTGTAGTATAATATATAGAAAGAGATTGATAACTTAAAGCTTTTGTTGAAGATACCATGTTTTTGGGTAAACTGTTACAAACTATAAACTGAATTGATGATTTCTGGAATCGGTTCAAACATAACACCACATACTGTTCTAGTTGATAATTAAACAATACGAATAGACACATGTTGTCATTCTGCACAAACATTAATAATATATTCTAAACAGTTGCTCATTGTGTGATATTTTTGGGGTAAAACATTACAAAATATAAACATATTAAGTTAAGTAATTTTGAATCGGAAGACCACATAATTATTAATCATGGCATTTAATAATAACTTACTGTGTTAGGTTGGTGGTAACAATTTGCTAAATACATCAAAACATTTCAGTATAAAGTGAGTAACATGTGTGAAATGCGATACTTTGGAATAAAACACTAAAAATGTAAACGAAAAACCTGTTTATTGGAATCTGCTAACTACAATGTTGTTAATAAGTTAATTTCGATATAAAGCCTGTAATATGTACATACCGATTGGCATTTACAGCATCCGAACTTTAGTGACAGATACGACTTTTGTGTGTTAAACTAAGTCAGATATAAACAAAATAATGAGGAATTTTAGAATCGACAGACCACAAAACCATTAATTATTATGGGTGATTAATAGCAATGTAATGAGTTAGCAGTCTCTTGAAGTACATTTTTGAATAACATATCAAAACATCAAATATCTTCATTTCATAGTGATGTAGTATTGAAAAGTCAATATTTTGATGTTAATCCTAACGTAATATATTTTTGGAACTGTGCTGCCACTAATGATGTTATGAAATAAATATCAATAATTTCAGAATCAATCTGCCATCATATATCATCGTATGCCGGAATTGGTTTATATAAGTAAAACTTTTTGAGAAAACCAGACAATGAAGAACATGAAGTTTAACAAAACACGCCACTAAAAATTGCAAGCAAGACAGAGGCCTACATAATTGAATCTACGACGCTTTGTATTATATTTTACATCTATGTTGCCATGACAACCACTATATTTGTCAGAATATAACAATATTCAAGCGTAAATGTTATCATTATATGTTTTTCCCTTCAAATTCCATATACAAAATTTCATACACATACATTGGAAATTCTTTGAGTTATGACAGAATTCCAGATTTTGAAGTATTTTCAATATTGCCGTATCCATAGCAACCACATTCTTTGTTAAATTAAATTTATTTTCAGATGTTCATACTCTTCTTATTGTCACCTACGTACATACCAGGTTTCATAAATCGAGCTTGGAAACTGTAGGAGTAATTTCAGGGTCCAGTATTCTTTTACATATTTTTACTATTTCGGTCTCCATAGAAACCACAATTTCAGACGTTATAAAAATAGACTTGCATAATTCTCTTTATTGCCCCTTATCCACATATCAAATTTGCTAAACAGAACTTGAAAGATGTTTTAGTTATGTCAGGATCCAGATTTTTGACGAACTAACTGACTAACGAACTGACTGACCGACGGAGAGCAAACCGATAGGCCCCGTTTGAAAACCGGTTGGAGACCTATTTAACATACATACCCTGAAATAAAATAACTTCTGTATTCAGTATTACTGTTCTGCTCCAAACATAGACTGCATTTATTTGATACAAAACCCATATATTGCAGTTGTAATATTTTCCTGATTAGTAGTAAACCAGAGAATTGCATAGTTTAGTAATTGAATAAATGGTTGCTATGGCAACAAAAAAGGATAAAGGCATATTTATACACACACATGTTACTCCTCACAAATGCGTATCATTATTCAAATGATAAATTCAATCCAAGCAGATTAACAGCAGTGAAAAAATGCCACTTAAACACTAAACGGTAACAAATATGTCCATGTTGCGATACCCGTTTTTTTTGCCAAAAATTTTCAGGTCATTGGTTCCTTTAAAATGTCATGAAATTGTTAATATTTGAAATTTTGACAAAATTTTTTCTTTCTTGTACACAGGAAAGATAGATTCTTCGGAAAATGCAAAAAAATGAAAATCGAAAATTTTTCATTAAGGGCCCTTTTCTCAGATCGCGGCTCAAATATACATAGGGCGTATACCATGGTTAGTAGGAGTTGATTACCCGAATCGTTGCTATTATTAAAGATCCCGTTAACACAATTGGTAGGTTTTCAAAAAATTGGATATCGCTTAAGGTGACTTCTAGGGACAATTCGATTGTTTTTCTTTTGTATGTTTCTGCATTAATTTTGATATTGTATTGCTACCCGTGCTACCATTTTTAATACGCACTAAACATGTAAAAGTGGTAATAAAATTCATGTTGTCCTGAATGCACTCAAATGTATTCCATATTATAATAGTATAGTATTATGAATGCCTGGAAGTGTTGAAACCACTTCAAACACATTTATCAGTATCTGGCAAACATAGGTTTGGGTACTTGTATAAACTACGACGACCTTCCCATGCGAATATATTGTATATCTAGCTAATAAATATTTTTCATATGTCTGCCAGGGTTAGTTTTTAATAGGATCAAAATCAGCAACCATGCAATAACTCATTTGTGCCTTAAGATAAACGATTATTAGGCAGGGAAGCATGAAGTTTATTTACGTTGGTTGATCGGTCTAAAATGACATACGTGAACATATAGTCATTACACTGAGAGATATATGGATATTAATAGGAATTGTAATTAAGTATATACTAGCTTCATTACATACCGTGTATGGTATGTCTGCTAAATGATGATCATAATTTATCGGAATTCATTCATACTAAATTAACTTAATTGCTGATTTTCCTAACAAATTATTGACATAGCATTGTACAAATAAGTCACTAATGAACAATATTCTAGTCGAAAACCAATATATCCAGTAATAAGACAGATATATTAACCTTTGGTTGCCTAGGAACGTAATAAAATAGCTTGAAGCACTCCATACTTTGCTAGCCACATACACAATCACCTTAACAAGTTTACCAATATGATTTTCATTGCGTATTAAGCTTATATAACCGCTGTCATTTTTCATATGTTTTGTATCTGTTTATGGTTATATCCGGAGATTACAAACATACGGGGAATGATACATGAAACAGTTGGTTGCAGACAAGAAGCTCTCAATATGTCTGCCCTCAAAGTTGATATTAAAAGTCATACATTAAATTTTGAACAACAATCAAGTGAATATGATGTTCATATCCAAGTTAATGCATGTACTACCTTACTGTAAAAAACATATAAGACAATCGGACAGTGAAGGCAGCACTCAACTTAAACAGCCAAGCACAGACAATATTAACACATCACGTGCAAACAAATACACGACACATGTCCAACACAAAACCGAATGAGAAACTGAACTGTCCAAGTCTTAGCTGTCAAAAAGCTGATTGACATCCTTATCATTGAAAGGAACAAAATGGGCAATAATAAAGTATGGAAAATGCTCCGTAGACACGTGCATGGCACAGTCCACCCATGGTCACCATGTTTATTTCGTGCTTTTAAATACATATACCACAAGTTGTTTTAATATCACTTGTTTCTGGATAAAATATTTCAGATAGTATATTATTACTGTCTTGTTATATTAGAAATATACTTAAATCGTGAGTTTTGTGTACTACAAGCTTGTTTCTTTGACATGAAAACCCTTTGTTACAAAATGCAATATTTCATGTAGCATATTATTACTGTCTTGTTATATTAGAATTGTGGGAGAAACTGGGAGTGAAACTGAGAGAGAAACTATCCTCATTGGAGTATTGGTGTTGAAACTTTAATCTCATTTTACACAAACATGACATGGTTATGTTTCTAATGCCAAAGCAACGACATAAAGCAAATAGCTTTTATACGGTTTAATAAATCACATTCTGTACGAAAGTTAATTACATCTTAAAAGATCGTGATTCAATGAAGTATCCAAGAGATATTTTTGAAGAATTGAATACTTCGTAGAGATCGAAAACCAAAAAGATTAAAATATACAATGGTATACATTGAACAAACGATTATATCACGTCGGAAACGGAGCGCGTTACTCAATAAAGCGTAAAGGAATTTAATAGTACAAACGTAAAGAATTCAAAAAATCAAATACTTCAAGCAAACTCTTGCACATTAACAAGTATGAACTAAATAACAATCTACGGTATATACAATAATAGTATTCTGCAATCAGGCATTCACTTATATAACTCTCAACCCATATACCAAATAGACAACTTCGATTCTCATGGACACGATATATAGACAGCCAATAAAAACAGCTCGAGAAAGAAGCACAACTATTGTCGTCTAGAAAACCATTGTTGTAGTGTGTGTCATTAAACTTTGATGAAATTAAATGATGATTTATACAGCACATGAATCATGGAAATGCATATTGCACAGCACCCTAAGGTCGTTATATTCTTCTAAAACATCAAAAATCAATGTGATGCAACTCTAACCTAAGAAAATGTAATCACAATAGAATGTTTATAAAGTCCTATATATTATAAACAGTTCGTTTTATCAAGAAATGATGAACAGATATTCTGAGTCTGTACAATATTTTAATAGACTACAGTCATAATGAAAGCAATGGTTTGAGATAAGACAGTTACGTTAGACAGTGAATCTGATATTATTCAAATAAATGAATACGAATGTTTGACACATCTAACGTCAGACTGAGATCCAGACATGACTTCTACGACGTGTGGTCTGGCCCAGTGATTATAAACATTGGAAAAGGTACTCCATGCTCCAACTCATACTCCGTACTCCAACTTATTTTATTACTGAATGGAAACATATAAAATGGGGGTTTATTTTCTTAGTTAGATCATTTGCTATATGTTGGTGATGGTTTTGATGCAACATTCTATAAAAACTTGTTTTTCCAGTTGGGGCTTGGAGCATGGAGTTTGAGTATGAGAAGGAGAAATGTTTATAATCACCAGGCCTGATTACATCACTGCGTGAATCTAAAACCAACTAACTTGAACCTTTGGTAACTACAAACTAAGTTTTTCATTAATAAATAACTCGTTACATTAATTTCCATTATTCGACACAGAATAATGAATGGGTGTATGGAATAATATTATAATTAATAACCTTTCTAATTATGTTTTCTATTATAAAAATTAATTTATCGCAGACAACATGCAATGAATAAGATGTTGCAGCATACTGCATCTTATACATCTTATCGTAATGGCAAATGATCAATACAGCATTTTGCATGGCTTGTCCAAATTGTACAATCATATCATGCATGTAAGGTGATGAATGCACCCAACAGGTAATAGGTTTCTTTGATGTGTGGGCTACAAACCACACAGTAACCTTTTCCAGCATGAATAAAATTAAAAGTTAACAGGACTACAAATGCTCAATGTTTTCTAATCCAAAGTAGGTCTACTATTTTCTGGAGGTATTGCATTCCATCCTATTTATCACATTGAATGGTATGGTCTCTCAAAATCCAGCATTATACACAGTAAAAATGAAATCAACTTATAAGAAACTGCATAAAGGGGAATTCAACATTGACAAAAGAACATTGATAGAGTTCAAAAACAACACAGAGAATTTGTAAATAAATTTGGAACTATTTGTTGTGAGGTCAAACGAACCATAGACTAATTGCTGAATACATCTGCTTTGCAAACAATGACCTGGACATTGTTTTCGCACGCATGGAATTAAAAAGCCACAATTGGAACTTTTATGATGAAATGTGTACATAATCAAATTTTGTTGGAAGGAAAAACAGTGGTCCTAAAGCTATATAATTCCATTATTGTCTTACAGTTGATTTATAATACCATGTGAATCAGACATCAAGAGTAATAAAATGTCCACCCACTTATCAATTTCCCCGACACTAATTTGATAAATATGACTTATATGATTGTTATGGAACAGATTACCATTCGAGAACATTACAAAAAGTGCAGCTAATATTTGCCAGAAACATGGTATATAAAGCCATCATATCTTTGAGACGAATCATACATTTGAGAAGACCTTAAATACATGAGTGTTGTGTAGAATAGACAAAAGCTGGCAAAGAACAAACATTGTATATGGTAATTCATAGAATGTCAAGAATATATTTTACTTGATGTTTTATATGAGAAGCTGTAGACAGAACAAATGTTGTTAGACAAGTCGGTGTTAATTTTACTAACAGTAAATGTACAACCGCTCTGCACTAGAAAACAGGACTACGCTATTAGACAGGAAGCATCATATGCGATGAAATATGCTACCACGCATTTCAGACAAACAGTAACATATGATATAAACGAAATATCCCTGTTGAAAGTTGGGTCGTATTACCTAGAATCGGTTGTGTAATGCCTAATTTCTCAGTTGCATAATACGACAAACAGCGTGCAATAAATAATAAACTATATTTATGAATGACTGGTAGTGAGTATACCGGAACAAAGACTTACATTTGTTATAAACACATGTCAGGGTATTCGATATGTCCAGTAATAAGACATATATATTAACCTTTGGTTGCCTAGGAACGTAATAAAATAGCCTGAAGCTCTCAATACTTTGCTAGCCAAATACGCAATGACGTTTACAACTGCGACTGGACCTGGTTTACCAACACCATACAGTAAAACTCACTTACAGCGAACTCGGTTACAGTGAAAACTCGGTTACAGTGAAACGATTTTTTGGCCCGGCTGAGGCCTTCTTTATTCTATATAAAAATGTACGGTTACAGTGAACTCGGTTACAGTGAAAACTCGGTTACAGTGAAATGATTTTTTTGGCCCCAGAATCATGTTTTAGAGGAAATATGCTCGGTTACAATGAAACTAAATTTTTTCAAACATCAAAGCAAAAACTTTTATTGACCATCATAATTACGTATTGGATATTATTTTGACCCGTAGCTTTTCATTGTTATGAAATTCAATAGCGTTTTTACGGGTGATAAATACCGTTTACCGGAGTGTATCAATTTAAATTATTTTGTTTGTGTAAGTTCTCAATGTTTTCGCGGTCAATTATTTCATGTTTATTGAGTGAACAGGATTTACAAAATAAATTGCATACATTTTAAAGTCTCATTTTGTTTGCGTTTGTCAGTCAGGAAATATTTATGTTAAAATATGGAAGGGTCGCCATCTCGAAAACGAAAGCAACTGACATTAAATACCAAATATGAGATTATTAAGGCGCGTGAAACTGAATCTTAAACTAGTGTTGCAAAGAAATTTGAAGTAGCACTGAGCACGATCACTGGAATATTGAAAATGAAAGACATGATTATTCAGTCTTTTCATTCATCAACTTCATCACCATCACGAAACGTCGCCGATCTGGAAACGAATAAAATACATATACATCAAGGTTTTCTATATATTTACATAGATCTAGAAGAGTTATACCTCCGATACATAACATAACATAACATAAGTTTATTTGGCATAATACAAAATATATACATACATAGCCAGGTTACAACGAAGTTCATTATATGTGAGCAACTTACAGTGAAATTTCACTATAAGCGTGTGCTCGGTTACAATGAAAACTCGGTTACAAGCGAAATAATTTTTATACCCCTGGCATTTCGTTATAAGCGAGTTTTACTGTACAAAGTTACCAAACTGTAATAGTTACCCCCCCCCCCCCGCAAACACGTCGAAGAAAAGAAAATCACACATTTCAAGCACACACGTGTGATGAAAATCACCCAGTCACAAGACAATAACACATTACATGGACGGCCAATAACACAGCCCCAAGAGAAAAACAGCACATGCTATTTTTTAAAACCATTATTGTAGTGTGTATCATTAAAGTTTAAAAATATTAAATAATATTATCCCCAACAAACATAATGCTCATTAAATTGCTCTTATTTTGATTGAATATCGCAATTATGGAAATGCATATCGTACAGAACCCAAATATTGTTATAATCTTCTATAACATCAAAAATCAATATATTCTTGTTTAATTCTGCTGTAACTCTATCCGGCATGAAAATTCAATCACAATAAATATTTATATACTCTTATATATTATTAACTGTTCGTTTCATCAATCTAGGGCTAGGAGAAAGATAAACAGATATTTTGATTCTGAGCATAATTAACCCTAAGTGATATACTAATGAATGCTACTGACTATCCGACCTACCTAATGCTTGATTATACTTCCATTCTCCAGAAGGTTGACGAGATTTTCGATTGCTCTAAATAAAACCTTGTTCATGTTATTCTGCTTCTGACATTCTGTTACGTCTTGTTGCTAAGTTAGGCCTGCAATGAAATAATGTTTCAAATGAAGTGACCGGAAATGCAGTATTCCCCTTTTTGTAGGATGAAGGGAAGTATGATATTTATATTTCAACACAACATAAAATACGAGGAATGTTCGAAAAGTAATGCAATTTTATGCATATATATGTAGTTTCGGGATTTCAAGGCTTCCAATTTGGCATGTGTAACCATGTAACTATCGTTTATAATTTGGTACAATTTGGCTTACTTCCATTCCTCTGTTGTGCCATAATGAAAGTTTAAATTGGACCTATTAATGTACACTAAGCTAAAAAGCGTTGGAAAAACGTATGGCAAAACCGACTGAAAATATGCCTTATATTAAAGGATGGACTTAATTTAGATAAAGTGACAAAATGATACACGATGAACTTTTTAAGAATAACAAACATCGTAGGATGTATTTTAGCATTTTTTTTATTTATTTAAAATATTTCAAAGCTGACCAACAGCAGCTGAAAGACAACAACAAAAATAATCAGACGAAAACAACATTAAGCAAATATAATGTTGATAAAAAGTAAGATATTGATCTCAAAGCTGCAATATAGGCAGTAGGGCAGTTATCTGATCGCACATGTTCGATGTTATCACATTGACACACCTTTTTTGTAGAAAACTCTAGATGCTAACAACATTTGTACAACATGTGTACCACTTTCACTGCGTAGTGTCTAAAATATCATCTTATTTTAAATGCCAACTTATATTTTATTTATACCCTTAATTCTTTTAAACTATGTTTTTACGAAGCGTAACAGATGGCGAAACACAGACTTACTATAATTTATGAAGTCTGAAACAGAAATATTATGCATTTGATTTCTGAAATTCTAGGAAGCTCGTATATGTGATTTACACTCAGTCATTGACGAAGGTGATGCATTTGAAATTTGTCCACCGATCAATGCCCTTTTATTTTAATGCCCGAATCAATGCGTAAATTTGTAGCAGGTAGATTCTACAGATACATGTAGGTTGTACAGGAAAAACTTCATATAGCGTCGATTTGTTAATGAAACTAAGCATTATGTCCCTTTCACGTGAAAATACATCTTTGCACCAGGCATCTACTGAAGAGTAGCTTTTGAACGAAAATCTGATAAATATTTATCAATAACAAAAATATTCTATATATCTAGTCACATGCGACTTCTTTTAAGTTCTTAAGACTTAGATAGCACTCTGTATAGCGAATGCACGGTTCCAGGAACCCTATGTGGTCAACCGTATGGCAGTGTATGAAAGTAGTACCTGTTGCAGACGCTGAAATATTATTATAATCTTGAATTTAAAAATAAAAACAGTGTACATCTTGAAACACAGATTTGTATGAAGATTGTCCGTGAGTTTCATTGGAATCGTTTAAGTCAATAAAACGTTAGAGGACAAATTGCGATACTTTTCGAACACCCCTCGTATACATCATTAGCAATCTAAGGCAGAATAAAGTGGTAAATTGCCGAGACACCTAATACCATTTTCAAAATACCCTCCCTGGAAAAAGCCTATCACTGAATATCACTATCACCATCCTGTTAAAGAGTCATATTTTAAAGTCGTCGCAAAACTAAAACCCACTACGAAATGGTATTTTGTGAATGAAATATCAAGTAAAAGCTGCAAAATGAATAATATCCAAAATAATGTGTCCAATGTTTGTAGGCATATGATTCATACCAAGACACATTAAGTTCCATGTTCCATGCCAATGGGTCACCTAGAGTCAACGTTTTATCGGTTTGTATTTATAATATATCAATCCGTTATCTGATAAAAATTCGCCAGTAGGTATTAGTCGTATAACAAATATTTCAGAGCGCTCATATCTGTAAGACTAAAATAACCAAGTACGTTAAGCTCAAATTGGCATTAACAAATTTGCACCAGCCATAAAAATCAGGGAAACCGATTGCAAAGAAAGTCAAACTTAATTATTGTAGTCTCAATTACATCTGCAGATCGTGTCAATTCTGCTGCACCACCAAAAGTAATAAAATGTCCGTCTATCCCATTTACAAAATCGTTTCAGTATTCCATTAAAGATGCTTCCTAGATGCCGCCTACATGCCGCCCAAATGAGCAGTGTTAGTGAAATACAATTATAAAGATAAACATACAGGTCATTAAAATACTCTACTTGTATGATAGATTAGTAAGCATGTAGTTAAATCATAATTCTTAACTGCTATATCTATATATCAAACCTCTAAGTTCTATAATCACATGTCGACAAATATATTGATCGCATGTCAGCATGCAAGCAATTACCAACACAAATAATGGAACATCTTGTTAAATCTTTGTTGGCATGGGGAAAATGTTGCAAAACCAGCATAAACAGTTGTAATATTTTGCCTATATATTGCAGCATGTAATATTAGACTATGTCACTCAAGTTTGAAAAGTGGTGTTTTAAGTAAATTGAAAATATCAACACACTACTGATAAATGACATTTGCAATATGAGAATTCAATACCGATATCGCAACATTATGTAAATGTTGCTTATGAAATATTTAACATACATAGAATATTAAATACGAAATTGAGTGTGACATGTCACAGTTTTGAGTACGACGACTTATACATAAACCACGTACTGAAATAGATGTCAACTACATACACATAAATGCATTTGCAGATTAAATTATAAAAGCAATTGATGCGTCTCACTCCGAATCCAATAACTTTTTGCCAGTACATGTATTTTATATATATAGAAATATGACGTTATAATGCCATCCTCTACGGACTGATCAGTTATGTCGTAATTTACTGTTGCAAAGCAATACATACATGATATGTAGCTGTAAAGTTGTGAATATGTATGTTTGTTTTACCAACTGGAACTAATAGGATATTTAAATGTAATCCATTGATAACTTGGCAGCTTGAATCCCATGTGGAGACGAATGAAGAATTATTACCAAGGATACCATTCAACTGGAATGCATGAATTTTGCATGAGTTATGGGATTACAAATATTCTGCAAGTAAAGGCCCTCAAAATTTATTTCTCTCGTGGGAATATCAGACATTTGTATGTCAATACATGTATAACAACCACATACTAGCATTTCGCTTGAATACACAATATAATTTCAAGATGACATGCTCTTCTATTTTCATACAACTTTTATTTCCCAAGGTGGCATGTTGTCTAATTACATCAACATGAAATAATCCAGGAAGTATACACTTTGCTTACATACTAAGGCTGTGTTCCAGACAATATGCATACATAATTACGCATTAATTGCCCCAGATAGCAATGTCCCTGGATTGTATGCATGCGTTTGCTTTCTACAAAGTCAACATGCCTAGTTAATGGATTCACGTCCTATTTACCCTGAACAATTGGAACGTTTCTCGGAAAGCACGCCATTTGCTTGCGCACCCAACCGAATTTCTCGGAAAGCTTGTCCATTGTGTTCTTATATCGCTTTTCTAGAACGCGCACTGATATCTGGCATGTATGCGCATATTTCCACATATTTCCACATACACTTGTTTGTTTGAATGTATACCATCAATACATTGTGAACTTTGCTTGCATTAACATTCTGTCAGATAGGCCAAATTAAGTGATCAAACGTAGATTAAATACTTAATGTATTGCATTTTGTATTAGTAAATGATATTTGTGTATCATAAGTAAATTACAGAATCGTGGTACAAACTATTAGCAAAATTATGTGATGAATGACTCCAAATTAAAAAAATATGTAATACACATATTAGCTTTGGAATAACAGTACAAACAGTGTACCTATAATTCCACAACATAGTACGCTACAAAATTCATTTAGAATACAGTCGTGCTCCAAAGTTTTATAAATGCCATCCAACTATTTTCCAGTAAATGGAATGATTCCCTTGGTGAGCAAATAAGCAAATTTGAAATTTGTACATAGTTACCATGATATAAGCTGCAAAATTGAAAATAATTTTAGGACAGTCTCCAGCAAGCAAAGTCGATCGTGACAGAGCGTAATGCCAATGTAGAATATGAAAATAATGCACTTATTATGACCTGGACAATACAGACATTAATGTATACAATATATAAAACTGTATGCGGACAACTTCATACTTCTATGAATCATATCGAATAGTAAAACCATATTATATTTGAATATAAGTACGCTAATGTGAATGTTGTTGTACATGCATTCGGAGAGGACAAACATTGCCACTATGTAACAAGGCTCAAAGCCATAATGGATTACCTGACTGCGAATGAGGATGTAACGTACTACTAACTGTACCTATATTTCGCAGTTTAATTTGTTACTTTGGTAACCAGACTAATATCACACAATACTATCACATGAAGCAATTGAGATGTTGATTATTAAAATAAAACAGTTGATAACAACCACAGGACTCAAACTTGCACCAATCACATTTATTTCTGGCAAACAGACGCACTACCAGATATGCACCATGCATCTAGTTTGATCAAACAGTTAAGTATATAGTTAGTTTATATGAAATTATTTTAAGCCGATTGTGAAAAGATATTCCAAATTATTTTCATCCCAATCGACACCTCTTTTTCTGATGTTATTGTTTGCCATGAGCGGAAGAGAACCTACGGAATTATGTTAAGCTCCAAGCAAGGATTTGTTTTAGTATTTTGGCAATTTTCTGTGGTTTTATATTGTTTTCTGTACCAGTTGTTGGGTGAAAGTTATAGCATAGATCAATTTTTACTGGAATTGTCTATGAGTTTGCATTATTACCGATTCTGGTGAATAGATAACACTCACATATCAGACTGCCAGGTCTAAAACTTCAATGTATTATCATTGGAGCATATAATGGAAAACTAAATCCTCGTGGGAATAAATGTTAAGTTTTCTTAAGTTTGCTCTGAAGCAAAAAGCTAAATCCGGTATTAAGGGATTTACAACTTACATACCGCATAGTCCTTGCCAACATTTACACTTTGACATTTATAATCCTATGTCGATAAATCAAGCCCTTATTACGCTCCAGAAAAGATGAATATTGTGAAACAGTCTCCATTAAACTAAAATAGTCCGTGACTTTCAAAATTAACCATTTGATAAAGATATTAATCACATAAATTACGGTGTGTGAGTGTAATAAAGCCCATTACATAAAAACGATATTACACTACTGAATTATTAATCATAACTATGCAAATGAGGGGGGTTAATCACTATTTTTATGTATTCATACGCGCTGTCAAAAAATAAACAAATATGGTCGACTGTGATTTTATCGTCAGCGGTACAGGTCAGATCGATAGACAAGGCGAATCTGAAAATCAACGAGAATTTACAAAGGCAGTTCAATTCAAATATAATAAATAAACACAAACCTACATCTATTTATTGAACAAAGCATAGGCTAACACTTCTCCCAAAATGTAATGAATAATGAGTTTCAAAATCGCATCTCTTTAAAATCCGGAAATTCTAAGTAATGATGACGTCAAAACATAAACATGACGTCACAATGTACGTGACGTTTCCCGTTTTAAAGTACGAGTATTACAAAACTAATTTCAAGACTAGATAGGGCCTACTAAAAAGGCTCGTGACGTTATTACCGTTTAAATGTACCTGTCTCGGCTCATCTTCGTTTTCAACAATGAATTAAATGTAATTGACATACATTCACTGTGTTTCACCATGTTTAGATGCTTATTTATTCTTAACCGTATTACTCACCTCAATTTTATTCTCTCTTAAGGGGAAGCGGGTCTACTATTTTTAGTTTTTTTTTATTTAAATGGCTAATTTTGTTTATGTGGTTAAAGGAATCTTACATTCGTGTCTTTCCATATTAAATTTATTAAACTCGTTGGATAAAAGTAATAAAATACTCGACAGAGCCTCGTATTTTATCCTTTTTATCCAACTCGTTTAATAAATTCAATATGAAAAGTCACTCATGTAAAATCCTCTATGAAGCACATGAGATCATGGCGTCATAATTTTGTAGATCTCCAGACAGCAAGATTAGGTTTACCAAGTCTAAACACAATCAGTATTTTATGTTCCCGATAGGAACAATAATCACATTGAGTCCATCACTGTATGACATTGATATTAAAAAAACTATTTGCTTGTCAGAATATTGCTGCAATGTATATTAGCTTACAGTAAATACTAAAGACTACCAATCCTGATGTAATGGTTTTATTACAACAAATCGTTACTTTCAAATTACAGGCTGAAGTCTTGTAACGTTTCAAGGTAAGTATATACGTCTACGATTTCCATGTGCGGGCGACATGAAAACGGTTCTTAAAATGGTCTATGCATCATACCAAATGGTTGCGTTGATTGAATGAGCCAACCAGACATCAGATCCACCCACTATTCGATATTTTACAAAATCTTATTCGATATTCAGTTTCCATGTCTAAATACCATCATGAACAAAACAAACTTAAGAAAACAATTCTAGCCCTGCCATATAATGTATTAGCTGCAGTATGTGAAATGTATGAGTGGTGTCTATATTTATGGCACCATAATCCAAAAAAGCAATATCATTTTAGGCCTGTATTTATGATATAAGGCCAATAATATCATGGGTACGCAATATATTTCTCTTTATATTGTTTCAATATGCTCGTTCCAATCCATGCATAATTTAAATGTTTACCTACATGCAGCAGCTGTACAATAATTCAGTAAAATCCGACACGTTATGTCTGTCGTTTTAAATGGCAACAAAAACATGCTCATGCAGGTTTATTTATGCAAATATATTTCAGGACGATTGTGAATCAAGTCTTACGACTAATATTTGTTCTTCTTAACACAAACGTGCTGGTGTTTCCCAAAGTCATGTTCGTTACATATGATAAGAGATGCAATTTCTCCTTTTGTGACGCCGAATATTGCATTGCTAAAAAACTTAATGAAAGCCCAGAAGTTAGGTTAAGCACAGTTGTATTTCAAGTTTGACGTTTTGTATATTTTATAACACGTTTTAAAGTCGGTTGTTTTTGTCGTATGCCAATGGCTTCAATGGTTTCCCAGAACCATGGAACAAACGTGAAAAATTATAACAAAAAGTCATAGGGCTTTGTTTACGATTCAGATTTCGTGAGAAGTATTGATGTTCAGAATATGTTTCCATCCAACATCAAACAGATAATCATGTGTATTCCATACTATCTGCTTATTACATTACCGTGATTTATTCGCACTCTAGAGAATAAGATAATGCTTTAAGCTATATCATTTACAGCGATGTTACAACCATACCATTACATAGATGGAAAATGATGTAGCTTCGATGACACTCAGACTGATTGATGGGTCAAACAAAGTACTTGGTGTATGTTCTTTACTGAAAATGTTCAATGATTGAGGAAGAAGAGGAAACAAAGGGAATCTACGTGTGTAAAAGGCATGACCTCTTATAATCAATGTGTGTCATGGAGGGTGGCATTGATGCATCACCTGACAGTCTAAGGGGGTCTGTTTATATGGATATCAAAACAAAGGCAACACCCATTACAAGTGAAGCCTAGGAACTTAAGATGACACGATAAATCAAGTTTTATAGATTTTTCGGCACAATATCAGTATCAGAGCAATGATGACAAATCTATGAGTACCAGTATCGCAATTTGTAAGACAAATAATAAATTATGAGCTTATCACATTTAAAACAAGTTCAATCAGTACTTCAATAAATGATATGATGTATTGTATTCAACAAGTAATGAAACACTTTGTAATATTAGTATTAAACATTTTTCAATATGAGCGAGTCAAGTGATATATCAAACATGACTCTGATACAGATGTCATTGTTTTAAAATGACCAATTTGGAATAAATAACAATGGCTTGATTTTTGTAAAAACTATGCACCTAAGACTTTTAGTATTAAAAAGGGATTACTGTATATGAGTGAGAGTTGTTTGATAAACAGCTGCCTTACAAGTAGTTCATTAAAATCAACATAACTGATATTCAGTCATAAAATAGATCAAATTAATCATTGCAGTATTTAAAACACATAACTAAAATAACACCAAATGCAAGCAAGCAGATGGCGGAAAAAAGGAACATCATTTTAACAAATATCATTGTAAATTGTACATTCATTGAATCCAAACTTTCCATCCAACAAGATAGACTTTATACACATATCCAACCAGAAGTGAAATACATTTATGTCTTATGCAGCTTGGCGTGTCGGCATGGAACATAATTTTTGGATGCGCTTAAAAAAATCCTGTGTTTGCAAAATTGATTGGCATTGATATTTTTACGTTCCATTCATAACACCTTGTTTGGACTGTGTTCTTTCTCCGATAACGACTTCGAAGAAATTAATCGGAAATAGGTGTTTATGTGTAAATTGTGTTTTGAATACGTTGTTGAATGTCGATACATTTAAAACCAACCGTATTACATCATGTTGTTACAAACATACAAATGATAAGCCATAGTGTCCGACTTAAGCGTTAAAAGTTCAGAAATTTGGCAGAACAGATTCTGGCGGTTATATGTAGACATTAAATTGCAATTTTAGAAATGAAAGTATTTTCTATGGAAAATTGAACACCCATCACGGGCGTCGACAACGCTTGTCTCTACGTTTTGGAAAGATAGTGTTTGCATATAAAAATATGTACATGTACCTTCTCTTGCAATCCTCAGTATCTTTGTATGATGTCAGCAGATATCCCATCTACGCCCCTAATGTACCACGCCCAGCACTTTCCTGTCCTAGTCCAGTCATTCTAGATATGAACCTAGACAAAATTGCAAAAGAATTTCTTCTAACATTTTTGTGTTTAGTATTATCCCATATATTCACAGAAAAAAATCCCCATTGATAGACGTTGGCATTTTCTTGCATTTGATGAATAAAGTTTTAGGCAAAATAAGTATTTTTATTCCAGGATGTATTTCGCAAACGGCTTTCCATACTCTCATTTATGACGTCATATGTTACGTATTAATGGCGGATAATTTCAGTTTGTCTTGGAAGAATTATTTTTTTGTATTATTACGATGCATTTGTGTTGAATTCAGTTCAAATTCAAGGTTTGTTATCTATTTTAATACAACTTGAGTTTGATGTGATCTTGATTTAACGATCTTTGGAGCAATTTGACCAGCTTATTGAGGGAAAGACGACGGAATACCAAAATTCCATTAAAACGTATTTTTGAGCAAAACTTATTGATATTCGTCTCTCATATAGCAGAATAGTGTAAAACAAAAGCAATTGTTGATATATAAACACATTAAAACAGTTTAAATACATTTTCGGTCAATGCCAGGTAAAATTATTATATTTCCAACTATGGGACGCCGTTTGTCTATCAAATTGCACATTATGCGTGGATCTACTATTACCTGGTAATTGAGTTATTTTAATGTGACTCAATGTGCAATCGATATAATTTTTTAGCTTTATGCACAGAGTCTGGCTTTTCCCGTTTGGTTATAAATATTCTCGCACGTCCTCACCTTATTACACTTGTGGCACATGTTTTGTAGGGTATGTGATAAAACGAGAGACAATTGAGCAATTGCAAGTATTAAATGTTTATATCTCAAAACTATTTTAAATACTTAAATACTGAACTCATAATAATAGCTAGATGCTAAAATTAATAATAAAAGGTCAACAAAAGTACTTCAACATATTTTTTGATGCCATACATGCAACTCATGCCCTGGATGATGACACTGTTCATGCTGATGACATTGCAAATTACCTAATTTTATACTAAAAGGTTTCCATTTGATGTTAAAAGTGTAAAGCGAGGGTAGGATAAAAGCCCCTACGGACATAAGCCCCTACGCTCATTTTTATACATGAGGACATAAGCCCCTACGCATTTTTTTTACACTAGGACATAAGCCCCTATGCAAGTTTTGTTTGTACTGTTCTATGTTTTCTTCTATTATTAAATGGTTAATTAAGAAATAATTATTGTACAAACTGTTCTATTGTATCTACTGTTTATTTGTTACTACTCACTACTGATCTCGGGGTTACTAATAGTCTTTCGGATGAGACTCATGTATGGTGCAATACAGTGGCATGTAAATGAACCAGGGATGCTTCTGGAATGGGGGCATCTTCTGTATCGTGCATTATCCCCCAAAAACTAAAAAACTAAAACTCTTCTGGGGGGGCTCGCCCATATGGATTATCCGGTGGCGAGGATAAAGAAACTCATTAAATAATTATGTCCGCATATGTCTCACTGAGCATTTGTTGCCTCAGCGATGTACTCCGATGGAAATTATGAGCATTGGGAATTATTTCTACGTGGTCTAGGGGAAGCTTTTGTGCTGTCATAAAATTGGGAGGGATCGGGAGAACAATCGATTGGTTCTTGGCATTTATATGGGTCTGATGTCTGAGGGAAGCTCCCCGATGATTTTGTAAATTTTCGGGATACTTGAGAAATCGCGAGTGCGTAGGGAAATTTCAATGCATGTGTTGAATTATACCCGATGTACTTGCATGTCGAAAATATCTCGGAGAGGCATCCCATATAATCCGGAAAATACTGGAAAGGGATCCCCGAAGCACCCACATATTCGGGAGTTATTCATGATGCTTCGCAATAAAAACTGCTTCAAAGGAACATCAGTGATGTTTTTGCTAAATTGTCAGGAACTTTCGGGTTTCCAACCAGTGCATGTAAAGTGGGCGACACTAAGAACTCTTTTCATCGAATACCTTGGAAAAAGTCTAAAGATTATCCACACTACAAGTGTAGAAAGGAGAAGGTTATGGAAAACTTAATTTTGTTTATGTTTTGCCCGACAAAAACATTTTATAAGAATAAATCATAAACCAAAGGTACATTCATTTTTTTATTCAGTGACAGGCTGTAATCAGTGTTGCCGTTTAAACATTTTATTTAAGTTCACAGTTAAGTTCCTCGGAAATACGAGGCACCAGTACACTACAGATAGGCATCAGAAAATACCCGATGAGTTCCCGACACTAATTATGCTGGTTACAGTCGTACTGCCTCTGACATGTAAAATCAAAATAACAATTAGAAGTTTCGGAAGAGCCTTCTGGGGACCATCCGATGATCGGGTGAAGCTGTTTTTGCTTCCACAGAACCAATGGGGATTTTTACAATGGGACCAATTCTAAATCAAATACAAATGAGCATATTCGGGACATACTTAATAGTTTATAAACATAAATCTCATAGCAGGCTTTTGGTAACCGAGTATTTACAAGCGATTTGGTACCCGGTGACGTCTAACAACAAAAACTATTCCACCAACAACCTGTATTAATAGCATAAGTTACCGAACACGTCTGAAATACACTTATCTTAGTAAAGAAAATGAACAGGAACTGTAAGCTAAATTGCCGATGGACAGGTATTCTTTTTATTTTTTAAGCAAGTTATGTTTTTTCAAGTTAACGATCCTTCATTCGGTTTCCATTGATGACACCATGACTAAAATAAGTTTAGTTCACTCGATGATGGGTAATAGGGAAGTTGGGTAGTGAACGTGTACGACTCCTGCAATAAAGGTCAGGATCGTGTCAAATTCTCTGAACTCGCCATTGGAATGAAATATACATCAAACAGACTTGTTTTGTCAGACATGAAAACCATTATTCATATCTTCATACCATTTTCTAACTTACAACAAAATATGAAATTATATCATGTATACGGTTTGCCCGTGAAATTCTACAATGTGCTGCATGTAATGAACCGTGCTTGGTTCTATTAAGTTGTAGTAAATTGTTGTCCACAGTCGGCAGTGGTGTAGCGGCCGCTAGGCCATTAGGCCCGGCCTACACATCATTCCGAGAAAAAATAATAAACTTGTATTTTTTTAAGTTTAACTTTAAATTTGATCTCCTTTCATCTTTACATACGGGCCTACACATTGCGAAGGTCCTAGCTACGCCCCTGGTCGGACTTAGGTCTGGTAACACAAGGTCAAACGTAGTTGATATTCCTCCAGCATAGCTGAACCATTGCTGCTGGTCTAACACAGGACAACATGTATCCGTTGCATTGAATGTAATAATCACACAAGGGATTCGTTATGGCAAACATTCCACAACATACATGTACCTTAAATTATATGTGTTCATTGAGCGCTGAAGAAGGCACACTGGTTTGTCTAGGTTCGAATAAGTTAGGGGCCACTGAACATACATCCATCTGCTTGTAAAAAGAACTACACCGCTGGTAAATTATGAATGGTATCGAGTGCTTTGAATAAACGCAGTCCAATGCAGCCGATACCTAGGTTGCGTTTGCAATTGGAAGTACTACTTTCAAGCTGTGCGCCAGATGCACAACTTGCGTAGTGTTAACTTAGTATTAAGGCTTTTGAAATGCTGCAGGTTACGTTTTAATACCGTGTGAACTTACCTCAAAGAAATATACTAACAAGAGACATATAAAGTAGTGTATATAGAAGTTCTGTTCCAATTTCTGAGAACTCCGTGGCTTTTTAACTAAAATGTTGTTCAAGCATGGCAGCTAAAAAGTTTCAAATGGCACGTACGTTATTTTGAAATAGTGGTGTACATGCCAATGTACTTTTTCCATTGCGCATGCTGAACACCCTGTACGGTATATATATTAAACATGTTTTGGTGGGACACAGCTTTGCATTAAATGTGCTCTCCGACCGAAACATAGTTTCACTGTGAAATGCGTCATGTTAATCGCGCTACAAATCGCTTGCATGTTCACATCAACTTCTATTTATAATTATGACGCCTTTATTCGTTGCAAAACGGAATGTGTTTGTCTACGTGATTTCTGAGTTCCGTCCTAGTGTTTTTAATTCCGACATAGCCTTTATGTCAATTCTCAAATAACACTAAGTAGCGGTGTGTCGGGATTCCAACCATGTTTTTACTGTTCGAGAATTTCTGTTCCGAGCAGGGTAATTTCAATCAAGGTACGTGTGCGCAAAAAATAGCACTTGGTGCATATCATTGAGGTGTTACCAAGGAAACCAATGGTGTGACTATAGCCATACCACTGTAGCCAAGTATCATATCCACGTAGTGTTTTATTATAGATACAGTATATTAGATAGTTAACATTGGTCGAATTGGTTTGGTCCAAGTCAAGTGTCTGTCTGGAAATCACTTATGTACAATTATCACATTAAAAACCATCAAAATATGCTGCTATGTTGAAATAGAAGTTCATGTTACCATAGCAATATAAAATTTAATGATATTCAAACGACAAAAATGATATGTTTTATTCCTACATTACTCGCTGCCAATAAAACAGGTTTCACAACCTTACAATGAACATAATTTACTCGATTTGTGCAAGAAAGTGTTATGTTTCGCCATTGTCGTTTCCATAGCAACCATGGGTGTTGTCGAAATAAAATATATGTAATGCTATTCAAAGTCTTCTTAAAAACTTTTTATATGTCCCTGTCTGTATACCAAGCATTCAAACGGAAACTTGAAAATGATTAAAAATGTATGCTCATCACACAATAACGATATCTTCACGGATGGGTATGCCTGACCGACAGCTAGACTGACATATCAACAAATGAAAGCACGTATGTAGGTCAAATAAAGGTCCACAGCCAGTTTTCAATCAATATGGGACCAATACAATGCTTTAATATTAATATGAGAATCCAAATAAAGAAAATAATTAATGTATTATGGTGCAAAATATTTTTCATATTTTCTGAAAAGTGGGTGGGGTAAATCGACCCCCTCATTTTCAATTTTTTTGCTATATTTTTGTAAATAAATGTTTTAACGAAGATGTTTTGCTCTTAAATTCCTTATATCAACAGGATATATTGATATTTTAACCTGGGTTGGTGTATAACTTTAAAATACTGTTAAAATTGTACACTTACATTTTCAGGGAATAAAATAAAAAAAAAAATGAAAATTATAGTGAACTTTTTCAAATCGCATTTTAAGGTACTTCCCCCACTTTCTGGACAGGGGATTTTTTCCTGGTAATAGCTCAGATATTATAAAAATGGAAAATACACAAAACAATTCTTTTGCAATTTTGTCTAGGTTAGGTGTATTTTGGGGCTAGAAAGACTGGACTATCCCGTAAACAACATAGCAGGTGGCATATTGCCCACCGTCGTGAAACATGAATCCTGAAATTGTAGCTCAAAATTATCAATTTTTAAATACTGACAAAGATCAACAAATCAATACCATTAAGTACATGAATATTCAAACACTTGACCTAGTTTTACTGAGACTTGTGTGGAGATGGTATACTTACTATAACTGCTAAATTTGTTGTTAGAATCATTTAGAATGTTGCTCCAAGTAAAGAATATTCTGAATATGCTAAATAAACCTGACGTTGAAAATTTGACAGGATATGAATTATAATTTTCCTTTAAAACTTCAGAAACTGCAAGTACCAATATTTGCATTTAATTCCATTTCGGCAACAATAACTAGTTGCATTTTAATTCCATTTTGGCAACAATAATTACCATATATTTCATGTTTTGTCTTCTAAGCGTGAAAAGTTTGGAAATTTATAGTATTAGGGATCATCACAATTCACAGGAATCAATTTTAAGCCACATTTGTTATTAATTTGATATGATCTAAAATAATGTTTTAAAGGTTTTGGTGTAGAGAGAAGGGAATGAAAAATATCAAAAGGCCCATTGTTGCCGTATTGCGCTCACGCAAATACATATTTCTGTCCTCTTTTGATCGTGTTTTTTTTGTTTATTTTGTCGCTCACCCATACTGTAGAAATTAACAAAAAAATAAATAACTTAAAAATAAAATACATTGTGGCCTTACAGAGGACCGACTTCATTATGTTAAGAACTTCTTGTCGACCATTTATCATTAAGGATCGCATGATCTGACAGCCCAATCATGTTCATCGTTAGCAAGGGCAGGAGTTAATGTTTAAATTCCAACTCACTGACAAAAAGGCAAAACATTATTCAATCTAAACAGACAAAATAGCTGAAAAAATAGGTTAAACACAATTAATAATACACCGACTGTGTTATATCGCATCAGAGAAAATTTGTGAAAAAGCGAGAAGAATATGGATTTAGAAATCATTAAAAACATGAAAACGAATGTAGAGAATAACAGTTTCAGGATTTTACTACATCGTGGGACAAATAATGAGCGTAAATAACACAGATTGAATACATGATCGCCATCTATTCAGATTTTGCCATTCAAAAGAAGCATAAACCGAAACATAAAATGAAATTTGCAATTTCTAATTCCAATTAAACAATAACAGATACATAAAATGAAAATTATAATCTCTAAAACTAAAATACATGTATAATTTACTAGAGGATTACAATAATTTTAGGTCGATCAAGAAAGAAAATTCTAGAATTTGTTTTTATCACCCTCGAAACCTCACGTCTGGTGTTCATTTCTTTTTAATTTACTACCAGCCATACATGTGCCAGAATAGTTGATTAAACGTTGATTAAATACCTTATTTACTATAATCTGGTATGCATGTAACATTAACAAATAACTGATTATTCCTAATTTGCTATAATGTGTTCTGCACAATTAGCTATAATATCACTAAGTACAACCCGTCTTCACCTATCATTCCACACATATCAACAAAATCCAACATGGTTACATCGAGTGTCGTTCTTTCAAGTTTTGTAAATGTCATCTTATTATGTTCCAGTAAATGGAACAATTTCTTTGGTGAACAATTAAGCAAAGTTTAAATTTGTTCATAGTTACCGTGATATGTGCTGCATAATTAAATCTAATATGAGGATTATCCCCAGCAAGCAAAGCATATCGTGACATAGAGTAATTTCAATAAAGGATACTTACAGTGGTTAGATTAAAGCACTAAATATGGCCTGGACAATGCAGACATTACCTTATACAAGATTGCTATGTTTGTTTATTTGTTTGTAGACAAGTTCAAAGTAATATTAGTTAGGCATTATAGTTAATCCATATCATATATATATGTGAATATGTAAGTTACTGTGAACAATAATTGAATAAGCCAAACAAATGGAAACACATAGAAACTACATATTATGTCCGCCTGTATATACGTTCAGCAAGGACACAAAATGATTAGCCTGACTGCAAATGAGGATTTGTTGCACCTATATATTTCGTGGATGCCGCTGTTACTATTGTTACCAGACTAATATCATACAATCCTACCATATTTAGCGATTGTGACTATTTTGTCATTTTCTGTTATGAGTGTAATTATTTTTTTAAGAATGTTTAGTTCTTCGACGAATGTTAAAACGTAACCTTATTACATTGGAGATAATTGCTGCAATAACCTATTGGTTTGCATATGTCGGTTTCTGGTGAATTTGTGTTTACGATTACTAATTCGGCTACAATGTCTGAAGCGTTCATGCATTATTGCTAGAGCACAATACCTAACGTGGGAATAAATGTGAAGTTTTCTTCATTTTACTCCAAATCATAAAACCAATCTGGTATCCAGGGATTTACCAGTTTTACAAATACACACCACATATCCAATGCCAGCATTTACAGTTATATTCTTCTTCTAAAACATTTATGAGCTTTGACAGTTAATTACATGCTAGTTATCAAATGCATTTCTCTGTACATGTTTTATTATTGGTAATTCAAAACAATATATTTCCAATTGAGTTGTGGTCTCACAGTTTTACAATATATTCAAATAGTCATTATCTGGTCAAATGTTTCGAACCTTCAGACTTATTGATTTTATGGAATGCCCATGGGTTATTGATATAAATGATGATTATAGAAATCACATGAACACTTCTACATCAGCAAACAAGCTTCAATTCACAAGCCAAAAATTCATCCTTCATTATCTGAACCCGACAACCGGCATTATAAAACAATAGAAAATATATTATTGCGTAATAGTTCCAGACAGTAAGATTAGCTTTACCAATTCTCAAACCCAATCTGTATTTCAATTTCCCGATTGTAACAATAATTGAATCTACCATTAAAGTGATATAAAAGAAACCATTTGGTTGTTAGCATATTGCTGACATATTAATAAGCTTACAGTAAATACTAAAGACTACTAACTCTTATGTAATGGTTTCATAACAAGAAATCAAAACACCAAGTCGGTAACTTTCAAATTACAGGGGTAAAGTCTAGTAAAGTTTCAAGGTTATTATAGGCGTCTTCGATTTCAATGTGTGGGCTACATACAAGCGGGCAACATTTTTGTTTTCGTTGTTTCATATAAACAGGATAGATCGAACGTCTTAGTACGTACTATGTTGGGTTTTGTATACACTCTTTATGACTTCCGAGCGAATTAATTACTTTGCTTAAATGTTCACATCACGCAACTTAAACATAGCATTGAATGGCAACTAGTAACTTATGAAACATTTTCTTTACATGGTTTATATATTATACAAAATGGTTTGCATTGATTGAATGAGCAAACCAGACACCTGTTTCGCACACAATTCGATTTTTACAAAAGCTTATTCGATATTCAGTTTCCATGTCTAAATGTCATCGTAAACAGAACATACTTAAGAAAACAAGTCCGGCATTGACAGATAATGTATTAGTTGCAGTATGTGAAATGTAAGAGTACAGTCTATATTTATGGTACCATAATTCACAAAAGCAATATCATCTTGCAGCGTGTATCTATAATATATGGACAATGCCGCCATGGGTACGCAATACATTTCTATATATATTGTTTAAATATGCTCGTTCCAGTGCAAACATCTGGTAATTTATTCTGAAACGATTTTGATTTGTTTAACCTAAATGCAGCAGCGGTCCTCTAATTGAGGAAACTAACCAGACAGGCTATGTCTGTAATCATCATTGACAACAAAATATGTCCATACAGGTTTGTTTATGCAAATATATTTAATTGATTGTGATTCAAGTCTCACAACTTATAGTTATTCCTTTTAACAAAGAAGTTCTGGTGTTCGTTATATGGTACGACATGCCATGTCCCCTTTTGTGACGCTTGATATTTCATTGCTAAAAAAACACAATGAAAGCACTGAAGTTAGGTTAAGAACAGTTGTATTTTAACTTAGACGTTTTGTATATCTTTGTAACACGTCTTAAAGTCGATTGTTATTGTCTTACGCCGAGAGCGTCAATGGTTACCCAGAACCTTAGACTGAATATGATTAATCATTACAAAAGGCATAGGCCTTTGTCGACTATTCAAATCTTGAGAAATATATTGATGTTCAGAATATGTCTCCATCCAAAACCATACGTTTAACAACAGTTACTGTTTTTAGAGAACCATGTATATTTCAAACAGTCGGGCTTATTAAATTACCGTGATTTATTCGTACTCTAGAGAATAAGTTACTGCTTTAAGCAATGTCATTTACAGCAATGTTACAACCATACCATTACATAGATGGAAAATGATGTAGCCGAGGTGACACTCAGGCTGATTGATGGGTCAAACAAAGTACTTGCTGTTTGTTCTTCACTGAAAATGTTAAACGACGAAGGAAGCAAAGAAGCAAAGGATATAGATTTGTGTAAAAGGCATGACATCTTATAAGCAATGTCGTTATGGAGGGTGGCATTGATACATCACCTGACAGTCGTTTATTGCAATGTCAATCTGCTTAAGTTTGTCTGCGATATGTTATAAACATAATAGATGATTGATATTGTTTATATGTAAGGTCTGATATATGTATTTATCATCATTACTACCATTCATTTTTCCTGGTATTTCGATTTCTAACAAGACTGAATACCCAGTGATACAGTAAGTTACTTATGCCTTTGTCAGTATTTGATATGCGATGCTTGCCTTACTTGATACATACGTACATGTATAAATATATGATATGGTCGTAAGGTGTCATCTCTACATAACTGAAAATATTGTGAACATTTTGCGGTTATTTTGTTATATTTGCCATACATATTCAAATCACGAATGTGTTGATTTTGTAATTTATATTGTATTGTTGTAAATATAAAATTATGTATATGTCAATGTATAAATGTACAATGGTCCATATAATAGTATTATGAATGCCTGGAAATGCGGAAACCACAACAAATACCGTTACCAGTATCTGGCAAACATATGTGAGGGTACTTGTATAAACCACGACGACATTTCCGTGCAAATATCTTGAATGACCACCTAATAAATAATTTTTCATATGTCTACCAGGGTTGCCTTTTCATGGGAACAAAATTGCCAGCAACCATGCAATATCTTATTTGTGCCTTAAGATAAACGAATATTATACAGGGAAATATGATGTTTATTTACGTTGATTGAGTTGTCTGACATCTCATACATGAACAACCCCGTCATTACACTGAGGGGTGTATATGGATATTGCTATGCATTGTATTTAAGTCTCTACTAGCTTCATTACATGCCGTGTATGGTATGTCTGCTATCGTAAACGATGATCATAAACTATCGGACTTAAGTCATTCTAAATTAACTTAATTGCTGATTTTCCTAACAAATGATAGACATATTTGTGTACAAACAAGTCACTAATGAACAATATTCTAGTCGAAAACCAATATATCCAGTAATAACTAATAAGACAGAGATATTAACCTTTGGTTGTCTATGAACGTAATAAAATGGCCTGAAGCACTCTATACTTTGCTAGCCACATACACAATCACCTTAACAAGTTAACCAATATGTTCTTCATTTTTTATATATAGCGGCAGTCATTTTTCTATGTTAAACCAGTTTGAGGTCATGTCCCGAAATTCCAATCATACGGGGAATGATGCTTGAAACAGTTGAATGTAGATATTGTGGTGAGAAACGTCTGACCTTCAAGTTAATATTTAGCCATACATTTGTATTACAATCAATTGATTAACTGTTATACAATGTTCATAACCAAGTTAATGCATGTACTACCTTATTTTGCAAACATATATGAGACAATCAGACAGGGAAGGCATCACTCAACTTTAACTGCTAGTGCAGACAACATAAACACATCATACGCCACAAATATACGACACAAATCCAACACAGAACCGAATGAGATAATAACTGCCCACGACCTAGCTATCGAATAGCTAATTGACCTAGTTTCAGACATCAAAATGCTGGAATCTTTAGATGTTTGATCTGATTAGTGGATAAGACAGACGTATATGCATTTATGTCCAACACATAACCGAATGATAAAATGACCTGCCCAAGTCCCATCTGTCAAAAAGCTGATTGACCTAGTTTCAGATATCAACATGCTGAATGCTCTAGCTGTATAATCTGTTTAGTCGATTGATAAGACCGTAATATTAGCATTGATAGGTACAAAATGGGAAATAATAAATTATGAAAATGCTCCGTAGAGACGTGCATGGCACAGTCCACCCATGGTCACCATGTTTATTTCGTACTTTTAAATACGTATACCACAAGTTGTTTTAATCTCACTTGTTTCTGGATATAATATTTCAGGTAGTATATTATTACTGTCTTGTTATATTAGAAATATACTTAAATCGTGAGTTTTGTGTACTACAAGCTTGTTTCTTTGCCATGAAAACCCTTTGTTTCTCAGTGCAATAACTCATGTAACATATTATTAATTTCTTGTTATATTAGAATTGTGGGAGAAACTGAAAGATAAACTGGGAGAGACACTATCCTCATTGGAGACTTAGCGTAGAAATTACAAATACATGACACGATTATGCTTCTAGAAGTAAAGCAAATAGCTTTTATATTCTTAATAAATCAGAGTATGCATGAAGGCTGACTACATCTTAAAACGATATTACTCCGTGGTTAAATCTTAACCGGAGAAGGAGATTGTGATACAAAGAAGTTTCACGGAGAGGTTCATGAGGATTTAAATAGTCTTACACATCTGAACCAAACAATAATTCAAGTACTTATACAATGCTATACTTTAAAAAAAGATGACAACAAATCGTACAGGGAAGGTGCCACGTAACAAAACATAATCTTGAGGCACAAAACATAAATAATGAAATGAAGAAATCGGACGGGGGGTGCAGCACTCAACTTAACCTGCCGGGCACAGAAAACAGTAACATCACAAAACAATAACAAAGAGTAAGACACACACCTCATTTCATAAGGAAGTAACAAAACAACGTTGATCCCAAGTACCCGCTGCGAAACGACCTAGTTTCAGAAATATACTAGTACACACTGTATCGGCAAAACGAGCTAGATCTGGTGCAGCGATCCCGCTACGGTTAACGAAGCGAGGATAGTCCGGCTAAAAAATGGCGGATATCAACAAAAGTCAACGGATGAGTGTAACACTTTTGCGTATTTCATGTGCTTAATCTTGAATTCTGAAAACAAGACTACTCTTACGGAATGTACACGTCTATCGAACATACCCGTACCTAGTTGACATAGGTCTTCATCAATGCGTATGGACGTAATGCACGTTGAATGTTTTGAATCAACGGTAGACACTCCAAAACTGACATGAAATGCGGGCATTTTCGACAAATGAGTCCAAACAAGAGCATACCGAGCCTAATGTTTGTACTGACATGCACTATTGGGTGACATGTCTTGCCTAGGTGCTCAACTTGTTTCAATACTGTACTTAATTAGGCTAAAATCTAACGTTTTCAAATTGAACGATTCTTAGTCCGGTTTTCAATACAAAGAAAATGGCACGACTCGAATTTGACTCGCCAGAACAACAAATTTAATGTCATTGGCTTGCAATGCTCTAAGTTATCTTATCATTATTTTCTACTTTTTATTGTTCATGTAAGACAGTGTGTTTCAAATAGTATAAATTACCTCACCCATTGCACTTTCTAAGTTCGGTCTGCTCATAACAATATGAGTTTTAACACAAAGTAATGTTATTATCCTAGTTGTCACTAAGTTTAATAGTTGTTGTTGTGGGTCTGTAAAGACATTTTGGCTGGTATAGTGCGTTAGCGACTAAGCTGGACCCCCATAAACCTTAAATATCTTTAAAAGTAATTATGCAATTTTATTGAAATTTGGCATAGTTCACTAAATTACCTTTAACAACTCTGTGTTTAAATTGCAGATTGTTTTACTGTCTAATTAATGTTTTCCCCATTGGGTCTTATGTATTATTTTTGGTATTTTTATCAACAAATAGCCAGGGAGTAAAATAAGCTATTACGATCCGCTAGTTAGAATAATGCTATTGTATTGTGTAACAACTATAACGGGATTATCGTATAACTTTGACCCAAATTTGTCTGGTCAGTAATGTGTATATAGTTAAGGCCCATCTTCTGATTGTAATGATCATTTGTACAAACATAATATACAATGTTTTTTCTGGCAAATATTTCTACAAAGTTGCTCCAGTTATACAGGCTAAGATAAACGTTCATGTATGGGCCTCATTATATATTTTCAACAGTCACTGGTGTGTGACTTAATGTACAGTTATACTGGACCAAATTGTTGATCTTTGCTGTTCCGGTCACTTCTATCACTCATACGTATTTACCCTGTTTTAGACTTAAAATTTTGCATTAGGCGTCTATGCAAAGTACACTTTTCTGTGGACTAAAAATTATGTTTTATTTTATCAGAGTTGGTAAGGGTGTTTTACGAAGACATACCCATTTTTGTTCAAATCGGCATTGTAGTTTTTAAGATATTTAAGGTTTATGGGGGTCCAGCTTAGTCACTATAGCAAATATTAATGGTATGTATTGAGAAACCATGTTCATGATGCCCACATGTTTATACATTAATTCAGAATGTGTGTATGTAAAGAACCAATGAACATATTATTATTTTTGTTTATTTTTCAGGACAATTCCAGTGTGTCTAATTCCCGAAGACTTACCATTTCATCATTAATAAGGCAAAAACTGGGCTACGAGGCAACGGATTAACATTACACATGTACTGAATGTGCCTTAAGCTGTATAACAAAGGCATACCGACCAGGTCATAGTGTTTTACATTGTGAAGTAACGTTTGTTGTGTGTTGCCATAGTGGCAAGTCAAACGAATGTATTTTTTTTACCCACAATGCCACAGAGTTTAATAAAGCGTTCGTACTCAAGGATGCATTGTCATCACACATAGCATCACATGGGTCATGAGTAAACGCCACCGATACTTCAAATAAGATTTACATCTCAAAATCAGTAGGTGTCATCTAACGTTGCTGGTCAATCTCCATGTAAAGTTTGAAGATCTAAGGGCAAAGCGTTCCTGAGTCATTGAACGAAAACCATTTTGGTCTACCATCAGACTGACTTGTGCTAAGCAATATACCCCCTAATCAAAATGGCAAAATGAGGATTTGTTTTTCGTTTTGTTTTGCCGCACATACACGTGGGGGGATTTTACAGATGTGTTGTTCATGGAATAACGTATCATCAAGTAAATGCCGTTTGATTGTCAATCATAACAAGGTTGAACAATGTTGACAATAACTACAGTGTAGAGCTCCAACAACATATTTGTTTATGTTTTATTGTGGAGATTCTTAGATAATATATTCATAGTTTAGCATGCATACTCTAATCACGTATTCATTCAATAATATTGAGATTTCTGAAAACGTTTTAAAGGAAACAAATCATCTTGTATGTATTTTCATCGCACATTTTTGTAGTAACATTTTGCTTGGTACTTTTATTATAAGAGACATGTATGATGGTTTTAATATATCATAGTTTGGGCTGTATATTACTACATTAATCTGTAATCGACACTAATTTTGTAAGTCTTACACTACACTGGTTTCCTGTTCCATATAGAGTACAGTACAAGATCATTCTATACGCTTTTAAAATCCGATATGACCATGCTCCTGTCTACATGAATGAGTTGACTAGAGAATACCAGCTAACCAGGTCTTTAAGATCAGACACTGCTATGCTTTTAAACATTCCTAAAGTAAGAACCAAGAATTACGGTGAAAGGCGGTTCGACAAATGTGCTGCCACCTTATGGAACAGTCTTCCTGTGGAAATCAGGCGCATTGACTCTCTGACAGTCTTCAAAAAGACTTTAAAAACACATCTATTTAAAAGTGCATATCAGTGAATCAAGTGAAATTGTTTTAGACTTTTAATGAACTGTCAACTGGCTGACTTTCGCGTGTTAAGCGCTTTAGAGACTTGTTATATAAAGCGCTATATAAATATTTTCAACAACAACAACAACAGTTACTATTGTTTATATTTACACTTTGTTTTGTCGTTCAATTTATATTGTTGTTTTGTATCCAGCAATGGTTGAAGGTGAGGGAGGCATAGTGATTGTGTGCTGAATATATCCTAACTATGTCTGACCGGACTTTTAAAAAATCCACATAGATAGATTCTAGTTGATATGAATACTGTCAGGAATGTTTAGTTTGGTAGATGCCAGAAATATAAACTTTTTTGTGGGAGACCATTATGAATTTGTGTCGAAGCGATATTTTAGCATCGTATGTATCCTTTGTTAAAGTGTATAGAGTTATATTCTAACAGTGATTCAATGTTGAAATAATTACTTGCATCGTTTTAAGTATGATACTAAACTACCTTAATTGCAAATTAAAACTTTGAATGGGTTCCGTGTACTTTGAAAATGGACAGTTTGTATGTCCAATAAATCGAAGAGAGAGCTTCTGTTGAAACGGAAGCGAAAAATGATCTAATGGATATGAAAGCATAATTGTTTTTTCAGTTTTTGACACTTTTTAAAAAAAATATCTTCCAATATAGCTCTATACACTTTAAGGTGTTTTATTACACGCTTTCTCAGGTGAATAAGTCTTTATATTTATGTAGTTTTGCAATCAAAGCAATAAATGCAATAAACAATATGTGAACTCCTAATCTTTATTCAGTATTTCTGTCCATACACAGCATGCACACATTACATTTGATTTCCAAGTTGAAGTCCTGCTCGTTTCCTTCAATCTTGGATTCATCGCAATTAAAACAGTGTTTCAGCATTGGCTGCGTCCCACACAGGGCTGTATCTACTGTTGACGGTTCCAGACTTTCTATGTGGTTTGATTCTTCGTCTATTACACCCATCTTAGCTGTGGTCCCTTCAAAATATAAACACACAATGCTGAACATGAGGTTTTACATAAATTAAGCTTAATCACTTTTAGACTATTTTAGATAAGTTTCGATATTGTATTATCCACGAGACCTTGAAATATATCAAAGTTGTCCAATTCATAAGACATTTGCTTGAAACATTACATACTGCGTTTGTTACAGACTTAAACATTCTGGACATTGATAATCAATTACAATCGACAAGATGATGCGACTGATATTATGTACATGAACATGTAGAATGTACAGATACCACGACGAACCATGGTTAAAAAAAGGTATGAGAAAATCCGACAGGGAAGGTAGCACTCAACCTAACCAGCCGAGCACAGAAATCATAAACACCACAACACAACTACCCTGAGCAATGCCGACACATAAGCCAAATAAACAATCAGAAACCCAAGTTTATCATTCGAATATATAAAATTTACCTTGGAACGATGGGCTGATCTTCAACTATTTCACAAGCATCAACTACTCCATTATTGGCATTTTCGGTTGCTTGGCCTGCATTATTAGATAAGCAGATGCCCTGGATGTTTTCAGAATCCCCTGAAACATAAATTTTGTTGCGTCAATGTTATAAAATTAGCCAACTTACAAAGTATGGCTTCTGGATACGTTAATGTATCTAAAGTGATATACATTATACACTAAATTCTATATTTGTTGTCATAATATTAGTTATGACCTGATGGGTTATATAATTCACCTTTCATACCAAAGAGCAGTGATACTATTATTTTAACAATTGGTAAATTTTACCGTCCATATTATGTGTCATTAGCTGAGGCGAATTTTTCTGTAAAACTCGAGTCGTACTATTTCCGTTGTATTGACAACCGGACTCATAATCGTTCGTCATATAAAACGTAAAAAGATTTTGGTCAAATGGAATAAAGTATTGATACAAGGTGAGCAGCTGTGCAAGAAATGTTACCTAATAATACCTGTTATAACGTTAATTTTGATTAGGTAAGCTTTTAATTGGGGTTATTTGTCGAAAATGTACGAATTGTGTGTGTGTTTTGTTGTGTTTACCATTGAATCCTAATTTTCAACGTGCATAACGTTCATACGAATTGATGCAGGCCAATGCCAACTAGCTACGGGAATGCATGATGGACGTGGACATTCCGTAAGAATATTCTTGTCTTCAGAATTCAAGATTAAGCACATGAAATATGCAAAAATGTTACACTAACGTTGATATCCGCCATTTTTATCCGGACTATCTTCGCTTCGTTAACCGTAACGGGATCGCTGCACCAGATCTAGCTCGTTTTGCCGATACAGTGTGTAGTATGCCAAACCAATGACCCAAGCGACCAAACGAGGAAAAACGCTGCAACCTGACCTAGTTTACAAACACATAAAATAGTTACTCTCCCAACAAACACGTCAAAGAAAAGGAATCCACAAATTCAAAGCGCATGCCATCTTGAAAACCATTGTTGTAGTGTGTGTCATAAAACGTTGAAGAGATTAACTGATATTATCCCCAAAAGTACATACAGGACATCAAATTGCACATGCTCTTTAGAATAGCTCAATCATAGAAATGAATATTGTACGGCACACTAAGGTCGTTATAATCTTCTATAATATCAAAAATCAATGTGTTCTTGTCATAATTGTACTGCAATAGTAACGGTGGTAAAAACTATCACAATACATTATTTATATGCTCCTATATATTATAAATTGATCCTTTCATCAACCCATGATTTGGTGAAATAATGAACATATATTCCGAGTTTGTACAATATTCTAATAGACAGCAGTCATAATGAAAGCAATGGTTTGAGATTAAAAATTAACGTTCGGCAGTGAATTTGATATTATTCAAATAGATGAATACGAAGGTTTGACATATCTAACGTCAGACTGAGATCCAGGTATGATTTCCACGACGTCAATCTGATAACACCACTACGTGAATCTAAAAAGTTAACAGGACTACCAATGCTCAATATTTTATAATCCAAAGTAGGTCTACCCCTCGATTTCCCGGAGGTATTGCATTCCATCCTATTTATCACATGGAATGGTATGGTCTCTCAGGGGCATTTAACGTTGGCAAAAGAACATTAATAGAGTTCAAAACCAACACAGGGAAATTGTAATTATGTTGGAACTATTTAGTAGTTAGGTCAAACGACCAATTGCTGAATACATCTGCTTTGCAAACAATTTTCGCACGCATGGAATTTAAAAGCCACTAATGGAACTTTTATGATGAAATGTGTACAAACAAAACAGGGGTTCAAGAGCTAAATAATTCCATTATTGTCTTACAGTTGATTTATAAGACCTTGCGAGTAAGACATTAAGGGTAATAACATGTCCACCCAACTATCAATTTCCCGGACACTAATTTGATAAAAGATGCATATAGACATTCACTAATATGATTGTTATGGAACAGATTACCATTAGGGAACATTAAATACAGTGCAGCTAATATTTACCAGAAACATGATATATAAAGCCATCATATCTTTGAGACGAATCATACATTTGAGAAGACCTTAAATACATGATTGTTGTGTAGAACAGACAAAAGCTGGCCAAGAACAAACATTGTATACGGTAATTCATATGTCTGCTATCGTTAATAATGATCATAAACTATCGGACTTAATTCATGCTAAATTAACTTAATTGCTGATTTTCCTAACACATTATAGACAAAACTTTGTACAAACAATCACTAATTCATAATATTCTAGTCGAAAACCAATATATCCAATAATAAGACATATATATTAACCTTTGGTTGCCTAGGAACGTAATAAAGTATTTTGAAGGCGTAAAGTAATTGCCATGTCCTATATCCGTTCGTCAGTACGTACGTCTCAATACAATGTGCAACTAAATGTCAACTAAAATATTTTCTTAGTCCATCATGGCAATGCTTTCAAACTTGGCATACGTATTTTTCATCATAAACACTGTATAGTGTCGATGTAATGTAGCACTATTCAACATTTCAACAGAACTGTTACCCCTGTTTGATTTTAGCCAGTTTTCACGGACAATGCTTCAAACGGGACATAAGCGTTGAATAGCGCAACAAGTGATTTAGACATTTGGAGACCAACAAAGTACGCACAACAAGTGATTTAGACATTCGGAGACCAACAATGTACGCACAACAAGTGATTTAGACATTCGGAGACCAACAATGTACGCACAACAAGTGATTTAGACATTCGGAGACCAACAATGTACGCACAACAAGTGATTTAGACATTCGGAGACCAACAATGTACGCACAACAAGTGATTTAGACATTCGGAGACCAACAATGTACGCACAACAAGTGATTTAGACATTCGGAGACCAACAATGTACGCACAACAAGTGATTTAGACATTCGGAGACCAACAATGTACGCACAACAAGTGATTTAGACATTCGGAGACCTACAATGTACGCACAACAAGTGATTTAGACATTCGGAGACCAACAATGTTCGCACAACAAGTGATTTAGACATTCGGAGACCTACAATGTACGCACAACAAGTGATTTAGACATTCGGAGACCTACAATGTACGCACAACAAGTGATTTAGACATTCGGAGACCAACAATGTACGCACAACAAGTGATTTAGACATTCGGAGACCTACAATGTACGCACAACAAGTGATTTAGACATTCGGAGACCTACAATGTACGCACACCTTAATCAGATTTTCTAACTCTACTGAGCAGCATGCAAGGAACATAAAACTATACCAGTGCCATTTTAACACGGTGCATTGGAACGCATAGCTGAGCGCATCACTATTTGAATTTAATATTTATTTTTCCAAAGAAATATGATTGGGCAACAGGCATAGCCTATATTAGCCCTCTCGCATCACTATCGGATACATCCAAGATAAAATGTTAAATTGAAAGCTAAAAGAACTGTCAGTGTAGTGAATAATGATTTAAAAGTTTTAATAGTAAACAAAGGGAAACTACTCTGAATGACATGAAAAATAGAGAAGGTGGAGTTATCGTTTCATTGCGTCTCTTTACCGTTCATCTAAGTAGAAAGCCCAAAATGTATTCCCTACTCCAAGGTAGTAAATGGCTGAATTACAAAGGGTTTTATTAAAAAGTTCTGAGATATGTAAATCACTTAGGCACTTGGATAAACTCTAATAACACAACTGGAGAGGGGCGACAGCCCTCATCTGAAACAACTGAGCACGATTCAAGATACAAAGAATTATATACAATTTACTAAGCATTTACAAATTGCCATGGTGAACATGGCCAATACAGGTAATACATTCTATGACTTTTGATTCATTATTTTTTGAAAAAAGATCAGTGATTATACTTGTTTGTGGGTTTGGAGCTAAAATAATAGTCACCACCCTTTTCTAATGACTACCGTTGTGCTAGGGATACTACGACACGAAGCATTGAAAAGAAACAACAGGACACAAAAAGTAAACATAACACATCAAAGAAAAACACGAATTCAAGTCACTACGACAATGACACAAATAAACGTGAAAAGGCCGGAAGAGAACTACAACATCGTCGGATACCCATGGTCGGTGCCTCCGCTCCGCTACGTACATCTCACGTAGCGGAGCGGAGAGACCGAACGTGGGTATACAGTAAAGATAACAAACAAGATCAAGAACGGATCGCGTTGACGACTAACCACCTCAAGAACAACCCCCAAAAAATTATCCATCGGAAAAAGTGCTCATGTCTTCTGAGAAAGAAATGAGATACAACATTGTCAATCACAGTTTGGGTTGAAATACACAAGGAAAGAGAGGCAGACCAAACAATACATGGAGAAGAACTCTCAGCATCGAGCTCCAGAGATTCAGGGTGTCGTGGAGAGAGGCCAAACAGAATGCACAAAATTGGGATGAAGAGGACTCAGTCAAATAAGTCAAGTAAGAGAAAGATACTAATGATTGTTTTTAACTTTTTGTTTACCCATTTTACTGGTAGATTTAGCCAAAAAGTTGCGCGGTATGATCATCCTGTATAAAGTTCACTATGCTGACACAAAAGAAGATATATAGGAACAGTTCCAACAATCCCTATATATAATAGGGGCTTAGAGTACACCGAACCACACACCTTATGAAACAGAAAATAGTTAATGACAGTTTTTCTTTATGTAAGTTAAATGTCCTCTAAACCAAAGTACCTCATTGACAGGTTATTGAAGAATGAAAGACAAGATAAATGCAAATGGACGCTGGTCTAATGAATATTAACAGAAGCCATCGAGTAGCACAGAACGTACTCTGAAGTAAGGGCATCATGAGAGCAATTAAGTCATTAAAGGGCTGGACAAGACAATGTAACAGACCAGCAGCAACACCTGCTATGCTTAAACAGTGGAACCCCACCTTACGACCACTCCGAAATTACGTCCACCCCGCTAATACCGGCAATTTTTGAAAGAACGGATTTTTCCTTCTTTGTCTAATGGTCGTTAACCCCGAAATTACGACCATCCCGCTATAGACATTCTCCGGATCTCCACTAATTTGTACGTACAAATAGATTTTTACCGTTATAATCCTTGTGTCACTTGAATATTCATATCTGGACAATAGAGTTGGGGTCAGTTGTGTTTGCATATTAATACAAAACCAGTCTAAGTAGACCCGATTTGTTTGTACCTACATGTAAATTAAGGGGAAAACCACCTTGCACAGAGTTCCGGAAATCAATTATTCCGTAATAGTCAATTTGTGCAGATTTGGACCCCGAAATTACGACCAGCTATAATCACACTTCACTTCTGAAAACACATGTCATTGTTTACATTTGGCTATTCTCTTAAGATGGTTTTGACATTCGAACCTTTGACTTTGTTAAGTTTCCTTTTATCGTTCAGTTCTATATTGGGCATTGTGTGACTGTCGTGTTATTTTGGTCCGTGTATTATCAGTTGTCTGAGCTTGGCTATTTTATTTGAGTGCTGCTTTCCCTGACATAAGTTTCGTTATCATTTCGTAGGTATTGAGCATGCTACATATATTTCTAGCAAAGGGAGACACGGAGGTACAATGCACTTAAATTTACTATAGTTGTCTACCTTAGTGTACTATTTTAGCGCCAGATCTTGTTTCAGAATCGAGCATGGCATTATTATATAGTAGCTATTAGGCGTTGTCTCTCTTTACTATCCAACCTGGTCTTCATAATAAGCCAGAAAGAAAATACGCATGTCATTCCAGAGACCTGGGTTCTTTTCCAACATTAAGACAGTCCATGCAGGTTATGTGAGTTTTATTACGATCTTATCCTCTACATGTGGTAAACTTTTAAAATTGTATCGTTCTTGACATGGATGATGCTGTATTTTCTTTAGCAGCGAAATGTGACCGTTGTGACGGCAAATGTGTAGACAATGGACCGTCATCATTTAATACATGACAATGATTGCCACATGTTTTCGTAAAAACGTAAAAGATTAAAAGGTTAGCAAAATCCTGGCTGCAGGCATTTAAATTCTGAGCACATTAATATTACCAATACACGAGGGATGACCAATGAATACCCAGAAAATTCTTATAACACTGTTATGATCTATCTGTTTTACTCAAAATTTAGCCAAATTATTATGGAAACTAACATGAGATAATCAAGTTATTTAAACCCCATATTGATCCTTCCTCGTATAAATCGTACATTCCTCGTCGTATTGACCATAATTTACCAACTCTATTTCCCCTATCCGATGTTATTCGGACACAAGCGGACATATATCAGCTCCAGGGAAATATAGGTTCGTTGTAAGACGGAATAGAATGTGATAAAGACAAAGAATTTCCAAGATTGTTTCTGATCATCATGGAACAATTTCCCTTCACATTGCCCGACCATTTCCCGTATATAACGACATATTACTAGTATTATAGTAGCTACCGAGACACACATACATTATAGATTGTCCCCGGGGTATATATTATTACTAGTACATTTGAATGTGTGAACTATTGCAATAACGTCAATGACCCGATACATTGATGTCTACTATTATAGTTCACCCGAGTTGATTTGTTGAAATACTAAGGGCAATTTTACAATACGATGTACATTTTATTACTTACAAATTGATCGCCCTAACCATCATAACAGTCGTATGTAAGTTATCTATTCAAATTCATTACACATCAATATACGCCTGTCGTATACACTGGTGAATGTTCTAATTTTAGAGTTTTACTTCGATATTTCAGTACAAATGACAACAAGCATCATCAACACACAGTACTGAAATGGTGGATATATAGATATAGAAAATCGATAATTTTATAACATGCAAATAATCGTTTTTCTCTTTACAAATCGACTACATGTCACTGGCTTAGAATTAGAAGGTCGTCAGTACAAACTCAATATTATGATAAAACATGAAAATAAATGTCCTAAAATTACTATTGACTTATAGTAAAAGAAGCTGTTTCAACTTCAGTTTGGTCAACATGGCAATTTTCGATTGTCAAGTAAATAGGCTCAAAAGAAGCGCCTTGTGATGCGGATTTTAAATATGTATCAGTCTTATACGTTTGTAAGTAGTACTTACGACCTTCTCATTGTAAGCCAGCGATATGTTGTCTGCTTTGAGAATTAAAAGTGATTGAAAGATAGAAGTGATTAAAAGACCATCAACTGCAATTTAGTTTAATGGCGACGGTGATAAGGGTACTGTTTTATCAACATACTTACGGAAATCGTAAACTTACGTTCAAATTTAAATTCAGTATAAATCTTTAACAACTGCACATCCATGGTAGATATTATATTTTAGAAGTTCATTAGCTGAACATTGATTAGTTTTACAGCTTTATTTATCACATTTTATAGTTTTAAAGGTATTATATTTTTAGAAACTAAATTTGGTCGTATTTTAAAGTTTAAGATTGCCATGCGTTGATAAAACAGTACCAAGGTGTCGGAATTTAATCTCACACAGTTATTGAATTGTCCGTAATTTGTAAAACTGAAGTAAACTCTTTTAATTGAAAATTAATAAAACGTTTAATTAAAAGAGTTGTTAACTTCAGTTTTATTATTCATATACACCATATGAAGTGATTTTTACATTTACAGTAATTTGTTCGGATTTTTATACATTGTTACCGTAATCGATATTTATAAAGCTCATTACGTCGTCATATGATTGTCATATTGTTTTAATGACAACACTAATTGTATCGAGACATTTACAATTGTCATTTTAATTGTGATATAATTAAAAACTGATAACGTTACATGTAATTAAGTCATAAAACGTGACCTAGACAGTATGACATTGTCTGCGTATGGTTTTGTATCATATGCAATATGTCATTAGCCGGATTTTATGACATTTTGAACACATCATTATCATTGTATGTTTTCATGTATAGAACGGATATATTGACCTGATCCTTACCTTCTGAAGCATGAATGTATATTATAGGCCTCTATCAGTATGCAAGGTTCTTGTGGTGAATATATAAGAGGGTCTATCACGAGTTGTCAATTGATATAAATTTATAGCAAACGAATTTTGGAAAGTGAGCCTCTGGCGAGTATAATATTTTTTATTTTCTTTTAACGAGTTTGATATAAATATATCAATTGACAACGAGTCTCGTGTGATATATCAATTTTCGCGAGCAAATAGCGCAATATCTACCCTCTGGATTTGTGTGGATGTTACATTTTATAATAAAAAAACACCGGTGTTAGAAATATGGACACAATATTAATTGTTAAATTTTGCTAATAGAAGGTCGAGTGATAAGTTGAAATCTCCGCACTTTACTGTATGACTGTTTCTTATCAACTGTCAGGTAAACTTGATTGATACACACAACACTCTAAAACAGTCTGCGTCAATTAGATATTCTTGAAAAAAAGATGTAAATACTTCTCTGAAATAAACATAAGTGAAGTACAAAAGACTCACAAATATATCTGTCATAAAGAAAGAATAGTGTAATTATTTTTATTACTTTAATAATTACGTAAGTGTCAGGTTAGTGTTAACACGTGTGTTATAGCCGTCAAAAGAATTAACGTACTTCATATTAATTAACAAATTAGGCGTACATTCTATGTTATGCCAGCTGTCAACTGAATTACACTCTCTTCTGGCTGAAGTATGCGTTTTTCTAGGTAATTCAAATGAGACATGTGCATTTTATACTGAATATATAAACGCAGTAAACCATTACCTGCTGTAAAAGGCCACCATGTATATGTTACCAGGGGAATGATATGCGGCTTGATTTCATCTTGTTAAGGGAGACAAAGATGGGGATTGAGCATGGAACTTTCTGATCAAAACCATAAAACCATGTCTACAGTCAGTACCCAACAGTATACCAGACTTGTAGCTTATCCACTTGCCAACTTGTGTCGTGGTATAATGCATTCCCTGTATGCCACGTTTTCAACTTACCAAAATGCATATATAAAATAGCGAGCCAAACTGCGAGCCGATCAGCGATTTTCTCGTTTTGACGACTGAAACATGGAATTTCAGTGGCTTACAAAAAAATGTAGTTTCATTTTCTCTTTCAGTTGTGTATTGCGATTTGTTCTGTGAAATTGTGTTGTATCTTTTGCCTGTGCTTGGTTGTTTTATAATGTTGCTTTCACGTCATGACTCCACTCAATGACTGGGTTTTTTTGGGGTGATGAAGAAACTTACTCGTATCGTATGCGATTTTTATACTGCATTACGTCAAGACAATAAAATCGACAACGAAAATCACATAGTTTTAGTACGTAAAGAAATAAAGCTCCACAATGTACGAAATCAATTAATCTTACTACCTATAAATTACTCTGTTTACGATATTTAAATATATTTACGATATTTGATAACAACCACGAAATGTCAACATAATAAATTCTATTGATATCACCAAGCCTTTAACAATAATGCCTACTTTTTAAAATATATAATACGTTTTCCCTCAATATTTGAAGAGTTGAGACATAGTTTTAAAAGTACACTTTGGAAAATACATTAACTATAACAGATCGAACTTCTTCATTCCAATACAAAGTGACTATAATGAAGACGTGTTTGTACTAATCTGGTACATGTATTTTAAATAATTTCTGTAAAATGCCCACAGATGGTCACACCCACAGGTTACAGTACCATTGAATAAGTTGATATGTTTTTAAAACAAAAAATGGGAACATTTGTTTTTCTCGAAATGTAGGTTCTTATAGGATTGTTTTCAATTTCATTTTATTAAACTTCTTTTTCAATACTGCAACCTGTGGTCAAACCTTGACAAGACACCAGTTCCTCCTGCATAGCACACCATACTCGTGGAGGCACTCGTTTGCCTGTCATAATTATACCAGCAGAAAGCTGACTGGCAAATACAGACTTTGCGTCCCGAGGATATTTATTCTAAGCTGGAACCCAAAGAGAAAGAGAAACAGGGATCGACCAGTCATGCCATGTAGAATGTCACGGAACGCCGACTTACCGAAATTGGGGATGAATTGAAGGGAATCCAAGCAGGTCACTTTAAATCAAGTCTGCTGACAAGCTGTGGTAGAAGCCCTATGCCTCAAACGTGATGAAGAGGATGAAGTAAGTAAACTATGCACAGCTAAAATCAGAAATGTTGTTCCTTCCATAACACTAGTATACTTGTATTCGGAATATGACAGAATATGAACGTTATATCAATAGTAATCATTTCATTTGAAGCGAAATAATCAAACCAACTTTTAGACTTGAAGTGTCTGCTTTTTTTAGTCTGAAAAAGTCTGGAAAGATTCTGTCATTCTATGAATTGATTGATTAATAAATATGAGTATATAACTTAAGGTTGACTCACACTTGTGGGAAAAGCTACAAAGACGGGATCAATATTCTCAATCACACATACTGAAGAGCAGACTTAGTCTTTGGACATAGTTATACACACAAGGTATGATATTTCAAGTGGACAACAACAAAGTTTGGGCCCCAAATGAAGTACATCTGGGTACTGTTTTATCCAAGCAATTACGCAAATCTTAAACTTACGATCAAATTTTAATGTTTTGTAATACTTTAGAACTATAAAGCGTGATAAATGGAGCTGCAATACTAATCAAGATTCAGTTAATGAATGTCTACAAACAATATATGTCCCTAATTTGCTGTTGCTAAAGGAATATACAGAATTTAAATATGAACGTAAGTTTACGATTTCTGTAAGTCCGCTGATAAAACAGTACCCTGGTCACTTAGTATGAACTATCCATCATTAATTGTATCGGTGTCGATCAAGCAAGTCTGAAGCTTATGCATATATCTTTACGGGATGATGGTATAACTGACGTTACTCTCATCAAGCTGTATATCGCTGGCTTATCATGAGAAGGTCGTATCTACAAAATCAATAATTTGAGAAAACAAGAAAATCTGTCTGACAATAACTATTTACGTATGGTAAAACAAGCTTGTTCAACTTTAGTTTGGTCATGAAGCGCCTTGTGATGTGGATTTCAAATAATATGCATTAGTCTTATAAGTTGCGACCTTTTCCTTCTAAGTCAGTGATATTACGTTTCCAAAACTACATTCAGTACAGGAAATTAAGATACTAGCGAAAAACAATATTGTGTTGTAATGCGACGAATGCGAAAATGTCCGGTGTGTAAAATGGTCCCCGAGGACGAATTTCAATAACAAGTTGCATTCATTGTACCACCATCATACTATAATATAATGTGAATGAATGTATTAATAAGTCAATTATCTCCTCGGTCATTGTATCAGATTGTGCATTTAAATAGGAAATTATTGATATGGTTCTGAAATTTACATTGTACGCGAACGATTCATCAATTAATTATGCATAATTGTTAACTATAGAAGGGTTATTTGGGAACAAATCCTAGCATTGAAGGTCATGTAGTAGATAGAAAAGTTTCATAGCATGCTACAATTCACGGTGGTTAGTTTCTTTTTAATATGAATCCAGGTTAGAAATGGACCTGACTAGTTCGTGTACTCACAAAAAGCCAAATCAATTACTGAGATGGTCTAGTTCCTTGACACATTTTGTGCCCCCGAATCGATAGATCGGGAGGCCTATAGTGATTGAGTCCGTCCGTCCGAGGTTAACCAAAACTCACCCTTTCTTATTATATCAATATGGCTTGCTGCAATGCATGGATGTTGTATTAGAACACTCTCAACACACCTACAACATCTGACCTCATTTTGACCTTCGCCTTGACCTACGTTTAGACTTAGACTTATTGAAGGGCCATATTCTTTTAACCCAAACTCACTGTCGTACATCAATATGGCTTGCTACAAAGCTTTTATACTTGATACAACTGCATGTTGTATTCACATACCTATATCATTGTGATCTTCACATTGAGATACTTTTATTTTCAACTTAGGAAAATGCCAATTTCTTAGATGATCGTTATGGATCGACTGTTTGCATATAACGTTGATAAACCTTTTTATGGACAAGCTTCCAGGAAGGCATAATCGTGTATTGAACGCGGTCTTTTTTGTAAATAACTTTTGGAGCAAGGCCCATGAGGTTACCAGGCAAGAACTAGATATCTAACCTACCAGTTATGTTATATTATAGCACAATGTAAACCAATCATGCTTCAATAGTCAAAACCTTTTGAGTCGGAATGGAAGGGTTATGGTTCATGTTGCGGTTTGGTTTCAGCTTCTTGTTCGGTTGGGTGTTAAGCATTGAGGTATGAAAAAAAGAATACGCGCGAGGTGATTTAGGCAACCAATTTCAATGTTTCTTGAATGGGTTAAAACAAGACATACACATAACTTGGGTATCAAGAAGAATTAAGTATTTTAATGCATATGCGATTGCATGGTCTCCACAATTGTTTCAGAGACGTTGTGACATTGTAAGCTTATTGTCCAGTGTATTGTCATAATATTCGTATGGTCACTGGTGAAAATATGAAGGCGAACTATTTCGCATGGTTACTTTTGCACCGTACGTTTCTAAATATGTGTGTAAAATTGATAGTATATTGAAACAGCGACTCCCATTTCACAGCGCATTAAACAAATATTTGCTTTTACGACTGTCACTGTCCTTTTGTTTCAACCACTCTTGCGTACGAGGGTTTTTTCAGACTCGCGTCACCAGTTATTTACCAAATTCAAACGACATTTGTCGTCTTGGGTATAGATTCATTGTGTTATATATTTTCTTATTATTTTATTCCTGAAGGTTCTCTAGCATAATGTGGTCATTTGTGTCTGCCAATTATTGTCAACAACAAGATTTATGTACCCGCCGAGACGATAAAACCTCTCAGATATATGGATACATTCAATAATCTGTTTATGTCAATTCCCACCACTGATATCACACAGGAGAACCCAATCGGAACTCATCGGCGTTAATCTAACGAGGGTTACAGAAATGCCCGAGTAATTGCGATTGAGTAGAACCCTAACCCATTGTGTCGAAGGTAGACTGGTGGCGCCGTCCGCTTTGAACTATCGTTCTCGTAGTATATTTTGAGAATATTCAGATCGGGGACCAGTCTATGTGGAAGGCAACTAGTTGGATTAACAGAAGGCAGTCACAAGAGTAACCTATGTAAGCCGCCCATGCTTACCTGGCGTTTTTCATATGAACCACATGGCAACTATCCGTCTAAATGAAACACTATTAGTAGTTTTAATCGTATATGGAGCATGGAGCTACGATCGAAGAATTTTTTTTAGAAACATACCAAGAAATAAAAAAACATTACGACGCTTTCCCCGAAAAATGTTATATGCTATTTGCTTGATAAAATATGTTATCTAGTCGGGTAGCCAGACTACCCTCGTTGTTCTAGCGTATCATTTAAATACTGTCCATGCTACAGATAAAACTGTAAGGTATATATAGAGTAAAGGGTTGATACACAATGCACATTGATTCAATATTGTAAGGTTGTAATAATAAGACACTCCCAGATATTCAATGAAAACCCACCCGAAAGGTATTTTAAGAACTTCGCTAGATCGTTTTATAAGATCAAATTACACGAATAGTTTGGCTAAACACTAGCACACTACGTACTCTGTATTTCGAACAGGTGAAAAGATTAAAAAAGTAACCACTTACGTTAGGAATTAGGAAGTGTAGGAGTATGTGAAGTTGTGTTTAATTTGCTGTAAAAATAGGGGATATTTTTGTACAAATCTACCATGTTCCGTGGCTTTAACCCCAGGAGTTAACACATGTAAAGAGAATATTAATGCGGATATAGAGACGGAAGTGTAAATATTTATTTAGATAGACCCATACACCGGTGAAAAGGGTATCTCTGAATCGTGTGACCTCAATAAGACTGAAGAAGAAAACCAGCGAGGCTTTTGTGATAAAGTTAATCTAGAGATGTGTTATATTATAAGCGAAGAAGTGCATTCAGTAGGGCGATGTTAACGTATGCGTGAACACACATTTATATAATAAATATACATGTACGATAAAAATGTGATTTCTTACTGGATATTTGGATTTAAAATGCAGCCAAACAGTAGGACTCTTAGGATTGTATCAATCATCTAGTATTGTAAATTACATTTTGGATTTACGATAAGTTTTGTTAAGTACACCGGCTATTATTCAACCACGCTATTGTTATGATATCAAATTAACGGGGAGCGTTTTATACCTCTAATTTGGACAGACCTGTCATTTGAAAATCATTTATTTCGCTGTCAACTTAATTGTCTGAAGTGCAATTTTGATGCATTGCCATCTGCGTGTCATGAAGACGAATGTTAAGTGAATTCACTTTCATTATTACTAACTGTTAGTGTAGTCTGCCGATGTACGAAATCTTGGATTTGGATTTAACATAATATTAATCTTTTTAGATGTGGGATAAAGTAAAGGTGAATTACCTCATCGTCTATTCAACAGTGGGGCGTATCAGCTAGTATCTCCGATATATTACAGTGAGTAAAGACGAACACGTTTAAGATATAACACATATTGGACGGAGTTACTGCAATCTGTTCAGATGTGGGTAAAGTAATGTTGAATTACCTCAATCGTCTATTCAACAGTCGGACCTATCAGCTAGTATCTCTCCTATAGAGTAAGCCAATGAGTAAAGACGAACACATGTTAGATATATAACACATATTGGACGGAATAACTGCACCGTTGAACTGTTGTATGAAGTGAACCTTCACACGGTGAAATACGACCACGAAGTCGCCGACATACAGAAATACATCTAATCAGTTAAAAGGCTAATGATTAATGAAAACAATCTACGAACGTACGTACACTATCGCGGAAGTATAATTCTGAAAGATTAAAAATGGTACAAAGTGTGTACCACCAGGGAAATGGTATACATATGTAAACGGATTTTAATTAGCATAGATGCTATTATAGACAAAGTGTTTGCTATGGAATTGGTATACAAATGTTCATTGATTTAAATTTAGTGTGGAATATTGAAATATACACAAAGTTCGTGTTACAGGAATAGTGTATAAATGTTAATGTATTTTAATTTAGCGTGGATTATTTTATAGACATACAAAATGCCTCAACTTAGACTGTTTGGACGAAGTTGGAGTATTGGTAGTGATGATTTTGTGTTTCCAGGGATCGGGGATTGTTTAATACGAGTCGCATGGTAAGTGAACCGTCATTATACAACCATAATGATATTAATATTATATTTGTAGTTATCAATTTCAGTCAGAAATAAAGATGATCTGCTAATTTGGACAATCTAAACGATTAAGAAATAATTACAAATCAAAATCGCATGTACATTGTTTAAATACATTTACCTTACTGTTATATCAATAAACATGTGCTGCACAAAAGTGTGGCCAAGTGCAATTATGGTATATTGAGATATTGACCCTTTTTGACAGGCATGATCTTGAGACTTGCCTGTATTAACTGATTAATCCGTTTGAATTATGCTAAACTAGTACTTGTGAAATAGCGTCTAGATTTATAGTATGGTAACGTTATTTATATTAAGGTATGACAGTGGTTTTGGGGCCGTTATCTAATTAATCTCAATTACGATCATGCTAATCTAGTTTTGGTAGATTACTTGTTCAATTGAAACAACATTAACTGCGATATAGTGGGTCAGTAAAAATCAAAACACAATTGAAAACATCCAAAATTAATACGCCTATTCAACAATAAGATCGCTATCGCTGGTCAAGGCATTGTAAACAAATTATTATTTTCAATAAGTTCGAGTTTATTGTTTATCGGTTAATTGTTAACAAACATCAACAAAAATGTATCAAATTCTCTCTTGTTCATGTTTATATGTTGTTTATGGTCTAAGTGACCGGATCCATATCTTAAATATTATGTCAAGGGGAGGAATACGGGGTCAAGTGTTTGATCAGATAAGCTGAGACGGCAGGTTATGGTACACCGTATATTTATTCAAACGAAGCTCATACACACTGAAACTTTTAGTACAACACAAATTATAGACAACGCATAAATTGGGCATTGCCAACACCAACTGTACATGCATTTGTACGCATTTATCACGATATAATGATGCCTTGGAGGGAGTCAATGACCAACATAAGTATAGTCTTTCTTTAGATGTACTCATTAATACAAATCGCTGGCTTAGAATGATAAGGTCGTAAGTATAAAATCAATATTTTGAGAAAACAAGAAAAATAGTCTGACAATCACTCTTTACTTATGGTAAAACAAGCTCTTTCGACTTCAGTTTGGTCAACATGACCAGTTCCGATTTTCCTGAAAATATGCTCATTCGACCTTCTCATTCTATGCCAGCGATATGACTGAGGGTTTATTAGATACGAATAAAATGTATCGTATTCTACAATAGAACGGGTCACCTAACTTATTTAATTCACCTCTCCCGCATACTCGTTTAGCAAGTGCCAAAAATGAAGAAAAAACATAATTAATTTGCCCTGTATAGTCATTTTCGTATAGCTAAAATTATCAACTACTTTTACCACCTGGTGAAGAACTATATCATAAACATGGAAATCCTCATTCCGACGCTTATCAAATATACGACTTACGTACATAGCATCAAACCCCCATGTTTCATGTCATAAAAGGATAAAAAAATGAGTATGCCACATACCATAGATAAACCCTACTCATGGTATCTAAAGCTGACCCGAAGAAACGAAAATATATTGAAATGATTAATGACTCATTGAGGTATAGCATCAAATCCCCGTTTATCTTGTCATAAAAGGATAAGTCGGTATGCCACCCTTGTCATGGTATCTTATACTCACCTGAAGAATAAACATAAAAATATTGAAAATGATTAAATGACTCATTAAGGTAGGGAGAGAGAAGAGGGTTAAGGTATGAAAGTATGACTGGTCAGGATGTATGATAGAAGTTTAGACTAGATAATTATTTATGATTACGTCATCACAGGTGCGTACCTTTCCATGAATTTTGTATGTACATCGCAACCTCTTCAGAGCAACCCTTCCTTGAGTAAACTTATCATGTTTTTCCATACATTTATTTTAATTTATCTCTCCATTTTATCAACATTAGCATTGTGTTCCAGAAGTAACAATTTATTCTTACAACGAGTTTAACCTCAATAGCAACATCCTCTGTACATCGACCAAACTTTATATAATTAATTTCCCAACAGGGTGGGCTCTTTTAAAGAGGCTGTCCTTTAAGTATTATGTACATTTGTTTGTAAAACACTGAATAAAATTAATGTTAAAACAGACGTTTAACCCTCTAACATGTAGCCAGTCATAGCCTCGCATGTAGGTAAATATCAAGGTTGTGCAGGTTGGTGTACTTTTATCAGTATAGCTTGTACATAGTAAACCCCCTCGTTTAGTAACTTGAGATCAAATACTTAGTAGTTGAATATTGACCACAGGGAACTAAACAGGGGGGGTTTACTATACAAACTTTGAATGCAGAACATCGTATTTACCTATATTTAAATATACTGAAATATGTAGCTACATTACAAGTAGCAACATAGACGACAGTCATAACATTGTACCAATAAAAGCTGCGTGAAGTTGGCACAACATACGACATTGGACATTGGACATTGAATTTTTCGAATGTAGTTATGAGAAATCATCCATCGCAACATTGAACATTGGACATTCAAAATTTTGAATGTAGTTATGAGAAATCATCCATCGCAACATTGAACATTGGACATTCAAAAAAAATTTGAATGTAGTTATGAGAAATCATCCATCGCAACATTGGACATTGGACATTCAAAAAAAATAAAAAATTTGAATGTAGTTATGAGAAATCATCCATCGCAACATTGGACATTGGACATTCAAAAAAATAAATTTTTGAATGTAGTTATGAGAAATCATCCATCGCAACATTGAACTTTGGACATTCAAAAAAAAGTTTTCGAATGTAGTTATGAGAAATCATCCATCGCAACATTGGACATTGGACATTCAAAAAAAAGTTTTCGAATGTAGTTATGAGAAAACATCCATCGCAACATTGAACTTTGGACATTCAAAAAAAAGTTTTCGAATGTAGTTATGAGAAATTATCCATCGCAACATTGGACATTGGACATTCAAAAAAAAGTTTTCGAATGTAGTTATGAGAAAACATCCATCGCAACATTGGACATTGGACATTCAAAAAAAAGTTTTTCGAATGTAGTTATGAGAAATCATCCATCGCAACATTGGACATTGGACATTCAAAAAAAAGTTTTTCGAATGTAGCTATGAGAAATCATCCATCGCAACATTGGACATTCACAAAAAAAAAAAATTTGAATGTAGTTATGAGAAATCATCCATCGCAACATTGAACATTGGACATTCAAAAAAAAATTGAATGTAGTTATGAGAAATCATCCATCGCAACATTGGACATTGGACATTCAAAAAAAATAAAAAATTTGAATGTAGTTATGAGAAATCATCCATCGCAACATTGGACATTGGACATTCAAAAAAATAAATTTTTGAATGTAGTTATGAGAAAACATCCATCGCAACATTGAACTTTGGACATTCAAAAAAAAGTTTTCGAATGTAGTTATGAGAAATCATCCATCGCAACATTGGACATTGGACATTCAAAAAAAAATTTTGAATGTAGTTATGAGAAATTATCCATCGCAACATTGGACATTGGACATTCAAAAAAACGTTTTCGAATGTAGTTATGAGAAATCATCCATCGCAACATTGGACATTGGACATTCAAAAAAAATAATTTTTGAATGTAGTTATGAGAAATCATCCATCGCAACATTGGACATTGGACATTCAAAAAAAAGTTTTCGAATGTAGTTATGAGAAATTATCCATCGCAACATTGGACATTGGACATTCAAAAAAAAACAATTTGAATGTAGTTATGAGAAATCATCCATCGCAACATTGGACATTGGACATTCAAAAAAAAAAATTTTTTGAATGTACTTATGAGAAATCATCCATCGCAACATTGGACATTGGACATTCAAAAAAAAGTTTTTCGAATGTGGTTATGAGAATTTATCCATCGCAACATTGGACATTGGACATTCAAAAAAAAGTTTTCGAATGTAGTTATGTGAAATCATCCATCGCAACATTGGACATTCAAAAAAAAGTTTTCGAATGTAGTCATGAGAAATCATCCATCGCAACATTGGACATTGGACATTCAAAAAAAAAAAAATTTTGAATGTAGTTATGAAAAATCATCCATCGCAACATTGGACATTGGACATTCAAAAAAAAGTTTTCGAATGTAGTTATGAGAAATTATCCATCGCAACATTGGACATTGGACATTCAAAAAAAAAATTTTTTTTGAATGTAGTTATGAGAAATCATCCATCGCAACATTGGACATTGGACATTCAAAAAAAAGTTTTCGAATGTAGTAATGAGAAATTATCCATCTCAACATTGGACATTGGACATTCAAAAAAAAATTTTGAATGTAGTTATGAGAAATCATCCATCGCAACATTGGACATTGGACATTCAAAAAAATAAATTTTTGAATGTAGTTATGAGAAATCATCCATCGCAACATTGGACATTGGACATTCAAAAAAAATAATTTTTGAATGTAGTTATGAGAAATCATCCATCGCAACATTGGACATTGGACTTTCAAAAAAAATAATTTTTGAATGTAGTTATGAGAAATTATCCATCGCAACATTGGACATTGGACATTCAAAAAAAATAAAAAAAATTTGAATGTAGTTATGAGAAATCATCCATCGCAACATTGGACATTGGACATTCAAAAAAAAGTTTTCGAATGTAGTTATGAGAAATTATCCATCGCAACATTTGACATTGGACATTCAAAAAAAAGTTTTCGAATGTAGTTATGAGAAATTGTCCATCGCAACATTGGACATTGGACATTCAAAAAAAAGTTTTCGAATGTAGTTATGAGAAATCGTCCATCGCAACATTGGACATTGGACATTCAAAAAAAAGTTTTCGAATGTAGTTATGAGAAATCATCCATCGCAACATTGGACATTGGACATTCAAAAAAAAAATTGAATGTAGTTATGAGAAATCATCCATCGCAACATTGGACATTGGACATTCAAAAAAAAGTTTTCGAATGTAGTTATGAGAAATTATCCATCGCAACATTGGACATTGGACATTTAAAAAAAAGTTTTCGAATGTAGTTATGAGAAATCATCCATCGCAACATTGAACATTGGACATTCAAAAAAAATTTGAATGTAGTTATGAGAAATCATCCATCGCAACATTGGACATTGGACATTCAAAAAAAATAAAAATTTTGAATGTAGTTATGAGAAATCATCCATCGCAACATTGAACATTGGACATTCAAAAAAAAGTTTTGAATGTAGTTATGAGAAATCATCCATCGCAACATTGGACATTGGACATTCAAAAAAATAAATTTCGAATGTAGTTATGAGAAAACATCCATCGCAACATTGGACATTGGATATTCAAAAAAAAGTTTTTCGAATGTATTTATGAGAAATCATCCATCGCAACATTGGACATTGGACATTCAAAAAAAAGTTTTTCGAATGTAGCTATGAGAAATCATCCATCGCAACATTGGACATTGGACATTCAAAAAAAAATAATTTTGAATGTAGTTATGAGAAATCATCCATCGCAACATTGGACATTGGACATTCAAAAAAAAGTTTTCGAATGTAGTTATGAGAAATTATCCATCGCAACATTGGACATTGGACATTCAAAAAAAAACAATTTGAATGTAGTTATGAGAAATCATCCATCGCAACATTGGACATTGGACATTCAAAAAAAAGTTTTTCGAATGTAGTTATGAGAAATTATCCATCGCAACATTGGACATTGGACATTCAAAAAAAAGTTTTCGAATGTAGTTATGTGAAATCATCCATCGCAACATTGGACATTCAAAAAAAAGTTTTCGAATGTAGTCATGAGAAATCATCCATCGCAACATTGGACATTGGACATTCAAAAAAAAAAAAAATTTTGAATGTAGTTATGAGAAATTATCCATCGCCACATTGGACATTGGACATTCAAAAAAAAGTTTTCGAATGTAGTTATGAGAAATTATCCATCGCAACATTGGACATTGGACATTCAAAAAAAAAATTTTTTTTGAATGTAGTTATGAGAAATTATCCATCGCAACATTGGACATTGGACATTCAAAAAAAAGTTTTCGAATGTAGTAATGAGAAATTATCCATCTCAACATTGGACATTGGACATTCAAAAAAAAATTTTGAATGTAGTTATGAGAAATAATCCATCGCAACATTGGACATTGGACATTCAAAAAAATAAATTTTTGAATGTAGTTATGAGAAATCATCCATCGCAACATTGGACATTGGACATTCAAAAAAAATAAAATTTTTGAATGTAGTTATGAGAAATCATGCATCGCAACATTGGACATTGGACATTCAAAAAAATTTTTTTTTTTGAATGTAGTTATGAGAAATCATCCATCGCAACATTGGACATTGGACATTCAAAGAAATTTTTTTTGAATGTAGTTATGAGAAATCATCATTCGCAACATTGGACATTGGACATTCAAATAAAAGTTTTCGAATGTAGTTATGAGAAATCATCCATCGCAACATTGGACATTGGACATTCAAAAAAAATTTTTTTGAATGTAGTTATGAGAAATCATCCATCGCAACATTGGACATTGGACATTCAAAAAAAATTTTTTTGAATGTAGTTATGAGAAATCATCTATCGCAACATTGGACATTGGACATTCAAAAATAAATTTTTTTTTGAATGTAGTTATGAGAAATCATCCATCGCAACATTGAACATTGGACATTCAATGGGATTTTACGTTGTCAACCCCAACCTCCCACGATCCTGCTTGTGCACCTGATGGTGAAATCTCCGGTATTTCCACCGGCTCCTGAGAACTCAATATTATACGCGGGCAGGGTATTGTTTCGTAGAAAAAAAACTTTCCCTGGCAGGATGGTAAAAAACCGCAGTTTATCCGGCTACCCCCGCGGATCCCCGGGTAGGGGACCGTGGGTGCAACGGGCGCGTGCATCAACCATGGCATCATGAAGGGAAACAGAGTCTGAAAATCGGACATTGGATCTATGTATTGTTTTTGTAATGAGACTAATTACCAGATATATTTTCGATGACATTTGGCAATATTTCGATTACACATTCGCGGTCTTGATATTTAATCCCAGCAGATATGCCGTTCTTTATCGGCATAATTTGGTTGTTCCGGTAGGGTTCCAGGGAGTACTCCCCGTATGTTGCCGACGTAATACGTCGACCCTACTGGCTTGGGGATGTACCGATAACATTTAGTAGCTTCGAGGATCGAGAGAAACTATGTGTAATTCCATATCTACAATGAGAAATTCAACAGTGGGACCTAGGCTTCAGCGTAAGAAAGTGCCTTTTCAATTAACAGCATGATATTCATTTCAAGTGTTACACATATTTAAGACATGGGAACATTGGACAGGGAATGTAGCACTCAACTCAACCAGCCCGTCACGAGCGCATGACATCATACATGTACAAATACCCGGCAGCTGTTAAAAATACAACTGCCCTAAAGTTTCAAGACTGCATTACTTCGTTTGGTTGTAAAATGCTTCATTGATTGGTTTTCCTGAAGCTGCGTGGTCGTCCTTATGCTGCTGTATAGTTACCTTGCGATTCGTTCTTTTCTGCTGACTCCAGTTATGTTTGACTGACTGACTCATGCTACAGGCTACTGGTAGAGGGTGTCATTTTTAGTAGGTGTTTCATATTTTGCTCAATTAAACTTTGGTATACGGTCCCACAGACCTGTCATCGCGCAATGCTTTTTAAGTAGCTTAATCATGTAGTACTGTCAGTCACATCAAGGCAATACTGACAGAGAGTATGCCAACACGGGAGTATGTAATTGAAAGTTGCATGAATACTTTATTATTGTTAAGATTTGACATTGTTCATTTATAAGAATTAGATTCATGTGATATTATATTGTAGGAAGTAATACGTGGAGTTTGTATTATAATTATGGAACTATACATTCAATGGAAACCTCGCCCCAAATCCCGGGAATGGGCGGGGAAATATCAGAGTCAAACAGGTGGCGAATTTCTGCTACTGTGATGCAGACATCGCGGAAAAAGTAGTGTCGGTCAAACTGTAAGAGTAAGGCCGCGGTGTTGTGCAGTAGTGTTGTTTTCGATCATTACGCTCGGCTAAGCTACCATATATACGTTGCTATGCATCGGACGTATACGTTGCTATGGATTGTAATAGGCATGATGTCATCTGTTTCTGTCGCGAATTTTGGAAGAAGGTAAACGGTGGTGTAAGTAAATCACATAGATCTAGTTTTGGATTGGTTGACAACAAATACTTTTTCGTCTTTTTTCTGCACCGGCCGTGGACGTTTTCAACAAAAATACATTGTTAAGAAATAAAAAGTATTGGCGTACATTACTGACTGATTCCATTTAAATAATACATTATGTTATATTGTATTCACATTATGCGTCATAGTTTACCACTCTAAGTACCGCACATACATAACGTTAAAACGACGACGTCAAAACGACGTTACTTTCATATTTTTTATAAGTAGTTGTGATACGGAATTGTGCATAACTTCGAAACTAGTTTGTAAAAAATGTCAAAACAAACAATATTCAGATTAGAAAACTTTGAATTTTAAGAAAACAATAAAACGCAAAATGTCAAAATTTTGTCTGAAGGCCTAAAATCGCATGACGCGGCTCAAATGTACAATAAATTACATGAAAAGTTATATATGAAAAAAAGAGTTTTATATGAAAAACAAAAAAGTGTGTAGAATCACGTGAACAAATGATTTGAAATGAATAACGTTCACACTCAAACCAATTGCGATTTCGTCCGCTAAGGCCGGTATTCCATGTACACTCGTCCGTGATCCGCATCCGTGTGTCCGCGTCCGCCAAAAAAAGGAACTGGTTGAAAGATTTAGGGTACATTCCATGTCTCCGCGGTCGGTGCACGGATACGTCGTCCGCAATGCGCATCCGCAAAGAAACGCTCAGTAGATTTTTGACGTATGCCGACATAAGTCTCGTGTTAGCACATCAAGCTGAATGGTAAATTTGGTCTTAACAAAGGTTATACTGTATTTTAAAAGGTATTGATGTAAAGAATATTTAGACACGGTAATGTAAATTGTATTACTCAGAGGGACTCTGTCTTGAGTAGTTAACTTGCTTAAGCTACTTAATTATTTTGTTCCATAAGTGACACTTCATTATCATTTTTTCTTGTTCAAAGCAATCGCCTCTGTTTAACCCAGACGTTTGTGTTCCTGATGTTTCAAAAGTAATACCCTTCAAAAGACGTTGTAATGTTACTAAGCTCATAATTCGTATAGAACGTCAACGTTTCTTAATAGACCAAATTATTACAATCGGTTGAAAACTGCATCAATTAAAAACAGCTAAATATAGAGCGAAATCGGTACTTGCCGGGTATTCTTACAAATACAATATATTATTTAGGCTATATAATATAACCATATCAAATGGACGATGGTTAAAAAACTCGCCGATAGCAGATGAATCGCAAATGTGAGTGTGAACGTTATTTATTTGGACACGTGATTCTCCACACTGAAGAAGCTATTCAACTGTTGTTTCCGATGCAGTGTCGTCGCAAAGCAGTGGATGGGGTGCTGTATATTTTGCTGAAATGTATCTGGGTTGACCATATAGGACACAATTCAGTAGAATCTGGGCCAGCCCATAAGGATCACTGTTGAAGTCCTATATGGGCAGCCCATGTGGGACCCATATGGGTCTGATATATATTGTTTGCTGGGTAATAGTTAATTCCGCACGTAATTTGTTATTTTTAAATTCGTGAAAGAAGCATTGTTGCGATTCCCAGTTGATACTTACACTCCATGACCTGACATCTATACTTGACGCAGGCGAACATATCGACACAGTCCTCCTAGATTTTGCCAAGGCTTTTGACCGCGTCCCGCATGAAAGACTCCTCATCAAGTTGAAGCACTATGGTATAACAGTTTCCGTCCTTTGTTGGATCCCAAGCTTCCTTTCTAACCGTAGCCAGCAAGTCTTAGTAGAATGACATCTGTCATCACTCATCCTCTGCCTGGGACCCCTTCTGTTCCTGTTGTATATCAACGACCTACCAAGTAAAGTGAGCTCCACAACTAGATTATTTGCGAATGATAGCCTCCTTTACCGCAAGATAAAGACACAGGCCGATACAGCAGTACTACAGCAGTGGGAGAGAGACTGATTGATCCCGTTCAATTATTCCATGTGTGAAGTCATCCACGTCTCCAAGAAGAAGAAACACCCAGTCCAGTCCCAGTACACCATCCATGGGCAGGCACTAAAATCAGTCCGGACTGGACGATACCTTGGCGTCACCATTGCTGACAACCTCTCATGGAAGCCTAACATCGATGTCATGACCAAGAAGGTTAACAACAGTCTTTGACTCTTAAGACGCAACCTGTCCTCATGCCTAGCCAACATCAAGTCTCGCACGTACACTACAGTTGTGTGTCCAATCCTAGAGTACGCGGAAACAACATGGGACCCACACACCCACAATTGGATCAGTCATGTAGAGGCCGTCCAGCGCAGAGCCGCACGATTTGTTTAGGGTGACTTATCACACCACGAGTAGTACCTCCCATATGATCAAGGACCTAGAATGGGGAACCTTAGAACACAGACTCAAGCAGGCAAAGGTGACGATGATGTACTGCATTATCAACGGCCACATCGACATCAACACAAGGGAATGTCTACATCCTCATACTACCAGTACCAGAGGCAACACAAGTCGTTTCATCGTGCTCTATTGTCGCACCGACTACATGCGACATTCATACTTTCCCTCAGCAACAAGACTGTGTAACCAGCTTCCAGAGAGCCTCAAGTCTTGATGCTATCAAGCAAAGGTTGGCACTGATGTAGGAGCCACGTCTGACTGTATATAATTTTAAACCGACTTTTAGCCAATTATTCCAAATTTGCACCATCAATTCACCATAATTATTTTGAACGACAATGTCCCAGAGTGGGATCAAGTTCAGTACTGGTAGAAGAATGTGTATAGCGGATCACTCAATGGGAAAAGTGCATTTAGGTTATGTAGATATCATTGTTATGTTATTTGTCCATTTGTATGATCCAGTGACCGGTATTACAATTGCAAAATAAGAATTTGATATTTTTTATCAAAATATAATTATGTAACACTTGTGTATATAATACTGTACTAGTCCATTGGTATTAATGTGTCTTGATAATGGAACTGTCAAATGTTGACTCATTTAAGCGACTTTGTTATGAAATCCACTTGCCTCAACACTAACCGGAACATATCAGGTGGTGTTTTGTCTTATCTGACAGGTTATATAACTTTTGAGATGATTTCAATTGAAAGGAATGTAGTGATCTGCTATGGACATATCAACTGTTTAGCTTTGTCATCAAATTACTTGATTATAAAGCAAGAGTTTTATTCAGAAAATGTTGGTAATTCATGACCGAGCAATGTGTTAAACATTTGCAACATTTTTTTATTTTGAAAGAATAAAGCATATCCATATGTAGTTAGTGATCCGTTATACCCTATACGACTGTGTCAACATCAGTTAACTTTAAAAATGAGTATCCTAGGGTAATGCTTCTTGGGTTATTGAATGTGAACCATTTTGTTTATCGAAATGATCAAAGCAATAAGCAAATATACCCCTCATCAAACACAGGCAGATAATTAAGAAAACAAAAACAACATAAGAGTGTAAGAATTTGAAACCATTATTATTTCTTCACAAAAACTGAGATCATAAAAATACAAACAATCAAAACCTGAGTTCCGGTAGTCTTCAGAAACCATTGTCCATGAGGGTCATTCAATATATTTGTAGACTGTCATCAACTATTCAATACTTGATAATAATTGCGTTTGAATAATAGGTCCTTATAATCATAACAATTGTTAACTTCCTAAATTTATACTGAATAATGTAAACCAGTAACATGTCATCAGCCCTTTTACGGTATATTATAATACAAGACTACGTTCAATAAACGCTTATGCCCCCGTGGAAGCCATGGTCATAAAAAGCTAAGTCAATCAGGGGCCATTATTCAGTTAAAATGTTTGATAGTGTTACATGGCTTTGAACTATGAGGGGCTTATGATGGTAAACGAATATGCCACATTTGAAAGCAGTGCCTTGATCGACTTCATGTGTGATCTGGTGATACAGGAGTTATGGTTTTTTGTCACTGCACTTCTCCAAGTTGCCATCTATTCATATACCAAGTTTCAAGATCGGAACGAATTGTCACTGACAAGACAGGCTGATACTTAGCACCGTAAATCTAAGAACTGAATTTTGTGTGTGAGAGATGTATTTTTGCTATTCCATGTGTAATCCAAAATGTCTTCTTTACATTTGTGACAAATAGTTTTCACATATGTCACCAAACTTTTGTTTTTACTTTTGTAACAAATAGTTTTCACGTATGTCACCAGCAACAAAATTTAAAGTTTCTACATTTGTAACAAAAAGTGTTTCACATTTGAAGGAAGTTTTACATATACGGTAAAATGTTTTCACATATGTTACCATTTTCACATTTGTCACCGTTTTTACATTTGAAGGTCCTTTCTGTGCGAGTCGAAATTTAGCAATTCCGTAAAGACCCTGTCACACACGTGTCGCCAGTAATGGCCAGAGTGTGGCGAGAATTTTACACTGTTTAAAATACACCTAATAAAACAATTATCGGTCACCGTACATTTAAGCTAATGGACTGAAGCCGTGGCTTTTCTTAAACTCATTCAAATACTTCTTTCAAAAGCTAGTAGCGCTGTTATTATGATATAATACTAGTAATAGTAATAACTTCATTTTAGGAGGCTACCCGACTGGGCAAGCCCAGTCTTCCTTGTAGGCATTTCATCGTACCTGATTCTTTTCAATAAACATCCATACAAACAATGACACATAAAGTGCCGAACATGCAATGTTTGGTGACAAGACTTGTCCCATCACGGATGAATCCGACTACCTATGGTTACTTCTGGCTAAATCATTAATTCCCTCAGCTTCTTGACCAAAACAAACATAGGCAATATATACCAAAGTATTAAGGTTTTTTTTTATTAAAATACTAATAATCACAGTAAATTTGTGTTTTGTATTCTATCATACATAACGTAGCACGTTAAACGGTTTTAAAATTGATTGGCATCATTATAATAAAATATATTTTTTATTTCATTACCTAATTTGTGTTTTATTTGTTTAAGTATTTACGGGATTATTATCTTTGTAGCGGATCCGTTAGATACTGGATACATGAGCAGGATTGATTATAATAGCAGTTATAAACATGTACATTGTATTATGAATTGTATATTAAAAATATGTCGAACTTTCAATATATTGTTCCTATGTTGTTGACCGTTCTGAAAGTCCTGTGCGAAATACGTCCGACTTAAAACATCTACGAGCTTGTAGGCAACTCGGGAGCTCGGTGAAAAAGTTTTACTAATTACTTATACGAATTATGAAATGTTCATAGCATTTCTTTTTTGGTCTCACCAAGTTCATCTTGATAAGGATATGACAATAAACGTTAAAAGCGAACCCAGCAGCGTGTCATATATACCGATAATTGAATTATATAATTAAATGATGGACCTTCGATAAACAAGGCCACCCGTTGTTAAGACTCCGCCTTAGCCCCGCCCAATCATAAAATGAGGAAAGATTGGAAACAATCTTGAATACTCTCAGTATCATCTGTTATGAAAATATGTGACAGAAAATATATCAATGCGATATATAACCGTATATACCCGTATATCGCTGGCTTAGAATGAGAAAGTCGTAAGACGGATAAATTTTTAAAATCAGCATTACGTACTTGGCGCTTCTTATGAGCCTATTTTCATGAAAATCGGAACTTCGTTTTGACCAAACTCAAGTTGAAACAGCTTGTTTTACCAGTACTTTTCGGACATTTTTTCTTGTTTCTCAAAATATTAATTTTGTACTGACGACCTTCCCATTCTAAGTCAGCGTTATATTTATATCTGGGCCGGTATTCACAAAGCATCTAATGCTACGGTCACATTTGCCCTACGATGTCCGTACGGATTTATCAACTCGTACGAGTAGGCTACGAGTCCAAAATATTTCAAATCCTAAAGGTATTTTAAATTCTTAGCTTCTGCTCACAGCTCGTACGGACCTCGTGCAATTAAAAAAGGATGTCTCGTACGAGGTCCCTTCGGACATCGTAATCTTCGTGCGTTTGTACGGAGATCGTACGGGGCTCGCAAGGTACGCGTAGGTTAATCACAGCTCGCAAGTCACTCTTACAATGTCCGTACGGTGTCCGTAAGGTGTCCGCACGATGACCGTACGAGCTGCGTGCGAGAAGAAAATTATTTTTCGACATGCATGTACATGTATTTCAATTTCGCCTGGTCACATTAGTCGTACGAGCTCCGTGCAAGTCGAAATTTAGCAAGCCCGTACGGAGACATTGTAAACTCTTATGAGCATCGTGCGGATTTTCGTAACTCGTAGAGGACTCCCGAGTAGTCTACGAGCTCGTAGGTATTATTGAAGTAGGGAACTCACAAGGAAGCTGACATTACCTATTTTTAGTTGTTATTATATGTAAGATGATTAAAGAATGATGGAATTTTCATGTCATGTTTATAAATGCAAGGAAAAAAACGTTAATTACTTCTTGATCGACATTGAACAATCAGGGCTATATACGTGTATAGAGTTTATGATAGTACGATGAGTATATGCATTTAAGTACATGAAACACATAGATGTATAGACAAATATTTATGTGTACACATAAGATATGTGCACGCGAATCACGGACATGTCAATTCATTTTACATTGAGCATGAGCGGACCCAGGTTTGGTGAGGTGGCCGGGGTCCAGGCATCTGGAATGTTGGGAAAATGTGGCCATCTTACATTAGGAGACGAGTACGTCTTGTGTTATGTTATGTTCTTGTTCTAGTCGGACCTAGCAAAATAACCGGTTGGACATCGAGTGACGGCGGCCAGGGTCATTTAAAGTATATTAAAAATATACGTTGCTACTCATCGGTCGGTGTCTGTCTGCGCGATAATCAATAATCATCGGACACGGGAGGATGGAAGAGACAGAATGTTAAACGTTATGTGGGACCCCTAGCCTTGTCGAATATACAACTTGGTTCTTTAACGTTTTAGGTGTAGACCACCTCTGAGTTTACCAACTAGTCCATTTTTAGTTGGGTGGAAACAATGAAATGATTTCCGAATGACCATAAGTCCCGGTCGAGATTAAAACCTTTGATGGACTTGTCGATCCGTATTCTAGAGAATTACCCACGCGACCACAGCCTGAGTGTCACCCGAATGGTTGATTATACCACATGTTAAAAGGCTTGTTGACGTACTTACATGTTGAGTCTTCTTAAAATCATTTAAATACTTCTTTCAAAAGCTAGTAGCGTCATTATTATAATATAACAGCAATACATTTATTCTAAGAGACAATTCGGTTGGGAAAGTCCAGTCTTCCCTGTAGACCTCTGCTCATACCTGATTCTATTTTATAAACAATCATACAAACAATGACATATAATGTACTGGGTGTCGAACATGCCATATTGGGTGGCCAGACTTGTCACATCATGGATAAACCCAGCCACCTAGAATCATAGACCTACACGCATTAGTAATCTGTCAGCACCCTGTATTTCGTTCTGGATATGCTAACATTAATATTATTTTATATTAAATATGCTTGAATTAAACTTTTCAGTCTATTTGCAGTATTTCATGATAATTATGCTTATTTTACGCACATAATTTTCTCCCTGTCTGCATGAGCTCTGGAATTAGATAGCTGCTTCAAATATTCACAAATTGCATAAATAGTTATATAAATTTAGTGTTCCGAGTTCCTAAGTAGACAAATTTATCCAAGAACTGTCACAGTTAAAAGGGACACATTTTCTTTCCAATCTTAATATGGAATTTGCTCTGGGCCTCACTAGAGTGGCACACTGCACAATAATAACCTCTCTTTAACAACACATTCAAACTTTTTCTAAGATGATATGTACTCAAAATTAGCCTCTGTATAGCAACAACCTCTAATCAACAATATTTGCAGGTCCCAAATGATGTTATACTTCATATGTTGGATTGTACATCTGCTTTTACAAGTTTGTATCAAAAATATTCATTTCTTGTTATGCCCCTTTTCATGGTAAACATATCTTTTTAAAGCATTTACTTCAAAGGACAATAAACTATAAATGAATTCAATCAATAGAGATAAGTAAAATATAAAGCTTAAACTTTAATTTTAATTAATCCTATTTGCATCTTTGATAATTATCAGTTGATGCACTTTCATATTTATAATAGGACTACCTGGTAAATAGCATGCTAAAGTTCAAAATGTTAACTTTTGACACAATACGTATGTAGGAATGTCATTCAGTCTCCCTCAGATATCAAAATTCCAGTTTTTTTGCCCCAATATGACTTTTGCTGATAAAGGCTTTGGTAGGCAAGTACTGTTTTCATAACAACGTATACAAGAGATTATCATAGTTTATTAGCTATGATCCTAACCCCCAGCATATTGGTTCGGTTTTGTGTGAAAGAAAACAAATGAATATATCACACTATATGAAAGTGTAAAGCATTTATTACATTTATTGACAAAGTACTGAGTTTAAAATGCTTCAACATTCTACAGAAATTCACTTCTCTAGTCAAACAAAGAATCTCATGAAGATGTTTACTCACAACAGAAACAGACCATCTGAACTCCCATGAGTACAGAGTGATGACATGTCTACAGCCTGTCTGTTGAATACTACAATAGTAAACCCAGAAGTGGGTGACCTGAAAGAAGGTCAATGACCTCATGCTTGGAGTCCAAATATCCGGGTCCATGAGTCCAGTCCACGAGTCCGGTCCACGAGTCCAGTCCATGAGTCGAGTCCAGGTTTTCCGGTTTGCCAGCTTGTAACGATAGCTTTATCGTTTACGATATTGGGTTAGCAGACTAAGGGCCATATTCACACCCCCCTCGACCGTCCCTCCACTCACTGAGATAACCCGATTTTAATAATCGTTTCGTCCGTGTGATTGAGTGTGTATTAGACCTAACTACAAATTGGATGTCGCTGGTGTTGACTCGACTACATTCGCAAATCAAAGTACTGAAGTACTGTCGGAAGGCGATAATTCAGTTGTATGTAGTGTAATGAACAGTTATACGTGGGGTGTTCCATAATCGATAGGTCTTTTATTAGCAGCACGGCAAATCATAAATTTAAAAAACTTGACCTGTATTAACTTGTAAGTTCATACCTTGACGTTCGTCACCAAATGCAATGCTTCAAATTTAAAATCAATATAACCGTTAATCATGTGCTAATAGACATTCAAATTTTTTTTTTGAATGTCCAATGTCCAATGTTGCGATGGATAATTTCTCATAACTACATTCGAAAACTTTTTTTTGAATGTCCAATGTTGCGATGGATGATTTCTTATAACTACATTTAAATTTTTTTTTTGAATGTCCAATGTCCAATGTTGCGATGGATAATTTCTCATAACTACATTCAAAATTTTTTTTTTTGAATGTCCAATGTCCAATGTTCAATGGATGATTTCTCATAACTACATTCGAAAACTTTTTTTTGAATGTCCAATCTCCAATGTTGCGATGGATGATTTCTCATAACTACATTCACATTTTTTTTTTTTGAATGTCCAATGTTGCGATGGATGATTTTTCATAACCACATTCAAAAAAAATTTTTTTTGAATGTCCAATGTCCAATGTTGCGATGGATGATTTCTCATAACTACATTCAAAATTTTATTTTTTTTGAATGTCCAATGTTGCGATGGATGATTTTTCCTAACTACATTCGAAAACTTTTTTTTGAATGTCCAATGTCCAATGTTGCGATGGATGATTTCTCATAACTACATTCAAAAAAAAATTTTTTTTTGAATGTCCAATGTCCAATGTTGCGATGGATAATTTCTCATAACTACATTCGAAAACTTTTTTTTGAATGTCCAATGTCCAATGTTGCGATGGATGATTTCTCATAAATACATTCAAAAAAAAATTTTTTTTTGAATGTCCAATGTCCAATGTTGCGATGGATAATTTCTCATAACTACATTCGAAAACTTTTTTTTGAATGTCCAATGTTGCGATGGATGATTTCTCATAACTACATTCAAATTTTTTTTTTGAATGTCCAATGTCCAATGTTGCGATGGATAATTTCTCATAACTACATTCGAAAACTTTTTTTTGAATGTCCAATGTCCAATGTTGCGATGGATGATTTCTCATAACTACGTTCAAAATTTTTTTGAATGTCCAATGTCCAATGTTGCGATGGATGATTTCTCATAACTACATTCAAAAAAAAATTTTTTTTTTAATGTCCAATGTTCAATGTTGCGATGGATGATTTCTCATAACTACATTCAAAAAAACTTTTTTTTTTGAATGTCCAATGTCCAATGTTGCGATGGAAAATTTCTCATAACTACATTCAAATTTTTTATTTTTTTTGAATGTCCAATGTCCAATGTTGCGATGGATAATTTCTCATAACTACATTCGAAAACTTTTTTTTGAATGTCCAATGTCCAATGTTGCGATGGATGATTTCTCATAACTACATTCTAATTTCTTTTTTGAATGTCCAATGTCCAATGTTGCGATGGATAATTTCTCATAACTACATTCAAAAATTATTTTTTTTGAATGTCCAATGTCCAATGTTCAATGGATGATTTCTCATAACTACATTCGAAAACTTTTTTTTGAATGTCCAATGTCCAATGTTGCGATGGATGATTTCTCATAACTACATTCAAATTTTTTTTTTTGAATGTCCAATGTCCAATGTTGCGATGGATGATTTTTCATAACTACATTCAAAAAAATTATTTTTTTGAATGTCCAATGTCCAATGTTGCGATGGATGATTTCTCATTACTACATTCGAAAACTTTTTTTTGAAGGTCCAATGTCATTTTTTTGAATGTCCAATGTTCAATGTTGCGATGGATGATTTCTCATAACTACATTCGAAAACTTTTTTTTGAATGTCCAATGTTCAATGTTGCGATGGACGATTTCTTATAACTACATTCAAAAAAAATTTTTTTTTAATGTCCAATGTTGCGATGGATGATTTCTCATAACTACATTCAAAAAAAATTTTTTTGAATGTCCAATGTCCAATGTTGCGATGGATGATTTCTCATAACTACATTCAAAATTTTTTTGAATGTCCAATGTTGCGATGGATGATTTCTCATAACTACATTCAAAAAAAAATTTTTTTTTTAATGTCCAATGTTCAATGTTGCGATGGATGATTTCTCATAACTACATTCAAATTTTTTATTTTTTTTGAATGTCCAATGTCCAATGTTGCGATGGATAATTTCTCATAACTACATTCGAAAACTTTTTTTTGAATGTCCAATGTCCAATGTTGCGATGGATGATTTCTCATAACTACATTCAAATTTCTTTTTTGAATGTCCAATGTCCAATGTTGCGATGGATAATTTCTCATAACTACATTCAAAAATTATTTTTTTTGAATGTCCAATGTCCAATGTTCAATGGATGATTTCTCATAACTACATTCGAAAACTTTTTTTTGAATGTCCAATGTCCAATGTTGCGATGGATGATTTCTCATAACTACATTCAAATTTTTTTTTTTTTAATGTCCAATGTCCAATGTTGCGATGGATGATTTTTCATAACTACATTCAAAAAAATTATTTTTTTGAATGTCCAATGTCCAATGTTGCGATGGATGATTTCTCATTACTACATTCGAAAACTTTTTTTTGAAGGTCCAATGTCATTTTTTTGAATGTCCAATGTTCAATGTTGCGATGGATGATTTCTCATAACTACATTCGAAAACTTTTTTTTGAATGTCCAATGTTCAATGTTGCGATGGACGATTTCTTATAACTACATTCAAAAAAAAATTTTTTTTAATGTCCAATGTTGCGATGGATGATTTCTCATAACTACATTCAAAAAAAATTTTTTTGAATGTCCAATGTCCAATGTTGCGATGGATGATTTCTCATAACTACATTGAAAAAAATTTTTTTTTGAATGTCCAATGTCCAATGTTGCGATGGATGATTTCTCATAACTACATTCGAAAACTTTTTTTTGAATGTCCATTGTCCAATGTTGCGATGGACGATTTCTCATAACTACATTCAAAAAAATTTTTTTTTTAATGTCCAATGTCCAATGTTGCGATGGATGATTTCTCATAACTACATTCAAAAAAATTTTTTTTGAATGTCCAATGTCCAATGTTGCGATGGATGATTTCTCATAACTACATTCAAAAAATTTTTTTTTTGAATGTCCAATGTCCAATGTTGCGATCGATGATTTTTCATAACTACATTCAAAAAAAAATTTCTTTTTGAATGTCCAATGTCCAATGTTGCGATGGATGATTTCTCATAACTACATTCAAAAATTATTTTTTTGAATGTCCAATGTCCAATGTTGCGATGGATGATTTCTCATAACTACATTCAAAAAATTTTTTTTTGAATGTCCAATGTCCAATGTTGCGATGGATGATTTCTCATAACTACATTCGAATTGTTTTTTTTTTGAATGTCCAATGTCCAATGTTGCGATGGATAATTTCTCATAACTACATTCGAAAACTTTTTTTTTGAATGTCCAATGTCCAATGTTGCGATGGATGATTTTTCATAACTACATTCAAAAAAAAATTTCTTTTTGAATGTCCAATGTCCAATGTTGCGATGGATGATTTCTCATAACTACATTCAAAAAAAATTTTTTTTTTTGAATGTCCAATGTCCAATGTTGCGATGGATAATTTCTCATAACTACATTCGAAAACTTTTTTTTGAATGTCCAATGTCCAATGTTGCGATGGATGATTTCTCATAACTACATTCGAAAACTTTTTTTTGAATGTCCAATGTCCAATGTTGCGATCGATGATTTTTCATAACTACATTCAAAAAAAAATTTCTTTTTGAATGTCCAATGTCCAATGTCCAATGTTGCGATGGATGATTTCTCATAACTACATTCAAAAATTATTTTTTTGAATGTCCAATGTCCAATGTTGCGATGGATGATTTCTCATAACTACATTCAAAAAATTTTTTTTTGAATGTCCAATGTCCAATGTTGCGATGGATGATTTCTCATAACTACATTCAAAATTTTGAATGTCCAATGTTCAATGTTGCGATGGATGATTTCTCATAACTACATTCGAAAAATTCAATGTCCAATGTCCAATGTCGTATGTTGTGCCAACTTCACGCAACCGTAAATAAAGGAAAATATGCATCAGTTAAGATAATCGTTTGTGAATCATAAATATAAGATGAAATATTTATTATTCCATATTTATATAGCCCTTTTTTCATGAATACACACGTTCAAAAGTGCTGTACAATTATGTACAATTTAAGATATTTAGATTTGTTTATCTTGATAGATGCCTCTATGTACAGTATCTTTACATTGTTAGGGATCGGGCAAACAAGTAAAACAACTAAATGATCGATGTACCTGCAACCAAAAGTAATTGGTGTGTCTGATTGATAGATAGTTTATGTTAAATTTCAGTAAGCTATAGGTCAATGTGAACATACAAATAAAACAATACGATTTTCTTCTGAAACTATCAAGTGGCAACATAGACGTCATACTTAAATAAAGGAAGATATGCAGTCAGTTTAGATAATGATTTTATGATAAATACAAGATGAAAGTAAGAGAGTCAACAGACAAAAGGAGAACAGGATATTTTCATGTGCGAAATGTTATACATTTTGTTCTAGTATATGATAGACCAACAATGTATTCGGACATGTTTAAAGTTCGTATAGTATCTTCGTACAATGTTGTCGACTCTCTTCTGTTTGCCTTAAGTACATTTTTGTATAAGATATAAATGACTTTCTACATGTCTATTTTCACAAAACCAGTTAAACTAAGATTTGCTGATCTTGATAGATGCATGTTGTTAATGATTGACCAAAGTAAAACTATTACGTGTACACGTAAATGATTGATATACATTCTACCGACAGTAGATGTTTTCATGCTCATGTACGTTATGTTATATAATAGACCTATCATGTATTCGGATATGTTTAAAGTTAACATCTTCGTACATTGTTGTCGACTATTATACCGTACTTAAATGTACGACCATATCGATTTCCTCCCTAGTTTACTGTCAACCGTAAAATGTTATTTTAATGTTACGTATAAAAATGTACATAAGTGTTTATAAGTATCATATTATATATACCCTGCTTGTATCACTGACAGATGTGATATAATTATGTCACATAATTATACAGCAAAACCTCTCTAAACAAGACACTCGCTTCTTCAGCAACAACCTCCTGTCAAAATATTTCAAATTTATTTGTATGTCTACTAGTCTGGTTCCATATCGAGGGCTTTGTCAAAGCTATGATATGTGCCTCGATAAATTGATGTAGTTACCATAGTTTTGCACTGAGGCCTCGATATTAAGTTTTACCAGTATTGATGATCATCTATAATAACTTATTTAACAGACACCTGTCAACACGAACCTCTCAACAAAAGTCATTCATGTTTCTAAGAAAGGTAATTGTCCTGTAGAAGCTACATGGCGCATATACAGTACAACCTCTCCGTAGCAACCCTCTGTTAATCAAAATCATCTCTATAACAATACCCTCAAAGTTTTCCTATACCGATAATAAGTAAAACTTTATAGAGCCATAACCTCTCTATAATAATACCGCATAATTCCCCTAAGCCATTATCAAGTATAACTGTATAGAACAACAACCTCTCTATAACAACACACCCAAACCTTGACTTATTTGATATTTTCTATAATTTTAAACTATGTATCGTCGCATTACGTTGAGCATGTACCTCTGTACATCGGCCAATATTAGCCGAATGTTACTCTGCAGAGGTTGTACTGTATGTATATGTACTTATATTGTATATTATCGTTTACATCAGTATGTACGAAAGTAGTTCAGGAAATATGAAACAACTCAAGATAAATAACATTGTCATAGTTAATGTAAGTAAAATGTCCTCTCCACTTAGGTTAGCTATGTATATTATATTGTATAATGAAGTTCTTAATATATGTAGTAAACACTCACATTTAGACCGCCTCAATAATAAGACCACGTCAAAATTAATAACACGATTATTGTCAGGTCCATTGTGTTAGGTCTGTTCATTGTCAACTGTGAGACCAATTTTAAGGGTTTAATAAGACGTTGTAAGCACAGGCGAGCGCTTTACTTAGCGCTTTCCTCAGGAGCGAACTCATGTCTTCTATCTTAATTTGAACGGAGGTAACAAATTGAAGGCGCTCATTAGCGTTTTGCTTAGTTAATTGACCCGATGATGGTCTTATCGTCGATGTGTTACTGTACTATGACACTAAATACATAATTACGTAATCGGTTAATTTTGTAATTGTACGAGCATTTCATCATAATACGTTTAATCTGATCCTCAAATTACACATTCATGAATAATTCATGAAGGTGTGATATATTGGGTGTAATTTATGTAAATCTATACGTAAGCCTAATTTTATATAAAAACAATCATGTTTTATTCAAAAAAGTGTTCAGATAACGCCAACGAACTTTGATGTATGTATATCCAATATGTACATATGTTTTGTTGTTGTTTATTGCTGTCACCGTAGTGACCGCCTACCCCAACAGTTACAAAAACAGTTTATTTTCGTCGATTTCACCATCATAATCTATACACCAACACACACAATTTAAGACAGTATGTACACCTCAAGTTTTGAGACTACCTGTCCACATCACAACACGGACCAAATCAAAGAATCAAACGTGGGTGGGAAACAATATTGAAATAAAAATTCATGTGCATGAAATGAGCGTCATATTTTTTTGGATTCCTTGCACCTGGTTTCTTTAAACAATTCGCACCACTTTTACCAACCATAGAACGAACATATGCATTCGTATCAGATTGTAATGCTGATGATTATCGTAAAGCAGCTTTTGTTGGCGAGCCTTTATTTTCAATGGAGTACTACAATGGTAACGTACTTACAAAATTCAATTATGGACCAGTAGGGCTTTCGCTAGCTTCAACAAGTGTCGGGGTTTGAAAATGAGCCATAACTCACACCTTTCAATGGTCATAAAATTATAATACATTGCAAGACCATCTGTATCATAAGTAACGCAAATAAATTGTGGCTTACAAGTATATCAACTGTAAACTGCCACTCATGTTAAGATCAAGAGCCAGAATTGCAGTTTAAAGAGACAATTGAAATCCCTGGCCGTCCTGAATAATAATCGCTGCAAATAATACTTACTCTGTTTGTATATTTTCAGGTTGATATTTGTCGTGGTGATGTATTCCATCTACAGTGACGAAATAGATGACAGTTGCACGGATGCTCACTATCTACGCGTCTATTTTATTGGATTATTTGTGTTTCTGGTACTCACTTCAGTGCTTTCGGTTATTATTGTGCGTATAAGTATGCAGGGAACCATCGCAGACAGTTTATCTCGGCAAAAACTTCCGGTTGTGTTGTACATCCGGTTAGCTGTAGCTTTACCGGAAGTAGCGTGGAACGGGTATGGAACCTATTGCGCGTTTAAAACTGCAGAAATGTGCCATAAATCAATTATAAGAACAGCAAAAGGAACTGTGATATTTGGGTGGATAGTTTTATTTATTTGTATTATAATTTGGGTGATAATATTTAATCTGTATTCGGGGAAGAAGAAACGCAAACACGCAACATCAGTCCGGATACGCAGCTTTAGGCGAGGTTCAAGACGACCACAGTTACAAACAAAACATTGGGAGAAAAGGTAAAGTATATCAAGTAACAGTTGCAAGTTCCGTCTGCGTTGCCTGGTTTTTAATGAATGGGTTAGTCCTGGTCATGTGGTATAGCTAGTTTGCGATAGAAAAAAATCGTGTTTTTTAAAGATTTCTAAAAATCTAGTCATCAGATTTTGGTAAAAAATTACCCCGAACTACAATAACTTCCTACCTAGTCTCATTTTGAATTTCATAATTTTTAGTCACCAATTAAAAGATATTTATTCTTTATAACATATTGAAATTACATGCGTATTTACAGTTTAACGCAGGGAGGTAATCTGGTATTCCATTGATGATTTACTATCAATTATTTAACCGTTACAATCCGTGATCAGCGGGATTGAGATTGCTGTTATAAAGACAAGTCTTGGGAGGCCCTTGTTGTTCGGTTTATTTAGGTGTGTCGCTTGTAAACAATGTACAGCAATAACATGCACTTCATCATATTCACAGACGGGCCTCGCATGTGTTAAATTAAGTGGGTTGCAGATACGTAAATATACCGTTATGCGTATCATTTGACCGTAAATTGGCTGTTGCAAGTATAAGATAAGATAAGATAAGATATGTTTTATTTGTATAGCTAGTTTGCGATAGAAAAAAATCGTGTTTTTTAAAGATTTCTTAAAATCTTTTCATCAGATTTTGATGAAAATTTACAAAGAACTACAATAACTTCCTACCTAGTCTCATTTTGAATTTCATAATTTTTAGTCCACAATTAAAAGATATTTATTCTTTATTACATATTGAAATTACATGTGTATTTACAGTTTAACGCAGGGAGGTAATCTGGTATTCCATTGATGATTTACTATCAATTATTTAACCGTTACAATCCGTGATCAGTGGGATTGTGATTGCCGTTATAAAGACGAGATTTAGGTGGCCCTTGTGATTCGGTTTATTTAGGTGTGTCGCTTGTAAACAACGTACAACAATAACATGTACTTCGTCATATTCACAGACGGGCCTCGCATGTGTTAAATTAAGTAGGTTGCAAATACGTACATATACCGTTATGCGTATCACGTGACCGTATATTGGCTGTTGCAAGTATCAAGCCTTCTAACTTGATTTTTCATACAAAACTACAAAAATGTTACATAGAACTTATGAACAAAACCTTTTTCACTCATTTCTGATCTTGCTGAAATTTCAGTGTGTATCAGGTAGATATATTTCATTTATTCGTGCAAAATTTCATACGTGTAGGTGTAGTAATTACAGAGAAATATTAAAAAAACACGATTTTTTTCTATCGCAAACTAGCTATAACGAGGCCACCGGCCCAAAATACAAATTAATGTAAATGCATGTATATTATGAGTTATGATATATGCATAGTATATAACGAACAAACACTGAAGAAAACAAACATGGTATTATGAAAATATATAGACCTGCAATACATTAGATTAGATCTATATAAATAGGCAAAATATAAGTAAAATGTATATATAGAGAAATAGACATGGTAATGACATTATACATGTACAGTAACAGAAATGACATCTTTGTATATAGACACGTTCAGATAATATATTACAGAGTTTTTCTTAGTAGGAAAGCCCTGTATATGAATTTGGATAGACGATAAATATGTATCAAGTCTTCTAACTTGATTTTTCATACAAAACTACAAAAATGTTACATAGAACTTATGGACAAAACTTTTTTAACTCATTTCTGATGTTGCTGAAATTTTAGTGTGTATTAGGTAGATATATTTCATCTATTCGTGCAAAATTTCATACTTGTAGGTGTAGTAATTACAGAGAAATATTTAAAAAACACGATTTTTTTCTATCGCAAACTAGCTATAACATTAACTATAAGAACAGGACAAGGCGTTTTCTTGGCTACATTCACGGCCGTTTGCAAACCAGTATAACGAAAACGCTCGAGATGTATTTACAAACACAAATCTGAAATACCGACATTGCATGATTTGCTTGAGGAAATTGATATATTCACAGCAAGAACCTTGTAATATATTCTTGCATAAAGGTCAAGCTCAGGTCAAAATAGCCAAGCTATGCCATATGAGTTTGATACTGCAAACATGTACACCAAGTGGTACATGCATTCCTCAGTTCAAAGCTGAAAACTCCGTTGTCTAGAAAACGACACTTTTTTCTTTATCTTTAGTACCAATTGCAATTCATCATGCATTAGTTCGGCTATTTTTACGACATTGTCAATTCTATTTCTAATCAAAATATTGTAGTGGCAATTATGGAAGGCCAAAACTAAAGTGGTTACTTCTTGAACAAGCTCACGACTTTCGATATCTGCCTAACTAATCCAACGTGCATATAATTTATATTGAATTACCTTTGAAAAATTGTTTACGTTATGTGCAATGCTCGAGTAAAGGAATACGTCGGTTCAAGTTTTGGCAGAGAAAGTAAAATGTAGGTTTGCTCCCAATGTACGCGGTTAATTTACCTAATCTGTTCATTTGACATACACCATCTTGTTAGGATCATGATTAATAGTCTATAATGGCTCATTATATATAAATAGACATGTGGTATACTATGATTGTGCTGGAAGATGTTCTAGGTCCAAATTGGCTTCATACTGACCACCTTTGGCAAGTTTGACTAGTAGAATACATGTATAGCGTTATCCAAACTATTTATCTTAGAAATTGCACTTTGTACGTTCGCCATTGCCGGAGTCTCCGTTCGTGTTATTGTATTGATGTATTTAACGATCAGCTGTTAATGTTAGTGTTTTTATCTTCTACAACAGGTGTAAATGTATGTTTATGTGTGCTAGAGGTGATAATGCTAATACAAGTGTTTTCTCTACGCTTGCTGAACTTAGTGCCGATTATTTTAAGGTAAGCTTCAAAGCCTTTGTGTAAAATAATAAACTGCGGAAGGTGATCGCCGCCAAAACTATTGTTCAGAAATCAGCATAATTAACTGGCTTATAGATTAAAGGTAAGGCTCTGAGTACAAAAAACGTTATTTGGAGAAAATAAAAAAACACAATCTGAAAACTGCAATTTACTTATTGAAAACATGGTTTTCGATGTCTGGTTGGTCGACATGTGCCGTAAATGTTTTTCATGAACATTATATACTCATGAGAGGCATCGTGTTATGCAGTTTCAAATATGGACATGTATAAGTATTTGAAGGTTGAAAGTAGCTCTTGCAACCTTCTCGGTCCGAGCCATCGAATTGTTCCACAATTTAAGTTTTTTTACCCAAATCTTCAATAATACAGTCATACTATAAAATGCACATGAACATACTTTGGTGAAGAATACTTTTGGCAGCGATCCCCTTCCATAATTAACTTCTATTTATTTTTTATTCTTTATCGTAAAACAAACACTGGCATACCTCGGCTATGATATATAATAGTGATAAACTAGCTGTGAAAGAGGATGAGAAAAGGGAAATACCAAAGGTACAGACAGATGTCTATAAATGTAACAAATAAATTACAAAACAGTAAGGGTGTTACACTTTGATAAATTACGCTTTGTCGGAATCACATCAATGCACTAGATGTCTGAATAGTTCGAAGTAGTTCATGGTGCGAGGCATGTGTGCTAAATTGAGCATATTTTTGTAAGTTGTTCAACTTAAGAAACAATATAGCAAGACGAATGTTCACTTAAACATCAATTAAACATATACCAGCGTTTTGAATTTCAAATATTTAGTCCGAGTCAAAATAACATTGTCTTGCAGACTGCATCTTTTAGAAGGACGTGATATTTATGTACATCACATCTTGTAAGTAAAATTCCGACGGAACATTTATTTTTCAGGGTGTGAACTTAGTCCCGACGGACGTCGCCGCCGGGTTGATTCTACTGAGTCGCAAACAAGAACGTAAGCGGCAAATGTTCAGAGCATTTGTAACTGGAAACAAGGACAAGTCACGGTATAGTTTAGTGTTAGTACAACGTAGCATGCTAGTGTAGACGGGTGACGCATGCTTTTTTCTTCGCTCTTTTCAACATTTGCGACGATCAACCGTGACATGGTTGGTATAAGCCCTGACACGGATCGTATCAATGCAAATGCGGGTCAGGATCAGGACCCAACTTTCTCACCATTAATCCTGCTTTTCGGCAATAGTTTGTTATAGTAACTTCTCCGGTATTTCCGTCTTATTACGTTAGTAATGTCCGAAGAGTCCCGATTGATAAATATTTAGGCGTTTGTTTGAAGAAAGCATGTTATAGCAATAAGTGAAGACAATTTGCCTTTGGTGTACTGGGTGTTGGTCCTGACTTGATGTAATGAAAGCTTTAATACTATTAATGGCTGTAGTTTGTTTTACTATTCGTTTCCCATTTTTATCATCCCCGTGTACAGTATAGCAATACCATGTGACTATTGGCTACAGTGGTGCCAAGAAGAAATTTGACTCACTTCGAAATCAAACCTGTTGTTTAAGTAGTTTAAGTATATACAAGTACTCTATGAAGCCAAACGATTTCACGAGACCGTTATGGCTGCCGGCCTCAGCTTTCAACAAAATACAAGTCCTGAAACAGACCACAATTCTTCGAACACCCACAAATTGTTTTAGTAACAACCAATCTGAAAAGAAAATATTTCATGGTTACATAGATATCAAGTCCAGATTACAATATGCAAAACCAGTTCATATACCGCCTACTCTAATTCACTCTTTTTTGTTCACCACAATCCGCCAAACCATCAATTTTACTGCCCGACCGAGGCCAAACAAGTCATGTTCGACCCCATTTATGCGCTAACAGTCAATGATGGAAGTCTAATAGCTGCTGATATTACAGATCAAGACTAGAAATCTTCAAGAATGTCGCCAGAAACCATTGTCATTGCTGTCCTTTGAAAATGTACCATCCAATTTCACTCAAAAAGCAGTTCTGTCAGTCAGTAGACGCTTGGTTTCAAGATCCAAGCTTCTAGGAGATCAAAAATGTAAACACATCAAATTCGCATGCACTATTAAGTAATAGTCTCGTCACTGCCAGGGATGAAAACCATAAGCCAGATATGAAATATTCTGTAAATATGCAACAGTCCAAAATTTAGCAAAAATGACCTTTCATAATTTTTCTGGTTCCTACAGCATAATTATATTCTACTCTACAGTTTACGTCATGGTCTTGTATGATTTATTCCTTAATGAGTTAGGTAAATACACAATGTTGATGCTAACACTCTTTGTTGACTTATTTAGTTTTTAACATTGACATTTTTGCTATATTGGCGTTGTTTTAAATTAACTTTGAATTAATATGTTAACATGGAGGTGTTTGGAGAATAAGAACCTTGGAAGCTAGCGTAACATTGTGTTTATGTGTTATAATATATGTTTGCCTTCTAAACAGGATAATTTTTAGCATTCATTGTTGCTACAGACGAAATGCCGTGGTATATTAAAGCTCCGATTTGTGAAGTATGGCGGCCTGCTAGGAGTATTATTTTCATCCATGACAAACTATTCCACGCCCAATTGATATAATAATAATAAATTCTGAAGCATGTGTTGACACTTAATTGCCTTAAAGTGATAATTCTATATTTAAAGCAATAATTATTAATATCATTATTTCTGCCAAACGGTATGCGCCAAATCGACTACTAGCACATGCATGTATATAACCCAATACAGCAGTACCACGAGGCTCGCGTCACTAAAGGTACCAAATCCAAGATTAAATATGTCTTAACAAATGATAGTGTTTACTGTATAAAATGTTGTATAGAGGGACTCAACCAACACAAACTATTTGAACCTTAATTTTCATCTGCAAACTGATATTTTATATCCTTAGAAAGTTATTTTGATAAGTAACGTTATAGGAATGCTTAATCACTTCTTAAATCTTAAAATGTGCAAATTGATATTAGATCTACTTTTAGCGACAATACGTGTACTTGTTACATTATATCCTTGTATTCCCCTAGAAGTATTATCTGTCTACCCGGGTAGGTGTATCATTGGCTTCGCCATTGTTTATTGGAATGTAATTAACAATGGAAAAAAGAACTATTTGTCATTTTTATCAACTATTCGTGACTGTGTGAGATTGGCCTTTCATACCAACCAGGAAGATGACACAGCAAATGCTTGATACGTCGATGCATTGTTATATCCTGCACCTATCATAGATAGGTACTTGAGGTAGATAGGAAGATTTGTACGTACAAATAATAAATATGCTAGTACGGCCATTGTATTCTATCCGGGTAGAAAAATTATAGACCCTGTATTTAATTGATGACGTATACACTATGGTAGATGATATACCCAATTGCCATATTTTATTGGAAAACAGCATACGCATATCGAATTCAGCCAAGTGTTTAGTCTTTTAAGTTGTTACATCCTAGCTACTGCTCTCCCCTTCTAACCTTGTGGCTGGTGATTTATTCAGATTTAAGTACGTTCAAACTACCATCTGCCACGTACTATATAATTTTATATAGAAAATGTATTCATATCACACGAGGGGGGCGTTGCACTCAGTCATTCTTCGTTGTACAACTTATTCCGACATAACAAATGTCCTATTCAAAAGTATTACTAGCATACTAAAATGTGCACTCTTCAATGTATGGCTTTATAAAAGCTTATGAAAAGAAAAACGAAAGAATAGGTATGTTTCAAAATAAAATTTGATATAGTTGAAAGACGTTCTGTTTGACGGCTGATTTTTTCCTTTATAAATTTTAGTTGGACATTTGAAAACCCCAACTGCTGCGGGTTTTTTTATTTGTCATAGCGTATAAACATATTTGAGACATGATATGGTAATTTTATTTTACAGTATTCCCCGCGGTCGATGTACCCTTAATACTAGGTCAACATTACTCTTGATACAGTATCTACAAATACATACCTGATACGATTTCATGCGAATAAAATAAAAGGTTATAAACAAGATCATGTTACTTCCTTTTGATTTTTGTCAAAAATCAGTCCCCGCACTAGATTTTTACGGAAGTACAAAGTGGGACGCGTTCGTATTGCAATTTTAAAAGATGCCGCATTCTTATTGGCGGACTTTAAGTTTTAATGTAATAGATATCTAAGGGGGGAATACCTACATTTTTATTAAAGTGGTCGAACGAAATGTGTTTTATAACGCGGACGTAGTGTATACATACATACTTCATCAAAGCATACGGAAAAAGATAGTAATTATGACCTGTATAGGAAGTTTTTTTCACATGGTTAAATCTGAACCTACGCACAACTCAATTTTTATATAAAAATCAATGTCCGGTATACAAATTTTTAATATCACGTTTTATAGATAAGTGAATTGTGTGGAATTTTTTTTATCTGCAGAACAACTCAATTATTCAGAATTGTATGACAAAAGTCACAAAATAGAACATGATATTGAATGGTTACATTTAATAAAGCACATCTAGCTAGATTTTGACACAGGTTACTGTATCGTTGAAAATGAAAATAAAACGAAAAAAAAAACAACATTTTTTTTGGAAATTTATATTTTTCCAAAAAAATAAATATTTTTCCGATTCTTTTTTCATTTTCACTGATACAGTTACCTGTGGATTTTGGTAGCTATCCTAACAAATCTCAGAGATAATCACCAGACTCACTGAACCCGTATGCTTTGGAAAGTCTTATTTACTTTTATCAAACGTAGCCATAATGAATTTTAGTACTGATTGTACTTAAATATGGACATAAGTCAAAATTACAAAGGGTTGACCGGTCAGTCATGGCCTGTAGCACATTATATTAAATATACATGTATGTTTGAATACGGTACAGCATAAGTATATTTTTATTCATATATCTAAAGTAATATTGTGTCGTCACTACATACCATCCACCCACAATCGCCTGAAGTGGAACTTTTCTTTGTTTTCCTCTCGTCTGTGATATATACATGTAATCAGTTTTATTATTTTTATTATTTCTCTTCTAGAATAATTATAGAACAAGTCACCCTTTTCGTTTGTCCGTCTGTCTGTCTTGCGATCACCATTTACTCATATTCAGTGTCAATTATTATAATCACTTCAATTAATTACATGTTACGTGTTAGTCATTCACCCTATGTTTTTGTATTTTATGTATGAAGTAGAATCTCTTTCTTGTGATAATATTATGCTATTGCATGTCTTGATTTTTGGAAATAAATAAGTTCACGGATGATAAGTCTGTACGATAAACTAGCAGCAATATCAGTTATCATTCCTGCTGACACATCCTTCTTAAAACAACAATGAAACGACGAGCATAACTAAATGCATTATTTATATTATTATATAAGTTTATGCTTATTTATTGTATATTGTAAAAAAAGTTCTACAACTAAGTTACTTGTATCAATCACACCTTTTTGCTAGTGATTTCCAGCTTGATCAATATTGCAGATAAAAAAGCATGAAAGTTGAAATCAAGTGAGTGGTTCGTTCCTTGTGGAAGGGTTAGTTAGTACTGGTTTGGATACAGTCCAGGAAAACTGATAAGGGGAATCGACTACCATATATATAACTGAATTATGATTGAGAAATGACCGACCCTAGGATGGAAACAATACATGGGCTATGTGACGCAGCTGAAAATTATAAAAAAAAGTTTGAAAATGATTATCATTATAAAAGTGAATGAGAAACGGCGTTAAATCCGAACAATGCATTGAAGGTGTTTTTCTTGTTTATACAGGACAGGGGAAGATGTGGTTGATAGTACAGATATAATATGTGACTATTTACCTACACCCAAAGATTGGATGACGTTAGACTTGATGAGCCATTATCTGAAGTTTGCTATCGGAAGTTATGGTTGGCCGTTCTATGTGACGTTAGTGAAGCCAGTTATTGGACTGTGTTCTCTATGTACGGCTTGCAGGTAAATCTAACACATTCTTTAACTAAGTAATCTTGTCCGTGAGTATATAAGACCAATAAAGTATGCTAGGAGATCAAATACTTAAGTTCACTTCCTCGCCGATGTGTTCCTACTAAGGACGCCATTAGCTCTGTCCCCGACTGTTCAGTATGGTAGGACGCTAAAGATTTGTTGTTGTTTTGAATTTCACTGTCTTTTAATGAGAAGGTAGTAAGTGCTACTTATGGTCTAACAAATTTGGATTCTGCATCACATGGTGCTTCTTGTGATCCTATTGTTCATGAAAATTGCAATTGGAGCTTGGAAAAACTTGTTTTTCGGTGTGCAAAGAGTCTTTTTCAGACAGTTTCTTTTTCTAATCAACGTAAAACCTCTTTTTTCTTAGCCAATGCTATCATACTCTTCTCTATTGTTTATGATTTTGCCAAGATTTTATTTTGTTCAAGAGTATGATATGCTCGTATGTATCACGGTGTCATGGGTGTGAACTTAGAACTTTATAACCCCCTTTATTATGGTCGTAGAATACACAGTAAATTATTTACTGGTATTTCAGATGTTGTGCTTGTAAAGACGACCAAGGTTCAGTATTTATGGATAATTGTTGTATGTGTAACACGGCAGCTTTCAAGAAAACTACAAACACTGATCATGATGATATTATATATGCTTGCTTTAAAAATGAGGTAAGTTCAGAAAACATATTCATGACACTGCGCGTAGTTCATTTTACACCATGCTCTATGATATTCAGTCCTCCTATACGGATGTTATTCGATGAGCTTGACCCATCTTGTTAGTCCAGTTAAAGTACGTCCACTTTGACTGCAAGAGGTCGAGGATTCGATCGCAATGGTATTTGAAATGGTACTGGTATTTTCCCTTGCTTGACGCTCAGCTAAATTAAAGTTCCTGATATCTACTTGTTCGATCGTGGTCAGGATAATGCGACCTGGTTACACGTCTCAATATAACTGGAACACTATCGATAAATGGAACATAAAACACGATTAAAATATCGTTCTTCCCATGTACAATCAGAATTAATAAATGTTTTTAAACGCGTTTTCAAAGTCATCCCTTACAAGAATATAAACATGCATGATACAGTTGAATTATCTTAAAATTGTATAGTTTATTCTTGATTAATATAGTTAAATCTAAATAACCCACCCTAGTTAAGAAAGCTGTGCTCTTCATGCAGTCTTCTATATTGTTTATGATTTGCAGATATATGAGTTACCATTCTATGTTGTTATTGACAAAGAACAGAATTCTGTAGTGATTGCAGTCAGAGGAACATTATCGCTTCAGGTATGTAGGATTCTCTTTGTGATCTAAAGTTTCTCATGACCTGGCCTGTTATTTCATAATCAAAAATACATACATGCACAATCGCTGGAAACAGACTAAGTTTTAAGTTACTAGTATTCAGAATGTAGTATCGTGACCGAAGTATTGTAATGTCCATGAAACTCGTTATTACATGACAGCACCCACCAAAAACGTACACAGAGGTTATTTCCCCCATTTGAATGCCAGTTTAACACTATTTGTAGAACAGAGAATCAACAATACGAAAAAGACGAAAATGCAGCCCCTTTGACTCCATGGTTATTTGAATTCAGAACATTTTCAACTTGCTTTCTACCACAATTTGTACTCATTTAGTGACTTTAGTTTCAGTAATTACTATGATTGTGACCGTCTGATTAACATAATATTGAGTAATTTAACAAATTATAATTCTGCATCTGTCAAAAAGTGTATGCTTATTTTTGGTGGGCACTGTAAATTTTGCATTACAAGTACAAAGTACGTACTATAGGAAAGTAAACCCTGTATCTGATTAACTCAAGCTATCATGAGTTCTAATTGTAAGTGTCAACATAACAACATTATTATGTTGACGTATTGTTGTGCCATGCTTTCCTTATTGTTGTTTATACATGTTGTTGTTTATTATTATTGTTGTTTATACAAACATGTTATTTGTATGTTTACCAGGATGTAATCACAGATTTGGTTATAGATAGAGGAAGTTTAGATATATATGGTATTCCTGACTCCAGTGCACATAATGGTATACTTCAAAGTGCTGTCTATATAAAAGAAACTTTAGAGAGGGAGAAAATCTTAGAACATGCTTTCCAGCGGGCTGAGGTACGTATATTGTGACATCACAACTGTTTCAAGTGACGTCACAGTCACATCCTTCTTAGTAGTCATTTAAATTAAACATCCTAAACGTTCGCAATTTCACTCGATCGATTTTTACTCAAAAGTCATATACTAAAAAAGGATAAGAGAAAATTGGACGGGGAATGTACTACTCAACTTAAACATCCGAGCACAGAATTACTTTTTTAAAATACATCTTATACCATAACTGCACGGCCAACCGTTCTGACATGCTAGCATCGTATTGGAATGTACCATGTATTGACATGAGAATGAATATGTTGCTATTCATTAGTCTTGAAGTGGAAGCTTGTATACATTGTACTAGCACATAACACCTTAAATCCAGTATATTGTTTATAAGCGTGAACATATGTTTTACTGCTGGGTATGATATATTAATAAACTGTTTATTAGAGTGAGAACAAAATTTATACATGTAGTATGTGCGATATTCTATAAAGTGGGCTGGCTAACAAGACGATTGATCTAGAACAAGTTCCGAATAATTTGATATAAACACGAGATTTCCACCTCGAACTGTTGAAATACTATACAAGCATGTGTATGTTTATGAAAAGGATTGGATATTCCAGCCAGTCTTTATTGCTAATTACCGAATGTAATGTGTCGATTTACGTTAAGTATGGTGGTCATGCAATTAATGCAATGATAAGGAGACACTGAAATTGTAAACTTTCTTTTTGGACACCCTGTATATAGTACGAGTAAACAAATTGGTAAAATCACGTGACACTGCAGAAATAAGCAAGTGATATGTTTCTGCAAATTCTGGAGCTATGTTTAGTTCTATTTTCTAAAGTAATGCAATCGCTCCTAATTAAGATAATTGCATGCTCGGAAAATAAGCATGTTTATTGCCAGTGTAACTTCGTATTGCCCTTCAAAATTGTATAGATACTAATGGGGAAAACATGCTATTTATATTTGTATGAGGCTCGTGCACTACTCACTGACACACAATTAAACTTTAATAATTTATTTTTACATAATATATTTAAAGCAATTCTAAATAGTTAGAAGAATGCCAGTTAATATTATTACAAACACATTAGTTCATTTATGTCTGAAGTCGTCAGCGGAACATATGGAAGATTTAATACATTCCTTTTCTGTTAACATGTTCCAGTTTTGTTTTTGGCAAAAACAATAAATTTGCATATGGGTATCCTATAGTGTGTTCTTGTGCGAACATTTGGTCCGGTGTTTGCAAGAAGTAGACTTAAACACTCAGTTGAAGTAGTACGTACAAACTGTTAAACCTAGACCAGCTCATGAAATGTTATAATAATGAAGAATTAGAATTTAATGACTGAATCTAGCACATTAAAACATTGGATCTGGTTTTTAAAATGTTTGAACTTTGCTGTATATGTAAGTAAGCTAGTAGTGGTATTACTAGAATATTATTAAATGTTTTAACATTTCCTTCATACTTTAGGGAGCGAATCTTGTAATAACGGGTCATAGTTTAGGGGCTGGAGCAGCAGCATTATTAGCCATATTACTCAAACCTACATATCCTGGTTTACGATGTTACGCATTCTCACCTCCTGGGGAGCTGGTCAGGTAAGTGTTATATTATACTATACTGGTATATAATATCAATGTACATTTTTAACTCATGCAATTGATACCATGTCCTGATCTTAAGTTCCAGCTCTTGAAAGTTTACTGTAATTAACTCAGAATTGCATTTCTGTTAAGTGACGCTTGTTTTGAGTCAGGCCATGCATGTCGCCTGCCAATATTTGAGATGAGATCTTGCTCAGATTGAGATGCTTCGGGAGATCGGGCCCAGTGCCATAATTTAAACTTACGCCTGTTTGTATCATCAATATAATTGTTCCTTGAATATTACGAACACTCGGTATATCTCGAGCATTTTACCTGTCCCGATCACTTCTCGAGATTAACGAAGTGTTACTGTATTTTACTTCTGTTACAAACTTTCACAACCCTGTTTAAGTCTTAAAACGTGCATACTGCATGCGCTTGAAACTACACAGGTGTCCGTTACCTAAACAAAGCGCTACCGAGCGATTTCATTCAGTTACCCCCGTTCAATTTAATATAGAAGGCATAGATTGCCTCCCGTGGAAAGCGCTACTTAGCCCTTTGCTTGGGCAACGGACACCTGGCCCCGTGTTCACAAAGAAAATTATCTATCGGTATTTATTTATATTTATATTTCAGTCCGGAGGTGTGTACATACGCTGAAGATATCGTGTGTTCTGTGGTACTGGGTGACGACATCATATCACGTCAGGGCATGTTGATGATGGATGACCTAAAAATAAAAATAATAACAGCAATATATGAAACCAGATTACCAAAGGTAATTTTCTCTCCTACTCGCTGATCAATACAGACATTGCCTACAGTCGCCCCTTTAAAGCACCTAGGTACATATTATAATATATTTGCAAGAAAAGCATTGATATAATAAATCCAATAGAAAGACATTTGTTTATATAAATATTTCTCCACATCCGTCCTTCACAAAAGGTAAATGTATACAAGAAAGCCATTGATGAGAAGCATCCAATAGCGCCACAAAGTATATGCATAACGTAAATTTAAAAAAGACTGAAAAGACATGACGTTTTGAAATTCATTAAGCTAGCATTAAAAAAAAAACACTGTCTCTCGCATTCGTTCTGCTAACATTCTATTCCACAGCGGCTTAGTTTGAGACAGTGTTGTACTGTATTAATGTTCAGATACTACCATGTTATCAATAATGTCCAGATACTCTGGTATGCCATTAATTGATTATTCAGTAATCTTTGAATCTTTTAATCAGTATGGTGATGATGTGCACGATATAAGCATCACCGGAATAATCGGATTTTATTGGATTATTTCAAACTGTAGATATGTAGACTTTGTGGCGTGTTAATTAAGTGGCTAAAGTACATATCTATATCAATGCTTTAGCTTGCAAGTTAGAATTATATATCAGGCAGCTACTGTAACAGGGTTATCTTCTTATACTCGTACCGTATACTGGCGTGTTAGGAGTAATACGATGCGTAATTACATAAGTATTTCATCTGTATAAGGTACTTTATGCAGCTTTGCTTTTCTCATATTTCAATATCTCTGCACGCTATATGCAATTGAAAAACCATCTAACAAGTCACCTAAACCAGTTGTTAATACAGTAAAACCTCGTTATCTCGAGGAGCAATCGGGACAGCTAAAATGCTCGAGATACACAGGGTGCTCGAAATAGCAATAGGGCATGTATTGATAAAATACAAGCGGATATAATTTTTAAAAGTGTTCGAGATAGACCGGGTGCTCGTGATATCGATGCTCGTCATAACGAAGTTTTACTGTATTGAGTTTCTGCATCATTAATGTGACTGATACTTACACGTACGTTATAAGTGTTTTCGAATCATTTTTCAAACTATAACACCATACATTTTAAACGTTTCTGTAAGAGTCCCTGGAAAACACTAGTATTGAATTTTAGAAAACAAGCAGAAATAAGGACCTGACTTAGATCCGGTCGGTTCATACACATGAACAAACATAAATTATTGTTGAGAGCTTCGCCAGGTCTTTTTATTTGAAAGTCGCTCGACATAGTCCGAGTGCTCGTAATATCGATGCTTGTCATAACGAAGTATAACCGTGTAAATCGAATGCTCATATAATGCACATACGTATACAGTAGAAGTTGCCCATTTGATGTTGTGTAAACCAAATGATCTCGACTCGGACTTCGTAAATCTATTGTGTTGTAGTGTCTTAGATACAAATCGTTTTCGAGTACATTGTAAACGAATATGCATTTTGTATTTTGCATTAACCCCCCCCCCCCCATCCCGCAAAAGATCAATAGGCTGGGCATGTCTTTAGTCAGAGTATGTAGGCGTCACCAAGTGCATTAACCACAACGCTTCAATTTATGGGGTGTGGCACCACACAGATTAATCAATGTATCACTACAAAGGCTAAACCCTCTAATATTGCGTGGGGATGAAATTAGATAATTTGCATAAACCTCACACCTGATTTGTTCAATATATGTTTCATGGGTTTGTTGAATCCACTCAGAGGAATAGTGTGGTAAAACACAGTCAACAAAATTGCAAATATATTTCACTCGAAAAGAACGAAAAGGTCGTTAACTTGTACCAAACGCTTTTTTGAGAAACGAGAAAAACAGTCTAAAACTACTTTTACTTATATACTGTACATAGTCAACTCAACTCAACTCAAGTAGTAAAGTAAGCGAGTTTCAGTTTGGTCAACATGACCTGTTCCAATTTTCATGAAAATTGGCTCATTAAAACGCTTGGTTTTGTAGATTCCAAATACATGTACTACTAGTATGTACGGCTCTTAAAAGGTCGTAAGTTGACGTAAACAACCTTCTCCTTCTAAGCCAGCGATTTGTCTTGTTGCGATTATTCTTCCATGATTCGCAATCATCGAATCTACCACCCTTAAAAATTACGGTTTTATAAATTTCAATTCTATTTTCAGTACAAAATAATTGCAAGCGGGTTTTGGAGAATGTGTTGTGGGCGGTCTGGAACACTTGATGAAAATATTGAGTATGGAGACACGCCCAATGGAACATCAAATAATGGTGATACTGTGGACGCCCGTGTTGATGTCGTCCGTGATACTGCAATGTTTAACAGATGTAGTTTAGAGGTATATATTTTCTTCTATAATTTGCAGGGCCCACTCTGGGGCATCATCACGAATGTTTAGAGGCAGAGGTGAGATACAAGGAATCCGGGTGCGATACCCAAGCTCGTTTCGAATAGATGCCTTGGTTCCTTGACGTGCCCGGTGTAAAGCACCGATACACGCGAGACTACACCTGGGTTTCCTACCAGGATCATCTCTAGTTTGTGTCACACTAAATTTATTCTGATATGGGCACATGGGTCTTCTACCAATAACAATACTAGCAATGATGCCATACCAAATCGTATTTTCGTTTAGCATCCACCCTAAGTTCGAAAACATGAATAGCTATCCTGAGACTAAAACGAAACCCCTGAAAAAACCCAGTGAAAGTGACTTCAATCAGCATCATCATATGGCTAACAAATACATGTATATCTTTCAAACATGGTCAATCATAATAACTTAATAAAAATAACTAAAAACTTGTTGGTGCGAAACTTAATGATCTGTGTAGAGGTTGGGTGGAACATAACAAATTACATTTGTAATTCATTGTGGATTACATTTGGTTCTAGGCCTTTTTCAATATGACCCACTGTCGTCGACATTATACGTGACATAAAGAACAGTCATGTCATGGTGATATATACTTGTGTAGTTATATCAACACTATATTGCACGCTAGTATGACCTTATTTTATACGTCGGAACCCTAGATCGTGTTACAAAGATGGTCCCTATGAATAGTTATCTTAGACTAAGTTACATCAATGGTGGCAGCGGTCCTACTCAGTCATTAATGGTGGCACCATTGTATGCTGTAGGTACATTTCACATCTAAATATTGACTTTGTTTGCATAAAATGTTATTTTTCTCTATATTTGTAGGTATCATTGGCGGAGTGTACAAAGCATAGCCAGACTATAAAGAATACATATCAACCATTACGTCTTCCGGGACAGATAGTTCATATAGAACAAAGGTACGTATCTCATAGCGCGAACCTGATAGAAAACGCGGAAGTTAATTTACATTTATTTTGATTCCTGTTGAAGAGGATCAACTTAGTCAAAATATCACTTATGTACCAATCAGTTGCACCCACGGCCCTACCATGGATAGCCGGGGAAAATTCCTTGTTTTTAAATTCCAGCTTCCCCCGCACTGCCGGAGAAATTTCTCCTAACCAATACCCCGTACATAATATTTAGTTGTCAGAAGCATAGGAAATACTGTATATTTTGCCACCATCTGTCCTCCACAGGGCGGAAGCATGGGAGGGATTTTGACAACCCAAAAGTAAATCCCGGGGAGATGGGGTTGTGGATGCAACTGACTGGTGCATAAGAAACATATGCTGAAATGCACATAAGACGAGTCTTTAGACATAATAATGCGTTATAGTATAAATGAATATAAATCGTTCTTTAATAAAGAAATTTATTTCACGAGCATCTGTTCAGTTCTTTGATTATTTCTGTTTCAGTGATATCAGTGGTGACGAAGAATTTGTTGCTACTTGGAAAAGACCAGAAAACTTTACAGAAATCATCGTCAGTCCCGATATGTTAGCCCATCATTTTCCTGACGCACTGCTTGATGCTATCGATGATATTAAAGAGAAAGGCACACAGATATTCACACCAAAGACAGTTTCAAAAGTAGACCATAGGATTGAGTTTACCAATGAGAAACTTGCAGCGTTAGATGAGGAGATAAGCGAACAGGAGAAATTGAGTCAATGTTGAATACTAGTAAACGGAAACACAACAATTGGGAGATTAATTCAAGGGGAATAACTCCTTCAACCGTACTCGGATGGTCAATACAATATGGCTTGAGTTAAGCAGTCAATCATGGAAAATTCAAATATGGCTGATTAATAAACGGAAACACACCAATTGAAAGAGCAATTCAGGGGGGAAAACTCCATCAATCCAACTCGTTTGAACAAAACAAAATATAACCTGAGTTAAGCCGCCCATCAACGGAGAACTCAAATAAACGGACAGCGATCGAGACAAGGGGAACAACTCCCCCAGTCAAAGTCGGGTGGACAATACAATATTATCCTGACTTGGGAAAAGCAGTCAAAATATAAATAACTCAAACATGGCTGCTTAAAGCATGGTGTCGTTTAATACGTTTGAAAGTTATTCATGAACGAGCAATATGCATTTTTAAAATTATACATGCTAGGTGCATATTGGTTGTTTCATCAAATCGGTTGCCTAATTCAGGCTACCTTAAGCAAGTATCGACTGGGATCAAACTGACCGCTTGGTTTATGAGTATACTGTTGTATTGTATCAGATGTATTAGCCTATTGTGTCATAATTACAACAGAACATAGTGTGGTAGCTGTAATACTAACCACAAGGGTGCGATAACGACAATTAAGCATTATTAAATAGTGCAATAACTTTTCAATTCTTGGAAATTATGAACAATTTCAAAAGCAATAATTATGTTTGTCACAATAGCAGATTTTCCTTGAGAACGGCTTATATGTAAAATTTTATTTGGTGTTGCATCGGTTGACCATATGGGTGACGCCCTGGAACTCTGTAATACACAGTTTAACCCAGATAAACATAGTTTACCTGACGGGCGAGCTTATGTTTATAACCATTCTCATTTAACTTTTACTTTAAAAGTAAATGTGCATAGGGTTATTTCCACTATATCTCCTCTGCATCGTTATGGTTTCGCAGCACGAACTTTGGCAATTCAAGCATTAAACATCCCATGGATCGGAAAAGCATAATATGCTAAATCGTGTGCACATGTATATATGTACTGTAAGTACAAATGTAGTTGTTAAGACATGTGCTTTTTTCGGGTGTATATCATGATGCGTTATTTTTTCGTTATCTTAATTTGACTTGACCATTCATTTGTGTGGCATTTTCTCTTCTTTATATACAAGCATGTGTTCATACCTTTCATTACTGTTAGAAATCCTTGGTTGTGTTTTAAATATATTTCATGTAAATGTAAGTTTTATGTAAATTCCTGTTTTTTTGTAAAGTTTTATATAAATTCCTGTTTCTGAATACTTTTTATTAGATAGTATTTTATCTTTGTTACTGTATTTTTGTATTAAAACATTCCGTATTTCACACAGTATTAAAATCGGGAAACAAAGTTCTTTTGTTTTGATTGATCGTATCAGTGACGTACGATATGCCTTAACCCTGTACCACATACTGTCACACCTTGAAATGAATGCGCGTTTGAATACTCTTCAACCTCCACCCCCAGTTCAGGCCCTAAGCTCAGACGTCTCACCCACTTATGTGCCTGTCAATGGGGGAGCGACATGCGTACGCTGGACTTTAGACCGAAGAATATTCCAGCCAGATGAGAATTTGATACACCAAATGCTTCCACGTCCATGTAAATAGACTTGGTCGGATTTTAGATCCTGGTTTCGGCGACTTTAGATGGTGGAGCCCTCGAGTCATCTGATACAACAGGCATCTCCCACTAAGGGATTTTAGACAAAATCTTTGGCTCAAGTGTTGGGAATTAAACCCCAAAATTCCCCTGGGTCTGACCCTTAGGAAAATATTGCTATGTGCATTATATCACTAGCCTGATAGTCTGTGGTGTGAAAACCCATATTTGCTAACCAGGTTGGTGTCACTGAGAATATATTATTTCAGAGGAAATCTCGTACGTGGACGGTGGTGGTCAGGTGGTTTTTTTAACAACTCATCATTTTCCGTCGGAAACCATGTTAGCTGTCCGATAGTATGCCATTTTGATCGAAATACTTCATGATGCTACTGTGGATGATATGCTCCATAATTTTACTTATAAATACTCTTTATTATTATTTAATGATTTTATTATTTCTTTATCCTCGCCACCGGATAATCCATATGGACGAGGCCCCTAGAAGAGTTTTAGTATTTTTAGATTTTGGGGGATAGTACATGACACAGACGATGGCCCAATTCCAAAAGCATCCCTGGTTATTTTACATGCAGTGTATAGCACCATCCGAAAGACTATTAGTAATTTTAGTTGGCCAGCCCGGGATTCGAACCCACAACAAATACTCTACAGAAAGGGTTGCATCTATAGGAGATAACTCTTGCAGTCTCAAGTTGGTAGCTAATACTAAGTTGTATGCTGAAATAATGTCCCTTTACATCTCATTAAACTTGAAAAAACATGTATAGTATCGGTATATCACCTAAGAAAAGAATTTCACAAAGAAATAAATCATGAAAAACAACAAAGAACTGTGTGAAAACTATTACTAAAATATTTGCGAAAAAAAACTCTTCAAATAGGATCGCTACTTACGATCGGAAATCTAAGGCGACGACTTCAGTACAATAGATTAGGCCGTATACCAATTCGTTTCTTCGTTTAGCGTATGAAGACAGATAGGTTTGGGCATCTTCAGAAGACACGTTTGTAAACTCTAATATGTTCATTATCCATGGAGATATTTATGTCATTCTTCTGATACTTGTTTAACATCATGAGCCCAACCTCTATACAGGAGTAAGTTTCACACAAACAAGTTTTCAATTACATTGTATATCAGTAAGTCACTATTATTGACAATGCTTGAATGCCAAAAATGTTAGCTATATAACGATGAGGATAGATGTCGTTATGCTTTTTTCAAGGGCTTCGTTTTTTTTGTCCCAGGATAGTAAAATAGGTTTTCTAACTTAGGGTGGACGCTAAACGAAAATACTATTTGGTATGGCCTAATGCTGGTACGAGCGTACTTTGCCTGTTTCAGATCTTACTCTTGGGATACTCCGTCATTAAAATCACACAATATGCAAATATACTCATTCATATAAAGTTCTGTATCCCCGTAGTTCCAACCAGAGTGACTAATTGTGAAAGAAATATGCTTACTTTCAAGACACCATCGGTAATAACTGAATAATGAGCTCCACTGCTGTCGGGTAAACGGTCATAGGAACAAGTTTAATTCGGTTAGTGTTGCTGAGATAATGGAATTAACATCTGCATAGTTGCTCATTATCGACAATACGCATATCTTGGTATTTTCTCAGGGGAGAGGGATCAAGATTCAGGATGTTTAGGAAGAATTCGAAGTCCAACCGGTCGTTTTTCTTAGTGGGCGTCCAACTAGCCTATTTCTACAGCGCTGTCCTAATCGGACTCGAAGCCCTGACAATACATAGTAAATATATAAGATAATCCTAATCTTGTGTTTTTACAATCGTTAAAGTTCGGCCATTTTTCTCCGTTAAATAAACCGTACATTGCTCTGCATAAGCGCTTAAAAGGTTAATAGAACATGACGTTTTCATTGTTTGTTAAATTTCCAGGTGGGTTAGGGTCACGGCCACCCTCTGAATACACGAAGGTCTTATACTATTATTGTAGGTGACCGGGTTTCAAGAGTGCACAAATAAGCAACGTATGTTTACTGAAGTATAAGAAATGTAAAGAGCTACTAGAAGTACTGATATAAATAAAACAGACATTTCCTGACAGATAGTAGCAACAAATCGCAGAAAATGTAGATGTTTTTTTCCAAATTATTCGGTCGTCAAGGACGCTTCGGTGTTCTGGTAATTTTCCGTCTCAATATTTAGGATAGGAAGTTGTATTACAAATGTATGCGCATTATTACGGTACACACATTTTAAGTTATTTAAGCTTGAAGTAAAGTATATAAGTCAAGAAAATATACTGAGAAAATTATCAGAAACCTAGTACTACAGTAGTACATGTACTATAATGTGATTTATGTACTGGTTTCAAAGGAGTTTTATGTATTTATGTATCCTTCCGACCATACAGTATTCATATGCGTAGGCATAGATCGCGAACTATTTTTTTATGATTTTATTTATCCTCGTCACCGGATAATTCATATGGGCGAGGTCCCAGAAAGATTGTTTAGACATTTTTGTCCATGATACCGACGATTCTCCTATTCAACATTGGTTCTTTTAATTTTCCAAAGTACAAGGAACTTAGGTATAAAGCCTCAACCGAAAGAATATGAGTATTTTTTGTTGGTCAGCCCTGGGACCCGAACCCACGACCCCGAGATTAGACTATCGTGCTCTTCTCACTCATCTAAGCAGACTGACTCAATAATATTTCAGTGTTAGCAGTACATTTTATATAGTCAGTGTGGATAATCACGTGATCAAATGAATAACGTTTACATTCAAAACAATTGCGATTTCGTCCGCTAACGGTGAGTTTTGTTCTTGATTATAACGATCGTGCACTTAATATGATTATATTATACAACCTAAAGAATATCTCATTTATGTATTACCATATTAAATGTCGTTAATGATCGTTGTAATCTTCAAAACTCAGCGTTCGCAGACGAAATCGCAATTGTTTGAGTGTAAACGTTATTCTTTGAACACGTGATTCCCCACACTGAAAGTGCATACCCTAAGGTTACGACTCAGAGGTTACATTCTTTCTATAGCATCCACGTCAATCTGTTGCACCACAGGCCTACGAAATTATAGCACAAACTATAGTTTTGTTTTTACTTCCACAATTGTTCGCCCGTTCAATTTAGTACTATTAATAGTTTGTGATATAATTTCGTAGACCTGTGATTGCACCAAACTTATTTCTCTTTTATGAATGTAACTGTTAACAACTTATCTACAGGTAGAGTTCATGACCGCAACCAATGTAACTTCAGACAATAACCAATGCTTCAATTAAATATATCCCCCTCCCGCGACCCATGGCTTCAATACAATGTATCTAATGATCGTAAACCCACTAAATACGACTTCTTCATGTTTTAAATAAATCACGACCCGCGCCTGTACCAATATGAATAATAATTATTATAGTTCTATAAAATATGGATTGACGTAGCCCCTCACGATTTCCACTTGTCAAGTCAGAATGTGCGTCACAGCACAGTGATGACGTAGGAATTATGGGCAGAGAACTCAATGCTAGTTCTAAACATTTGAATGGCAAAACAGTGCAAACGACATCAAGGACAATACACAAAATACCAATGTACAATCATTTTACAACATCAATTATTGGTCGGAGACTGACAATCAAAAACGTCGATTAATTTCATTCATATGGATCAGTGCCATCGTCACGGCATGTCTAACCTACCGAATCAGCTGACCCAAATTCAAACAATCTATCCAACAATATTATCTCAAATTATTTAAACAAATCTATCGAAAAACAACCCAACATAAAACTAAACAGTCTTTGATTGATAGATTCGCATTATTTGCACTTCCATATCAACAGATGAAAGAAAAATGTGATACGATTTACTGATCACCCATCCTTGGTATAGAAATCAACCGGAAAAGGAAGTACCGTCATACGTGCTCCTACGTCATCATTTTCAAATAGCGCAAAGAACCTACAAGTAACGAAAGCCCTCATGCCTCCAATAACACGGGTTATCCATTGGTAGATAACCCTAATTATATAGTTGCTGTATATGCATAAATTACGCCCATTCCCGTGGGTCCTTTTGTCACAAATCAAGAAGGATATAACGTGGCTTTTAACGACGCTATGCATTTTAAAAGATAAATTCAAATATAAACACAAGTAAAATGTTGATGGTCTCAAACACAGCTTGGAGCCAAACTTTAACAGAATAGTCTTTTGTGTTTTGTTTTTAAGATGCACATTTAGATAATAAGTGTAGCCTACACATTCATTTTCTCGCTGAAGTTAGTCAGACAGTTAATACAAAAACAAAATACTTCAAACGTCTTATTTGGTGTTACATTCTTATTTTCTGTGTTAACACTTTGTACAGACTATTGTTACAGCAGAGGTAATAGGATACTGATTGAATAGAATCAGTGTCCGTATCAAAGTGTTGAACAATGACAACATCATTGACATGGTACTTGATACTGTGCATGGTCAACGATACAAAGTTACAACAAAAAACAGCAAAACATTTGGCAAAACTTAAACATCAACTCGGTTATGACCTACATGTACGTGGGTGGATCACAAAGTTAGTAGAAATTGGTCATAACTTTTTTTATTTTCAGACTTATTGTCGTCATGGATTTTAGTTATTCATTGACAATAATAGAATGATGATTTATAGCTACTATCCTTTCAATAAACCAATACTATTTTTAATACTTTTATTTGAGGGAATGTTGGTTTGTACCCAATTTTCTTCAATTCAGGTGGTACGCGCGGGCGCCGTCTTTTTATCTAACGATCGAATTATCTTAAAACGAAAGAAAAACATCTAAAACGACATTGAAACCATTAAAAAACATGTGTCACCACGCTCATTTTCGAGATATATGGTATTCTAATAAACTACTGTGGTATTTTGTTCATTCCATTTATTACTTGTTCATACGACACCATCATATTCTTGCTATTACTCTATCCTTTCCGTATATTCTATCCAACCATTTTGAAATTTCGCGCATGTGCACGAGGTAGCTCGAACCTCATCAAATATTGCGACCCTAGTGTTCAGCTTTGCTGACCTGTATCCTAACCAGTACTGACTCAATCTTTCGCACACGAATCCGGTAACTTCAGAGGAGAAAATTCGATTGTGGTAAAATTTTATGAAAGGGAATTTTAAAAAAATCTAGCACACTGGCCACTGGAACGCGGTTCCGATAACATACGCACACAAACGTATGGCACGTTACATTATATTTGCTCATTATTCGTGATAATATTATCGGTATAGTAAACCTCTGTAGAGCAACATCATTTCCGAACAGCAAATATTGACTTGTATGAAGAGGTCGTTGCTGTACACATGTTAAATTTAGAGTAACTATTACCTAAGGTTATTTTTGGAGGTGTTGTTATAGAGTGAGTGTTGCTATACCGAGGGCCGCTCTGGATAGATTATACTGTAATATTGGTGTGTACTGTAAATTAAAATTGAAATTAAAATAAAACTGAATAGTCATTTTCATTATATTCTTGACCCATAAACACCAAACAAAAACGCCAAAGAAAGTGTCTAACTTAAATTGACACCATGACGTCGTGCTTTATGTATCAAAACTGGCGTCATGATGTTTCATTATATTTCTGCTTTAAAGATATTATTGGTATTCCGATAAGTTAACTTATGTGTTATAATGCAATCATCGAACCCTTACAGATTTTAAGCCATTTTCCACATGTCCATCTGTCCTTTGTCAACGTCATTTTTCTGCAATGACTTGTCGGCTTTAAACATGTTTACATGCATACGAGCGGCAAATGATTCATCAAAAAGCTATCACATGGATTGACAGCCTAAAGTGACGAAAAGTTTTCTTGTCAAAATGCCTAAGAGGACACGCTCTTGTCTGATTAAAAACTGTGCGTTTTAAGCCAGGGTAGATTTCGTGAAATCGCAATTTTATCGAACCCGTAATTGATTGCTAACGGTTCTTGATACTGTGCATGGTCAACGATACAAAGTTATAACAAAAAAAAACAGCAAAACATTTGGCAAAACTTAAACATCAACTCGGTTATGACCTACATGTACGTGGGTGGATCACAAAGTTAGTAGAAATTGGACATAACTTTTTTTGTATTTTCAGACTTATTGTCGTCATGTATTTTAGTTATTCATTGACATTAATAGAATGATGATTTATAGCTACTATCCTTTCTGTCCATTATGAAATGAAATATTTTAAAACATGATTACACATCTTAATACTACTACATACTGTGCAAATTTAGGAAATGTGAACCCACTAAGTACTGAGATAGTGGGATTTGTCGGAGTACACAGCTATTCTCGATTCAAAGATGTCTGTCAAAACCGCCAGGCAGAATGTTCCATTTCTAAATAGCTAAATGCGGTAAGTATAACTACTACGCTGTAGGACCCTAAGAGTTTTAATCATATAAGTGTATTTATGATGGTAGAATTGAATCCTGAGAAACCTGTAATAATCGACCGGCTTGAATGTTTGTTTACGCGGTTGTGACAGAGATCTTTGAATCAACTATATAAAGTGGTGGATGAAACAAAAAGTCAAACTACAAAAATACCCCTGTACTGTATGCAAACATGCTCTGTCCTAGTCTATAACTTATAACTGAATCATGAACATGTCCGCCTCATGTTTCCCTCTGTAAAGCAGACCGCCTTGTTGAGCGTAACTAGGCAGAGTACATATTGGTCATTAAGTCAAGGTAGAGAAAATATAGCCTCTATACAATAGTACACACAACCGAGTGTACTTCTTCAGGATATTCCAGTACATGTAGGTCGGCATCTGACAATGCGTATTGCGAGTTTTATTTTTCTTTCATGATTCTGAGCTATAAATAACTCTATAGGCTTATCTACAATATCTAACATAAGAAGTTAAAGGTTGTTCGAAGTAAAACGATTTAACAGTGTGTGTTACTGGTGTTACCACTGTGCCAATTTTCTGGACTAGTCATCGGTTATTTCGTGTCTGACATTTAGGTGGAGTGTGCGCAGTTTTCATAACACGGAAAAGGATATTGTTATAATTAATTGTGCAAATAAAATTAAAATGGAATTAGAATCGCTTAAAGATGAGAAAACTGAGAAGAACGAATCAAGTGGTACTAGTGACACGAGTTCCATGTTGGACAGTGAAGAACGGTCGGAATCAACGAAGAACGAACGCGGAAGTTGGGGAAGCAGGGTGGAATTTTTGTTGGCAATAATCGGGTTCACTGTGGGAATTGGAAGTATATGGAGATTTCCTATATTATGTGCGAGAAACGGAGGTGGTGCGTTCATCATACCTTTCCTCTTCTTTATGGTATTATGTGGTTGGCCGCTGTATTACATCGAAGTATGCCTCGGACAGTTCACCGGGCAAAGCCCTGGATCAGCGTTCGAGTTCTGCCCACTGTTTAAAGGTAATTTTCCATAAAAAAAAGTTCTTGAAATGTCTTTTTTCCTTCTTTCTTTCATTGGTAAGACACGTGCCATTTTCTCAGCGTTGTGATGTCAGTAATCAATCTTCAGTGGCGTTTATTGTTTCTGTGTTGTCAGCATTGCATTTTCCAAACGCCGGAAACATACCGACGATTTGTGTACGATTATTGCCACCGATATGTTGTGACTCTTTTGCACGCAGACTTTTAGGCCTATACAAAATGTTATCATGAGAGATTTTTCATTCAGTGTCTAATACACGGTCCCACGAACATTACATGGAGGTTTTGGCGCCAAAATATTTCGCAGTTTCAGCATAATGTGCGCCGCACTACTAGTACATGTATACGAATTGTTTGCTGTTCAACTCTTCATTTGTTAGAGGAGATAAACTTTCTATTTATTTATGGAAAATACACATCGTCTGTATGTTCAGTGTTTCCACTGTGACGCAAGATATTTCTGTAATCATCTTCTCGAGTTTCAAGTATAACATTACACGTATAGAATAATTATGTTCGCTGACTTTACGAAAGTTTTATCATTTTCTACTGAATAAAAAAATCCCAAATTTCACGGCAATTCGGTATTCGTCAAACTTCAAAGCATCATAAAATGTTTCCCAAAACAAAAAGTGATTCGTTGGAACTTTTTTTCTTATGTAGATCTAGGCCAACTAGGACGACGGTAAGTAAAAAATCGAAGAGTTTTATAACAACAGCTTTATAACAACTCCATTTTTCCACAGATCTCCCCATTTAGGCTTTATTCTACTTGCCTACTGAGGTGCGATCTAGAACAATGTCACTACAACATTATCTAATAATTTTAGGTACAAACAATCACAATTAAACGATTTTACTGTATAATATAAATTATATCCTGAATGAAATGTTGGTCTTCCTGTCAGAGGAAACATCCATCCTCATAATTCGTGTATTTTTCTCAGGTCAATGAACTTAACTTGTATGAAGGTATAATGTATTTTTTATTCCCCGCAAATCTCTGTTTCAAGGAACTCGGTGATGTCGAGTGATCGCAATCTCATTACCACAGTTGTCAGTTCAGCGTTTTCTAGACATACTGACTCTAATGTTTATCATAATGTAATGTATGTTTTACGAATCAAGTATGTATTACACATTCTTGTTTCTGTAAAAATGTGTGGCTGAGATTAGTTTCGGTAGACAAGATTCACGGTATGAATCGTGTTACACGACTTCTAAGTTCCGTCAGAGAATTGCTCTGTTTTCATATGGCTCTGACGGAACTGAAAACCGACGTAACGCTCTGACGGAACTCAGGATACATACCATTTGTGTTCCGTCCAATTCTCTGACGGAACTGATAAGTCGTGTAACACGATTCATACCGTGTGATTTGTTACAGAAGTTGGAAGTCAAACAGTCAAGTAACTGTCAGATCTAAACAGCTGTGAATGATCAAATCAAATCAAATAAAATCAAATCAAATCATTTCATATATTGCATGAAAACATACATGTTTTATAGCAATTACAAAAAAATACAAAAGACAGAAAGGCAACTATGAATAAACAAGTTGATTTCTGGCAAATGTAATAAGGCATACACGTTAAATTATATAGTACGGCAATAAGTCATACAGTGATCAGATTTTACATGTGCTGTCAATAGAAATATTAAAATGATACCAGTTGAATTTTATAGTAATCCAACAAGTCATGAATACAGTGATTTGGTGTATAATTATGCTGTGTAAATTTAACAACCATATTTTATATTTTATGCTTTAAGAAACATGGCATGTCTACCTAACATGACTTAATTTTCTAATGTTCGTCCATCAGTCTGTCTGTCTGTGAAAGATTGAGTTTTGAATACTAATTAATATCCAATTGAGTTTTGAATACTAATTAATATCCCATTGATTTTTTAATACGAATTAATATCCAATTGAGTTTTAAATACTCATTAACATCCCATTGAGTTTTGAATACTAATTAATATACCATTGAGTTTTGAATACTAATTAATATCCAATTGAGTGTTGAATACTAATTAATATCCAATTGAGTTTTAAAAACTAAAATGAATATCCAATTGAGTTTTGAATACTAACTAATATCCAATTGAGTTTTAAATACTAATTTTAAATCCAATTGAGGTTTGAATACTAATTAATATCCAATTCAGTTTTGGATACAAATTAATATCCAATTAATTTTGGATGCAAATTCATATTTAATCGCTTTACCTTGAGAAAATAACACGGCACAAATGTGAAGCTACTCCCTAAATGTTTATAATATATAGTGTCTATATTTCAGGTATAGGGTTTCTGATGGTGCTGATATCATTTAACATACTCTGGTACTATGTGAACATTATGGGCTGGGTACAGTATTATTTTGTCCAATCCTTCTTGAATCCGTTACCATGGACAACTTGTGATAACTGGTGGAACACCAAGAATTGTAGAGGTAAGATTTGGCACAATTTAGGCTATATATAGGCCATATATAGTCGGTTTGCAATCACATTGAACCCCATAAAACTTAATCTTAGAAGTCAATCAAACACTCTGTTTCATTTAATGAGTGTATGTATTAAAGGTTGTTAAAGATATAATTATGTCAATTTTTGTTCTAATCGACATTGAAGATTTTATGGGGGTCCAAACCGATCGCAAACCAACTGTACAATGATTGCATATTATTGTACAACAGTGTGACAGTTGTTTACTATTTTCTCAATTGAGACCAGTTTGAACACACTTGTCTTATGATATCCTAACCAAGATAATTTACTATGTATATATGTAAATTCACCTTTCTACGACTGTTTCAACACACCTACCTTAGCTGAGCATGAACTCCATAGAGACTTGTTTAAACACATCTGCCTTATCTGAGCATTAACTCCATAGAGACGTTTTTTAAACACATCTACCTTATTTTGGCATAAACTCTGTAGAGACATGTATGAAAACATCAACCATATCTTAGCACTTACCCCATTTTTTAAAACATCAACCTTATTTTGGCATAAACTCCATAGAGACGTGTTTGAACACACCTACCATGTCTTAGCATAAACTCCATAGAGACGTGTTTGAACACACCTACCATGTCTTAGCATAAACTCCATAGAGACTTGTTTGAACACACCTACCATGTCTTAGCATAAACTCCATAGAGACGTGTTTGAACACACCTACCATGTCTGAGCATAAACTCCATAGAGACGTGTTTGAACACACCTACCATGTCTTAGCAGAAACTCCATAGAGACGTGTTTGAACACACCTACCATGTCTTAGCATAAACTCCATAGAGACGTGTTTGAACACACCTACCATGTCTTAGCATAAACTCCATAGAGACGTGTTTGAACACACCTACCATGTCTTAGCATAAACTCCATAGAGACGTGTTTGAACACACCTACCATGTCTTAGCATAAACTCCATAGAGACGTGTTTGAACACACCTACCATGTCTTAGCATAAACTCCATAGAGACGTGTTTGAACACACCTTACATCTCATAGCATAAACTTAATAGAGACATGTTTAAACACACTTACCATGTCTTAGCATAAACTCCATAGAGACGTGTTTGAACACACCTACCATGTCTTAGCATAAACTCCATAGAGACGTGTTTGAACACACCTACCATGTCTTAGCATAAACTCCATAGAGACGTGTTTGAACACACCTTACATCTCATAGCATAATAATAATAATAATAATAATAATAATAATAATAACGACTTTATTTTAAGAGGCAACACAGTTGGGCAAGCCCAGTCTTCCCTGTGAGCCTCTATGGCAAAACATATTTACAAAGATAGTATGACATATAAGTAATAAACAGTCTGAAGTATAACAACACAATATAAAAGTATTATAGGTGGATTTTTCAACATGTCGCAAAGTATTTTGCTGCAAAGTATTTTGCCATTGAATACCATTTGGATGGATGAGATGAAGAGGTTTAATAGGAGTTCAACAATTAACAGTAAATTCTCTCCTAGTGATTACAACTGAACCATTTATTTCAGGCGCAATACATGTAATGCTATTATGTTTACTTATGGTCTAAAAGGTGACATGCGACAAGTCAGAAAATTCCAACTATACATTGGCAATACAACACAAAATCAAATGTATACAGAAATACAGTCACATTATTTACAAAATAGCGGATACATTTAAATTAAGTTTGCCCACCAGAGTAGAACCATGATAGGTATAACCTTTTGAAAGCAATTAAAGAATTTGACTGGCGAATATTCAATGGAATATTATTCCATATAACTGGTCCTGAATATGCTAGTGATTTTCTACAAAATTCCAGACGTGGTTTTGGGACACACAGAGCGTGGTTTGAGTGTGATCGTAAAGATATGTTGTCTGATTCTTTAAACAGGTTTGACATGTATTCGGGAAAAATATTGTTTAGAGATTTATATACAAAAGTTGCCTTTTTATAGATGATGCGGTCATGGAATTTCATCCATTTCAGTTCCTGAAATAAATTATGAGAAGGTGCATCGTAAGGTTGGTCAAGAATTATTCGTGCTGCTCTTTTCTGAAATTTGTACAGTTTATTAGTCAATGTATCACTACAGTTACCCCATATCGTGCAGCAGTAATCAAGGTGTGGCAAGATGTAGGCATTGAAAAATAATTTTCTCATATTTGTAGAAAGAAATTGCCTGATTCTTAAAAGCAGGTATAACATTGAATTGCATTTTTTAAGAATAGGTTCAACTTGGGAATTCCAACTTAGCTTGTGATCAACATGGACTCCTAATAATTTTTCAACTTCTGTGAATTCAATACTATGATCCTTGAGTAGAAGTTTATGTTCATCACTTAAGGCAAGTCTGTAAATATTGTTTGATGGTGAGATCACCATTGCTTTAGTCTTATGAGGATTTGGTATCATTGAGTTTCTTTGACACCAATCATGTACTGTATTCAGACTAGTCTGAAGGGTTTCACAAACAGTATGTAACGATGACCCAACTGCAGTGATAGTAGTTTCATCTGCAAACATGTCTGCAGAGGAATTATGTAAGTGCAATGGCGAATCATTAATGTAAAGAATAACATACAGCATAAACTCAATAGAGACGTGTTTAAACACACTTACCATGTCTTAGCATAAACTCCATAGAGACGTGTTTAAAAGCATGGCTGTGACGAATGTGAAATGAATATGTAACGAATATGCAATGAATGGTGGTGTTCTAGTCCATATACATAAGTTGAAATCCTAGAATTGCCCCAGCACCTTAAAAACTTCTAGGGAAGGGCCCTAGGTGTATGGAAACCAATGATAGTTTCCTATTTGAATGAGCCAACTAGTATTTGATTATCATGGTAAAAGGAATTTGGTCCTGTTTCACCTAGGAATGTACCAATGAAATTATATTGAAACCATGCCAGAAGTTAACAATGCTACACAATACTGATTTAAACTGGAATTGTGATAATAAAAGCATTTATTTACTTGGTCATGGCATGACAATGAATATCATTACAACATCCAGTTACTATTCTTGTTAACAAATAAAATTTACATACAATAACATATTATTTTTGTGAAGTAACGAAAGTTTTAATTAAATCCTCATAAATCAGTGGTTAGTCATGTACCGGCCAGACTATTGTTTCAGAAGAAAAATAAGCTGGTTGAAAGAGAATGCGGATGACCTTGTATGTGCCACTTCAGTCTGGTCCTTACCGGAAATATTTGGTTTTCAATCATTGCTTTGAATAGATTATGACTTTATTATCATTTAATAATGTTTTATTAATGTCAATGAATGAACAAAAAGATTTAGGTCAATAATTATGTATGGAATTCAGTCAGTAGTGCAGTAATAGTGATGTTCTTATTAACTCTATGATTTACCATAGTTTAACATCTGACTGTTTGTCTGCATTTAACGTGTACTTTTTGTATAATGTAGTATGTAAATTGTATGTACAGTACAACCTCTGTAGAGCAACACCCTTTGGAAGTTACAAATATTGGCCGCTGTTTAGAGGTTGTTGTTCTACAGAGATTAATTCATCATTTATATTGCTTAGGAAAATATTGTTGAAGGTGTGCTCTCCTAAATTGGAGAATGAATAAAATATCTATCTATCTATCTATCTATCTATCTATCTATCTATCTATCTATCTATCTATCTATCTATCTATCTATCTATCTATCTATCTATCAATCTATCAATCTATCAATCTATCAATCTATCAATCTATCTATCAATCTATCAATCAATCTATCAATCAATCTATCTATCTATCTATCTATCTATCTATCTATCTATCTATCTATCTATCTTTCTATCTATCTATCTATCTATCTATCTATCTATCTATCTATCTATCAATCAATCAATCAATCAATCAATCAATCAATCTATCTATCTATCTATCTATCTATCTATCTATCTATCTTTCTATCTTTCTATCTATCTATCTATCTATCTATCTATCTATCTATCTATCTATCTATCTATCTATCTATCTATCTATCTATCTATCTATCTATCTATCTATCTATCTATCTATCTATCTATCTATCTATCTATCTATCTATCTATCTGTATAAGAGTGATTGTTGTTTTGCAGGAGGTCGCTATGGAGAGATTGTACTGTACTGTATCATCTAAACGCAAAAGGAATTTTCAATAAAATGCACTACTGTAAAATCATTTAATTTCAATAGGACAAACTTTGGTGATTTTGGTGAAGATGACCATTCCGTGGGGACATAACTTGAAGGATAACTTATCCACTTGGTCATTTATTTACGTTTCATAAATCATTAATATTTGTAGGGATTCAATTTTGTGGTTGAGAACACCAACTAAATTAATGAAATTAAATTACGCATAAATATGAATGATTTTACAGTATTCTAGAAACTGTATCAAACCGTATTGTTAAATGTCAGATACATTGTTGGACCATTCATTTGATAGCATAAACATGTGCAATATTTTTGCTGTTTTTGCAACCAACATTATAGGTCTGTCATTGTTCAACAGATGCATTCTTCATTTACATTTGTCAAAAGGGCAGATAATGCACAATTCTGATCACCTTGCTGTTTATGCATTGCATTGTATATTTACCGGAGACAAACAGAAATGGGAGAGCATTCACGATTGATAAGGCTAAAGTTAATTATAGCTTGGCTATTTTGACCTGTATGCAAGAATATATTACAAGGTTCTTGCTTTGAATATATCAATTTCCGCAAGCAAATCGTGCAATATCTGTATTTGAGATTTGTGTTTGTATTACATCTCGAGCGTCTCCGTGATCCTCCCCGATCATGAAAACATACACTCGGTGTAGTAAACGTTGCCAATATATTGACCGTTAAATTATGGTAATCAATAGGTCAGATTCATGTCAATGTGGGCAAGCTATACAACCAAACAGATCCATCCTATGACCTATGTAGTAAACTAAGTTACTTTAAATTAACAATATCCTTGTTTGAGCTGACTCAGAAATCATTCACATCACATTAAAGATTCAATGATTATTATTTTTACAAATCAATTATAGGTACAAGATGATAATAGATAGCACATCTTATCGCTTGACAACAATATACCATTTTCAACATCCTGGCCACTTACAGAGAAGTGTTTCAATGGTAAAGATCAGCGACCTAGCTCACCTATCCACTTATAAAATTCACATCAGATTTTTGAAACTTTCCATTATTTTTCAAAACTTTCCCCTCATTTCAAAACTTTCCTTTACTTTCTGTAAAACTCTGAAGGTTAGGAATATATATATATAGGGTGGTGAGCTGGTAGCTACTCTATTGATACAGCATCAAAGCTACTTTGATTAAGTATAATAATGTTTAGTCGCTCTATGTGGAAGCTAGGACTTTTTGGAGCTCTTGCAATATTTCCAGGAATCTGTAAAAAAAATTGCCTCTTTTTCTCTCTGCATGTGCTAGGAAATAAGAATTTTGTTTCTTACTTCGATCTTAACTCAGAATAATAATGATATATGACTTTACATTTCCCTTAATAAATGTTTTTGATATCCTCAACCAATTCTTGTGTGTTACAATTTTTTTTCAATTTCATTTTGTTAATTTCTTTTTCGATGATACTGTTACCAGTCCTGTGGTTTCTCAGTTTATATTATCAATATGTTTGAAAAGTGCTGAAGCTAATGAGGGTACTATCCCATGTGATAGAATAGCGGGGACTGCTGTTAACTCAGGTACATACCAAGTTAAACCTAGATAAACATGGTTTTCCTGACAGACGAGCTGATGTTTACCACAGTTATCATTTAACTTAGAACAGACTATAACTTATTATTGACCTTCAGATTCCTGTGATACATTGTATTGTAGAATGAAGTATGCTACAGTTTAATAATTTCATGTAGCTGTACTTATTATAAACAAAGTCTACAAACCCTAAAATAAAAGTCATTCGGATCAGTTTGGAACCTGAATCTGTAAAATCATTTAATCTTAATGGGACAAAATTTTGTGGTTTTGGTAAATAAAACAGCTTTGTGGGGACATAATTTCAATACTATCTTATCCACTAATAGAAATTATCCACTAATAGAAATTATAAATATTTTTGGGGATTTAATTTTGTTGTTGAGATTGATGATTTTACAGTATTATGAAATGAGGCCAGAAAAACCTTAATTTTTAGATTGGTCATCTCTTTCTACTCATTCAAAATTTACCAAATCACACAAATTACATTAACTTTAATTTAACCTCTGTAGAGCAACTACCTCTAAACAATGGCCAGTAGGTGTAACTCTACAGATGATTCACTGTAATTATTATTTCCTATTATAATTTTATAGCCCTTTTTCATGTAAATTATTGTAGATTCAATAAGTAATAAGGGAACTATCACATTCGAGAGAATAGCCAGGACTACTGTCAGGTGTACCAAGTTAAACCAAGATAAACATATTTTACATGACAGACAACTTGATGTTTACAACCGTTATCATTTGACTTTGAATGGACTGTACACATTCAAAAGTGCTGTACTTTCACAATACTTGTTGTTTCAGAGTATACTGTTTACAAGAAGATTGGGGGAGATTTGGACAGTTCTGGCAACAATACCTTGAATTCCACGTCACAACTGTTCATCAATCAGTCCACACTGACAAGCTACAATATATCAGATTCTAATAATGCCACTGGTAACGCATCCCTGTGGGTGTCGTCTGCTCAGGAATTCTGGACGTAAGTACAGTTACAAATCTGTATAAGTGCATGGTCCCCTTGGACAGTATTCAATATTGATCTTATTTAATTTGAGAAGAAAGGTTGCCAATTATTGCCTGTTATTGACCATAAGTTTAAAATGGTGTGGACATTGGACTGATTGGTTGTCCTTATCTTTAAGTCATACACGTAATATCAATATTGAATACCACCAAAGGAATTAAACACCCAGCATTATTAAATCCTAGCAGTTTTATTGTTAAAAAACACATGAAAATCCATGATTTTTTTCAGGTGACCCAATCAACTATTGCTCTTCAGAAGGGGTCCATACATGCCAAGTACTCCTATAAAAGTGGAGTTACTCCTATTTTCGTTGATATATTATGGCTCCCAAGTTCACCTACTTTGCACATAAGTACATTTGGTTCATTTTATGACCTTCTGTTCCGTATTTACAACCACTAGAATTAATACACTTCTTGTAATATGCATCTTAATAATTTTCAAATCACATTTAAGTGCATCTTGAGACATGTTTGGCTTTATCACTCCTATTGTAGGTTTAACTAACCTGGCAGGTATGAGGGGTCTGATCTTGCAAGTAATTTGCTAAAGCAACCGAAGCAGTTATTCTTATTGAAGCAAGTCCTCAGCCTCATTCAGACTAAGATTCTTTATTGTTTTATAGTATAAAATTACCAAAGTTTTGCAAACATTCAATGAAAGTATAACAATCCTATGTAATATCATGAAAAATACTCTAAAATATAGGTGGTTTGCTTATTTAGGTATTATGAAAATATGCCAAATATACTTTATCACTTAATATTGATACAGAAGTGTAGTTATAACTATTTAACCCAAGTTTGAGAAAATCTTACAACAATGAACAAAGTGTACATTTAAACATTCAAATATTTAATGCAATTTTAAACCCGAAATTATAAAATACGAAACATGTTAAAAATACAGCAAAATGTAGCATGATGTAATATCATGAAAAATACTAAAAAAATAGGATTGTTATAAGAGTGCATGTCTCTCTTCTGGGTCTGCTCTGAATTGAACAGCCACAAATGATGACCTACGGCCATTGCTGTTTAAAACACCTTTGATTGTATACGAAAAATCCATATAATACAATCAGACATAAACTACTTTTCATTCATTGACACATATTATTCAATTCGATCAACTACAGGTCAACCCCATTGGTAAGATTGGTTATATCATCTCTTTCAATTGAATATTCTGTATACTATAAAACTTGACATAAACCTAGAAAGAAGGTCAAAATGCTGTAACGAATAAATGTTGTGAATTACTATAATTGCTATAAAACTTGACATAAATTTAACCTGGAAAGAATGCTGATCAAAATGCTGAAACATATTATGGTGATGTGAATTATGATTTGTATAAACTAGCATGATTTATCACAGATTTTGTCGAGTCGCTTGCAGTGAGCGAGACTTAGTCGCCACTTTGGTTGAATGTATGTGCATTGGTGCATCCGTCCAATTTTGTCCTGACCATGACTTTGTCATGCTATGGCCAATTATGCTATTATTTGGAATGAATATTTACTTCCATAAGGATGTGTGTCATTTCCTTCTCCAGGTTCCTATCTTAAAGGTCAAGGTCACAGTTGGAAGACAAAGGTCAAATAGTAGCTTGTCCAGACTATAACTTTGTCATGCTTTGACCAACCTTTCTTATATTTGGCATGAATGTTAACCTCCATTAATCAGAGTATCATGAGTAACCTGGGTTCCTTTCTCAAAGGTCAAGGTCACAGTTGGATGTTAAATGTCATATTGAAGTTTGAAGGGATCATGGTGAGGTTAGATGTAACTTGGCACATTTAAATTCGTGCATTTTTTAACGTGCGCTGAGGCTCATATAGTTTTCCGGAGGGCACAAATTTCTAGTATTCATATACATAAGATAAGATATATGAAACTTGTATATATTATTAAATGGCATAAACATGAATTATATTCTACATGTAGTATACAAATTTATGTACTTCAAGTACTTGCATGATACACATAACAGTCACGCATGCAGGGAATAAAAAAGACGTGTTGATATCAAAGCATTCAAATTTGCTTTATGACGAACATACAAATGTATGAATTCAATTGTTCTAAATTTTTATGTTCTTTGATGAAAGACTATTTGAAGTTATAATAGCAAATATCTATGAGACTGGTGAGGTTAGAACTAGACGTTGAACAGCTTGCCATATAATGGTTGTTTTATATGAAGTAATTTCTTGTTTCTTTTTCCAGGAACAATGTCCTACGACAGTCAGATGGTTTGGAGAATATGGGTACCATACAATTACATCTAGTATTAACCAACTTGGTGGCATGGTTCATTGTTGTCATTGCATTGGTTAAAGGAGTGAAGTCACTAGGAAAGGTAACTGTGATACATCACTATATTACTTTTGTGACGCTGTATGGTGTCCAAGATTTATGCCATTTTTAGCTCGACTTTTCTTAAAGACTATCAAATGCATCCACTTGAAACTCAACATAGTTACTCGCCATCACAACAGGAGTCCTGATACTGACTAGGTTGATAACCCTGTGACCTATATTTATTGAGTTATCTGCCCTTGTTACTCTGTAAGTTTCCTCTCGCGGATTAGAACTGGTACTATCAAGTACGAGAAAGTCATGTGTCCCTGGAGCACTAGTAAGCAAAGCTCTTGTTAAATTGTATTTTGAGTATCGAAATACATGTAGTTTGAAACTAAAAGTGTGCTTCACAGATTGACTTCAAATACAGTCAATGTTAATGAACAGAAGAAACTATTACAGTTACCATGGGTCTGACTGAGTGTCTATTAGAATTATGTAAGTCTAGAACAATAAACTTGGTGATTGAAATATTTTTTGTTGGATATTTATAATTTTATATCATATTGATAGCAGCATGCTTACCTGGTTTTGTAATACAGAGCCAGTTCTACAGTATAGTCATCTGAAATTTATTGTGGCGATTTCGCAAATCAGCAGAAACTTAAAAATTCGGGAAAACAAATCCATTTTTTGGACAATATTCAAAATATTACACCCACGGATATTACCAGATATAACCAGCTATATGGTACATTCTTAAAATTAATTGCCTCAGCTGTTTCTGTTTCAGGATACAATCCTAGTAGTTACTAATCAGGAAATATCCATCCTCTTGATAGTGACTGACAATTTCTCTGCAGGAATAGGAAGTGGAGGTTGAATAATGTCAGATGAATTATCTTCACTCATTTTTTCACAGCTCCAAACATTATTCTTGGAACTTCAACAATAAAAGCAAAGATTTAAAACTGTGTTGATAGCCACTGATAAACTATGGCAGTTGAATAATGTTCTTGGTTGATATAAATTCTAGCATTTAACTACTAGTATATGGTGCACTTTGATGATATAAAACAGTTACTGTCAGTTAAATATGTGGTGCACTTTGCTGATATACACACTGGCAGTTAAATGAGTCATGCACTTTGCTGATATAAACACTGTCAGTTAAATGAGTCATGCACTTTGCTGATATACACACTGTCAGTTAAATGAGTCATGCACTTTGCTGATATAAACACTGGCAGTTAAATGAGTCATGCACTTTGCTAATATAAACACTGGAAGTTAAATGAGTCATGCACTTTGCTGATATAAACACTGACAGTTAATTGAGTGGTGAATTTGACTGAAGAAGGATAGCACTGAGAGAAACATCAGTATACAGTCTGTTCAAAGTTAAGTTATAATTGTTATTATCATAAGCATGTCTATCAGGTAAACCATGTTTATCTATGTTTAACTGGGTTTAACTGAGTCATTTGAAGTCCCCACTATTTTTTCAAATGGTTTAGTTCCGCATTAGTATTACTTATTGAATGGACAGTACAGTTATACATTCTTGAACAACATGAACAATATAAGTGGAAATGTTTAAACATTGGAGTTGTTGATGTTAAATTGTCTACTACTTATTTATATTTGTATTCAAATGCCATGTGAATGTGTTGACATACAATGTTCAGGTTATAGTGACATTAATAATTCTTCCGCTGTACTTTTGCATGCTTCCATATTCGTGTCTTTAAGAATGGTTAATTTATTAAATATCAAACCTGCAGGCATAATTCATAGAATAGAATAAATTTCATTCTCCAATTAATGGGTCATTTACATGACATATGAATCACAGATATAAATGCATATGTGCTCATATGTCAGTGTTGCATACATCATTCAATGTTGTAACACTACTGGAAAATCATTATTTTTCATGAGAGTTGAATTTTTGTTGATTTTGTTGTTGAACTTGATCACAAAATTTGATCCTCACAATTTTAATGACCTTCCTAATACAGATCAATTGTTTCCGCTTCCATGTATGGTTTTCCACAAAATTCACGACCCTATGAAAATGCATTTTAATAAAATCCACAAAACTTGATACTCATGAAAATATGTGATTTTGCATTTGATGCTGACCATACCCTTTATTTGCCAGTCAGCTTTCTGCTGAAATATGTCAGGCATATGTGCCTCTACCCGGATTTGAAGGACATGCATTGAATACTGTAAAATCATTAATTTTCGTGGGGGGTTAAATTCAAATCCCATCAACAATAATTTTGACTCATGTATTTACTACCTGAATTGCAAAAACACCCATCAAAATGGTCTTTTTTATCTAACCATGAAATTTTGTCCCATCGAAATTAAAATGATTTTACAGTATTGATGTGATCAACGTGAATGTTACAACACTCTGCTACCATCAAATTACATTTGTATGTTATAATATTCTTTTGACAGGTTGTGTATGTCACAGCTACTGCACCATACATTCTGTTAACAATATTGTTGATCCGAGGTTTGACCCTAGATGGCGCTGTCGATGGTATAGTATGGTATCTGACTCCGGACTTCAACAAACTAGCTGACCTTCAGGTTAGTCTAGAAACAAATATTTTATTAATTAACACTGCTACATGATTTAATAACAGCAAGAAAATAATTTATTTAAACATCACAGGGTACCTTCTAGAAAATATAAAATTAAAGAAACAGATCACAATTTTATAAAGAACCTAATACTGGTAAGTAGATACTAGTCATAAATACAATCACTACGAACACACTATTTTTACTTGAACTGTTTTAGGTATATTTTGAGTGTTTTTTGTCTGTAATATTTGGGCATATTTGAGTGTATGTTGGTTAGATATGTGGCATATGTTAGTGTACATTAGTATTTGGGGAAAATTTGGGTGTATTTAGTAAGATAGTCCTCGTATTTTAGTCTTTCGTTCACTAATGATAAACATTTTATATGTTTTGTGTACACAGGTATGGCAACAGGCAGCAGTTCAAGTATTCTATTCACTAGGACCGACCTATGGTGGAGCAATCACTATGGCAAGTCATAACAAGTTTCATCAGAAATCCATAGTGTAAGTAACACTGCTGTATCTATCTTATAAATAAATGTTGGTTTATACGAACAGTGAAATGCAGTAAAAGCTCTCTGTAGAGCAATAACCTCTCTAAAACAGCACATCCCCTGAGCAACTACCTGAATACAACATTAAAAATTTGTTGCTCCCAAAGGGTGTAAGATGGTCTACAAAAGTTGTACTCACTATATGGGTATTTCTCATTACCTCCATGCAGTTAATACTATAAAAAGAGGTATTGAGAGTTGCAGAACAATCTGAAATAACCTAAGAATTTTAAAATTAATAATGCAAATAGATGTATGTCTTTAGTATGTCTATGGAATGTAGAGATTGAAGGTATTCTAGTTACAGTTAGACAATTGCCTAAAATTCTGAATGCTGGATGTATTTACAGTGAAACTACTATATGTGTGGTTGCTGATGCGTTTACTGCATTATACGGTGGATTGGTTGTGTTCGCATGTCTCGGATTCATGGCTAAAGAAGCCGGTACTACAGTCGATGAAATTGCTAAATCAGCATCAGGTAAGTTGGAGTGTACATTCTGGAATAATCTACCGGTACTTTCAATTATTATAATTATAGTATTATATTCAACACTGTTAGCAATGCAACACTTTTCATTTGTTACTATTCATTGAAATTTGACAAAAATTAACGATATATTTTAGTTTATAAATGTTTGGTGGTTATTTTCCTATTCATGTTGAAATTTGACAACATGCTTTAGTTATTGAAATAGACATAATTATCGCGCAGTAATAGGCAGTAATTCTAAAATCCTTTTCATTGCTCCCAAGTCTGTGGGTACCTATTTTGTCCTTATCATGTCAATACTTACATTGGTCTTGCACCTCTGTGTCATTTATCAAAAGCAGTCTATTGTTAAAGAAATTAACAGAACCTAAAAATGAAATATTAAGACCATCATTTTGATGATTGAAATCTTGCCTTGATCTTCTGAAGTGTCTGAAGTAGAAATCTCAACTCAAATTGAGATTGAGCTCAAACTCGGGTCAAAATTGAAGTGCTACGATTCTACCAAATTATATTGATTTCTTTTTAAAGGAGTTTTTATGCCCTAGCATCTATTGATTCAGGAGGCATATAGTGATTGTCGTGTCTATTCATTCACCCATCCATTTGTCGTCTGTCCATTCCTTAGTCAGTCTGTCCATGGAGTGGTCCATCTGAAAATGCAAAACTTTCAAGTTGTTGAAACTCAAATATTTTTGAAATCCATCAAACATTTACTTTCAGACTTGGTCTACTTGTTTAACTCCTAAAATTGTTAAATCCATGTGACACTTTCAAACATTTCAACAGAAATATGGCTAACTAAGACAAGGCTTCCACTGGGGCATAAGCGTTTACTGAACACATTCTTGTTTATCTCCTAACCATCTCCTACCAGGTGACACACTGAGAATAAGGGACATAAGGTCTCGATCAGAGACAATTTGTTGCATTTATATTCTACATGTAATAGTTATATGGCCAATGAAGCAATATTGTTCTTCCCATTAAAGGGAGACAACAACATTAGTAACAATTAATTAGTAATGTTATGGCAATGAAAATCTCCATTTTTGTCATAATTCTGTATTCTTGTTCAAAAACACAAAAATTTAGGTTCAGGTTTTGCTAAATAATAATAATTAATGTAAAAGCAATGAAAATCATCATTATTGTGATAAATTTGTATGTTATTGTGTATAATACATGGTTCTCTATACTAGGTCCCGGCTTGGCTTTTATAGCCTATCCAGAAGCTATCAACCGGATGCCACTACCACAGCTGTGGGCAATCCTGTTTTTCTTCACTCTTGTTACAGTAGCTTTTGACAGTGCAGTATGTTCTCATATGTATACTTAACAAATGTTCTAAGTCCACACTGTAAAACATATTTTTTTGTCAGATAAAATATTATTTAAGTTAATATTCTTTAGTAATACTTTTATTACTACATTATCGTAGGGCCAAGCTGCGCAGTAATGTTGTTAGTCCCCACCTGGTTTTCAACCAGAGGGGACTATAGGTTTGCCTGCCCTCTGTTCTCTTTTGTCTGTTGAATTCTGGTTCCTGCTATAACCCAAACAACTTCCAAGCCATGTTAATGAAACTTTTAATATGTGGATTATAGGCCCCCAATATAGCTAGCTAGCTAGGCGAATCAATTATGCAAAATAATTCATTGATTCGGATAAAAAAGTATGGTTGCTATAGAAACATAAATATTAAAACCATGCCAAAGGGCCCTGGCCCGCGGGTCAATGACTCAAACCAGTTGGGGACTTTTTGTATTGCTTGTTAAATAATGGATACATCCTAATTTTGTTCTCAGTTCATGTCTTCTTTATGTGTTGTATATAATGTAATTTAGTAATGATCTTAGTAATGCTTGATGTATGTATTTTATCTTAGTGTTTCGATTGTTGGGATTAATTTATTAATGTCATGAGTTGCGTTATGAGTTGAAGTAAGTTCAACTTTGCGAATTTATGAAATCAAAGTCAAAGATTCCTGATAGTTCTACCCATTAATAGATACAATTTGCAAGCTTGAAAAGCGAATATTAAGTAGGGGTGTACCTAGAGATATTTTGATGTTTAGATCCAAATAATACTAAGGGTTTCATGCCACCTGGAAGCTTTTAAAACTATAATCCTGTTTTCATATTGCATAAAAGACATGTGCTTAACTATGCATGGTGAAACGATGTGAAAGCCTAGCTTGGCTTAATGGTCTAGCAACAGTCATGCTACGGACACGGTCACTCCCTACATACAGTAGGCCTAATTCAAGCAACATATTAAGAGAACATTTTTGAACTTCAAATTCATAGTTATCTTTAAATTTCTACACAGTTCCCTGTGAAGTTCTAGTTAAAACATTTTTTTTAATGAAGCATGTGTGGATCTAGAACTTTTAGCAAGTATATGTATATATCTTTAGTGGGAGATACTTTCTAAAAACAGGATATCAGGTGATTTCCCATTTTTGCTTCCCGTTGAGGAAATGTCACTGTATTTAGATTTTATCTAGTGGTAATATATTCCTAAAAGGAGTTTCAATTTTAATTTGGAAACAACATTTCACTTAAGACTGCAGGAGAACTTTTGATACCTTAAACAGTTTTGCCTCAAACACCTAGAAATCTTGTATGGGTTATTTGGTCTCAGCAATAATATAGTAATAACAAGAAAGGTGGGAAACTTTGGAATAAACCACACAAAGGTGGAAAACTTAAGTGTTCACGATTTATCAGTGTTATTTATGAAGCAACCAATTTTGCAAAAGTAGACCTATCTGGTCAATGTTTGTAAACATCACAATTGTCATTATCCTGGGCTAAAGTAAACATAGATGAATCAAACAGACTTAAACTATTTACCCGGACAGAATAAAGGCAGTTTGAGGCATTAATGTTCTACTGTTCTTTAAATTAAAAAACAAAGTTGGTAATAATTTTCCTTTGAAGCAAGAATAATTTGGTTACAAGTTACTCCCACTAATATTTAATCAGACAAATTTTGGGTGGGTTTGGGTTGCTGTGTGAGTGGGCCAGTTTTCCAAGAACAAATTATCGACTTGTTTGCTCTACTGCAAGCTAAGATCAACTTTTCTACAATGATCTACAAGAAATACTATGCGGACGACTTGGTCTTAGACTCATAGCCTAAGTCTTTGAGGAGGAACATGAAATGCCTTACCCGGGTTTTGAACCTAGACCAGCGAGGAGAAAGTGACTATATGTCATGTATATAGCAGTTGTGACACTACAGATCTACAACTGGCGTCGAGGCGTGACTAGTAAACACTTAGTATTCTATCTCTATAGTGGTCATGCCTCGAAGATTGTTGTAGATCTATACCTGAACGGGGCATTATCTGTATAGAGAAATTTGTATACATGTTTATCTGGGCTGTTCTCAGAAACTTTCGATTTGAACTCAAAGAAACTTGACTGGAAGTTTCATAACTTTGAAAACATGTGCATGCTGTTTGCAAATCATAACTGCTTAGCACTACAAAACAGAACAGCATTGATTATTAAATGGCTATCATCGTTCTAAAATTCAGGATTTGTATTTTGCTCCAATATTAAGATTCAAACCCATAGTATACAATACCGGCGCCTAGCAATGCAAAGTACAAAAGCAGTAGACTATTTTGTTATCACATTTTATTCATTGAACCTTGTTGCTGTTTTAAAGGTAACGGAGAGCTCAGCGCAAAACTATGGTATGTGCCTCTATAAATCAAAGTAGATACCATAGTTTTTTACCAAGCCCTCGAATTTATTACTGAGAAATAGATTGTAAATCAATCTAAAATGTTCAGATTTAGGACGGTTTTTTCGTGCATTTCATTTCTTCAGTGATTTTTTAATTATTTAAAACCGGTTTATAAAATTTTAACGCATGTGCTTTCCTTTCAGTTTGGATTCCTTGAGACCGTGACTGATACACTACTTGATATGTTTGGTAAACAGCTACGTCGATATGAATATATCGTACGATTTGGTACAGCATTTGTGCTATTCATTCTTGGCTTACCACTATGTATGAATGTAAGTTATTGTAAAGTCCAAGAATTTATGTCATTGAATACTGTAAAATTATTTAATTTTATTGGGATTAAATTTCGTGGTTTTGGTAAAAAAGACAATTTCGTTGGGACATGAATTCGTGGATATTGCATTTAAGGTAATAAAACAAGGGTCATAATTAATGTTCGTTGGGATTAAAGTTTGTGGTTGAGGTGAACCACGAAATCCACGAAATTTAATCCCCCACGAAAATTAATGATTTTACAGTAGTAGTTAACTATTGATATAATGAACATATACTACCCAAATTACGTTTGTATGACGCTATTCACAAACCATAGTTTGCTGTTAATAAAAACTGGGAGATTTTTAAATTATAATTAAATTTTTCAAAATGTGTGAGCCTTAAAAAAAATAAAGGCTGCAACTCTTCCCGAGGTCATAACATCCCGACAGGTCGGCTGTATTCTTTGTGTGCCAAACTCATCATATTTATAACGTGTTTTTCGCCATATGAAATTCATCATTTTCATCAAAACCTTTCATGAACACCTGATTATCGTTAACATTATGAGTAGACATTACCTAATCTAAGTTCATTTCGTTTCAGGGTGGTATCTACCTGTTTGAACTAGCTGACTGGTATGTCCTCACTTATGCTTTATTATTCGGCTCTTCACTCGAGGCTTTCATGGTGTGTTGGATATATGGTAAGTGACCATTCTTACTGGATTATTATACCCCGTAATGATAGATCGGGGGGGGGGGCATATAGTGATTCACATGTCTGTCTGTTCGTCTGTTCGTTTGTCTAGACGTTATTTCGTCCAATCTGGTTAACCCAAATTGACCGGTTCTTCTAGCATTATTATGGCTTGCTACGAAGCTTTCCGACTTGCATGGATGTTGTATATGACCACTCTCCACATGCCTGTATCACCTGACTCAAATTTGACCTTCACCTTGACCTTATTTTGGACTTAAGACTTATTGAAATGGCTTCCACAGGGGCATATGTGTTTAATGAACGCAGTCTTGTTTTCTTTATACAGTTAACCCTGTCTGTAAACACCATCTATAAGAACAGTAGAGGTTGGGTGCACACTTCCAGATCAAGAGGTCCCCAATTAAACCCCATCTAGACCACTGGTTAATGTCTCTGAGAAAGAATAACCAACATGCTCCACTTGTCAATGACCAAGCGGTTAAATGGTACCTGTGATTGATGTTGAATGCACACCACAAGGAGAAAAATAGTCTACGTACAGAGACTCGAATGCAGGTTTCCTCAGGTACCCAACGATCAGAGTCAGTTAAAATGTCTGAAAACTGCTGAAAACAGCTGTCGAAAAATGGTAACTTATTTTTTTTTTAAACTTTTAAGATTCATCTTACTTTTAAGGTGCTGACAGATTTGCAAAAGATATTGAGTTGATGATGGGAAGGAAAGTCTCCAAGTTTGTGAGAATTTGTTGGTGTATCTTCATGACTGGATTTCTAACAGTGAGTACATCATTTAACCCATTACTCCATGGAGACACAGATGCAAGACACAAACTTAAACAATAAAATAAACCCATCCATGTATCAAGAAATGATCAAATTAAAGCCATTCCAACAAAGGTCAACAAATGATGAAATTTTCTATGGAACAAAAAATGCATTTTTAAATTTTCTGTTTCAAATTTTATTTTCAAGAAAGTACAGGATGTGTCTGGCTGTCATGTAAAGAGTCAAGCTATTTCGCTTTAACCATTGGTCAAATCTTGATGAAACTTCACATGAATACTAAGTACCAAGCCTAGTTATGTATATTGTCAAATAATGTTTGCCAGATTTATGGCCATTAATTTTGTGTGAGACATATACACTTAAAGTTTTCTGTTTAAAACCATTCAATATTTATTTTAAAGTTTCGTTTTATGGTAACATTATTTTATGACATTGTGACAAATTACTTTCTTTCAGGCAACATTTTTAAACATACTCTTCACATATTCGGCACCAAACTATGGCGGTGTTTACGAATACAAACCATATGCTATCGCTATTGGTATATTACTGGCTCTGATTCCATTTGTGCCGGTGTTCGGTATGATGTTCTGGCAGCTATACCATACTGAAGGAACAGTCATTGAGGTATGTTTTATTCAATTGGCAGCAGTGGACCCTCTGGACTTAATGGACAAAAATCTCATATGATTTACACCCGTTTGAGGCTTTGAATCTGATCTCACCAGCCCTCTAAGAAGGATAGCTACTTAGACCCCTTGAGAAAATAGTTGAATGAACCCTTCCTTAGAGAAGAGTTGGCCAGACTACAAAACACCTGAGAAAAGTTTCTGGAATGTTCGTGAAAACCCTAGCTCTTTCCAAATAGACTCCTTGTAAGTTTTTCATGTGCCCTGCCTGGTGTACAGCGCCATTACATGCAAAAACTACTCCAGGATAACTAACATTAACCAGTTCATGTTTCATTAGGTGAGAAACATGAAAACAATTGTTCAGAAAATGACAAAGTAACCCATCTTTTAAAGATGAAACTTTGACAATCAATGAAAGAGGAGTATAGTGCAAGTTTTATATTGAGACTTTATTTTATCAGGATTATCTCCCTTTGATTCCAATGAACATTTGATTCTAATTAGTCTTTGATTCCAATTAACCTATGTATTCCAATTTGCATTTGGCTTGAATTAGCCTTTAATTCCAATTAGCATTTGATTCCAATTAACCTTTAATTCCAATTAGCCTTTAATTCCCATTAGCCTTTGTATATCAATTAGCCTTTGATTCCAATTAAACTTTGTATTCCAGTTAGCCTTTGATTCCAATTAAACTTTGTATATCAATTAGCCTTTGATTCCAATTAAACTTTGTATATCAATTAGCCTTTGATTCCAATTAAACTTTGTATATCAATTAGCCTTTGATTCCAATTAGCCTTTGATTCCAATAAGCCTTTGATTTCATGTGTTTCTCTTCCAGAGAATTAAATACTTGGTACAACCATCATCAGCATGGCAACCAGTAGATGATAAAGCCAAGGAAATCTACAAGTCAAACCCATATGTTTACAAGGAGACGTTGTGGCAACGAGTACGCCTGAACCTGCTCGGTGACGATGACACACCATGGATATAAAATGGAAACACATTGATCATTATTATATTGGCACATTTTTTATACTTCATTCAAACACTATTCTTTATTAAAGATTTTTCCTATGGAAAACAGGCACAATTGATTATAAGTGATAAGTGATGGTTGGTCTGGAATCAACATTTATTTTGTGTCACACCCATTGTGTAGGCACATTTTCTGAAATGTGGTGATGGAGTCCAAGAAACTTCATTAAAAATTTAAAATCCAGGAGATTTTCTAGATTTTTTATAAAAGAAATATATTTTCACCTCTAGATTTTCAGCAAATTTTCATGTATTTAAATGCTTTTAATTCTTATCTGTCACGACATATTGAAGCAAAAAAGTCACAAGGATGCAGGAAATTGTGCCCATAACTCAAATTGTATCTTAATTATGATGTATTTCAACAAATGAAGTTGTGCACTGTGTTTTTTTTTGTACATGCCTATAAGCAACATTTACACATGTTTTTATGGATTTTCATATCTTTGTTTTATTGTACATTTTTTATGTATCATAAACTAGTATATCTATTAATATAATGTAATATCAAGGATATTACTCATATCAAAGTTCATTCAGTTCAGGGTAATTTCATGTTGTGCAGAATCTGCTTCTTTTACATATTTAAATAGCTGTCCTTTCAACTCAATACCCATTTGTTGAAAGGACAACTAACTATTGATGCATATTATTTATATGTCATAGTTTTGAGATATATTGAGGCAAATAATGAACATATACATGTCAATAGCCTGCCCCTTCAGCATTATCAATATGCCTCACACAAGCATTATTTTATCTAGCATTATACCTTTTGCATTAAAATGTATTATAAATATTTGTTTGCACCTTGGTAACAGTATTATCCAAATATTAACAGTATTACCAGTATTGCGAAAGAAATCCAGTATTGAAAATGCATTGCGATGTTTTATCACAGAACAGTTTCTAATACAGACTCAGGTCCTATTTATCATAAATGTTTCTCCAATAACATACAGTATATTCTCTGGTAATCAAGCCATTTCACACCAACTGAAACCAAGAGTACCGTTTACGAGTGCTGGATGTTCAACTTTCTCAGTTTTTTGTAGTAACAAGGGCAGATAAACTGAATAAAAAAAGGTCAAATGATTATCAGCCCTGTCAGAAACTATGCTAAGTTTCAAGTAGATACCTTTGATAGTCTTTGAGAAAATAACTCTGACAGTAAACTAACTATCGCACAAGTAGACGATCCTGTCACGACAATAGCTCAAATTTGAACTAAAAATGTTAGTCCGAACCCCTGTGAAAAATTGTTTTGATCCATATATTCTGTTAAATGTACATGAATTATGGCTGGTTTGCAGCAAGTGTGATGTAATAATAGGAATCAAGCACAATTAGTTTTGTAATATTTGTAATTTAATACATTTGTATTATTCCATTGCTGTTTTATTAGTTTATACCCTCTTATTTTGCTTGTACAATGCTTTAATTGTATATAATTTGATGAATGTATCCGGTTTTCCTTTTACATACTGTAAAATCATTTAATTTCAATAGGACAAAATTTCGTTGTTTGGGTAAAAAACACTATTTTGATGAGATGTTAAGTCGCTGATTTGCGTAACAGGTAATAAATACAAGGGTCAAAATAATTGTTGGATGGGATTTGATTTTGTGATTGAAGGTGAACCATGAAATTTATTCCTCCATGAAAAATGTATGATTTTACAGTATTGTTTTTGTGTACAATGTGTATTTTACCACAGGCTGAACTCAGAACTTTCCTGACTATAAATATTTTTTCATTTTTTTTAACTATGATGGTAGATTTTTTGTGTAGAGCCTTCAATTTGTTTTTACATGCTTGCCAGAGTTTAATTTAATTTTGAGTATTTATATTTTAATAAGAAAATTATATTTATGTATAAATTTATGAATCATACAAGCCATGGGCATAATGCCTTAATTTCAGAAAATAAACTGTAACTATAAAAGATGCCTACTATGGGGAATTTCATCTACAAAATATTAGATTTTCTTTAAGATAAGATGCAAGCCCTTCCAAAGGGCCATTTTCACACTTTCCTACACAAACACTGTTCAAACATATTTCTTTAGCTACCGGTAAATTCAGTATATAAAAATTCACATGACCATAACAGTGTCAATACTTTGAACATTTTCAACAAACAACTTTCATTTTCTCCAGAAACATTCATTCTTTGCAGTATAGTGCAGCACTCCTAGGGTCTTATTCACCAACATTATAAGGCTGAAACTCAGACTTAGACTTAAAATTGTAAAACTCAAACTTAGACTTTAAATTGTCAACATTTATAATCACTGCCATTTCTTTGCAATTTGATTTAACCATGTAAAATTTTATATGATTATTTGTTGTTGTACCCACAGAACATGTATACCTATTGGTATCAAAATCGGTACAACATGAGAGCGAATAGAACATTTTACAATGTAAAGTTTTACGTCTGAGTTTTACACTTTCAATGTTAGTGAATGAGGCGCATGGTTATATTTTTTATTGAGGTGGTAATTGCTTGAGGGTTTATAGTACCATCTCTTACACTGTCTTATATTTGTATCACTTTCATGCATTTTTATATCTTTTTTAATTGTTTTACTTTGTACTATCAAAGTATTAGAACGAAATGTAAATTAAACACTTATTTTGCAAGTTTCATTTTCTTCTACTTTGGACAAAGAAACTGACAGTTTTTTTAACCGGATTGATATGATCAATCGCCCAACCTCCTCAAAACAGCTATTTCCACTCAGAATAACCTACAAACAAAATAAATGGAACAAGAACGGACCAGGGCCCGTATTCATAAAGCTTCTTAGGGGAAAATATTCTCTATGTGATATATTTACCTAAGGTTTTATAGAAATTCCCTTAGTTTTATATGATTTCACCTTAGATATCTGAAACATCATCAAGAAGGTTTCAGATATCTAAGGTGAAATCATATAAAACTAGAACCATCACTGTCGTGATCAGGGCCCTGTCGTTATCATTGTCAATAAGTATTGCAAGTTTCATTTGAATGTCTTGAAAAGTTTTTGAACTATGGCCAATGTTAAAGTTTTGAAGTCGAAAAAGGGGCACAAGCCAAAATTTATTAAAGCTAGAGTTGTTGCCCTTTGCTACACATGTGCGTATTGTCACTGTCATTATGTATAGCAAGTTTCATTTGAATATCTGTAACGGTTTGAAGTAATGTAGAAAAAAAGATGAAAAATGAGGAAAATTGTAATTTTACAAAGGGTCATAATTCTTACAATATTGTAGCTGGAGTAACATAACTTGGCATACAATAGTGTATTGTTGCTGTGACCTTATGTTTAAAGTTTGAAGTCGATACCTTTATTGGTTTGCAAGTTATTAAGAAAAAAAACATGAAAAATGTGGACGGACAGACGGACGGACGGACAGGGTGATTACTATAGGGCACCTGCAAAAAATTTGCAGGGCCCTAAGGGAATTCCTATAAAACCTAAGATTAATATATCAACCTAAGGAATATTTTCCCCTAAGAAGCTTTATGAATACGGGCCCAGGAAGTAAAATTGTTGTTGCAGCTGAAATTTTATAGGAAACACATTTTGCAAAATTTCAGGCAACCATTTTTGTACACACATGACTACATCATTCTGTTTTCATGTTTCTCCGTTGTTTAGTGGTTAGTGTGCTCGTCGTCTAATTTGGCGAATCAGGTTCACATCCAGGTGAAGGCACATATATATGCCTGCCATATTTCAGTTTCAGTACAAACTAATCAAACAAGACTATTGCCAAGCAATGAAAGCCCCTACCGATAACCAATTGTAACAGGGTAGTGTGAGTTTGGCGCCGTTAAACTAGTTTAAGCCTCCTACAGTTCTCACCAGACTGTCCAAGGTGTTTACCCTCAGAGTATTTTGGTTTGTTTTACGTTTTAGGCTCCCAACAAAATTTAAGTATGAAAATTAACAAAGGGGAATAACTCAAAAATTAAGTAAGGCAGAGTTATGGTTCCTGTGCACTGCACTTCTCCTAATTGTTATCTATACACATGTAAAATTTCAAATTCATAGCTTGCTTAGGTTTGAAGTTATGCTCCGGACAAAAAGTGTGACGGACTGACGGATAGACTGACGGAGCGCAAACCATAAGTTTCACAGGTAGGGGAATAATAAAGGTTCAAGTTGCACCAAAAAGAGAAAATATTTCGAACAATGCTCCAGTTTGTTCATAAGGGTGTTCCATTATTTGGAATGTGTCAAACGTTACAAACACATCTGTAAGGTACAGAAAAGGGAGGTAACTGCTTTTGAGTTTCGTCAAACTCACTGCAAAGAGTTATAATGTTTCTTGTATAACTAACTGACACAACATTCTCGTTCAACCAGCGTGTTTTTCATCCGTAATACAGTCTAGGGACTTGACTATACACTGATTCATGAGAATGCTGACACTCAGGCTGGACAACTTTATTCCACAAAAATTTTAATATTAAAACACTAAATTTCTCATTTTGCAACTACCATATTTATTCAATCTTAAAATGTTTACGAAAAATTAAAGCCCCTGCCTATTAGATAAAACCTTTAATTAAAGTATAACATAACAACTAAAGTGTGTTTAAGCCTTTTATAAAAATAGCATAATAATTTCTTTAAAGAAACAAAGCATAAAATGCAACTATCAACATTTATAAATGCACACTGACATTAAACGAACACATGTATACTTTTTGGAACTTAATACAGAACAAAACACAACATGACTTATTTCTGTACAGTACAGAGAATTTGACATGATCCTTAACCTTCTGTTAGCATCATGTAACAGCTGATATCTATACTTCATTTACTGTAAAATCATTTAATTTTGATAGGACAACATTTCGTGGTTTTGGTAAAAAAGAACATTTTGATGGGACATTAATTCATGGATTATGCATTCAGACCTTAAATACAATGGTCTAAATTATTGTTTGATTACATTTCAATTTCGGTTGAAGGTGAACAATGAAAGCAATAAAATTTAATCTCCCATGAAAATTAATAATTTTACAGTACCAGTATACCCTGGTTGTATGTGCTCACAAGAAGGAATCACAAAGACGCTTGATGTGTAATACAAACACTAAGATGACGGACCTATATTGCACAATTCGCTTGCAAAAATTTATACATGTACATTCAAAGCCAGAATCATATAATTATCGCAGTGCCAAACCAAAACCCTGTAACTCAATTTTGACGCGAAAACCTTTTTTGACGTCCCGCGCATTTGTGTCTTGTCGCCATCTAAGTAGCGCGATTGGCTATTTAGATGGCGACAAGACAGAAATGCGCGAGAGGGACGTCTAGCAGATGTGGATGCTGCAAAAAAAGTTTTCGCGCAAAAATTGAGTTACAGGGTTTTGGTTTGGCACCGTCGATATATTCATGCATAACGGTCAGAGGATCCAATCAAATTTTCAACTCTGTAATGGCAAATGATTTCGTAAATAAGGCAGAAATATCTCTCTAGCAAAACATGATTAGGTATCATTCAGGCCAAGATGGTCCTAAAAATGGATCACCTGAGTATGCTGAGCAAAATTTCTATTTGGTCACTTTTCAACCCCCAAATATTTCAAGTGGGATAATATTTTTAATGATATTCTACACACAGAAATATTTTGCATATGACTTCCAACCAAATTATCAAAAATTCAAAATTACTTATCTAAGTATGCATGGTCAGTCATGCAATCAATTTTGCATTTTTGCCATATGCTGCGTTAGGAATGCAATTTTTTCACCAAAATCTATCAGAAAGTGTTTTGTGTCGACTCTTCATATTGAAAACCACGAAAAATGGCGATATAGTCTATCGAAGAATCTGCAAAAAAATACTTGGGGGTTGAAAAGTGACTAATTAGAAATTTTGCTCAGTGTATCATAGACTCAGATGAGCATATATTTATATGAAAGGTGACTTAAATAATTACAAGCTTAAATCGAACTTCAGAATGTATACACTTGTACAAAAATGTGATATAAAAGTTTTATAAATAAATTACATACATTAACAACTTTAAATAATACATGAGAGACTAGGGGGCAGTCAGCAAAAGTCGTGAACATTGATTTAAAATTCTACTATAGCTTGGCGAATTTGACACAAACCTGAACTTTTGATTAGCATAATTAAACAGTCGATATCTTGTCTGTATTTATAACATATGTTGTATGTTTTCATAGTCAGGGAGTATCATGAAGACGCTCAAGATGTAATACAAACACAAAAGTGAAAAACTGATATTGCACGATTCGCTTGCAGAAATTGATATATTCAAAGCAAGAACCTTGTTATATATTCATGCATAAAGGTCAGGTTTGTGTCAAATTCGCTGAGCTATACCTGTATTCTGTCATCTTCTCAGGATAATCATTACATACTGCCGAATTGAGAGAAATGTTCACGACTTTCCCAGACATCCCTCGTAAATACATATACTATGGCTCAATCAAGCAATATACCCCCTCATCAAAGATGGGGGGAGGGGCATAAACATCAAACAAGTTAGGACACTGTTTTTATTAAATATACAAATATAACATGTATTCTATAAAACTCAACATGGCACATAGATGCAACGTTCCCATACAACCTTTGGCACTCAAGATTTGTATGATTTGCGTAACTATGTAGAAAATTCAAAAGTCAAATACTAAGTTTGTAAAAGTGAACCAAATAGCAATCATATTACATTTGATTGGTAAAAAATAACTGAATATTTATTTACTATGGAAAGCAACACTGCAACACAATTATGCCCTTGTGGTAGCCTTGTCCATAATAACTAGCTAAGTCAATCAAGTTTCAAAAGTTTTGTAACAAACGGATGGACAGACAGGACAATCTATATGCCTCCACTGCTCTGCATTGTAAGATGCCGGGCATAAACAACTGGGGTTTTAAACCAGGAACAGAACTCTCCTAAAAATTGGAGCATAATTTTCACCTGCTGATAAATATATCTAAAAAATTTCATGATCACAGTTAAATACTTATGGAGTTACAGGTGACATAAAAAAGCTGGCATCTTTTCTGTATACTAAGTTACTGTAAAATCATTAATTTTTATGGGGGTTAAATTTTGTGGTTTTCATGGTTTACTTACCACCATGAAATCAAATCCCAACAAACAATAATTTTGACCCTTGTATTTATCACCTGAAATGCAAAATCCATGAATTAACATCCCATCGAAATTGTCTTTTTTACCAAGACCACAAACTTTCGTCCCATTGAAAATAAGATGATTTTACAGTATATGGGAGTAAGTTAGAAAATCTGAAAACCCTAATATCCTGAAAACTTGCCAATTAAAAAAGTGATAACATAGAAAAGCAAACATTTTGGCACACTCGAAACCTGAATTCATAAATAATGATTATGCCAGAAAATGAGATTAAGCACCAAACGTGGTAAAAAAAATAGAACACAAAATTGACTTGTTAAATGCAACTTTATGATTCTAGCATAGTAAATATGATATAAATAAATAAAGTGCAGACTGGCCAAAAAGTATACCGGTATACAAAAAATCTACTACTCTAAAAAATTTAAAGTATCACACATTTTGATTAAATTTATATCATTCACCTCTCCGGTGAGATATCCTTATCCTATGTAGAACCTAGTGTCGAATCCTTATAATCTCCCATGAAGGGTTTCAAATCTAGCAAAAAGTCATCCTCACTACACTTGACAATTTGTAAATCATTCCTTTAAATCTTAACAAGTATGGACAAACTTAGCTGACATCCAACTATAACAACAGAAGCCCAGCTAAATGTGGGAATTATAATTCACTGACTTAGAATGAGAAGTTTGTACCTACAAAATCAATACTTTGAGGAAAAAAAATGTCTGACAATCACGCTTTACTTATGGTAAAACAAGCTTTTTCATCTTCAGTTAAGCCAACATGACAAATTTGATTTTCATGAAAATAGACTCGGATGAAGTGCCTTATGATGTCGATTTCAAATATGCATTATTCTTATAAGGTTGTATGTGGCACTTACAACCTTCTCATTCTACGTCAGTGAACTCGGTGAACCTTCTAATATTAAGGAGTAAAATGTATGTTAAATGCAAAATAGACTAATTTAAAGAAAAAACAACATAATACTAAAATAACTAGGTTGCTAAATGCGGAGATATATCACATTTGGGGTCAGGTGACAATGAGCTCCACCTGGTGTCGGAACATATATTCAAGGGAAGACAACTCTGGGGAAGATTTCTAGATGAGCACGTATCCTGAATACTCCACGAAAAACTTGTCAAGTCGTCCACCCACTGTTCTAAATCTGGTCCAACTTTATGTCCATTGATCACAGAATCCTTAAACAGCTTAGGCTGATCTTTTATTCCAAGTTTTTCAGTGAAATCACTGTAATTTGATAACGTATATAGACCCTCAGGGCCATTATGTAATTTAAACACTTCCGATAAAGTTAAATCCCTTCCCTCTGCTGTAGTTGTATATGGTAACACAATAAACTGTACTTCTACACACACTTTGTGCTTATATAATAACTTAACAGTCCACACGCCTGGCCTGAGCGGGTGTTTAAATTTTGGCTTTTGAAGATCTATTCTACTAGTTTTATCAATATTTAAGTCTTCATACGCAGCTACCATACCCGCAGGATCAACCCACGCTACTACTAGGTTGGATTCTATACCATAACCCCAGACATGACGTAGACCAATATCACTATAGGGACCTAGAAATCTTGCATAGTTACGGAATAAAAGTTCCTTCACATCAAAATCTGTACCCACCTGAAAATTGCAAAAAAAATAAAATTTTAAGGCGATGATAATAAGTTTATTATCTTTGTCAGTCAAAGAAAAGAACCTTGCAACTATGAAAACATTCTAGTTTGAAGTAGGTATTACATTAACCCTTCATTCTATAGACACATCAATGTTGAGGGCAAGGTGCAAAACTATAGGAACTACATTATTATATTTAAGAAGTTACCATAGTTTTACACCAAGCCATTGGTTTACTTTCAATTACATGCCCATCAATATATTTCATCATAGAGTATGGAGGGAGACAATTCAATTACAGAAATGGACAATTAAAGACAATAGGGGTCATCTACTGTTGCTGGCCAACATCCATGTAAAGTTTCGAGATCCTAGGGCAAAGCGTTGATGGGGGGGGCATAAAAATCAATGGCTGTAACACCCCAATATACCCCCTATTCTTAAGAAAGGGATTTAAATCAAAGCTCTTACCTCCAATGATTGTAATGACCCTATGGGACCTAATGGGTCTAGGACGTTATAATGTTGTTTAAAACTGAACTGACTTTCCAGTGTGACTGGTTGTTTCAACCCGGACATGGTAACATTGTACTTTATAAGTAACCTGAAATACAATATACAAACTACAGTTAACCTCTGTAGAGCAACGACATGTGGGAGCAATAAATATTGACTGTTGTTTAGAGGTGGTTCATCTAGATTGCAGAGGATAAAATTAGAGTAAATATAAGATAAATTTTGAAGGTGTTGTTATAGAGAGGCTGTTGCTCTACAGAGGGCCACTTTGGAGAAGTTGTTCTTTATTTACATTCTCTATTGAAATTGAATGCTTCAATAAAATATTCTGTGAAAATAGTTCTTTCTTTATTGATTCAGGTTTCAACCCATTGGTCAACTATTTTTCAATTACATAAGGTGGCTGATTCGCCTTACAAGATTTTCCTTATCACCAGGAAACAACAACTTCTCTACTTATCGATTTCGATATTTCTTTTGGATCTAGCGATTTGTGAATGACCACGAAGGTTTAATTGTACTATTCACACAGCATCGCATGCTATCTTTGCGGAATAAATCTGATATAGCCTGTTTATAACATGACATGCAGAAAATAATGCTCGATTCTCACATACATTGTCATTATATGATGAACATGTGTCATTATTATGATGCCCGTTTGTCATTTAAATATATGATGTAATTTGTCCTTATGTGATGAGCATTTTTCATAAAAAATAGTAAGTGTTTCCTCGGCCGTAAACGTCATCCATATTTTTCGTCCTCGGCCGTAAAAGTCATCATCACCAAATCTCCTCGGCTGTAAACGTCATCATTTTGTCGCATACTAGGGTCTCTTTGACAGGGACAATCATTGGTTTCAGGGCACGGACACAGTTGTAACTTTACAGGATTGTTCATAGATGAATTTTCGTTAGATCTGTGAGGTTAAATAGTTCAATACTAGCACAAACTGTTTGATTTCGGACAATGTATATGAGAATTGAGCATTATTTTCTTCGTGTTGTGTATAAACAGGCTCAATCAGATTTATTCATCAAAGATAGCAAGCGAGGCTGTGTGAATAGTACAATTAAACCTTCATGGTCATTCACAAATCGCTAGATCCAAAAGAAATATCGAAATCGATAAGTTCTGGTAAATATTATAACCCCACTACTTACCCGTCATCAGTATTTACCTCGGCCGTAACGCATCACTCGGCCGACCACGCATCTGGTTATACCGTGTGCCAAAGACCAGGGAAGGTTAAAATGTCAAAGGGTGCCTAAGCGGCTTAACAGCTGCAAAGAGCCTTAGGAAATTGGTAACTTAACTTATTTACGTAATGTAAAATCCTGGTGAATCATTGAAGCTGAATAAGCATAGGAAAAACCAACACTCACCTATGAAAATTATCAGCTACACGAAGGACATGAGATTCTAGAATATGGATATTTGATACAGCGCATGTTGATGACACAGAACCTAGAGCCTTCATATTACGTCTGACTAGTGAATGAAAGTAGGATGTATATAACTGGCTTGTCTTACTTGGCGGGTCTAAATGATGATAAACATTTTGCCAGTAATAAGTCATCGCAGGTGAGTCTGAAAATAAGAAATGTTCTTTTAGTGGGAGTCTCAGCAAAGTAGATGCAAACGCAAGTGAAAGAAGATGAAGCTTGAAGCGAAAGTAGATGAATACTTCAAAGTGAAAGTAGATCAACACTTCAAAATGAAAGTAGATTAAGAATTAAAGTGAAAGTAGTTGAACATTTGAAAGTGAAACTAGATCGATACATGAAGTTTAAATTTGTCATTATTTTAAAATAACTAATATTATAACAAAGCAACTACCATTCTTATAACACGGACATATTGAAAAAGAGTGAAGAGCTTATAAAATTTTGGTTGACTAAATGTTCTCCGTACCTGTATTATCTTGTACCATCATACTATCCACACTGTTGATAATGTCTTGATTGATGATAGGCTCAAACTTTCGTGCAAAAAATGCCAGCTTGCCTTTATATGTCTGAAATATGGTAGAGTTATACTTTATATAGAATACAGACAATTCACAGATACATTGTGGGAAAAAAAGTGGGAATGAAGTCTAACAAGAGCTGTAACTTTAGAAAATTTTCAAACTTATTGATATCCATCCAGAAAAACATCAAACACAAAACAAATATGTCTGCACAACTTTATGTCAGAGAAATGTTTGAGACATGACTTACCAGAAGTCTATCAAAGTCGACAGTTTTGAAGACACTAGGTGAGCATCCACACCAATCCACCTGATTCTTATGTTGACATTTACAGCCTTGTTTACGTTTCCAGTTTGTTAGATGTAGGTTATTATCTATCCATGACTCACAGAATCTACTGTTCAACAATAACACATGGAAGAACGACTGAAAAAGATAAAAGTATAGATCCGGGGTGTAGCCAGGCTTCAATTTATGTCATATACACAAGCCCAGAAGTTTGTGGTATGGTTGGGGCCTTCATGATTCAAGAAATTTTGGACTTCATTGTCATGTTGTCAATATTTATATTTTTACTATTCAAATTAATGTTTAGCTTAAAAAAGCCTTTGATTTATGCCATTTTTACAGTGATATAATAAAACTAGTTTTGCTGACATTAAATAGTTAATTATTAAACAAACCAACCAATAGGTGTGAGTTACTGAACCTATGTCCAAATAGAGAAATATAAACAGCTATTAACTGCAGTAGCAAATTTTAAAGAAGCACATAACCCACTCAACGCAGGAAAAGATCTGAGATTAGTATTGTACACTTGTTTCACAGTACAGCTATTATTTACATACAAACTTTTAGCTTTCTCATTTATGCTAAGCGTATAGCAAGGGAATTTACTGGAACCATTTTTCGTAATGTTTCGCATAATATATCCATCATTAGCTATTATATATTATACAAACCTCTACAGGTAGTAATGTATATTTGTAGAACTCCTTCAATCCAGTAATCAGCTGATCAGATGATCTGATAGAATACTCAACAAAGTCCCGGTACAACCCTATCCAATCACTGCCTCCGTCAAGCCTTATACCCTCCGGTAAGTCACGCTTTCCTATACGCCATAAATGATTGTCACATTCATAAAACAACCAATTCAAACCTTGTTTCTTGATAAACCTGTAAAATAAACACAGGCTTCTATCTATAGAATTTTAGACATGTGTACAACCAGAGTTCTCAATAAGTTTTAACTTAGAAGGCCTAATCACTTAACCAACAGGCCTATAAGGTCCTTAATGCAACTATTTTTTTCAAATTGTGAATAAATTTCACATTTTAGCCAGCTCAAAATGGTTTTTAAGCAGTCAATTTGGCCTGAAACCTGCTAATATTGAGAACAACACTGACAATAAGACCAAAACTTATTTTTTTACTATATTAAATAACCATATGCGCTTGGGTCCATATTTTTGCATGCCAAAGAAAAATTTTAACTGATACAGTTGCCTGTTAGAATGATCAAAATCGTAAACATTGACTGAGTTTATGCAGAAAGTTGTTTGTAAAGCATGCTGTGTTTAGCTTGCGAGTTCCAAGCTTTAATGAAATTGCAAAAACAGAAAATTTGTTGAAACAGGTCGTTCTCAGGGATTACTTTTGAGGTAAATTGTATACATAACTAAGATTGCACTTTGTATAGGTTAGATTTGCTCTATAGCTCAATGTAAATTGGCCATAGTAGGCCCCAATTTTCAACTTCTTTTAGTCTATGGCCACCTGGACCACATATATCATTGTAAAGAGGGGCAGTTAAGCTTCAAAATAATGCAATAAAAAAGGGGGGTCATGTATCTTCTAAGAAAGTTTCTGTCCTTCAAACACGGTCTATCCGTTTTTACGCATGTCCGGATTTATAAGTTCTGGGTTTTACCCTAGTCTACTTTCACTTTGGTATCAAGAACAAAATAGCGGAATAATACAAATATTACAGTTAAAATTACTACACCACATGCATATTTACCAACCATTTAAACTCAATTTCATCATTCAACTCCACATTTGTCAAGAAATATCTCCATTTACAGGCAAACCAAAGTTTTTTTAAGGACTACTTAAGTGTATCACCACTTGGTCCGCGGAGGCATTTAGTGGTTCTTTACCTTAAGACAGCCTAGTTTTACTTATAAAAGTGTTTTTTGCACTTTTTTCAATACTACTATGTACAGTAAAAACTCGATATTAAGACCACCAACGGGACCGGCACAAAGTGGTCTTAATATCGAGTTGGTCTTATTATCGAGTTTGGGTGTATTGAGTTAATCAGTTTGATTTTATGATTTTTTTTTAAAATTTTAATGTCACTTTTGATCTTCCATAGTCAACAGATGTGGTACATTTCAACAATCAGCAGTCCATTCAATTATCCTACTTCACGAAAAGTAGAGGTCAAGTTAAATCACCTGAGTTTTCCCAATCCCATACTGTTCTGCTAATTTCCTCTGACTTTTCCCTGGACTATCTTTAATCAAATTAAATTTCTCTATCACATTAAGCTCTACACGCTTTCCACTCATCGTGGAGATTTAGCTAATTTATAACTTTGTAGAAAATGCAGATGTTTACCAATTGCAATCAAATTGAATTGTGATTAAATAATTTGGTCTTTAACTTCTACAGTGTACAAATTCAATCCGATAATTACGAATGTTTACACAATTTTGTTTGTCTGTCAATTAACGACTTTAACAATCAAAGAGATACGAAATGTGTGACCCCTCTCTACTCAATTAAAGGTATAACAAAGGACTAACAATAAAAGATCCACCTCACGGTTAGTTTATGACGCCTGTGGCGATTAAATTGCAGTCAATTAGTGCATCGAATTAACAACATGTCACCATTTACGACCTTGACCGGCAGTTCGACTAAAATCAATACTATCCGTACTGAAACGGCACGTGGTCGTTGAATCGAGTTGAAGGTGTGACTTTATGCATTGTTCGGGACCAAATTAGTGGTCGCATTACGCAATATCGAGTTGCCCGCATTATCGAGTTTTGCGACCATTGATTTATATAGAGAAAACATCGGGACTGAGAAAAAGTGGTCGTAATATTGAGTTGGTCGTATTTTCGAGTTGGTCGCATCATGAGGTTTTACTGTATATGCAGCACACAACAATCAATTCTAGACAAATTGTGCATGAATTCTAGAAAAAATGACAAACACGCATATGCGCCTTTAAGGAGAAATTTGGCCAGCGCCTGCAAAATATTATAAATAGTGATTTTAAATTGGGTTTTATTTGTGAAAAACTGTTTCACTGAACACTAATTATGCTTTAGATGCCTAATAATGTGTCTATTCTTCATATTTAATCACAATTACCCCTGTCTGACACTATAATTAGGTCAATTTTGGCATAAAAATGTCAATTTTAGAAGAAAAAAATCTGAAATTTTCTAGATTTTCATGATAAAAATCCAAATTTTCACTTTTTTAGACAATTTAAACAGATAAAAGTGGTCAAAACCCTATCTGGGATGCATTTCCATACATTTGAATGCAAAAAAATGAAAACATGAATTTAATAGAATTTTACCCTTCTTTAGGTTAGAAACCACCAAATAGATTTGCTCTATAGCTCAATGTAAATTGGCCATAGTAGGCCCCAATTTTCAACTTCTTTTAGTCTATGGCCACCTGGACCACATATATCATTGTAAAGAGGGGCAGTTAAGCTTCAAAATAATGCAATAAAAAAGGGGGGGTCATGTACCTTTTAAGAAAGTTTTTGTCCTTCAAACACGGTCTATCCGTTTTTACGCATGCCCGGATTTATAAGTTCTGGGTTTTACCCTAGTCTACTTTCACTTTGGTATCAAGAACAAAATAGCGGAATAATACAAATATTACAGTTTTACTACACCACATGCATATTTACCAACCATTTAAACTCAATTTCATCATTCAACTCCACATTTGTCAAGAAATATCTCCATTTACAGGCAAACCAAAGTTTTTTTAAGGACTACTTGAGTGTATTACCACTTGGTCCGCGGAGGCATTTAGTGGTTCTTTACCTATATGATTATCAATGAATTGATACAATGACTTACGTAGGTGTCTCTCTTCCATTGGATTTCAAGAAGTTATTTCCTCTGTATTTTGTCAAAAACATTGTTAGTAGATCAACAGTTCTGTAAGTTAGAAAAGATGACATAAATGAAGCAAGTCGAACAGCAAGAAACACCAGACTATAAATAAGCCATCGACAGGGATCATAACTTGTTTACACATAACAGATAGTTGCACAACTTTATGCACTGATTAACATGTTTGTATACAATGCATATCAATAACTGGTGTCCGAAGTAAAGCACTTTGTAATACTTTCCACGGTAATCCATGCCTTCTATATTTCATCGAACTGGAAGTAACTGAATGAAGGCGCCTGGTAGCACATTGCTAAAGGCAACGGACACCTGTTCTACATGAATATCAATGATACTCTTCTACAAAAAGAGTCAAATTAATAAGGGATAGGGAGTCCTCCAGACCATCATTAGCCCTCCCCCACTGGATCAACACATGAGTATTTTCTGACCTATATGCTCAGTACTACAAATATCATGAATGGATCTTGTTTGCTGTCTGATCATAAGGCCCTGTACTTTGACAAAGCCTATTGACTGGACAGAATCAACCTGTCGTCAGACAGTGGTTGAAGTTATTTAGGTGTCTTTTGACACATTCATTTTTACTTATCAGCCGGACCGGGGTTCCCCCGACACCTAGACATCAGAGTAAGATCTGATACACGGACAATGTCTGCCGTCTGGACCATTTGTGACAACTCCATCAAGGTGTTAATTAGAACCTGTGAGGGTAGTGTCTATTCCTGGGTGCCATTGATTGATGTTGGCTGTCAAACTGACAGGGGAGAAATATTCTCCCCAGGGAAACTAGAATGTAGGTTTTCATAAGGTAGCCCAATGACTAGGGGAGGTTAAAGTGTGAAAGGGTGGTTGAGCGGCTGAACAGCTGAAAACAGCCTTCGAAAATTGGTAACGTAACTTTTTTAACTTAAGCATAAACAAGAATAAAAACTTACTTGATTGGATAATCACTTTCACTGAGATTTATATAATAATCCCAGTGCCAGTCCTTCATTTCTAACAACTGTGCCATGAATGATAGATGCGCCTGCAGTAAACTAGCTCCACCCCATATTGTAGAAAACCTCTCCTGTGACAGTCGAACGTTCGGTAGTTTCTTCTGAAGGGGTAACAATTCTCTGTACATGTATGTAGATCTCTGAATGATAAACAAATATAATTATATGATAGTAATACTATTTAATTGAATATTACAATGGGTGAAAGAGTCAATGACAATTCTTTATTTGATATCGGCCACCAGCCCATAAAAATAATATAAACATTTTTACAGAACATATATATAACAGGTTAATACCTGAAATAGACACACATAGTTGAAAACAAGGGGTAAATCAATAATTTCAAGTCGGGACAAAAATTGAAGTGCCAATAAGTTTTAGATAGTTACGAGATCCCTGGTAAAAAGATGGTCAAATGTGGAAAGGGGTGAATTTAGAGATAACCCTTTGCCTCCGGACCACCCAACTTTTCTCTGTCAAATGCAGGGTATATATACACCACATTTTTTATTTAACTACATCCAGATTTTATAATATGCATACATCTGTGTATTATTGTTTGTTCATTATTTTTGAAAACTGAGATAATTCCTATCATGTTTTGACATTTAATAGTACAATATTAATTGATAAATCTAAATTGAATAAAATCTTGCAGAAATTTCGTTTTTCTAATTTAATACAGATGTAAATCTAAAATATTTAGATGCCATTAGATTTGAGTCTATTTTTAGATACAAACGTTTGGTAAAACCATCACTCTATTTTTAGAAGTGCTCTATTTATGTCAGTAATTCCCAAATAATACAATCAATATTTAAGTCACAATCATGTAAATAGTTATAATCTATAGGTACAGCCTGTTAAAAGTCAAATGAGAACGGTTGTTCATATACTATCGTCCAACTGGTAAACTATGCTTATTTAGATTTAACAGGGTATTACCTGAGTTAAGGATATGCACCGCTATTCTTTCAAATGGGATAGTTCCCTCATTAGTATTGTTACAATTTTAGATATAGGGTATAGCAGGGTATTTTCGGTACCTTTAATCCAGGAAGAGAGTCCCAGTTAATGACACTAGAATGGATCAGTCTAATGCACTTACACTGGAAAGTTTATCTCTATGATTTTCATCTACTTAGGGTTAAGTGGAATATGGGTTTTACTGTAATTGCTAAATGTTAGTCACACAGTATAGTTTCGTAACTAATTGGACTATGGCCAATTCCTGCCGAACATTTCTCTGCCGACCATATATGGCAAATCGGTCAGGGCTTCCCTGCCGCTAAAATTACTGCCGGCAAAATTACTGGCGCAACTTTTATCTCTATATAAGAGGGAGGGAATTTGACTAAGAAAAAAAAGAAAAGAAAGGGAATTACAAGGAAGTCACTATATCTTAATCTCTGATAGTTGCTGTGAATATCATTCCAACATTCATTAATATTTTCACTTAATTAAATATTAGAATAACAGTAATAAAATATATTTGGACACATAACTGAATGGAACAATTATTGTGTGATTGAAAAATAAACTGTAGTAGAAGATATTGTCTTCGTAATTATTCAAGTTTATCTTGTGAAGGCAGCGGAAACGTTACCATTATCACCATTCTCGCTGTACTGGTGTAGTGGCCGACAAACTACAAAGGGTGCGGTGCCAGAAAGGTTGCAGTATTACTTATTGAATAAACAATAAGGGGTCTACAAAAGTGAGATTCAAATTTTTGACTTAGTGTATTGATCAAAACCCACACCTATAAACATTTGAGATGAACGCTTCAAATACCATAAGAGTTTACTGGTCGTCTCAACTTTAACTTTGGTTTTTATTAGTGGGGAGTTTTCGTATGTTAACACACTTATATTTATAGAATAATACATGGCTGAGCAGTGCCTTTGAGTGATAATCGCCCCAGTAGGCTGATAATTGCCCGAGGGCTTTAGCCCGAGGGCAATTATCACAGACCTACCGGGACGATTATCACTCAAAGGCACTGCTAAGCCATCTATTGTTCTGTATAATATTTATGTTGCAGCTTTTTCGTTTAAACAACACATTAAAAAAAACGTAACATGTTCCGTACTTGGTAAATCATTTGCTATTTGTAGAGAGTTATCGTGTCAAACTTGGATATAGGCCCGCAATGCGCACCTACAAGAGCTGTAGATCTAACACTAAAATGTTCGTAACTTTTTTAATATTGAACGGAAACCTATCATGTGGGTATTCATTTTCTTAATTAGATAATTTGCTACACGCTGATGTTAAGTTTAATGCAAAATTCTATAAAAACTGTTTTGCGGGGCAAAAATCTGATAATACTTATGAAAGGCCGATAATACTATTTTTCGAAGGCAAATTTGTTACTATATATAGTAACATAAGTATTATATAAGAATAAATACTGATCTGAATGACCAGTGTGGCATGACTTATGAAAGGCCGATAATACTATTTTTCGAAGGCAAATTTGTTACTATATATAGTAACATAAGTATTATATAAGAATAAATACTGATCTGAATGACCAGTGTGGCATGACTTTCTCACAGTAATTAGATATATTTCGCTGCTTTTTTCGCATACAAAGCTCAAATAGTCCAGAGAATTTGACAGAATCCTGACATTTTCATTAGCATTATAAGTTGACAGGAGATTTCTTATTTATATTAATGAACCATGCTGTATTTTTTCATAAGCAGGGAGTATCACGAAGACAGTCAATGTGTAAAACCTACAAAAATCTAAAGGACAGATATTGAACTATTTGCTTGCGGATATTGATATATTCAATGCAAGAGCCTTGTAATTACAGTCATGCATTATAAGGTCAGGATCATGTCAAATTGTCCAATCTATAATATTTGTGCATAAAGGTTGACGAGCAAGTTATACTTTTCGGATGATACAAAAAGATAACTTGGGGCTTCTTGGGCTATCAGATGCCATATCAGATCCACTAAATTGTAATGTCTGCATGACACACACACAAGACCTGTAAGACACAACAGGCGGACATGTGACATAGAAATATGTAAATATACTGACCTTGTCTACATGTATAAAGAAGTAATGTTGAGGTTTATAGAGTGTATTGATGAGACGTAGGACCTGCCTAACAGCTCGTCCATTCACAGTTAACACAAACACAATCCGTACAGGTATCAACGCTTTCACTGTGTTAGGATCAAACACTAACTCGGCCTTGTTCTTTATCTTCTCTATAAAAAATATACAACACTAAATAAAGTACCCTTGGAACAACAGTTAGCGGTATCATTGAAAACGAAAAAAAATATCAAAATTATGTTATAGACAAATAAAAAATTACCAAAAAATCTTTTCTTTTCTTTTTAGTCTTAATCAATGGTACAGCTACCTGTGCGTGGAACAGTTTGGTCAAGAATTTTTAGGACTCATCTTGAAATATCAACTTTCTTAAATGGACATAAATTATGTATCACCTCACAAAAATCTTTCCATTATCAATGGTCTTACTTTGACCTATTTTGATATCATAACTTTTAAGAAGAGGTTTGCATAGAAACAAATAGAATATACACCTGAGTAAACAAGCAATCTCTGAGCATAATATCCCCGCATGAGACATTCTGGTTCCAGGTACAGTTGGCACCACATGCCGTCTCTGGTAGGTCACCATACTTTCCATGTTAAACCGAATAACAAACCTACCTGGTAAGCCGGTACTGAAGATTCTCTGAGCATTATATCCCCCACATGTGACATTCTGGTTCCCGGGTTAGTTTGCACCACATGATGTCTCCGACAGGTCACCATACTTTCCATGTTAAACCAATAACAAACCTACCTGGTAAGCCGGTACTGAAGAGTCTCTGAGCATTATATCCCCCACATGTGACATTCTGGTTCCCGGGTTAGTTTGCACCACATGATGTCTCCGACAGGTCACCATACTTTCCATGTTAAACCAATAACAAACCTACCTGGTAAGCCCGTACTGAAGATTCTCTGAGCATTATATCCACCACATGTTACATTCTGGTTCCCGGGACAGTTTGCACCACAAGATGTCTCTGGTAGGTCACCATACTTTCCATGGCTGTTTCCACACCAACATTCTATCTTATACTGTACACCAGCATACTGATATCCTGTCAAATATAACCAGGACCACATTACTATGATACATCATCGTAACATGAACCAGGGCCCATACCCTAATCTCCCGAAGCATCTCAATCTGAGCAAGATCTCATCTCAAATATTGGAATGCACCTCAATGTTAATTTCCATTTCCATGTTAGGCTGGGCTCAAAGTGAGCTTCACTAAACAGCATTCGTAATCTGAGTTTGTTACGGTAAAATTGCAAGAGCTGGGACTAATCTCTCATTGAAGCTTTCAGTGATCAATGCCAGGGGTCTTACTGAGGCATAAGGCCTAGTCCTGAAAATGAGTCACAAGTCAGTTCCATGTGCCAATAGCACACATCCCTACATCAAATCTCAGTAAAACATTCTATTGCTCAAATTCTGAGACATTAATTCAAATGACTAAAACTTTCCCCTCAAATAACTTTTCTGCAGAAAACTTTAAGACTGATTTTTAGACTTAATGCAGCAAATCTTAGAACCTCTGTTGTATATCTATTAGTGGAGCTTCCAAAATAAATCTCAGTCACTTGGTATGGTTTAATTTACAATCTTATGAAAACTGATGAAGACAGCATTTTGTCAATCTGACATTTAGATCAATAGATAGAACAAACATGTATTAGGATGCATTCTAAATGATCCATTTGATTCAAACCTAGGTCATTGTTTTTTAATTAGACAGGAAATACAAATAAAACCCAAGAGCAACAACAATATGTAATTATTTAAACCTTTCGGTCAAGGTTGACCAATAAAACGACAGGCACTTATTTCCAATTGGGTCCTGTAATTCTGTTGAAGGGACAGCAAGTATTGAAGACAGTGGTGTGATACTAGGTATCCAGGTGTGCTGCTTTAGCTCGTTCCGAAGAGTTACCTTGGTTCTTAAACGTGCCTGGTGTACAGCACCAATACATGAAAGACTTTGTCTAGGTTGCCAACCAGTTTGTCTCTAGTTGGGTGGGAAACATTGAAAAGCATTCCAGAAATGACCATGTGTCCCGGATGAGGATCAACCAGGGACCTATCGATCAGCAGTCAAGTGGGCTATCCACTAGACCACTTTGCCACCACCTATGCACTCCAAAATGTAGGGATCATAAAAGATGAAAGGTTAAATCTACAGGACTTGTATTTATAAATACAGCAAAATTGTTTACTTTTGATGGGACAAAATTCTATGGTTTCTTTAAAAAAGACTGTTTTGATGGGAAGTGAATTCATGAATTTTGCATTTGAGGTAATAAAAACAAGGGTAAAAATATTGTTTGGTGGGATTTGATTTTGTGGTTGAATGCTAACCATGAAATTTAATCCCCCACAAAAAGGAATGATTTTACAGTAATATTTTATGGTAAAAACAATAGCCAAACAAACTTACCTCCAGTAAGACAGAAGCTGATACATTTCTCTGGTGTATTATCTACTGTAAACTGTATGTTAAAGTTTGGCATATCTCGATCCTTCTGATTGTCTTTAAAACATCCAAGATAGGTACCATGACTTTCTTTCCCTGAAATTTGCGGTAATCATACATGTAAACTTACAATGTATATTATAATTTCAATCAGGTGAAATTGTTTTACTTCAAAAACCAAAATTAAATGTATGTTAAGTGAATGACAGTGATATAAATTCTTATCCATGGGTGTATTTCACCTCCATTTTATTGAATTTCCAGGAGACCCGGACAAACAAATGTCATACTTACGGTATAGATACACACACAGTTAAAGCTTAATAATAAGACCACTATTTGGACTCTTGAAAACTGATTTCTTTGTATGTTGACAGTTTATATATTATTATAGAAATAGTCTTTGAGTGATGGTTTAATGTACTTACCCCTCAAGTGGCAAAATCTTGGAAGACTTTCTGGATATAATCTGTTTTGTTCATTAAGACAAGCTGTATCAAATATTTCCTGTTTACAGGTAGCAGTACTGGCCCTGGATATAGCTGAGGCAGCCTCTCGTGCAGCAACTTTGGTACAGTTGGCTTTAGATTCTACCCTGATACCGACTGTGGTAGCTCTTAGGTTCTTGATTTCAACATCAGACTTGTGGTTCTAAAAAGAAAAGAGAAAGTTAATGGTCACAGTCACACAGGTGACTAACATCCCTACATGTAGGCTGTAGCCAAAGACTGTAATTTAGGTCTTTGATGTAGTATATGGTTTCTGACATCTTAAAATTAGGAAACAAATGAGCACAGGAAATATATGTTTTACACTGGTCATGATAATTGGTAATTCAACAACAACACGTATTTTGTAAAATTGATATTGTATTTACGTTTCAGCCGAGGCCTTCTTCAGAATAACAAAAACAAAACAACAGACGTGACATCATGACTTTAACGTAACATGACGTCGCACAATTGTGGCAAAAACATGATACAATGTAACAAATCAATAAAGTTCAAGTTCAATAATATACAGATTAAAATACATGAACTTCTATAGAAGTAAATGTATAAAAAAACATTTTTTTTATACTGGTCATGATGAAAACCTAAAATGAGACTCAAAGAGTTACATATCATTATGATTATTTACTCTCGAACGATTAATTTAATCAGAACTTAATGAATGACTATGTTAAAAAATATACTCCAAACAATGTGCAACTAAAACAGATTCATTTTCATCATAAATTATTTTAAAGTATAAAGTTGACTTTGAACCTTGACTTAAATCTTTCAAGCCTTCAAGGCAAACAACATATGTAAGAACATTACAATGTGTTTGAACACAATGCCAGAATACTAAGAACAGTGACTTCATGATAATAATACTAATTATTAGTATAATATCAAAAAGGAAACTGCAGTTCACATACGTGTTAAATCATTTAAAACTTAAAGCTTCATCATTCATGCATCGATTTAAGCTTGGTGCGCATGTCGGGTACGAAAATTGTAAGACCGTTACGTCGATTTCCATCTGTCTCGTGGAAACAGGTGACATTTCAATTTGTTGCTATTATTGCATGTTTTGATGCTCCTCTTAGTGGTTAATCGATTCATTGAATTTATTATTAACTGTAACTAACTTGTACTTGATGATTGTTGGTGTATTCTACGTATAACTGCGATCCGATAAAGCAAATGGCATAAATAAATTGCAAGAGCCGAATCGTAATATCTCGGTCATAGTATATCAAGTAAAAGTGCCGACCCATTCCGAATGTGGATTTCCTGTTTACTTGTTTGACAGTTCAATGCAAGTTTCAGGAGGACTTTTATTGGTGTTTGCTCCTTGTTTTCATACTCGCTAAAATATGCGAGTGACTTTAAATGTCACTCACTATTCTGAATTTCTACAAGTTATTAGCGAGTATGCAATCTTAAATTCGAACCCTGTCCCGGGCACTAGACTTTGGTCCAGTTCCAAGACGCGGGAATAATTAGGAGAGCCATTCACAGAGATTCAGACAGTTTATAGCATGCCTTATAGCATTGTCTTCAGGGTACGGTAGGGAATTAGACATCAACATGAAAATGTTGCCCCCCCCCCTCCCCTGGCCAAAACTGATGCATAACACGTGTACTAAGCAGCTTAAATGTACACGTATGGTCATAACTAATGGTCCTCAATATCCCAAACTGATGGTATGTTATTATGAGATGACAACGCCCACAAATTAAAAAAACACTCACAGAACCAAGTGGAACCGGATGTTGTTTTGGAAATGTTTCCACGTCATTTACTCCGCCATTGTTACGCTTATCTACTTTCTTCAACTCTTGATTGTTCATTGAATAAAAACTGTAGCCAAGAAATATCTGTATAGACAAAGCTAAGAAGCAGAAGTAGAAGAATATTCGATATCGACGGCAAATCCTCCAGGATGAATCAATCCTGGAGGCCGCCATATTTGTTTGTGTCGCGTTAGATCTGCACGTCGTATATTTCACTTTCACCCCCAGTGCGTTTCGTCTGCTATTCCCGTTATTTTGGTCCTAATGCCTTGTCTTCCTTTATCAAGTATTCAGATACAATTTAAAGCCAAAGACCTTACGATCCATATTTCTATTGTGTTAGTTTAAAACTGCACGTAAACATATATTTCAAGTACCGATAAGGCCTTCTAGCAATAATAATGTTGACCAGGCTACAATTCGGTAGCCTAATATAGGCCAAAGAATCTTTGGACTTCTTGTATAGGCATTTATAAGTATCGTTCTAATGCACTCAACAAATGTTTACTGTAAAGATCTCTAAATATTGAACTAATTTACCAAAAACGAGCAATTAGTTAGTTCTGCTAGTATACTCTTATCTCTCAAAAGTCAGAATAGGCCTAAATCAATTAATTATAGATTATAGTAGGTCCCCTACTTAGCCTATTGTTTTAATTATGATACATTTCAAATCTAACATTGTTTTAACTGTTACAAACATCCTGGACAACAACCAAATTGTGATTATTCTCGCAACCTCTACCACACGAGAATTGAATATTATTCAATGTACCGTGCCGAGTGTCTATGTGAATCGCATGGCGAATATATATAACTTATACACTCAACCGCTTTAAAAACGCACCACTTATGAAATATCGGTTTTAGTGATGAAAACGAAAATATATGGTCATTTATTTTCGGATTAATAATCTTCAGTCTATACACAACGAGTTGTGTGATTTTCATGCCATTATTACGAGTTTAAAATAAATTATGATATAGATAACACAGTGACCCATGAAAGTGAAAGTCACAATTTCAAAAGCAATTATAAGATCCCGCTACATTGATGCCTGTACGTGGTTTCTCCTCCTCAAGACTAACATTAATTACGCAAAAGCATAGAATTATGTTCGACGTGATGTTTGTAACCATCCAAGCAAAGCTTAACTTGAATTATAAATGTAATGTGGCTTTGGCTGTCTGGTTAATACCATACGACCAAGTGCGGCCCAGATATGCGCAAAATGTGAATCTAAAATGGTTTTAATCCTTATTTAAACTTGAAATATTGGTAATGAATACCAGACTGTCCGGATATTTCCCGCGGTGCTTAAATGACACCTCAATTCAACACTATGAAGGAGCTTGAAGACAAAACGTTGGGACATTGGGCTCTAAAAGGGAAAAACTCGTTAAAAAGTGTAATAAAATAATTTTCCTTTTTATTGACAATTATGAAAAGAATATTATAGCTCGGGCTCAATACCTTCATCTTGTTTCATCCAGGTCGGTCTTTGACTGCGTCATTCGCTAGGAATCGATTTTCTAAGCCCACAATCGTTGTGTGGAGGCAGTTGAACCGCCATGATTAGGCACCGATGCTTTTTTCAGTTGGAAGCGAATGCATTATCATCCGAACAAATATTCGAGATATTCGCAGGATAAAAATACCATTTACAAATACTGTTTCTGTTGTTTTTTCAATGTGTAAAACAACAGCGTACAGTTTAAAGTCAATATTGACCACATAGGTCGACGCAATCGAGCTGCACGTGCAGAACATGCAAAATAAAAAAATGTTCTTTTGGCGGGGTATTCCGAATGAAAACAAAATCGTTTTCGTTAATTATGTCAAGCTTATTAACTGAACAAACCCAGTAAACTATTAATTTTAGCAAAAAATGAGTTTTGACAAATTTTGATTATTTTTAATAGTGGTGCGTTTTTAAAGCGGTTGAGTGTATCTGCCTTGAAGTCAAACCCCGCAAGAGTCACCAACAAAGAAAATTTGTAAAAGATGAGTAAAAGTATAAGATAGTGAAACGTAAGGTTAAAAGGGTTAAAACAGGACAGATATGAATTAGGGAGAAGCATGATCAATCTGACTGACTGTCAAACTGTCAGAGAATCGAATAGAAATCTACCTTTTGAACCAAACATATTGACGGAAATAAGCTTCCAATTATTCGTGGGACAAAGATGAACACACTAGAAATTTATTTGAGATTTGTACATAGTACACTTGGTCATTTCAGAAACGCTATGTAGTGTTTCCTTCCCTACTAGAGATGAACTGGTAGGAAACCCCGAGGTGTATCGGTGTTTTACGCCGGACACGTTAAAGAACATCGGGATCTATTCGAAAGTAGCTGAGGTAGCACACCCGGATTCCTTGTATCTCTGCTCTGTCTCTGAAATTTTCGATAATGCCACAGCATGGGCCCTGCAAATTACATGGAAGAAATATTTATAAACATAATTATATTATAACCATGCGTGATGAGGTAGCATTTTTAACAGCTAATATGACCACAAAATATGATAATCAGATGACGCCCGGTGCAGGCTAGGTTCATACTTACAATACTCATACTACATGTGTGTGAATGCTCGCCGAAAAAGTCTTGACAGTGTTGTCTTTGAAAATGACATATTTATTGAAATTTTATTCATGGTTAGGTTAACAATGACAACGAACACATTACGGTACCATTAGCCTAGATTGACAGAACATGAATAGGCTGAGTTATCGGACGCTATAATAGAAACATTGCCTAAGACATTTATGTCAACGAAAAACCAGTCTGCAATGAAACTTGAACACTTAGGTCGATATAGCTGTCGCATATTCCATTAGTCTTTCATACAAACTACAGAGCAGAATGAATGGACTGTCGGTAGGCCTAATGTATGGTTGTCTTGGGAGCGAGGTGCTATTGTAAGGCTTCGCCAAGATTTGCTAAGGATTTGTCCTCAATTACTGATTTTATTACAGCATCATATAGAATACTTAGTTGTAGAATTTTATCAATACGAGGCATCTCTGATATAATTATATATTTGATCGGCAACAACGATCGTAACTATAATCGGGTCTTCCGTATTGAATTCGAAAGCTTATGGTTCGTCTTAGAATTGTCCGAGGTGCGCCGATTGCGACAGAAACTGTTGTATGGGAGTGGCGTTAATATAACAAATTGCTTATTATTGTATTTCAGCTTCAAAGCAATACGAGTTTGTATCGAGTGTTAGATGTTAATGATATTTAATTTATTTATTAAACAAATTGCACCTCTACACTTTGGGATCGACATTGCGTCGGGAGAGTCATTTGACAGTACGGAAATAGCTGTCTATAAAGGTTCCATTTTTGGGTTGACCTATTTATGACTGGTTGAGTCAATGATATATATATTGAATTCATTAATTCTTTTGTTTAGTTTATCTATGTATAGTGGTCTATTCCATTGATATTATACAATCTAATTAACTTCAATAAATAGGGAATGTTATGATTGTCCGAGATATTGACGTAAATACATTAACCCGAAATTGGTTCAATGCTCTGGACGAGTTATATACCATTGTATGAATGTCCTATACCATTGGATGAATGTCCTATATAGACCTGTGTCTTCATCACTCTTGTAACAATGTCGGATGCCCCCGCTCCGCTACCTACATCTCAGAGCAGAGGCACCGACCGTGGGTATCCGACGATATCTTTTAATGACGAGACTGTTAATGACAGGCCAACATTTTGCAAATTCAAATCATTAGATAAAAAAGAAACAAGTGCACGACTGGTCAATAGACTTGAGACTGTACAATGTTGTTGCTGCCGTGTTCCAGTGGTTAGTGCCCTATAGTTGATACACAATGATCCATGTTCGATTCCTCGTCGCCATGGTAGGTCATTTCCTTCAAAATTTGACAAATTTCGATTATCCTTCACACGAAGAGAGGTTTTTGGTTCCTTGTGGAGGTAAGTAAGTAAGTACAGGTAAGAATGCCTTCCAGGAGGGTAGTGGAATCTTCTACCGTATCAAATTAATGACAAACGGCAAATAAATCCTATAAAAAGTCCAGTTAGGATATTTTGACAGTGATGTCATTGTTTATGTGTACCTAAAAGATTAAAACCATTGCTTAAACATGTAGAAATCAGCTTGTTACTGAACTGTTGGTATTAGCCTTTATACTTGTTTTACACCGTAATAGTGGATTGTTCCAATGCGTCACTGTATTCTTACCCGAAATTGACTGGGGTTTTTTTAAAAAAAAAATAAACTTCATTCAACAGAAACAATATGATAATGAAACCAACACTTGTTTTAGTTTTGCTTTATTTTATTTAACATCGTCCTTTCAACATATTACTGTGCAATAGTCATCTGATGTATACAATTACAACGATACAACAGTTAAACGGTTTGATTAACACAAGATGTGAACAATGTGTAATGAGTTTGATCTAAGAACTAAATGTAACAATCACCTGTTCTTTCATCGTCGGATACCCACGGTCGGCACCCATCGAGGGTATGACGATGGAGTTCTTCCTACCAGAGCCTAACGATTGTATACCCATCTCGCTAAAAGGAACACACACTATCTTTACATTCGTACAACATTTTCTCATAGGTAACAGTATCATTGAAAAAGAAATTTAAAAAATGAAATTGAAGAGAGAACAAATTTTCAACAAAAAAAATTAATTTAATTTTTTTAATTTCTTTTGTCAATGATACTTAACATGTGCATATTCCGGCAATTATACTGCATTGAATTAGAAAGGGATCCATTCAGCTATTTCCCAGGAAGTGGGCTGATCAGTTATTTGTCTCGGGTGTGAAAGGAATCCACATTTATAGTAGTGTGCCGATCATACTCGAAGCACTGACAAACAGACTTTGACCTCCCTAAGCATCTCAAATAGAAATCTTAAACTAGAGCCTGAATTTAACATAAATCTGAAGTCGGAATACTTAAACGTTTACTGTAATGCTCTCAGCAAACAGTTTCCATTTTTCTATGCCAATTTTGCAATGGAAATTAACATTTTCACGCATGACAATATAAGAGATGAATTTTGCTCAAATTGAGAATTTTCGGGAGATCGGAACCTAATGTACAATAAAACATGTAGTAATATTTACACACTTCTACCCCGTAATTTCAGATGGCCCTACCCTTCCTCTGAACCCGGGCACAAAATATCTGCCAAATGACACACCATCCTCAAAGGATGACCATATTTTCATTGAAAAGTAAAAGATGAAATAAGGTTACGTTCATGTGTATTTTATTATAATAATAAATAAGGTATAAACATTAAATGCGAAAAATAATTCAAATGAAAAGGTAAAACACAAAAGTCATATCTGTACTCGAATTCCGAAAAACAAATGTACAGGTGTTAGGTATTATTGCTCATACAACAGAGAGTTAGTCCATACAACCGAACACATTAATTAGAATACTTTTATATTCAATGTTAATCAATGAAAAAACGAAATGAATTGTTGCAGCTGTACTAAAATATAAAATGTAGATCGGCATGTATTTAATAAAGCAATTTCACTTAGTGCACAAACCAGTCCTCAAATTAACTGGATGATTAAATATACAATGTTATGACATGTAAGGTTACTCACCATTTGGCCAAAGTTTAGCCAAAGACACCACACTCATTGTAGTACACATCTAAACAGCGCAATCATACATAAACAGCCCACTGGCCGCCACATAAACAGTGCATGACACTCGTAAACGATACACCGCACTAGTTAACTACATTTCTATTAAACATACATGTAATACATCCCTCAATTTCCATACACTCAACCGCATTCATGAACAGTGTACCGCACTCTTGAAAAAAGTACCACACCCATGAACTGTGTACCGCATTCAATAACAGTTTACCACACAGACGAACAGTGTTAAGAACTCATGAACAGTGTACCGCACTCATGAACAGTGTACCGCACTCATGAACAGTGTACCGCACCCTTGAACTGTGTACCGCACCCATGCAATTTGTATCGCACACAAGAGCAGTGTACCGCATTAATGAACAGTGTAACGCACTCATGAACTGTGTACTGCACCCATGAACTATGCACCGCACACATGGACAGTGTATCGCACAATGGACAGTGTACCGCACCATGGATAGTGTACCGTACCCATGAACTGTGCACCACACCCATGAATTGTGTACCGCATCCATGAACTGTATAACGCACCCATGAACAGTGTAACGTACTCGTGCACAATTTATCACATACATGAATAGTGTACCGCTATCACAAACTGTGCATTATGTATTACACACTATCATCGTCTATAACTGCATCCTATCAAAGTCTGCATACAGAACTTGGACTTGAAACTCTAAGCACTTAAGAAGTGCCTGCATTCAATACTAGCACTCACAAACAGCACAATCACTTGCAATCAGACACTGCATTCGCGCATTAATTGATTTCAACTCATAAACTGCATGTACAGGGTATGTATATAAGCTCACATGCACACGTTCAAACACAGATATACAATTTACAAGACACACATACAGTATTAACAATTTGCCATCACGGCACATCTGATCAATAAGTATAGAGTTAATACTGACATTGACTTATAGACCTTTAAAGTCTTTTATATAGTCTATTGAGATCTCTTGTTAAAAATAACCATAGAATATAAATATCTTTTTTTCTGAGATCTTTGTACAAAAGATGTTTAACATACACATTTGAACCCTGCAGTTACAAAGTCACTAAAGCTGCGAAGATAATCGAAATCAGTCACGTAGGAGTTTTGCTACGTGGAAGCTATCAATGTGCAATAAATAATATAATTTTGAATCATAGTTGCGACGGAATGCAGTAACAGCAATAGTACACAGGAAACAGAATGAGCTAACTGCAATACTGCACAGAACGTGGCTGTTTTGCAACTATACCCACACCGCTCTCAGTTATAACATAAATCAGATAGAGAACTAGCACTCGGATATATTCTCTTCCAAATTCATGTGCGCTTCAAATGAAGACATTAACGGAAATGACGTCAAATGCGATAAGGGTGGAACTCGCAGAACCTGACTCAGTCTTGTTTCGGGCTACACCCTCAATTAAATGCAATTACCTCGTGTGTTCGAGTTCTCTTTCCTAGACATAAGTGCATTACCGATATGTGACGCACCGATATATCATGGGTAATCCAAAATATATACCAATCAAAAACATTCACTGATTTTAGGGCAGCAGAGTCAGAGAAATATACAGGCCATGCTATTTTAGAGTGACAAATAAGTTATGTTGACAAGCGCAATACGGACAGCTTAGCAGTCACGACTATCTTACATTCCAGTTAGCGCACGAATATAGTGACACGGTGGTAAAATCCGCTATTACGCTGTAAAAACATAATAATATACAAATACTAAACTAAACTACTAGTACCTGTTCAGACAGTGGTTGAAATCTTTTGGGTACACATGAACGGCTACCTCACCGTCAAAATATCCTAACTGGACTGTACGAACACAATATATATACTCCTATGAAGGTAAACATTATAACACGACTTTCATGTCCCCGTTTTAGAAGTTGCATGTGACCTAAAGCTTTGCTAACACCGCCAGATGAAATCTGTCAAATCAATTTTAAAAACAAACGTAACCGCTATCTTCTATAACAGATTTGCATTATAAAATATTTGGCTTGATCTTCGAAAATGAAAATCTGCTTTTTATTGCAGTAATTGCAAAAATTTACGTGACATGAATGCCCACACTGAGCCTGATGGACGATGTTTGAACTATGCATTAGCTGAAGTGCCATACTTGTATACTAATGGCGCGTATGATTGTGTTATGTAGAAATTATTATCAGACCGAGGTTTTCCAATCACAATATTGACTTGTTCAGTCTTGGCTGCTTATGATAACCTGTGACTGCGTTCTTAGCTTTCCTAAAAAGCTACAGTCTACGCTAAGCGACGCACTGCACTAGACAAAGTGAGGGTACACCGTATCTGAATTTCATGTCCCTGTTTCAGATCACATCGACCTTTATTTATTGCAATACGGATGAGTTTATTTAGTTATTTATAGTTAACAAGCCGATGTTCCACACTAGCAGTTGTGTGTTTTTGTGCATGACGTCACTAAAAACGTGGTGTTGTCATATCAAAAACAAATCAGCTATTACTTCGCTTCTTGTAGGGAAATATTTCCTTAATTCATGCATTCAACTAGCTCTGATCATATGTTGGATATGGTAATCGTCCGAAGACGGAAACATCACTAGACCATTGACTCCATCTTTGTGCGGAATATAGCATTCTAAAGCGGGGGACTATATAAACTGAACATGAATATTCATGACAAGAATAAGTGCTGACATCCACCGTTTTATGTGTCCACCTTGGTCCATTAATCCTGTGTCTGATTTCAGACGACTCACACACCACTGCTAGCACCATATGTAATGGAGATGATAAATGGTCTCCTTGTAGTTAGAGTTTTAGATAATTCAAGTTGTGTTCAACAAACTAGGCTCAGAGATCCTCCATTTCCGCCCTTTGATAACTGAGAGGCGGGGTACCAGGCGTACCGGAAGTACCGTCGTAATGGGACTGAGATGCTTTCAAAGCGAGCGATTCTCGGTGAAAATCGTGAGATTTCGACATCACGTGAGAAGGTGTAGAGTTAGGCGTGCATACCAACACACCCCGTGCGTTACTTCCGTTACTACTGTGCGGGACATCGACCACAACACTTCGAATCTCCGGGTTATCCCGGCACAAACATCCTGGTGCCATATTTACGCCAATAAAATGCCCATACAGAAAGATTGTCCTCATTGAGGCTATCAGTAAAACAACATTAAACACTGTTGCTGAGATGAAGAGGATTTTTATTGTTTGTGCGTCGTTAATCACTTGTTCCTCTATACTCATTTGTTTGGACGAGTCCTGCGCCGTTATGTTGTAAACAACGGCACCAATTATCACAACGTAAAACAACATGGTGAACTTGGCAGCATGAAAATGTATCCGAACCTGAAAGAAATAGTATTATATGTTTTATTTTATTATACATGTACAGTTGGTGAATGTTCATTTACTACCCTTACAAAGCGCACATTTGATACTTCTGCAATGAACACACCCGAGCAGCGAGACAATACCTTTAGAAATTGTTTCACATGCTCAGTTATTATTGTGTGCCCTTCAACCCCTGTTTTTCTCCATATCTTGCTAAAATACATTATTAACAAGTTTTATTTGCCGAACATCCTACAACTTTTGTCGCCATGAGCCACCAAACTTAATAACCAACTGTTGTTATGCCCACTGGAATACAATTGAAAGTTCTTCAGACATACGATCCACTATTCTTACATAAGGTGATTATAGGCTACTTGACGTATATGTTATATATTTATACAACATTTGTATCAGGTTGTACTTTTGCTCTATATACGGATAGCTGTTGTCTGCCTACGAGTCTGTTCACAGGAATTGCATTTTAAACCTAATTGCGTGTTGCAATCATAGTCATTAGAATTACATACGTATAGGGCGATTTTGAATGGATCGACTGATATGATACTTTATGGCTAGAATTCCATTTTTGTGGTCTATAATACTTACCGGCCAAGCTATACATTTACCAGCCTTGTACATAACCACCATGTACCACATCGAGGTGACCATTGCCTTCAAGTATATCGAGAGTTACATTGTGTAAATTAAACATCATATCTGACGACTAGTAATTTCACAACTTTGGTTCTAAGAATATTAAAGATCATTGATAGGGTTACACATATACACCTATTTTGCACGAAAAAGTCCTCAGGTAGAAATATATTAACGCAATTTCAGTGCTATGCCAGTTGCTTGGGTTGCGAGCTACCAAAGGGTCAAACTTTGTAGCGCTTTCCATGAAATGGACGAAACCAATTTCCTTACCATGTTGAATTGAACACAAGGTAACCCAAGCAATAAAGTGTTATGCATTTAGAAGTCAGATAGCTGAATACAATTCTAATACATGTACATTTTTCCATCAGCATTTGACAATGCCCATCACATGGATTAGGAAGGGAGCAAAATCACCGCACCATAGAGCCCCAAAACCTAACCATTGAAGCGTATATTACACCATCGAGTAGTAAGATAGTCAATACCTATCAACTTCTTTATAATACATGTACTTGTATTATGGTGAACAATGTGTTAACAATATCTTTTGTATACTTGTGGATTCATATATAGTCGTATACCTACCACTGCACCTGAGGCCACACACGGTATGCCAACATCAAAACTTTCATTGACTTGGTATTTAGTTAACTTTAAGATTCCACAAGCCAACATGACTAAACCAGTACCACCAGTTAACAGCATCAGCTGTCTGAACCTTGTTATAACTAGGTCCAAGGGATCTGAAAAAGGCAAGCAAATGTTACGTGAACAACAGGTACTCGTACAGTGCAAAGCGCTCTGTTCTTGGTTAACGGTATTCAAAAGGCAAACGGGGTCTTGATGCTAAACATAGATCAAAGTGGTCATTCACGGGGATGACTTCAGACTTTATCGACTTGTTTATACTGTGAGTACGATAAAACGATACGATTACCAGTGACAGTAATCATTGCGTAGCATAGAGGAAAAGAGACAATTCAAGAAAACGTTCAACTATTTGACCTGTCAGTATGCCTGCTTTGCTTTGGTAAGCCAAGTAGCAAACACTTACAAGTATTCACCTCCTGACGGACGCTCAGTCACAAAGATTACAGTGGGCGTCCGAAGGCTACATAGCGTATAGAATACATGCAGTATGCACCGTGACATGCCCCAATCACTCTCATCACCTCAGTGTTTATGCATTGCATAATTATCCACCGGAGACAAACGAAAATGACCGAACTTCCACGATTGGTGCACACTTGTACTTTGTGGTCAACAAACACAATATTCATGTAAATGTCTTAAAGCTTGATACCCACTGTTATAGTTCCATCATAACCTAGAATATATCCCCAATTGCTTGTAGATAAATATCTTCTACTATCTTCCAGCTTATCAAATGACTTGGCCAAGCAATTTGACTTCAGGATTTATTGCCACGCAATATTGTAAAGTCATTAATATTGGTCGTGGATGGCTTCTTGTTGATTTCGTGGATTAGCATAACAATGAAATCAGATCTCTGTGATCGATTGACGAGTTTACTAAATTGACCGGACGCAAGATGTCTAGAATTGTGTTGATAAGTGAGGCTTTTAATTTTGGTTGAAAAATGTAGGAAATATTGCACTTGTTTGCATATTTCAATGAGTGTGTTAAAGTTCCAACTTCATACACTAACAAACAAAATGGAACTGATCTTAGCAGTGTTCCAAATGTTCCACGCGAAACAACTTACGAACAAAATCGGAACAGGAACAGAACAGGATGTAACAACAATACAAAGTTAAATAATGATAAGAAATAAAACTTTTAAAGTTGCCGATATAATTAGTTGCAGTCGTAATATTGGTTGAATAGATATGCTACAAGAACCACTATATTAATTTGTTTTCGTCTTACAGTATTCTTAAAGTGTATTCCTTGAACAATATGGAACAAAAATAGAAGGCGTTGTATAATGTACATTAGCGTACTTAAGACTACCACGCTGAGTTAAATGTAGACGGATCATTAGTTATATCTGACAGGGGTGGTATTAACCAAAAATTGCCATAAATTTCACACGAGCAGAAAGTGAGGTGACGTACCTTAATTAGAGACATGAATGATTAACAGTCACTGCATGGAATTTTTTCACTTTTTCAATAGGGGCGATTTCAGGCTATGTCTCAGAATGACTTGAAATTTTGCATGAAAGTACATCAGGTGGCCAAACAAAGATTTTTATGCATCTTTGACTTTCTGGTACTACCGTTGCTATGGAAACCTGAAAACAATATTTTGGCCTAAAAATGCCAATTTTTCATACCAAAAAATCACATATTTCATCTAAATTTCCTGCATTAATGTGAGATATTTGATTAAAATGTGTTATAGTATGGGATACAACATACCTAGCTGTAATAATTGAACCAAATTACAAGTTGGCTAGAACTTTGAAACATGCGTTTTTTCCCTGTCAAAAGTGGGTGGGGTAAAGCCTTATCTTGAACATCAAATTTTGACAAAATTTAAGGAACTAAATAAAAGTTATGCGAAGGCTTTTAATGTATTCACTATATTCACTTCCAAGAATGACGTTATGACTGTTGTTCTTGATTGTGAAATTTTTTTTTATTTCCAAATAAGTCCATAACCATGGCAACGGTTTATAGACTTTTCAGTTTTGTGATATATTATATCATACTCGTTTCTAAGGACAAAATTTTAATTCATGCATACATAATGGCGAAACATGACTTATTTTACTATTAACTGATAGTTGTAATGTTTGGTGCGCGGTTCTGATATAAACGATTCATGGTTGCCATGGCAAATAATCAAAATGAGTGACATTTTCAGTATTTCCCTTCATTTTTGTCAATTAAACTCACTTAATTCCCAGAAATATATATTTGAATAACTAAATTATGCTTTACTTTGTGAAAGCATATTCCTTTAGTTATTTTGTGTGGAATTTGTGGCAATTTTCGAAGTGGTTACCATGGTAACATAGCAAAATCAACCATAGCTGTAAATGTTTTACACCTTAAAACATCAATCTAACTCGATTTTCTCGTCAATGGACATAGAAAAACTGCATATGGATATCATATGTTGTGTAACTTGTCAGCCCGATTGATGTGTTGTTAAGTGGTTGCCATAGCAACTACCGAAATAATCAATATTTTTGTCAATTTTTATACATTTTGGCATAATATTTAGCATACAGTGTGTTTTATTGAGACAGTAATATAAATTAGGAATTGGATAATCAAAATATACCACATGCTTTACTATGGGTATGGTTTTCAGTAATTTCAAGATCTGTTTCCATGGTAACTGAATAAACAATATCATTTTTTAAGCATTTTTGTTAGATTTCTGGCTTTTTACTTTTGATTTGAAACATGCTTAAAGTCAGTTACCAATGCATCATTAGTGTTCAAAATAAATGCATACTCAAAACAGTTGTGATAATTTATTTGGATGGTTGCCATGGTAACTAAAATAAACCAATTTTGTTTTGTCATATGATAACTCATTTTGTGGGTGTTGTTTCAGTAAAATGCTTCTTATACATTTTGCATCAAGAAATGAGCTGTTGGCTTGTTCAAGACAAGCCTGTTCCATGTTGATACAAAGGTCTCATCAATTCTCAATAAGTTGATTTTATGTGTTTCGGGAAGGTGGGCTTGAAGAGAGATATTTCCAATTAGATGGTTTTTGTTGGGTCAAAGTGGATGTAAAGTGACTTTTCAAAGAAAACCCTGGATTTCACCATCTTTTATCTGGGAACAACACACGTTAAACAAGCTTTTATCACACTTTAAACCCATAAAAACCAACATTTGGAAAAATACATTTAAAAACCATAACAATAAACATAAATTGATCAATATATAATTTCAAACATTGATGACATATAAATTGATTTACAAGGCAAGCTTAATGTAAGAATAACAATAAATTATAACTTTCATTGTCATAGTTTCAGAAAAGTTCATACCTGTATGAAATACTTTCATGTTAAAATTGATGTAGAATTCATAAATCTGATTCTGAATTTAGGAAGTAAAGATAACGCAAACATAAAGTTATATCAAGCACTGTTTTACAGTAAAATCGATAATAACAACAGTTGTTTGTAAACATGTATGCCCCCATTGGCAGCCAAATAGTCAAAATTGAAGCTTTGACCAACTGACCTCAAAATCAAAATAAAACATATCCTAAACTTTAGACAGGACATTAATTAATCTACAGAATAAATATACCACTAAAATTAAAGAAATAAATATCTCATAAATATAAAGTGATTTAAGTACTTTTTATAAATAGTTTAAAACAATAAATTAATTGTGTGTCTGTAAATCATTTGTGCCAAAGAAGCAGCACAGTCGCTTTAAAGCGGAAAGATCTTAGACACAGTCTAGGGCAGAAAATATTTACTCTACTAACTGACCTGTGCAAAGCAATATAACCAACTTTTAATACTTTTTTCAAGTAAACAATGATATACAAGGGGACATAACTTATGACATTGACCACAATTGTGACACAAGTTTGCTATGATTTCAGTGACATAGATTTTGACTGCACATGGGACCAACATGAAATCCCAACCTAGATTTCATCACAACAAACTCTTCCAGTCTGGTCAATGATATGTTTGTATCATAGCCATTGAAGCATTGATATGCTCAGTCCTATACACAAATTCCATGAATTATTTTGCTAAATTTAAAGCATAATAGCTGTTTTGTGCATATTTAAAAATAAAAAAAATCATATGCTAGCCTACACAACACTGTGTTTAAATCATGTTCGTTATTTTATTTGCCGGATAGTCAATTTGAACACTGATGAATGCACGCATAAACATGCCTCAAATCATCACGCCTCGCCATAATGAATCGAATTATCCATCTTCTGTAACAGTGTTTCTGCACAAAGCACAAGATTTCTGCAGTTACCATTCATGGTCTGAAGGCTCCTTAGGGATCAACTTGTTTTTTTCCACTTCAACAAGTAGGTCTAATATCATCTCATCTGCAATGATATAATATGCAAATATTGAAAAAATCAATTTATATTAACAACCAAACAATAAGTTGAAATCAATTCAGATTAATACGTTTAGCTCAATTTTTAACCATTATCAGTTTTAGACACAAACATTGAACTGGCGAAACTATGCTGTCTTTGAGTTTAAACATAAATTTTTTTTAAAAATTATGTGCACCAACAATATGCACAAAAGCAATTAATCATGCAGAATATTTGTCACTAGTCTTTTGTAATCAGCATTTCTTGATTTAACAAGTCTATAACAGACAGGCTATGAAACAAGCATCCGTAGCTCAGTGCAGGGTTCAAATCCGGGTGGAGGCACATATATATGCCTGACATATTTCAGCAGAAAGCTGACTGGCAAATAAAGGCTAAGCTCGACAAGCTTCTTTATTTAATTTTGTGATGAGTTAAAAAGAGGATATTGTAGAAAATAAGATCTTGTATGTGTGCTGATTAGGTAAAATTTTAAAAAGCATTGCAAAAGCACTTTCAGCAATAGTCAAAATACACACGAATTGTCAAAACTTCAGATATCTGGCTCTAAATCTTGCCATAAAAGAGCCTGGATAATTATATAAATGCAAATAGTCATGAAGTATGGTGAGAATTAAGTCAAAACCTACTTATTTACTGATCCACAAGCATTTAATCTTGTCTGCGTCAGTTAACCAACATTCTCTACATATCTTCAGTATGTATTTCAGTAATTCACAACATTAGAAATCTAGAAAGTAGTCACGACTGTTCTCATCTGTGGACATGTAAGTCTGTAACCATACCTGAAAGAGAGAACATACACATATATTAATACTTGTATTAACAGTATCGACATTATTCACCAGTCAGTTGCATCCACTCCGCCCTCCCAACCCGGGTATGGGCCGGTATTTTTACTTTTGAGTAGTCAAACCCCCACCCTTCCATGGCCGTGCAGGGGACAGCTGATGGTAAAATCTCTGATGTTTCCCCGGCCCCTGACAACTTAATATTATCCCAGGGTATTTGGTTAGGGGAAATAAATCCCAACCTTTCCCTGGCAGTGCAGGGAAAGAAGGTAAAAATGTGGCTGTTTCTCCGGCTATCCCTGAGGGTCGGGGTGTGGATGAAATTGACTGGTGGGTGCATTAGAGGTTAAAACCTGTTTTTCAGAATTCCCATTTTTTATCAAGGATAAATAAATGTATAGACATAGATCTAAGTAAGAAAATAATCATAAGGGTAGTCATGCATGAAGATCATAGCCATGCTAGCGTTTCAGACATGACCTAGTTCCACAGCCCAGGATTGGACCAGGGACAACTCGATCAGTTTAACCACCATGACATCCATGATTAAACACCAAATCACAATGGTAGAGGGTGAACTCTGACACAATAAAGTTATCTCGTCCAAAAAGTTACCGAGTGTAAACAGCAAAAATACCCCACCCACTCGGTAACAAGTCACGTGTTGACCAGACAGTGCGATACCAATGCACTCAAACGGCTGTACAATACGATTTCAACTTAAAGATTTTATTTTAACACTCACCTGCGTCATTACCCTGACGAGTGCAGCCTTTGATTGACATTTTTGTAATAGTTTTTCATTTCACGACATTTCTGAAATCGCTTTTACTTCCTGCTTCCGGTTGACAACGGAAGTTAACTTTGCGCGTATTGGAACGAAAAGTGCGTTCAAATACGAAAAGGACCGAAAAGAGCAATTTTCAAAATCGAATTACAGACGCGAATCTAAAAAAAAGTAATTGTGACTTCTAGAAAGTGAACTTCAAAGCTTTGAAATTATACTAAAACCGTTGTTATAAACTAAAGCCTTCGCATAAGTGAAAAAACACGCATTCAAAACACCGAGTATTTTAGGTGTGAAAACGCATTGAGCACATTTAACGAAAGAATTATAATATTAAATGAACGTTAAAGAAGGTTTAAATATAATAGAATTGATAACACATGTATGTTTTATAACAATGACGAAAAAAATTAACTCAACAATTTTGTTTATTTAAGCTGTAGCCTCGTAAGTGTCTCCATGGAAGTTTTCTCGATTTTCAGGAATGGGTTTTTTTGACGACGGTTGCTAGGGAAACCAGATGATTTAGAAAAAAAAAATTTGCACCAAACCCCAAAATGTGGGACCCCTCTATACATTTATGGTATTTTTATTCAATTCTGTGACATAGCCTGAAATCAAAAGTGAAAAAATTCCATGCAGTGACAATTAATCATCACTTTACTTTTGTTTCTCCGTACTATTGATTGGCTGAGAATTACCCTGTGAAGTTCCTAGTTCACTCGGTAATTGTGTTGCACACAACAAGCATAAAAAACCCTCATCATCTTTTCTAATTGGCAACCATAAAATGGTGCAAATTTTGCTGACGGGCAGTAAAAATTGCCATCGAAATAGACGATTAATGAATAATGTCATGGGCAAACCAAATTGATGCGGAATGTCATGGACGGACCAGATTGGTTAAAGAATGTCATGGTCAGACTCAATTGACGCTGAATGTCATGGACGGACAAGATTGGTGAAGAATGTCATGGACGGGCCAGATTGGTGAAGAATGTCATGGACAGACCCGATTGGTGAAGAATGTCATGGACAGACCCGATTGATGAAGATTGTCATGGACGGGCCAGATTGGTGAAGAATGTCATGGACAGACCAGATTGGTGAAGAATGTCATGGACGGACCAGATTGGTGAAGAATGTCATGGACAGACCCGATTGATGAAGAATGTCATGGACGGACCATGTTGGTGAAGAATGTCATGGACGGGCCAGATTGGCAAAGAATGTCATAGATGGATCAGATTGATGAAGAATGACATGGACGGACCAGATTGGTGAAGAATGTCATGGACAGACCCGATGGATGGAAAATGTCATGGACGGACCATGTTGATGGAGAATGACATGTTCAGACAAGATTGGTGTATAATGTCATAGACGAACCAGATTGATGTAGAATGTCATAGACATACCAGATTGATGTAGAATGTCATGGACGGACCAGATTGATACAGAATGCCATGGACGGACCAGATTGATGTAGAATGTCATGTTCAGACAAGATTGGTGTATAATGTCATGGACAGACCAGATTGATGTAGAATGATATGGACCGGCGAGATTGATATAGAATGTCATGGACGGACCAGATTTATGAAGCATGTCATGGACGGACCAGATTGATGTAGAATGTCATGGACGGGCCCGATTTATTTAGCATGTCATGGACGGAGCAGATTGATGTAGAATGTCATTGACAGGCCAGATTGATGTAGTATGCCATGGACAGACCAGATTTATGAAGTATGCCATGGACAGACCAGATTGATGTAGAATGTCATGGACAGACCCGATTGATGTAGAATGTCATGGACAGACCATGTTGATGCAGAACGTCATGGACTGACCAAATTGATGTAGATTGTCATGTACAGACCAGATTGATGTAGAATGTCATAGACAGACCAGATTGATGTAGAATGTCATGGACGGACCAGATAGATGTAGAATGTCATTGACGGATCAGATTGATGTAGAATGTCATGGACGAACCAGATTGATGTAGAATGTCATGGACGGACCAGATTGATGTAGAATGTCATGGACAGACCAGATTGATACAGAATGGCATGTACAGACAAGATTGATGTAGATTGTCATGTACAGACCAGAGTTATGTAGAATGTCATGTACAGACCAGATTGATACAGAATGGCATGTACAGACAAGATTGATGTAGAATGTCATGTACAGACCAGATTGATGTAGAATGTCATGTACAGACCAGGTTGATGTAGAATGTCATGTACAGACAAGATTGATGTAGAATGTCATGTACAGACCAGGTTGATGTAGAATGTCATGGACAGACCCGATTGATGTAGAATGTCATGTACAGACCCGATTGATGTAGAATGTCATGTACAGACCAGGTTGATGTAGAATGTCATGTACAGACCCGATTGATGTAGAATGTCATGTACATACCGGATTGATGTAGAATGTCATGTACAGACCAGATTGATGTAGAATGTCATGTACAGACCAGATTGATGAAGAATGTCATGTACAGACCAGATTGATGTAGAATGTCATGGACAGACCAGGTTGATGTAGAATGTCATGTACAGACCAGGTTGATGTAGAATGTCATGGACAGACCCGATTGATGTAGAATGTCATGTACAGACCAGATTGATGTAGAATGTCATGGACAGACCAGGTTGATGTAGATTGTCATGTACAGACCAGATTGATGTAGAATGTCATGTACAGACCAGATTGATGTAGAATGTCATGGACAGACCAGGTTGATGTAGATTGTCATGTACAGACCGGATTGATGTAGAATGTCATGTACAAACCAGATTGATGTAGAATGTCATGGACAGACCAGATTGATGCAGAATGGCATGTACAGACAAGATTGATGTAGATTGTCATGTACAGACCAGAGTTATGTAGAATGTCATGTACCGACCAGATTAATGTAGAATGTCATGGACAGACCAGATTGATGTAGAATGTCATGGTCGGACCATGTTGATGTAGAATGTCATGGACAGACTATGTTAATGCAGAATGTCAATGGCAGACCAGATTGATGCAAAATGTCATGGACAGACCAGATTGATGCCGAATGTCATGGGCAAAGCAGATGAATGCCGAATGCCATGCACATAGAATATCACGGAAGGAGCAGATTGATACAGATTGCCATGCGCTGACCAGATTGCACAAACAACGTTGGTGTAGAAAGTCATGAACAAACCAGCTTTATACAGAATGGCATGTGCCGACCAGATTATTGCAGATTGTACAGGCCGGAGTAATGCATAATATGCAAATGTCGGACCAGATTAATAGAGATTCAAAACGGCATCATTGGACCTTCGTCTCAAGTTATTTACACTCAACAACCTTTTGGAGTTGCCTAGCAACAGTGTTAGCTTTGCAAATTAGAAACATCTCAAAGCGTTTGTTTGCCAAAGGACGTTGTCAATCAGATGTTTTAATGAGAAATTTGATTAACTTTCTGGCGAAATCTGAAGTTTTTTTTAATTCTTGAAAATAAATTGGATTAACTATTGTCAATGCATTTAAACCCGCACATTTTCAACATTCGAGGAATATTGTTAGGATTCCCTTTACTGTATTGATGATTGCACCGCTATATAAAATGTTGATATGGCAAACACCAAAGAGAGCTCGACAAAAGTGCATTCATCACCAAAAATGCTTTCTACACTAAAGTAAAGAGCGTTGATCACAAAAGTACGTTTAACACAGAAATGCGTTTTTTAATGTGCTCACTATACTTAGTGATATAAAATCAACCAATGAATACCACTCAGTTACTACATCTTGTGCAGGGATGGTGGCATGAAATAACTCATTATAGGCGCTGTAAACTCGTCGTGAAATCACATACCTTGATGGGGCATTCTCTCCTCGTGCGAAGTTTCCAACGTCGTTCTATTTCTTGTTCATTATCTGAAGAACAAAATTAATATGAACAGCATGGGAAATTAAAGAATTTTGATTTTCAAGACTTTTTGCCAAGAACCGTCTTAGAAACCATACAATAGATCGTCACGTGTCTCAAGTGAATGAAGTTTGTGCTTTCCTAACGGATATGTCGCATTCGGAACACCTCGTACAATTCTCATTTTGAATCATATTTGTACATTGCCGAGGAGTTCCGAATGTAATTTGTCAGTCCAGAAACTTGCTTTAGAAGACGACATGGCGTAATATTTATGATTGTAAAAGTACGTGACGTCATTCCAACATGAAGGAATGAAAGATCGAGTACAACAAATATATAAGTCACAGGGCCAAGCATCACAATGAACACGAAAAAAGACATTGAATAGCATCCAACTGTGAAAACCTGTCACCTAGGTCATTTGAACATAATCGGAGTAACAGCGAATCACAGTGAGGACCAGACAGCACAAGGACAATCTACAATGCAGTAGTCAACAGAAACACAACATATTAATTGCTGGCTGATAATGAGAAGATCGTTATTACGGTGTTACGGTCGCAAGTATTACATCATAAGGCGTTTCTAATGAGCCTATTTCCATAAAAATCGGAACTTGTCATGTTGATACAACTGAAATTGAACAGCTTGTTTAATCATATTCAATACGCAAGAGTAATTTATTTTCGGACAGTTTTTTCTTGCTTCTTTGTAATTATGTAATTACGACCTTCTTATTCTAAGCACTCGATATATCTGTACACAAATCACGAACAAAAATGATAGAGTGAGGCTGAACGAAACCGTCGAAAACTTGTAACTTAACTTTTTTGCGTTTTAAAGTACCGATCATGGAACCGTGGTTCAATACAAGTACACTGGTAGGTCTCTTTGACTAAAAGCGTCATGTAAGATATATGTGATTCCAAATAAAACGAAGACTTATCACAGTAAAATCAGAAAGATTTCTCATTATTCTTGAGACGCTGTATCTATAAGATGACAGATCGATATGTCCTGCTGTGTTTGTACATCATTTGTCTCCGTGTACCACACACACATCGAATTTTACCAGCTTACTAACGGCTGTAAATTTGACATGACAAACATCAGGCAATACCAGACAACGAGAATCAGACATCTAGACTGTTTGTAATTCATCAATCTATACTGGATTTTTCTGATGCTATCGTGTTTTCGAATTAGCAGTTACGATCTGAACATTTTTATGCTAGGAGCAATGTTTATTAGCCTGTTTGTTTATGTTTATTAGTTTGTTTGCGTATGGGTGAGCCAGGCGTAAGTACGTGCTCAATCGCTTCTGTCCCTGTCTGACAGACAATTGGTCTCTGACAACGAGGAAATACAGAAACTATCACTTTATGACACATTGAAAAAAATGACACAGTTTAAAAAAGCGACTGCAGAATGTACCCCTACATCTACACCGGGTCAAGAGAACTTGCTCCAAATCTATCCCTACCCCAAATCTACCCCGGCTCGAGAGGGCTTGTCCCAAACATATCCCAGGTCAAAAGAACTTGGCCCGAATCTACCCCTGCCCCGAATCTCCCTCTGCGCCATATTTACCCCTTCCCCAAATCTACCCCGTCGCAAAAGGGTTTGCCCCAAACATATCCCTGGTCAAGCAAACTTAATCCAAATCCGCACGTGGTCAAGAGGGATTTCCCAAATCTACCCCGGGTCAAGAGGGCTTGCCCAAAATCTACACCGGGTCAACATGTCTTGTCCCAAACTAACCCGGGTCAAGAGAACTTGCCTCAAATCAACCTCGGGTCAAGAGGCATTGTCCCTAATTTTCCTTGGATCAAAAGGGCTAGCCCAAAATCTATACCGGACCAAGAGCGCTTGTTCCAAATCTACCCCACGAGTCAAGTGGGATTGCCCCAAATCTACCCCGGGTGAAGAGGGCTTGCCCCAAACCTACTCCTGTAGAAAGGGTATTCCGACTGTAAAATAATTGTCATATGTAGAGAAACTTTCCCTGATTGGATGGCACTGAAAACAACTTCTAAACGCCGGTAATTGTCTTTCGTTAAAAATTAAAGTCCACGAACTTCTACAACGTACCATACTTGTAATTTACAAAAACTAAGGGACATTGTTTTTGCCAACCAATGTGTATAAATTTACAACACATTTGTACTTTAACTCTGAATAAGATGTAGTGCTTGTAATTTGTCGTTGACAGCGACTCTCCGGCAGTCACGCATTATTCGTATTTGTCCAAAAACATGGTTGGATTGTGTCCAATTAGTCTTCGCATTGGGTGGCATGAAAGTACTGTCAACTCTGTCAATTTAATTTTGGTGGATTTGGATCCACACAGAATATCGTGTGGTTGTACAAATTCGTGTATTCAAACATTGTTAAGAATTTGGTCGGTAATTTACCGCAAAAACCCGCTTATTGGACACCCTCTTATATAATTATGTCGTATTCGGACACTATGCCGGCAATATGGGATTTTTACATTGACTCACGTATTTAAAAGTCAGATTGTCGTATATATGCGCATATGTACGGAAACACATGCTCTTCTTGTGTTGACTGCATGCCGCCTATTGTTTGTTTAAGGCGACGAACATAAATAATGTTCTTATGCTAATAAACTGAAACATTGAAACTGAACTGTTGATTTATTTAACGGTCGAGTTCATAAGATGTACCCGGACGATATTAAAACCGACAATTTCGGAGTTTTACATAGATCCTCGCATATTCGAGGAAGTTCACTGATGTGTTATTATCCCATCTGAAAGCCTCGTATATGTGTGCAAGTTCACGTACACATGATACTTTAGCGACAATTCAGTTACTGCAGTACATGTTAGCCTTCACTTAAGACAAAATCTATTGTATGTTATGAGACTCTCGCCTACGTATAAATAGTAAAGTTTGTTTATTAAAACGACATTCCTACTGACAGAAAGGCCATTTTTGACTTATGAGACACTTGCGTTCATGCGTACAGTGCCCCCGAATCCTTTCTTGTATTGTAGGGTACCTGGCAGATATGGGCCTAACGTAACCATTATTTAACAAGCTGGCGGTCCAACAATTGGTCTCAAACCGACTTCCGCCGAGATTCGAACCTTCGACCTCTCTCTTTCCAGGTGGACGCCCAAGTCGCAGTATATATTTGTGCTAGTATTTGCAGTGATGGTGACACAATTATTGAACAAGTTTGGATTGACCGATTAAGTTATAGTTCGATTTCGAGCATTGAGCCGTGACTGCACTTTAAAGTTTAAAAAATTCGCCGATTAAAGGTTGTTGCGGGATTGACTAACTGCGCTAAATTGCCAATTGATAAATTACACATATTAGTAACTATCATATCTTTAAACCATGACTATTGAAATCAATAAATCACGGGTTACCCGCCCAAATAGAATCGTCTTTAGAAAAGGTCATGGCTCAGGGTTCAAAATTGAACTATACATGGTCGAGTTCAAGCTCACAATCAAAGTAATTAAATTCATCCTAAATATCAATAATAGTATAATAGGCCTACATCTCATTATCGACCTCTCATTGTTCGCATGGTAGTCACCATTTGCTACATATGATATTTCATCAATAATGCAGCATCTTAAGTGAAAACTTAGAATTTTCTTTAAATCTCAAATTTTCACTTAAAGAGGCTTTATAAATACCGACCCAGGTCAGTTTTCACAACAATTGATCGTTTAAACAAAAATCAAATAAGGGGGTATCATAGAACACTCTACAATAGGTAGAAAGAACAAAAAAAGGTTTGAAAGGTACAATAGGCCTAAGCTCTACATGAAAGTCGCCCCAGTCAAACGAAGAACCATTCTCTTTAAAACTCGTGCTTGATCTTTTTATTGAACTTCTTGATAGAATATATTAATAAAGTTTATAACTGATCACTCAATGCATGTATGCTTTTTTCTATCAATACTATCCTATATGTATAACCCTGCATACATCGCCCTACATCACGTACATACATCGCATGTTAAAAGTGTGCGTCGACATTGAAAAAAGTAATATCACTTTGAATGTATATTGTATATCTATAGAGGAAAGAGCAAAAATCCTATACTTACATGCTACCTAAATGTCATTTGCATTACGTGCCTCGTACAGGCATCCTTCTTAAAATCCGCTTAATTGATCCTTTCCATAAATATCATCATATACATCCGAACCTATAAGTGTTCCGAAGCATCACCGCTTACGTCCGACCTTTAATAAAACACCATGCTTCTCGGTGTAGTGCCGCGTTCATATATACTCCACAGACTTTACGGAATCAATAGCGAATCTCTGTAGCTATCGAACCACAAATGGAACATATCCAGCCAGTTTCCAATATTCACAGATCAGTAGTGCTCACTGTTAACAACATTATTTAAGTCTTCCAATTAAGCACTATCGATAATGTATATATGCCTTGGTAAAAATAAAAGAAGCTTCGATAGGCGGCACAAACTTGCTTGCAAATAAAAGTCATATATTATATCTAAAACGAAGTCTCAAATGTCAATGACACCTTTTTGTTCCATTTATAGCCGGTGTTGATTTAGTTCCAGCGATTTACTGTCAACGTTCTCGGAATTCCCCTGAGCACTTCTTAACTGAAACTTTTGTTTATTGGCAAAAGCAGGAATACGATACATTGTATTTTTACTTCCTCATATTTTTAATCATCATTTCTACGAATAATTGTTGTTGTTTTTTGTTAAAGCAAAACTCTCATTCGTTTTGTTGTCAGTGTCTCTGAAAAAAGTATTAAGTTTTACTGCAGTTTTGTAATAGATTGAATTCTGTTGGGATTAGGTTAATGAAAACATAGTAAAGAACGTTTGTATGCCCGGCATCTACTGCTGCAGGAGATACATCTAGTTAAAATGACGTCATTTTTTGAAATTAATTTTATTATTATGTAACCTATAGATGCGCGCTTATGGCAAAGACCAAAGTGGTAAGAATCGCGCGGAAATTCGTGTCCCATTAACATTCTCATATGATGTTAAACCTAAAATGCGAAGAAAAATGCCACATTATGTTATCATTAAGGCTTGAGTGCAGCTCGAATAGTATAATATGTTTGGGCTTATCAGCAATTTGACATCAATCTTTGAAGCAATCTTTGTTCATTTACAATGTGTCATATATACTAGTAGCAATACATTTATATGTTCGATATCGATATATTGAGAAAACGAGAAAACTGTCTTTAATTTACTCTTTACCTATGGGAAAACAAGTTTTTAAAACTTCATTTTGGTGAACATGACAATTTCAGATTTTCACGAAAAAAGGCTAACAAGAAGTGCCTTTTGAAGCAGATTTCAAATATGTATGGGTCTTATAAGGTTGTAAGTAGTAGTTACGACCTTCTCATTCTAAGCAAACGATATGTGTTACCGCTTGAAAGAAGAAGACATAATTGCATCATAAAGTTGGGGTTTTCTATGTCGTCAACGTTAGCATGTCAATTTATATCATTTTAGGGCACTCACTCAAGGTGTTCGCATATGCTATAGATATACGATTCGTATTTTGGATAGGGTTATCGTTGCACTTAAGTTATTATCGAACCACAAACGTCGTTAGTTAGTAACATGTAGTAGGACAAAATTATAAGTATGCATTTTAAATTCTTTTTAATACGCCAGCAACTTCAAATTTAGGAAAAATAATGTGTAATGTTACTTATATTTTGGGTTACGACCGCTGCATTCTCCAATCTATAATTTTAAGTTTTAGATTTTTGTGAGCGCTTATGTAACATTGTGCCATTGTGGTAAGCACAGTCTGTATAAAACACCCGGGAGCCGAAAATGGTCGTAAGGTTCTATGGTGGTGTTTGGCCGAGCATGATGCCTTCTAAGCCAAGACATACATTTTCTCCCTTTTCCGCCAGATCCTTGCTTTGAAGTTCGTCATCCGTACCTTGACAGCGGGTTAGTACTGTTTGGTCACCCAGGACATTGACCATTAACAAGTTTGGCCATCGTACTTGACTGAAATATTGCCGACACTTGGGAGGAGGTCTGACCGTTACAACAACCAAAATGTATCTACAAGCAGACTGAGATGCGTATAATATTTATTGCGAATTATCGTTTGCCTCCTGAATCTAATTTCATTGGTTAATCGATAAAAGCTCATTTGGAACAGTATGAATATTATATATACATACACACCACGGCTTCTTGTTAGAACGTTAATTAATATTTCGCAGAATGGTTTTCAGCTATCGGAATGGTGCGGTTCCGTTTTGTATTGCTAATCATGCTGTGCTCGGATAATTTGGTCGGCAGGATACCAAGCAATGACAATATTTCTCTGATGCTATGGAACTGCATTTGTCGCCAATCGACGGATATGAGAAATTGAGAAATAAATGATTTGCAAAGCATTCAGATCACCTCGGTCTTTATGCGGTAAATTAGGTGGTCGAGCTTGGTAAAGCACGTACTATTTACAACTTTCCTGCAAATACTCCCCAAGTTGTATCAGTCAACATAGGCATACGGATGGCACTCTTAGTATACTAGTATATCAAATCGATTCGTATCGATTGTAAATCAAAAACACGTGACTTTAAGTAGCAATAAAGCACATGCTTTAGTTGCTTAAAAATACGTTTCACCTCGTTTAAACAATGTATTTATTCGTAAAAACAACATATTCACTTGAGTAGTAACAATAACAAATTGTTAAAAAAAGTTAACAATTTTCGAGGGCTGTATTCAACTGTTCAGCCGCTCAACCAACCTGTGACATGTTTTAAAACTTCCTCTGGTCATTGGGCTACCTAATTACACTTACATTCGAGTCTCCTTGTTGAGACTATTTCTCTGTTGTGAGTGTGGCAGCCAACGCCAATACACCTTGGTAGTGTGAAGCATGAGAATTATTCTTGCTCAGAGAAATTAACCAGTGGTCCAGACGGGGGTTGAACCCGGACTTCCGCTCCCAACATTAAATACTTAAAAAATATTCATATGATATTACATGTACGTAAGTTGAAAAATAATTTGAACTGCATTTTTATGACTATGTTTGTTTGATTTAATAACATGAAAGCATCCAGACTACAGAAAGTGGATAATGATCTGCAATAGACAAATTAGTGTCGTCTGCGACTAAACATGCTTTTATCTGTTTCCCGCTCAGTTATTATCTATCATGTTTCTCTTCTCGTGATTATCGTGGTTAGTAAATCGTAAAATATTCATAAACTTAATAGAGGAATCTTTAGAGATTGGTATATCTTTACATCAAGACAAATATTCATGGGATCTGGGGATACTATTGATGGGACAATCAGAGTATATTGATGCTTAACGTCTGCTATATTACAAATTGTCGTCTGCAAACTAGGAGGTTACTTCCAAAATTATCCGAATCTTAGATGCAAAGGGAGACAATTACATTACCAAGAAAACACTTACGGATCATCTCTGTCTTTCTGTATATTTACGGATATTTCTGTATAGATTAATTTGTCTTACATTGTAGATATGGTGGCAGACGAAAAACTTCAACATGTGGAGAGAAAATAGGACGTTCACATGTATGAGGTACATCATAGGACCTTGCAGTTATATAATTAAGTATGTAGACAAATTTCCCGAGACTCGTTTAATATGACATTGTTTTAGGGTCTATATACAGAAAGCAAATTGGGACTACTCGTGGTAGATCCTATATAATCGACCGGTCGCGTCCTGATAGCTCCAATATCAATGGGGGCCGGCTACTCTGGTCAGCTTGTTTTTATTTCAAACGCCTTACTAAGCAATGAACAATCTAGATTTACTTACCGAATCGACGAAAAACGTCCATTAAACTAGTCAGTGTATCCACTTCCGTCTCCATACGTTACCCCCATCGGGTAAGTCAGTCCAGAAAACTAGTTTCGTGAATGCATGATCATGGTAATAAAACCTAATACAAAATCTCATTTTGCAGCAAAGGGGTTACAAAAATCGTAAACTCTAGTACAGTTGTGCTTATTCCATACGCAATGAAATCATGATTATGTTCATTAACGTTGAAAAAGCCTTCAGACTAGTTCCCAACTTGATCCGACTTACGGGTCAGTACGGACTATAATATCCGGGTTTTATCCACCACTTAGCTGAACAAAGCTTCAAGGCGAGTGCATTATGAGTACACGAACACAGGAAATCACGGTGTATTTGTCTCTCAAGATTTTCGTCTTACTTAATTCACATTTTTGTTTTTCGAATGTGTGTTAACCGCTTATTATCACACAACCAAGTTGCTTGGCTGCAAACTTCAAACAGGCTAGACTGTTAGGCTTCGAAAATCGCTGTAAGTAGACGGCTAGTTTCCCAATGCACCAATCAGTTGCATCCACGACCTCCACCACCGGGGATCCTCGGGCGGATAATTCAGGGGAGACCAACGTGTTTTGAACTTCCAGTATCCCCCACATTGTCCGGGAAATGTTGGAATTGTTTTCTCCGAACTAATACCCCGGGCGGTGGTTTTTACTACCCAAAAGTCAAAATCCCGGACCATCCCCGGTGTTGGGACCGTGGGTGTAACTGACTTGTGCATAACACAATGGCATACTGTATAATTATTATACGTCCAAATCAACAACTGATAATGAATAGACAAAGTGTGACTTTTGTACGTGTACTCATTGTATGGGTTTCTCAAGCAATTTAGTGACAGCAAAAGCAAATTTGAAGTGTTCATTGTATTTTCTAAAATGTATTAATATGATTTTCTCAAATAATTTTGTCAACAGTAACAGTAACAACCAAAAAAAGTAAATGTTTTTCAAATTCTATTTCCAAATGGTATATAATCAACTTCATTGTTTCTAATGAGATCGATTCCAGGGTATTGCTTTATCAACGTAATTACGGAAGTCGTAAACTTACGTTCAAAATTAAATTCTGTATAATTCTTTAAAAACTACAAATTGGCGATGGATATTGTTTGTTGGTATTTATTTGCTGAATCTTTATAAGTATTACAACTCCATTTATCACACTTTATAGTAGTAAAAGTATGATAAAGAATTTAAATCTGATCGTAAGGTTACGATTTCCGTAAATGCTTTGATAAATCATGGAGATGACCAGCGGACACGTTGAGAGAAGTGAAAGGGTGGTTTCTCTAACTGGGCACCCGTACATACATGTGCATGAAATAAATTCCATTTTGGAAATCTACGTAAGAAACTTTAATGATAATTATGGAGAAGCTTCCCTCGAAGATGATGCCTCCGTAGCTCAGTGGTTAGCGCGCTTGTCGTCTAATCATGCGACCCGGGTTCAAATCCGGATGGAATGAAATATATGACTGCCAAATAATGGCAAAGCTTGGCACTTAGAAAATGGACGCCATTGATACAAAAGGCAGGTCAAATGCTAAGACTGTCCCAGTCGTGCACAAAATATAAGAAACTCATCAGAAAATATTGTCACACTAATGTTTATTATATATAATTATGGATACTACAGTCTTACAGTATTCAAATACATGTGAAAAAATCATTTATAAGTCAATAAACAATACATTTGTATATTATATTAAAATATAAATACATTAACCAATGTGTTGACAAAGTTAACGCACACACACTTTAAAACAAACAAAATAAATATACCCAACACGTAATTCAATAAATAATGCTCAGTCAAATAAGTTTGATATAATGTGGAGAAAGATATTTGTGGATACATAACATTCATTTCGTACATATCATAATAATATTTTCGTATATCGCTAAAGATTATCAATTGTGAAAGTTCGGTAATTTCCACTTGTCTCCTGTAAATTATATTCCAATCCATAACAAGGCCGAGGTGATCTGAATGTTAAGAGCGCCTCCAAGACAAAGATAACTCTGCTTTTCTTTATTAAATGCTATTTCTACTTTCACTTTCGTTTTGATACTCTGTATCAATGATCAATGTAATGCTAGTTGTTTTGTAATGCTGGACCGGCATGTTTTTTTATGTAATATGATTCAATACAAAAAAATAAAACACACGTATCAAAACACACACAGTGTGTACATCTTTACAACATACATGGATCCATCGCAGGTCCAAATACATGGATGATACTTAACACCCTTCAATAAGAAAGATCAGCTCTCAATAATTCGACGGCTTAGTTAGATGTCGTAAGTGCAAAAATGTTATTTTGAACCTACAAGAACAAACTGTTTCAAAACTACTATTTTCTAACTAAACTTCACTTTGGTTAATACGACCTCTATTGATGATCATGATAATTGGTTTGTAAGAAGCGCCATGTTACGCAGAATTCAATTATACTTTATGACTGAATAAACTAAACTTTGCGTACAGGGTGTCCAAAAAGAAATTGTACAGTTTCAGGGTATTTTTTATCAAATCTTAATGTTCTGCTCTTGCAAAGAAATTTTGCACATGGTTAGAAAAACGATGAAAGTTTTTTCTGGTACTAGTTTAAACATTGTAACTCGAATAATTTTTAAAAAATGTAAATTTCCAAAAAATACCTTATTTTGACCATGACGTCATTTTGACGTAATTTACGACGTTTTCACAATTTCTGTCTGTCGCATGTTTCCCGGTTAGCGACCATTCTTTAAAACTGTTGGTTACATTTACACAGATTTCTACAAACTGGTCTTCTTAAATTTCATTATGATGTTGATCAGAAGAAAACTTGTGTATATTCGCAGTTGGTTGTACATAAGCGATTTCCGATAACCCAAAAGAAAAAATCCACATGAATTAAGACCCGTGCTGTGGGCGTGCCATTCCTCTCTGCAGTGGAATTTGCTAGAAATTATTTTGACACCAAATGTTTTCTATAATTCACCCAACACCGTGCATTTTCATGTGTGACTCTGTCTCCACTTGCATGAACCATACAATATTCAAAACAAAGGATTCGCTGCAGAGTTCCGAAAGAAATTGCTTAACAAAGGCAAGTAACACAATGGGTTTACTTCTTTCTATTTTGTTGTCGAATAGCCTATTAAAAGCCAACAAACATGCCCATGCTCGTGAGACACATCATTATATATAATATCAGTTTAGACATTTGTGAAATACAATGCAAAATTTCGAAGAATGCATGCAAGACAGGAAACGCCAGAAATACAGAAATTGTGAAAACGTCGTAAATAACGTCAAAACGACGCCACGGACAGAATACGGTAATTTTAGAATATTAACATTATTAAAAAAAATATCCAAGTTACAAGTTTTAAACTGATGCAAGATAAAAAAAATCATCTTTTGACTAACCATGTCCTGAATTTCTTTGCGATAGCAAAGCGTTAAGATTTTATTAAATTGCACTGAAACTGTATACTTTCTTTTTGGACACCCTGTATACGATTCTTGTAAGTCCGTTTCACCCTTCTAAGGCTGCGTTAAATACGTCATGTTTTAGACAGAATAGCCATTACAATTGATGATCGTTTAAAGTTTAACTTCAGATATCACAAAGAGTTATCACTAATACTATAATTGCTATTTTAAGACTACAAGTTTAACGTTGATTTTTCACGATTGATAGAGAACAAAGGTGTTCTGTGCCGATTCTTTGTCAATTTGATGAAGCTTAAAATCAGGTTATTTCCATCTTTAGAACCAGGGCGTGTCTTTGTCACCAAGTATGTTAGTTTTCATTCGTTTCAAGAATGTTTCCTCGTACCGGTATGGTTTGCTTTTATATACTTCATACGCCCGGTCATCTGTGGGTCGCCAGCTTGCTGAGGGGTTCATCAGGAATGAAACTCTCTGAAAATAGACAAAAGTCACAGAACGGTGTTTATCTTTGGACATTCTGGTACTTCGAATCAATACTTTTAAATAGGTCGATTATTCAAAAACGTTCTCGTTCAACCAGCGTATTTTAGTCCGAAACAATAACTAGTCTGGGAACCTGACTAACCAAAATATATATATATGAGGATTTCAAAAATAAATAAGGACACATCGGTAAGGAAAGGCAGCCCTTAACAGTGCACGAAAGGCACAAACAGAAATACAACAGACATAAATGGAGTATTACTTCCAACTACATTAAAATGCATTCACGGGTTTAGAGAAGATTTCAAAAGAAAGTGCCGACTGTTGATTCACAACTGAAAGCCAGTGCAGTCGGATTCTAAAACTCTAAATATCGGACACATACGTAAAGAAAACTATTGGCACGAATCTTGAGACCAATAACTATTGATTCCTGATAAAACTTAATGAAAATGTCGGGTATCAGAGAAATACACATTTTTAAAGGAATGCATAGAGAATACTGGAGCCAATAGATACGAAGAAACATATTAGAATATACAAATGTAGGAATAAAAAATTAATAAAACTGAATCATGTCACTGAAACGCAACCCACGCGTAATTGGTCTAGTGACTTTCAATAAATCAAGTGGTGTTAGTCTATGTGATTAAAACAGTGAACTTATTGCTACATTGTACTTGTAATGATTGCTTATTGATTAGCAACATTTAGCCACAAAGCCAGCTTAATTATCAGACCTTGTCTAAGTTGGACTATTTATGATGTTAAAGAAACGCTGATTTGGCACTGCGCAGCTTTACGCGTGGTAAGCACTATTAGAATAGATAGATTACAACGCCGTACAACTTGTTCAAATAATAAACGCCAACATGATTAACTCAGGTAACTCAAAAATATGGAAAGAGCGGTATCCTGGCTAACACATAGTATCGAGGTACACGGGGTGTAGACAATTTCGCCATGATTTTTGTGCATCTTGTAAAAACATTTTGCCATTATAAAAGACCTCAATACTTGCGTAACAGGCCGAGGTGTTTCAATTGTAACATGACGTAATGGCATGGCTATTTGAAAGCACTTACCTGCATGAACGGTCCTTTAGCATAGTACAGTTCCTTCAGCATGATGAAGAGCACTGGGTAGAAAGGTACAGTAGACATAAGTATACCAATACCAACAGCGTATGGTTTGTACACATAACCATCACCATAATTTGGTACAGTGTATGTACTGATGGTGATCAGGAATGCAGTCTGAAAAAATACCAAGAAATGCCGTGAAATCATTCATATGCGCAATACAGTAAATTCAACGTCAGTCAAAACATATCAAGAAATGCCGTAAAACATTCATATCGGCTGTACAGTAATTTCAACATCAGTCAAACATACCACAAATTACGTAAAATTATTCATATCCGTGGTACATTGAATTGAACATCAGTCAAAAAATACCAAGAAATGCCGTATAATCATTAATTTCCGCCGCACATTAAATTAAACATCAGTCAAAATTACACAACATGTCGTATAATCATGGATATTTGCATGGCTTTAATTCAATTTATTCCCTTTATTAACTAAGCCACTAAATTAAAATCATGCTCGCAAATACATAATAGGATCTCCTTCAAATAACATGAATTTCAAATCCACCAATTTTCGAAATTGCAGATTTAACCGAAATAGTGTCTATCACTGTTTAATATGGTCTTAAGAATTCAGAATAATAATTAACGCTGCAAGAACAGAACATAATTATTAAATGAGTTGACAATTCTGGACTCCATACTTACTGATAAAGCCCCCGTCATTAAAATACACCAGAATACCCTTAACAACTTGGATGATTTTCTTCCTGTCATGAGCTCTATATCCTGGGCAAATCTATCCGCACCTATTACATGAGAAAATAGCAAGCTATGTTTTTTTTAATTGGAACAGGAATCAATCACTGGTACTACAACAAATAATAATACAAGCATATACACAAAATATGTAACCAACTTAATGCATTGGTCCACTGATCATATGTTTGCTTCGGCGATGTATAGTGCATAAGCGACCAAGCTGGACCCCAATAAACCTTTAATATCTTAAAATACTGTGTCCATTAGAACAAAAACTGGTATGTGTTAATAAAGCACCCTTACCAACTCTCAAAAAATAAATAAAACATTTTGGTGCACAGAAATGTTTACTTTGCATTCACTTCTAATGCAAAATTTTAAGTCTAAAACAGAGTAAATACGTATGGGTGATTGAAATTAGCAATGATCAGCAATTTGGTCCAATATAACTGTACATTTATTACACCTACATGTATTACCATGGGCACACTATATAACTTACCATAAATCCAGCAGACAATGATGCCTTCTAAAGCGGAACCAAATAACAAGGCAAACGAGGAGATATACCAATCTGACAGCTGGAACAAATAGATTCCTCCCTGCAAACATATAACACATAATATAAATGACAAAGTCTTCACAAACGTATATGAATATTCTGGCAGTCCAAATAAAAATGTCATGATTGTAAATGCTTCCTACTTTGCTCATTTGGGCAGATTATCCATAATTCTAGGTTTGGACATCAACAATGCCACGTTCGTTCATGACTCTTTTTAAATATACTAAAGACGGGTGTGTCCAAAGTGACTCGTCATCCTCCTTTTCAAAAAGCAGACTGGGTCTTGTATAGAGGTCACATGCGCAGATCTATAAAGGGTGAACCTTCGGAAAACTCGTATATATTACACTTATTGGTCAAGGCTTATACTCTGATCAGGGATGGTACTTCAATAGTGATAATATCTTACTGGAGAATAAGGACAGCCAATCATATCGCCTGTTACTGACCAGGAGTACCAAGAATACCACTTCAGGACACTCTTCTAAGAACAAATGCCAATTTCGACCCCTGAGCAAAATAGCTGGTCGGACTTCTTGCAGAAAATGTGCATGTTTACACGGCTGAAATACAATGTACCAATGGAATGGCGTTGACAATCCAATGAACAAAAGAGCTAACAAATGCAACAATTTACAAACTAAGGAAGAACTTACACTCATTGACAATGGTGTACTCAGCACAAACAAAACTAATGCTGTACCAATAAGGACAAGGTATTTATGACGAGTCAAAGTTTTTGGGAAGCAATCAACCAGTGTTCCTGTCACAGTCTCAAACATACCAAACTGAAAAGATGAACAAAACATGTAAAATCGTAGCACGATTAGTTGATTACTTTAATAGTATTATAGTAGTATGCGAAACAAAAGAGAGAGAATACACAACTTTCCGTGTTAAGTTCTATAACTTGTTCCATGTTGATCGACTCAAAAAAACAACAACATAAAGCGTCAATGTTGTCAATATGGTACATTCATTTGAGGGCAACATCATCGATACATGAGTATGAAAAAACAACACTTTATACAATACTGGTAATGGTCAGTGCGTGTCATACTTACTGTGCTGTCAAATGCTACTGTAATCAACATCAGAAAGAAGAGAACAGCCCATAGTTGAGGAAGTGGCATTCTACTTAATGCTTCCGGGTACGCAACAAATGCTAGGCCCGGTCCTGAAAACATGAGAATAAAAAAGTATATACACGTTGATCTCTGATTACATAATGACAAAGCACCGGTATCGGTTCTTCTAGAATCTGAACTTTGACTGTTTTACAACTATCGTCGGTCGTTTGAAACGAACGAATCGCTTCATACCAAAATCAGAGCGTTTCCGTGACAGATGATCGTTAAAACAAATCTAGGCCACGTGTTGATCTCTGCTGCCAGCGTTGTTGCCCCTCGTGACATGTTTCATTGCCGGTTTTATGTGCGTGAATTCCATTTGTCATGAGCTAGTTAAGTAGGTTTACATAATGGTGTTCAATGGCTTCACAGTCGTAAAAGGCTCTCAGTGGTAAATGTTCGATCGTAAACTGTCCGGTATACGTATCAAACGTCAATTTTAAGTCAATACACGGTCGTCAACATAAGTAGCAAGTTTAGAGTGCACGTAATATAAAATCTGACCTGTAGATTTTGCATATTCGTCGACAGGAATTCCAGCTTCTTTGGCCATAAATCCCATACATGTAAACACAACAAGTCCGGCATAAAACGCAGTAAATGCATCAGACAAAACGCATATGGAAGTCTCCCTGAAAATGATGTAATAATATAACGTACACTCAATGGGCAAACTTTAAATTTATAATTTTCTAAGTACATAAACATTGTTATAATAAAATTGATATGATTTTAAAACTAGTCATAATAAACCTCTGGCCCCGTGTTCACAAAGGATCAACTGATCTAGATCAAATTTGATCCTGAAAATAGTTTTCCATTTTTTTTGTAAGTTTTGGGTAACTTTTGGCAGTAACAACTTACAGCCATGTATAGAGAATACATAATATACTTCAAATTGACATGTTTAAAATACCCAGACTATCATTTTTCTGTTGCAAAAGTGAATCATTGTAGCTGAGACTGAAACTGATCCTGAAAAACGAGGATCAATTAATAAAACGAGGATCAAGTTAGTATTTTTATAACTAACAATAAAAACTTATTTTGATGTCTTTAAAATTGAAGGATGTGTTTTTATGTACCCACATGTATAAAAAAAAATACCACGCTTAAGCTTAAAATATCTACTGAATTTCCAAGGATATATATATGATCTTGATCCTGATCCTGAAAGCTAATTGTTTGTGAACTTGGGGCCTGAAGAATCATTTTCTGACCTATTGTATAACCATAATATTACAGATCATGTATAGGTCATAAAATATATTCTTGTTGTTTTAAGCAATTCTTAAATGCCAAAACAATCGACGACTGTTGTTGCTACGGTAACACACTATAATAATAAAAACGACATGTTAACTGCAAGAAAAGTGACTTTCAATGATTGATATTTCAATCCTTTATTTTCCTGTTACAGACAAAACAATTAGGAATGTCTTATGACTGTTGTATCGAGTAAATTCCGGCCGAATTACGGGGGTACCGGGGTACGGTCTTTAGACCATCCGTTTTACCCAGAAGGCCGGATTATGACGTGGGAGCGCGAGCGGAAGCTCGATGGAAGACGAATACCGGCAGGCTGCGTAGACGAGACGTTCCAGGACGAATACAAGATCCGTGCACGGATAACCGACCACAGGACATCGGTGAATATAATCCTCCTATATTGTGCTTATAATTACCACCGACAGGAACACTAAATTACTTATCTTGACAACTTGATTAAACGGTAACGCCAATATTTTGCATTTAGAAAATCTATGTATTCATGTTTTAAAATTGCATAGAAACTAAAACGTCATTAATATCATTATACTGATTGGATCATAATTAAACCCTTTATCATTGAATTTTAGTTTTAACCTCAATGTGTCCGTTAATTCTTTCAAGCAATTTCAAATACAGAAAAAATCTGCCCAATTTGATTTTTTTCCCAAGCAAAGATAATATCAAAATGTGGATTGAAAAGGACGGATTACTGTGTGGTTAGCAATGTATATATTTGCTATAGTACAATGTCTTATTACTGCTTAATAAGTGCTTATTAAACATTCACATCCGCATTATATGCTGGAGCAGGCAATACAACCAATTTACATGTGCCAGTAGATGTATAACACAGTGCTCTCCCTTGATCAAGTACAGCCTATTCTTTCTTCAAAATCGTAAAAAGAAAACATGGAATCAGAGTATCCAATGGCGCCGCAAAGTCAGACCACATTAAGACCACTGTGGTGACGATATTCGGTATAATGTTTTGATAGTAAGTATATAAACGAAACATTCTAAAGTAGCCCCGCCCAATGTCTGCCTCAAATTATTGTAACATTTTAATCAGATGATTCTATTAAGAATAACTTAAGCCCATTCCGTCATCATTAAAGCAAGTCATTGGAGATGATTCTAATTAGGTTGCAGTCAAATGATCACAACTTATTGCTTTATATATAATTTTGATAGTCATTATTCTCACGTCCACTGATGCGTGTGAAGAAACACTTCGATGGCTTAGAATGAGAATGTCGTAAGTACTACTTACGACCTTATAAGACTCATACATATTTGAAATCTCCAGTACGATGCGCTTCTAATGAGCCTATTTGTATGAAAACCGGAACCGGAAAAGCTTGTTTTACCATAAGTAAAGAGTAAATTTCAGACAGTTTTTTCTTGTTTTCTCAATATATCGATTTTGTACTTACGACCTTTTAATTCTAAGCCAACGACTTATAGGCTGGGTTTTAAAAGGAATACCTACACAATCGATTTTTGATGGAATCTGTTATGACTTGCCATTGTGATCACACCACCATAGGTAGGTCCTAGTGAGTAAAATACCTGTATAGCAGCGTCAAGCCATACCTAGTATAAATAGAAGTAACACACGTATGTTATAGGACGAATCTAACAGGGACTACTTGGTAATTTAGTTAGCACATGTTGTTTTAATTAAATACTTGTTGAAAATTAATCACGATCAGTTAAAGTATTATGAACGTGAAGAAAGGGGAAACAAATGTAAGATTAAGTCAAGGACAAAAGCAAGTTCCCTGAATGCAGACTCGGTTGCTTTTGGTCACTCTAAATAATTTTCAATATTACATCGCCCAAAAGACATCAACCAATCTATCTTAAGATGTAACATGAAACCAATTAAACCTGGCCAATAATCAAATAGATCTATGTGTATTTTCTATAACGAAAATCAAATCGTGTCACAATTTCCGAATATTTCGGAGCATGCAAGGGAAGTAACTATGGTGGGATATAGTTTGGACGAACGTTGCCTCATAAATGAAGCATCCCTACAATAAATGGTGGTAAATCATAGACAATCTTTTAATTAGTGATATTGGTATTTAAACTTCGTTATTTCATTTGATGAAAGTTTAGATTGTTTAAATAAATATATCCATAACCCTAGGGGTACCACTATAATAAACAAACCCTAGATGAAGCACGAACACGCAATTGGCGTATCTCATTTGAAAAAGTGCTTACTTTGTTCATTGAAACGAAATGATAATACCATTATCAAACTATTTAAAAGAGTTTCTATGTCAACATTTTACGAACTTTTGAACTACAGAAAAAGCAAAACAATAAAATAGTCCAAAATGGCGGGAAATGTGAACTGAGTCCGCATACCAGTCCCTTTTCAGTTACTGCACCTGATTAATATTGGCTGTTCATATGAAGACTAACGTAATACATGTATATCCAATATTTCAAATAGACACACGGTTAAAGAAACCCATCGACAAATGTTCTTTGCACCAAATGCCTTACAGTGGTTACTTCCATTGCAATATGCAACAAAGAGCATGAACCTATCCCCATTCACTCATTTCAGGTGTTCAATATAGTTAGTGATGGGTATGAATTAATGGACATGGTTTCTTTTCTAATTTTATGTTAATGCTTTTTCTCGTTAGTTCAAAAATCAGTATTGTTTCCTTGAAAATAAAAAAAATGTAAAACGAATCAATGAGACATGTGCTTCCTACATTAATACGACAAAAATTTAAATTATGAAGTTAAAATATTTATGTAAATTAAACACACGAATGGTAAAATGTACTAAGTAACTGAACTCATGCACATGAATTACAACCATATTTCTTTATTTAAGTCTTACTCTGCGCTTGTGTCGATGGCAGAGTCAACCAGGCGCCCCCTATCGGACTTCACCCGTCTTGCTGTGAAATTCAAATTGATAAAAAGCAATAAATAGTAAAATACGTCTATAGTCTACCTTAATTAAGAACTTATTATAACGTTCATGGATTGTTTAACTAATCTAAATCTACATGTAATAGATGACTTATGCAAAATATGAATTTGAAATTGAAACACATCTTTAAATATCGATATATTAGTATAATTAACTCCAAACGTGCAGCATCGGTCTTGAATACACCGGGGTGACTTATTTGCAATGCCTGAAATGACTAAAGTCCATGCCGCGTTCGTGACTAATTACTCAAATTAATTATGTGTAAACCCCAAAATGTCCAGTTATAACAAAGTGTGGTAATTCTTAGCTTTACCGGATTAAAAGGGTAGTTATGGTTGCACAATGACGTCACACTTATGACAAAAAAAAAAGAATATAATACGCCACCACGTGAATTTTAGCCATTCTAGACATTGGTGATACTTTTTTTACTACTACCTCAACAAACAAACGACAATGTCTTCTTTCCCAATAATATATCATTTTCATTTGTACTTTTGGAAACACACAAATTACGAGTTAACATCATGCGCGGATCCAGTCAGTTTTTTCTCAGGGGAGGGATTTAACTGGCCATTTTCGAATAAATACTTAGATGCAACCAAGATGTTATTTTTAGTGAAATGTCCTGATCAGTCACATGCTATGACAAGGCTTCATAAGATACAATATTGCATAAATTAAAGGATTTAAAAATTTCAGAGTGTCCGAACCCCCGGTTTACTAGTTTCCCTCTGGATCCGCACATGAACCACGTGGACACAGACATCAAACAGATTGGCAAGCTCCTGTGTAGAACGGACGTCTGTCATGTAGTTGTCAATACCGATAAACCTACTGACGTTACCATCTCTTACACTGACTTACCGAACATCGGACAAACCATAAGTTTCCAAGCCGTGCTTGGCTACGGTCCAAATAATTTTACGACCACTGCTTGAGATTGGTGTCGAAGTAAATTATAAAAATAAAACAGAACTTCATTTACACGAAGAAATTATTTAAGGACCATTTAAAGTTTGTAACGACAACGTTACTATATACATATTGCTTTTACGAGTAGTTATACCTAAATTAAAATAAGATCTCAACATTTTATGGCCGGGTTCAGTGTCAACGACCAATATTTGCATAATATGTAAATCTAAAAGTGTTGACCGCATTGTTCTTATGAAATCAGACTCCATACAGAAAGGTAATGCTATCATTGTCTTCCTCATAAAGATAAGATATATCTGAATTACTGGTAACAATAGTAATGTACCTTAAATGTACATGTCCTTTATTGTTTAGTCTTCTTAAAATCGGCGGTAAATACATGTAGTCCTGGATGTTATAACTAAATGGTCTTCAGTTTATTCTGGCGTCGACCTCGTGTGATATCATCGGACTGTTAAACCATGTTTTGATATTTGTCTTGTTGAATGCATAGTTGACGTAGGACATTTGCTCAAGATGTAACCAAACGTAATGGACACCAAAAGAAAAAAGGAAATAAAAGACAACCCCTTTAAACATACAGTATCTAATTAATGCAAATTCGCCCAGTAATGTTAAGCTTCATGAATTCTAGATAGCCGTTTAAGTGAAAAAAACTTCAAATAAGTCACAGTTGGTTATAATTTAGATTTTTGTAATTTACGAAAAAATGCTTGGTCCATGACAATTGAATGGACTTTTTTGTATTTGGCAAACTTCATGTTTTGCTCAGGACTAACAAGTCAGATCCTGCTAAAGAAATCAGATTAGACAATATAGTAGCAAGTATGTATTTTACTGTTTGACAAAAATCCAGGATAGTGTCTTTTTTGTAGTGTGTAGATATCACCAGGCCAAATTGTTCTGTATAAAATTTCCACCACGGTAGTCATGCCGCATAACTAAAACATGGAAATTTCCACCACGGTTATGATACTTTTGGGAGGGTTTTATATTCATATATTTCGGCTTGTTTGTGATAAAACAATCCACCATCGCAAAAACCGTAACATAATCTTTATTTGATCAAACTTGACTCGGTAGAAACTAAGAAATGGGCGAACTCAAGACACCAATTTAGGGTCCCTGGAGGAGTCAAATAACTTTAACACATAGTAAAACACTCTGTTTTGATTCTAAATACATTTGGGAGGACAGGAGGATTCACAAATGGACCATCAAAACATTACCTGTGCGGATGCAAGTTTCTGAAAGTCTGGAGTTATATACCAAACAATGCCGTCCACAGCGCCATCTAGTGTAAGACCTCGGATGAGTAATACTGTCAAGAAAATATAGGGGGCAGTAGCCGTAACATACACTACCTGAAATATAATTTACAATTAGCGTGATCATATATTTAAGTTTGAATATATTGGCCATAGCATTACTTAAATCCCCATTATAGGCAGTGCCGCACTAGTAGTTCATACCATTCTTACCTCAAAAATGGAAAAATTACTGTCAAAGCAATTTGTACATTTTGTATTCTTCTGGGCCGTTTATGATAAAACTGAATAATGTGTACAATATTAGTACTATATTTACTTTTGTTATGTTGCAACTAGGATACAACTTATACAAACATATGTGAATTGCTTAAACAATTGTTCATACTTTGCCCAATGATTTCACTCCTTTGATTAGACTTGCTACGACCAATGTCCATGCTACAAAGTTACTCAATACGAGATGCCATTGAATGGAACCCATATCTTCCATACTACCATCTCTACGTAGAACATTATACCTTAAATAAAACACACAGCAACAATTACAGTAAAACTTCGTTATCTCGAGAAGTGATTGAAAAAGTACCCATATCTTCCATACTGCCATCTCTACATAGAACATTATACCTAAAATATAACACACAGTAATAATTACAGTAAAGCTTCTTTATCTCGAGAAGTGATTGGGAAAGGGCAATTTTTCGAGATAAACCGGATGCTCTTAATAGCCAAACTTGCAACTGTATTGATGATGCAAACAGAAGTTGGTTCAACTTCTGGTACTTGTGCGTGCTGATTAGTAATGTATATATTGACATGACCAATACGGCAGAAGAGAATGCAATAACTATAAACCGCACTGGGAAAGATAGCGATACTGTCAATGCACTTGGTGTCCCTTTTTACCACCATACTCATCACGTCACCAGAACTATGATGAGGTTTTTAACTTTTTTACTGATCGTTTAATTAAATGATGCATACAGACAAATGGAAACCAGTCCCAGTGTCAGCTTGAGGCTTGTGTGGTATAGTGTCCCCCAACAACACGAATCACGATGTGGGTATAGCTTGGCTAATTTGACACGAGCCTGGCCTATTGATTAACATAATTTAACAGTCGATATATTGCCAACGTTTACAACTCTGAAATACCGATATTGCACGATTTGCTTGCGGAAGTTGATATATTCAAAACAAGAACCTTGTAATATATTATTGCATAAAAGTCAGGCCCAGGTCAAAATATCCAACTATACTTGTACTTACAACCAGAATTCGTTCGCTGGCGAGGTAAACTGTGTTGTTGTATTTGATAAGACACTGCTGATGTTGCTGACGACGTCAGTAATGTTGGTTGTATTGTAGGTAGTCACAGCCTGATTGTCTGATATGAAAGCGCCAACTGCAAGACAAAAATCGCATTGACAATAATATGCCTTGTACAACCAACATCATGCGCGGAACGAGTCATTATTCCGGGGGTGGGAACAGCTTTCGTCCCAGAAAGGGTACCAGTCCGACTAGTTATTTTGGTTTCTGGGTTCTAGCCAAATTTGGCCATAATTCAGTATAAAAAGAACCCTACGAACTCTTACTTACAAACAAAATAAGCCCACTTTTACCATCTATCAGGGGATCCAGACCCTATCTCGTATCTCAGGTAAAAAACTAATATGAGTCTGAAAATCCAAGCTTTTTAAATTTTACTGTTATAAACAAAGTGCCGCGTGATGATAGTACTCTCTGTCGTGTGATGCAATATTCTGTCAACCCTCACACCTAAGGAAAGTATCTAAATAACACATGGAAGCATTTTATTTGAGATTTTACTCAGCTGGAGATGTTTAGGGTGAATGGGGGCGTGATATCTGATCACACCCTCTGGTGCCGCACTTGAATATACCGTTGTACTAAGGAACAGGTACGCGAGGGTTACACGTATCTTCTAAGATGTATACTAGCAGAGGCCGACATTTGTTGTAGAAGTTCACCTGTTCTATCAGGTTCAATTATGCAATATGTGTCTGACGGCTATTAACATGATTGTTTTAATACTACAGCACTTAGCAATATACCAGGACAAGATAGGGAACTGTGTATTTATACATGTACATGTATACTCTGTCATACCTAGCACATTAGACCTAAAACAAAATATTGTTTGTTTCCCCATCCCCTACAGAACCGCAAAAGGGCCATATCCAACATGTTGCATTGGCCAAGTTGAAATAAAAACAAATATATAATTTAGTAAATCAATTGTCAATATTTTTATGTTTTGACCAATAACTATCATTCCGAAATATGTTTGTTTTGAATCTAACATGCTATACCGACCTTCTCATTTCAAACCATGCTTGGGTTGCGAAGGGGAACAAAGAATATTTAAATTATGTGTGTATGGGGCAACCAATTAAGGTGCAAAAAGTGGTAAAAAGCTCATGTTTTGCAAGGAAGCTAAAAATCTTTGGCTTCCGCCTTAAATACTAATACGTAGATATCAAATGAGCACTTGTGCGATTTTACCTATCCGTTGGTTTGGCTTTTTCATTTCAAAAACATAAATTCCCGATTCCTGATAAAAAAAATCCCAACAACTATCAAAATGTATTCCCAACAAAAGGAGGGTTTTATTTATTTCAATACTATAATGGATTGCTATATCACGTTACATTAAGCAACAATTGCAACTTGTTTACAACAATATAACCAATGAATCAATTGTCAAATTACACATGATCAAAAGATGAACAATAAATACCATTACATCAACTTGACCTAGAATACGGGATCGAAAAATAACTTTCAGCTCACATTTCCGAGATACTGTCGGAGTTTGTCGGTTTGGAAATTCTGTGTGAACAAAACACGAAGTATTGTAAATCATTTGAAATTCGCGAGGTATTTATTTCGCTTTTTTTGGCCGGTAACATATTTCAGTTCATGGATCGTTGGAATCTCGACCGACCGATTGCTTCGTGTTAATTCTTCATGTTTCAGGAACTAAGTCTAGATTTGTCTGAGAGTAATTTTGGATAATGCCGGGGAGGTCGAAATGACTGGTAAAAAAACGCTGGTAATAATAGATAAACGCATATTGTATAGTTTTATTGACCTATTAAAGCGATGCATACTTACATCATATGGCTCTCCGACCATAGCCAATGGATGCCTCACACTAGCGCCAGATTGTATATAGTTAAGTCTTCTCAAGAACAGTAATCAAGAGAACGTACTCCATGCTCAAACTCATACTCCGTACTCCAAATGGAGCATGTTCTTATTTACAAAATCTTACTTGTTACTGAATGGAAAAAGCATATGGGGGTATTTTTCTTATCTCGATCATTTACTACAAGTTGGTTTTAGTTTAGTTGCAAAATTCTAAAAAAATCTGGGGGTTTCAAATCTGAGCATGGAGCTGGAGTTTGAGAACGAGATCACGTTTATTATCACGTGACCAGAATATCTACAGAATAATGTATACATTACCTTTGCAGTTGTCTGTGTTCCACCAATTACCGCACACCGACCAGGGTAATACAGAACTAAATGATTTAACAAAGTAATACTGTATCCATCCCATAATAGTCACATAGTACCATAAAATATTGAACGATATCAGCACCATGAGAAAGCCAAGACCTGAAAGAGTGAATAAAATAAAACATAACGTTCATAACACAGTGACGAAACTTGTGTTGCATCACATGGAACATGAGCTTTCCGGAACAACACTCGTTGGCAATTGGAAACTGCACAACTTGCAACATCTCTAGAGCAGCACCCTCTGCACGATTGCGCAGTACAACCTTCTGTGCTGTACAACCTTTCAAGAGCACCCTTTGTGTGTGATAGTTTTATGTTTACAGTACAACCTTCTGTGTTGTACAACCTTTCAAGAGCACCCTTTGGGTGTGATAACTTTATGTTTACAGTGCAACCTTCCAGAGAAACCCCATCTGTGCGACTGTACAGTGCAGCATTTCAATACCACCCTTTGCGGGTGATAGTTTTATGTTTACAGTTCAATCTTCGAGAGCTACACCCTTTAGAAGATTGTATAATGCTACACAAAATGTTAGAGAAATTGTTGCATCATTTTGTGTTACATAGTAGGTGTTCTTGTTTATTGACACAATGTACATTTGTCTTAAAGTGCATGGTCATTGACTTAACTCGACACAAAATCATGATGCGATATCTACCCTAATATTTGACACTGCTGTTCATCTAAATTTTGACAGTGAAACGTGTCTTAAATGATTTTGGCATGATCACAGGATCCCTATCATTGACCTTTGTACTGAACGTTCATGCTTTCATTCATAATAATTATACTATTTATGACGTTCATGTGATCACAAGTGACATTTTTCATACAATAACATTCTATGGCATCATGCTCATGAACAATAATAGGACTACATGATGAACTAGGAGTAGTAAACTTGTATATACCACTTGAATCTGGTTTGAGTTAGTTTTCAATCTGCGTTAAATCATTACGATGCATATAAATTAAGAGTTTATTATCGTCAAATATGACATTGCATTTAAAACTTACTATTTCAAGTGGATTCAACTGGTTCTGTTCATCTTAAGAAAAACATTAATTCGATCTGCAGGTCTCGTATTTAGTCAAACCAGGACGCCTCGGTCATTATTAGTATCACACACTAACGAGTGGTAGGGTTGCTAAAGTGCTGGGACCAATGATTAACCCTAAAATTTTAATTGTATAAACAACTATTGGAGCAAATGTTTTTAAAAAACGCATCGTCAGAACTAAATTATATGGCATAGAATTATTAGTTGTGTATCCGGCGCTACTCAACTTACAACACAGCATTTTCCTGAATGCGTCATTGTGAGCCTAGCTTTAGAATAAGCAATGAAATGTACCCTTAAAGAACCGCATGTGTTCTAAACTTATTTGCTTTGCATGTAATTGAGTGATTTGTGGTTGGCTAAATGGGTGCTCCCTGAGTGGGTAGCCGGATGTGGTTCTCTATTCAATGATTAATAATAATGGTCGTATTCTTTATATTTTATGTCTTGTGTCATATATTCTTACATCACCCACGTGTCTGACAAAGCCGGGTATCACATTTTGTCCGGGACGTCTCTATCATGATTATGAAATTTTTCAAGTTTGCAATGCACCAGGTAAATTTTGATAATAAAGTTGTGGTTTACGCCATTTTAATACATTATATGTACGGGCAATGTGTGATGTTGCTATACAAATAAAATGTTAACTGTACTTTCTGTCTCAGCTAACACGATAAAATAATAAATACACAAAATTGTTTGTTTTCACATTTCAAAGAAAACAAAATAAATACATAAAATAAAAAAAATGATCAAATGTATCGTCCTCTGATAAAATTTTGTCAAATTATTATGATTATATCATTTTTAGCATAAAACGACATGAGTTGAAAGTAGACTTCTTTTGAATACTTGTGTAAAAAAACCAATCACTAATAATTGTTACATTGATAAAACATGACTATTATTTCAAAATAATGGGATACTTAAAACATCTATGCATTGCCATCATGTTATATTTAATGAGTCAAGTGTGCGATGCCGATCGATGTCCAAGCACGCAAGTACGTAAAATGAGTTTGTGGCGTACTTTATTTGAAGTCACGTGGTAAAAGTACTGATGTCGGTGTCATTGTTTTAACTTTATATTATGTTGTTGCAGTAGTTAATGCGTCTATGCATCAAACACATATGCCTACATCAAACGTCCGGTTTTCACGAATGCAAGTTTATGCACACGAGCCATGTAATTGTTTTAATTAAACGAAAAACTACAAAGGTGGTGAAAATGAAAAAAAATCTTTGTGACTGCAGATTGCCAATATTTCTTTAGATGAGCCACATCTGTTCAATGTACTTCAAAACTGAATGTCCCTTAAAACAGACTGTATTAAGTTAAATGCTTTCAAGATTCTGGGTTTTCAGCCCAAAACCTCGAAAGTAAGCTGTGTGAAACGTGCATTTCGTTATGGGCTGTGTGAGAGATCGTATGCCTCTCAAATATCAACTTCTGTGACTAGTAGCTGATTCATTTCAATGATACATAGGAAAGATATAAGCCAACACGAGTCTTTGGCTACGCTTGATGCTTTTTAAATTATTCCCGAGATAATCCTTGAAACGGATATGGAAACACCACTGGATTCACACACCAACATAGATAGATAGTTTATTTCGAAAATTAGGCAATATGCCCATGATTTCACATGTACAAATACAAACAAACATGCAATGTCATATATACAAACAGATATACAAATATACGTATCACAAATTACACAAACAAAACATGAATGTTTACATATTATTAATTTCAATTCCGGTACAAAAGTATGTTATATTAAATTTTCAGTTTCGTGCGTATCGGTCAGTCATGTAATTTTTTTTATCTTAAAATGTATAATTGTTTTACAGTAGGGAGAAGAGTGCTAGCGTACGTAATACTCAGCATCCCTTCGTTTCAGACTTTTATAGATATATTGAAATATACCATACCATTTGCTTCGACATAGCATGCACTTTAGAGTAAAATTGTTATCTAACAGTGATAAAAATTATATAGTTCTACGACATACTAAAAGTACCCCCAAAAGTATGGTTTTAATTAAAACACATAACAGACACCATTATAATAATCAGTAAAAATGTTTGTCTTGAAACCTATATATTGTTTGCGATAATGACGTTTAGAAAAACGTGCACGCAGCGTGATTTCATACCGATCGTTTCTGTAATACTAAGTTCATTGAGCTTTGTAACGAATACTGTTTATATTCACGTGGTACTGTTTACTAAGCTTTCCACAATTAGTATAACAACAATTTGTTTATTGCAGAACAACTAGTTACTTAGTTGCTCACTGGCCAACAGAACAAATGGCTTTATATTGAATGCAGATTTAAGACATTTTTTCGACCGTATTTCAGTTGCATAATTTTTTTATTCATCTCGTTAGGTGACCTATCAAACGCTTTTAGCAAACGGCATAACCACTTTAATTCCTATTAAATTATCAACGTCATCCCTACATTATAAGCTACTTTAAACCTGAGATATTACCCTATTTCACTTGCAATAGCTTCACTCTTAGATGCAGGACAAATATTGATACGCCAATTTTAATCTAATCACCACTAACAGACGAACACAACATCTATAGTTTACGTACTTGTAAATAAACTGAGCAGATTTATTGAGTAATTTTATTAAAGAATGAAATATTCGCAATGTCTCGTTTAAAATGGGAAAACTTCAAACTTACCTCTGAACAGCGGACAGAAATCAAAAGCAGCTCCGGCACTTTTCCCACAATATTGTCCAAGACTAACCTCGATATAATAGAGAGGACCACCGCATGTAATCATGAAGAAAAAGAACGGAATTAAAAAAGCACCTCCGCCATTTCTCGCACAAAGTATAGGAAATCGCCATATACTTCCTATCCCCACTGTATACCCAATTAGAGCCAGTAAAAATTCCACACGGCTCCCCCACTGGTCCCGTTCCTCCGATTTAGTTTCATTCTTTTCCTTATTATCACCCGCTTCAAACTTAACATCTCCGTTTTCTTTACTTAAAGGTTCTAACTCCATTGTTGATCATTTAAACAAGCATTTATTAATATAAGATAATAATACCAATAATTGGGTGCACACTTTGCTTTGCTAGAAGCCACAGTCTGATAACTTTCCAAGTACTATGTACTTGTAGTGCTGACCGGCAGAGTCTGACAAAAGTAACCGCTTCTAGTTACGCAATTCCGTAAATTACCGAGATGTACCGAGTTTATCCGAATACAATAATATCCTACGCACAATCAACGATACTGGATAGTATAGTCAAGCCGACCAGGGATATGTACATTAACAACAAGCATGCGAACATTATACACCAAATTAACGGAAATCGGTGCTGGTGTTTTTCCAACAAGCTTCCTTTGCAACATAAGGTCACTACCCTGAATGTGAGGGCAAATAACTGAAAGGTTACACGGACGTTGTCTTGTTTCTCTTTTGATCAAGTTTCTTTTTTAATTGTCCATTATGTTAATTCTGCCTCCAATTGACTTAAATTTCAAAATAAACGTCAACTATACAAGTACAAACTGGTGTAAATGATATGCATATAATGGATATCTTACCCGTATTAAGGATAATTTATTCGTTACAAATTTCAAGTGTCAAGACTCATAAATAGTATATTTACGACCCTATCCAATCCGAATAAACCGGTCAAAGGAAAGAGTTACAGGACGAAAAACCCTCGTCAGATTGTATGTATGTCTTATAGACTAAGAATGAAGAATTCATTGATTCCACCAAAGTCATAAAATGGAGGTTGGTATTCATTAAAAAATGTTCTTGTTGTTATTTTTTGTCATCTCAATTTTTTATATTTATATAAATTTGTCTGATTGTAACGTGTTGAGTTAGTCAAAAAGATCAAATTATCCCAGATCATGTAGCTTTTACATCAGTGACGGCAGTTTAATTGCTACAGTAGGAAATGATTTCCGTCACTTTTCGGAACTTTCCGACCATGTTCTTCAATACTTATCGGCACTTTCCGCCGTGCGAATGAATAACCAAATTGTAATAGATATGTTGCTTTCTACGAAACCTATGACTTGATTTATAGTCTAAGTGAATATGATAAAGTAGCTTTGTACATGCCATATAACAATACTACATTAAAGTTCTACTTTCGTAGTGATGCTGTATTGAAAGTATGACCACCTGCCGCTAACATCAACACAACTATACCAAACATAAATTGTTTACTTGGCTCGGGGTCAGAGATAAGTTATATCATAAGTAGTATTCCTGTTGTTTTAGCAAATGGCAAATAATTGGCTGTGTTAACCATTGTATTCTAGCACGTTTCTACGATTTTTGTTGCGGTCAATAACTTGGCAGCAAATTTCTTGTAATCACGATTGGTTGTTCCGACCTGGTATGTTTTATACGCGGTCATGTCGTTCACACACACGGAGACGTGGACAGGTGCTCGTGGATGAGTAAATTAGTACATGTTACTAATTAATTCCAGGAAAAATGGTAATGCCTACTGACCACAGTTTATCCAGTCACTTCTGGAAAAATGGACCTGACAACAGGCTGCCTGATAAACCTTAGTCACCTTACCATGTTGCTTCCGTTATCAGGTCACCTTAGGGGAGAGCCGTAACTAAGTTCTGGAACTTTTGGTTCGACCCTTTACCTGCATGCGTGTTATATGTAAATGTGTATGGAAGAAATGGTATTTATGAATTGGGTAATAAATATGTTTAAACTAATCAGGTCACCTGATCACGTGATCTGACCCGACAAATTAGTACAATTCCAAACAATATCTTAACTTTGACCCTACGTCTGACTGAAATCGATGCTTTCATTCTTAATTTACGTTCAACTTGTCAAAAATATCAAAATCAAAATGAAGAAATGAAATACGACTTTTAAAACATGTGTGAATCAAATAAACATAAATATTTGAACATATGCTTAATGGTGTTTTTTTCGATTTCTACTTTCTACGTGGGTATAAATTAATGCAATTGCGCTCTGAACGCTGTGGCTTCGTGTCCCTGGTGCTTTGAAGATTTGTACTAGATTTCCTACTAACCTGGAAATTGTTCTTATGTCGGTCATATTATTAATGTCAGCTAACACATCTGACGTAGCGCATATTCTGTTTTTCGGCTGTTGCCAATACTGTTGTTGTTCTTGTCACTCTGGCATGATACACGGTCAGGACAAATAACTGTCTATACAATAACGGAACATAACAGAACAGAACATGCGTACATCACCGATGTGTACAGTTGATCTTAATCTAAACAAAACCAACTAACGTCAGACAATAACCCAGTATTTACGTGTAGTAACAGAGCCATATTGTTGTTCTTGGGTTTTTAGTTAGTACAATGTTTTCAAATTAGTGTTTCATTGGTCAGTTTGCTTCAAGTGTTCCCCAAAACCGTTCTTCTGGTAAGTATTGGCACCAAGCGCAAAACCCTCTCTGCCCTTCTTGACTTTTCTTTTCTTTCAAAAATTGAAAGTAAAAAAGAGAAAAAAGAGAAATATTCATTTAAAAAAGCAAAAGATATTGAACTGGACAGTCGTTACAAGCGTAGCTCTTATTGAAGCAATGGTAACTGACCTACAATGGTTGCACTGTGATTAATGTTTCCGTAAAGTATATTTCTTACAGAGGCAACCTAAACTGAACTGCTCTTATTTTCATAAAAATAAAAATACGATTCAAACTTCAACCTAGCTTAGACAAACATTTGTACATGCATTTGTAAATTGTGAACAGTGATAGTGCATGGACGACATGCGAAGTCTGTGATCTAGTAACAGTTGGTCTTAACATAGCATTTGTAGCATAGAATAAAGATTGGATCATTTCCACAAAAAGGAAGATAGTGATCAGCACCTAGCATATCGCATATACAGAGGACGGGTGCATCTTTTGGAACACGATACAGACTTCATAATGCGGTTACAAAAACACACCCTCGCGCAAAGCGCAAAATATGATCTATCAAAGAATATGATGAATGGTTAAATATTGGTATTTAGGTCGACAAATGATGCAACAGACACATGATAGTATACATGGAGGAAACAATCATCAGACGATATTATCGGACCAAATACCCGTGCGGGTAGTGCGTGCACGCCATTCTGATACCTCGGCCTTTATGCAATGCTAGTATATTATTCATTTTCCGGAGACAAACGGAAATGACCGAGCTTTCACGTTTGGCGTGCACTTATGCGTGTGTGTAACAGTGTGAAATATCTCCTGCGAATTCTGACCGCCCGAATACACTCAACCGCTTTAAAAACGCACCACATATGAAATATCGGTTTAAGTGACGAAAACGTTAATTTATGGTTATTTATTTTCAGATTAATAATTTTCAGTCTTTTTTCAACGAAATGTGTGATTTTCGTGCCATTATTACGAGTTTGAAATGAATTATGACATAGATAACACGGAGACCCATGGAAGTGAAAGTCACAATTTCAAAAAAAAAAGGAAAAGAGCCCGCTACATTGATGCATGCACGTGGTTTCTCCTCCTAAAGCATAACATTAATTACGTAATAGGATAGAATGATGTTTGAGGTGATGGTTCCCACCATTCAAGCAATGCTTAACTTGAATTATAAATGTTATGTGGCTATGGCTGTCTGTCTAATACCATACGACCGAGTGCGGTTCAGATATGCGCATTATGTAAACCTAAGATGGATTCAATCCATATTTAAACTTGAAGTCAGGACATATCCCGTTGTGCTTCTATGGCACCTCAAATCAACACTATGAAGGAGCTTGAAGACAAAAAGTTGGGACTTTAGGCTCTAAACGGGAGAAAACTCATTAAAAAATGTACTAAAATAATTTTCCTTTTTATTGACAATTTTGGAAGTAATAATTATGAAAATGCACTAATGTACTTTTGGCTTGTTGATTGACACCCAGCATAATTTCTAAACTGTGTGCAGCCATGCGGAACCAATTACAGTGACACAACCTGTGTCATGTTTCCTCCTAGCTCGGGCTCAATACCTTAAGCTGGTTTCATCCAGGTCGGTCTGTGACTGTGCCATTCGCTAGGAATCGATGTTCTAAACCCACAATCATTGTATGGTGGCAGCTGAACTGCTATGCTATGAAACCGAGGCTCTTTTTAGTTTGAGTCGAAGGCACAATCTTCGAGAACAAATATTTGAGATATTCGCAGCATAAAAATGCCATTAGCAAATATTGTTTATGCTGTTTTTTCAATGTTTAAACCATCAGCGTACAGTTTAAAGTTAATATTGATCACACAGGTCGACGCGATCGAGCTGCATGCGCAAAACATGCAAAATAAAAAAAGTTCTCTGGGCGGGGTATTCCGAATGAAAAAAAATCGTTTTCTTTATTTAGGTCAAGTTTATGAACTGAACAAACCCTGTAAACTATCAATTTTAGCAAAAAAAGTATTTTGACGAAATTTGATTATTTTCAACAGTGGTGCGTTTTTAAAGCGGTTGAGTGTACTTGCAACATTATTTATATACGACCTCATAACAGGATTCTGATCACCTCGAGCTTTTATTACCGGAGAAAAAACAGAAATGGCCGAGCTTTCACGATTGCGTAATTAATTATGTTAGACTGGTTCCATAGTCCAACAGTTACCATCAGTAACATAGACAAGAACTTTGGTGGTACCAGTGTGCATACTGAGAACCTCGGTCTGGAAGAATAATTGAAATGGCCGAACATTCACGATTGACCAGAGTATGATATCAATTAAGTCAAAGTGCAAGCATAACTTGTTAAATGTGCATTCTGGTAACCTTGTCCTTCATGCAAAGTAATAGATAGTACATTAACCGGAGACAAACGGAAATTGCCGAGTTTTCACGATTGGGTTGAGCTTTGAGCTAATTGGTCGATGTGTTGAGCGAATTGGTCGACCTACCAGTTTGCTTTATATTCACTAAAGTCGGATGCTGAACTGGTTTGTGTATAATTCGAAATTCGGGAACGGGTTGACTTTTAGGACTCAGTTTGACAAACGTTATACAAGTAATTTGAAGGACGATCGTGGATTTGGTGCAATGATTGCAATGTTCATCACAAATACCATAAGGCAGTTAGCAGCAAAAACGTCTCATAGTTTTACACCATGTGTACTGTGTAACATCAAACAGTAATCAGGAGTATCATATTGACAGAACCAATGTTAATGTTGACAGATTAATACTCATAGAGAATGGTTGTTATGGCTCGTAGGTAATATATGCCACATTCCACCGTCCATGAATGACGATGCCGTCATACCGGTAGCATATATCTGCATTACTTAGTGTTTGTACTCAGTTACGGACCCCTCTTTACCAGCTGTCTAGTCAGCATTTACCTTCCTTGATCAGTCCGTGATAATACATAACAGCACAGTTTTGTATTTGATACAGTGTAACCTGTCTTAAAATTAACAGCAACTTTCGAAATTCGGGTACAGTCCACTAGTTAGGACAAAAATCCAGTGACGCAGTGGAACAATCCACTAGTCCGGTGTAAAAAACGAGTTTAAAGGATTATACTAGCAGTTAAATAGCAAACTAAACTCTACTTATTTAAGCAATGGATTTAATCTGTTGGGTACACATAAATGATGACGTCACTTTCACCATATCCTAACTGGACAATACGTCAAAACTTGAAAACGTGAAAGAAACAGAAACCTTTTTTGTAAAAACTGTCTATAGGGTTACTACATTTAATACAAGCATGTTTTTACTTTTTTTCTGTTTTTATTATTTTAATGATAAAATACATGTACATAAAATGAGATGCGTTTCATATAAGAATGTCTGGCCGGGATTTATAAATCAATATTAACAATCAATTTAGAAAATAAATATGACTGGTTAGTGTATGTGTGCAGGTGACTGGTTAAAACTGAGACATTGTTTGATATAAAACGAAATACAAGATTAATTGGAATCGTTTGTTATATTTGTTATACTGGCTGCGTAAAAAAAGTTGTTGCTTAAAATATAGATTGCCACTAAAACAGATTTTACTACATGCATACAGTAAATCGGCTATTTTTCCCGTATCTCATAAGTATTTTAACACTCATATACACTGATTGGTCACTTAATTCCCACCTAACATATTGCCATAATTTCGGTCAATGATTATTCAAAATATATTCTGTCAATAGTTCATGTAACAAAAATGTGTAAACAACATATTTATGAAAATTGAAGCAAATTCTGCTAATTCTGCTATCCTCACGCTCAATTATTGGTAATACTTAACAACAACCCTCAGAATCAGAAATCACATAAAGTATGAATAAATGCATTTATAGATAACCCTATTTTTAAACATAAAACATAATAAATCATCATCTCATATGGACGAGTCAGCAGTAATAAATTTATATGGCAAAGTCATACTCCATTAGGTTGTATGGTTGAGGCGGTGAAATGAAATGAAAAACAGACTTTTAAGATTTATCTGGATTTCTGAAAGCTTCAACGTAATTCGCTATAGGAAATCAATGTCGCCTCTAAAGTTGAAACGCACTGATAACTTGCCATAATTGAAGCACAAAGAATATAACTAATGAAAGATATACTGTACAAAATTTGACTTATGTATCACTCGTGGGTATCATTATTTTTTAAAGAATTTAATTTTGTTCTATTTTCAACTAAAAGGGAGGTAATTTCAAAATTTCCAACTTCAAAGCTGTATTTCTTTTAACGCCAAATTATTTTAGCAAAACTAGTTGTTTTTCTGTTTGAGCGATCACAAATTGGTTTATATTTATATAGTTTATCACATTTCCAATGACAGATTTCGCATTAAACTTAAAAAACTGTTTCGTACACAATGGGCCGTAACTCAGAACAGGTTACCAGGCTTTGTGAAACACGAACTGAATTTGATTAAGAACATAAGGCCGAATGAGTTAAGTACACTAAATACATTTCTTAATTGTTATGTACAAAAATATGTGAGTTTAAAAAGTGACCAATTAGAAATTTTGCTCAGTGTACATAATAAATATATATTAGCACTTATTAATTCTAGAGTTGCTTCCCTTCACCTCATTTCTCGGCATCCTGAATGTCACCCACTGTGTTTGGCACAGTAGAATTGCCTGTGATGTACATGGATCGAATGCCTTCCATTTGGGTTCTATTATGTCGTTTACTACTTTATGTTTTCACATTCGCAATAGATATTCGACCAACAGGGACATGGGATTCTATAACACATTGTACTGGTGGGAATTTCCAAACTAGATTTTGTAAAGATACTGATTCAAAACTATATAAAACGTATAACTATGCAGTTTTTCTATATCATCTTTGCTAGCAACGATGTTCGAATCGAAACATCCATGACGACCGACCATCTTTCGCCCGTGGTGCACGTGTAACATGCACGAATTCAGCATTTTACTCGAGAAAACTTAGCATGTCGAATATATTGTTCTTCACGATTACCCACAAGAAACTTACTTTTGATATTTTGATACGTGTACACCATGACCATACATTTCTCTCATACCACTTGGTAATAATGAATGTGTACATCTTGAGAAAATGTATGGTAGAGGCGTACTTCACTTTACTATAAAGTATATTTAGACTTTAAAAACTTACTTTTGATATTTGTGGGAAACATTGGTTAAGGTGCGTACACACAGAAAGTTTTGGTGTTTTAGTCGAGGATGTACATTTTACCATGTGTACATCATGTCCATACATTTCCCTCATAACACTTGGTAACAATGAAGGTGTACATCTCGAGAAAATGTATGGTAGACGCGTGCTACACCTAACTATAAAGTATATTGTGACTTATAGGTCAAGATGTATACATGAAAACTTACTGTGTGTACGCACCTTTAGTCCTTTCTGAAGCGTGCGAAGTACATGCTAATTTTCTTTACCTGACTAATCGTCAATCTAGTGTCAGAATTATCGTGGTCACTCATGTTACATAATTTACATTCAAGCATTATAAGGAATAAACATTATACATTATACTATAACTATACAATAACATGAGTAGTATTTTATTTTAGTAACGTACGTGCCTCGAGTCTATATTTTGAAGCGTCACCAACCTTGCATTGACTGGTGCAAAAACTATGAATAGTGAAAAAGAGTACGAAATATACAAAGAGGGCGAATAATCACACTTCACCAAAACCATGGAGTGTCTTTGTCCCCCAGAAGATTCGCTCTAACTCGTCGGAACAGTGTACTTTCGTAAGCATATGGTTTTAGACGATATTCAATCCTGGCATCTTCATCATGTGGTTTCCAGTCTGCAGGTGCTTTCAGCAAGTTCGAAATCCGCTGAAAACAATAATAAAACAAAGAGAAAAACAGTTAGAAATTTTCAGAAATGTCAGGATTTTCAGGTGATCTTGCTATTGGGTTATTTTTAGTAATTAATTTAACCATATGTAAACTGTAGATATAATCTGACTGCTGAGATGTAACTTTTAGGTATACTCGAACATATCGTTTCGATCGTTTCTCTTACATGGTTGCATTGCCGGGCGCATGGCAGAGATGGGCCTATAGTATGAACTATCGAGCTAGCTGACGGCTTACCAATTCAGCATACAGTGGCATTCTAAACTTGGATATCTCGCTTTCATGGCGGTTCCAGTCCGTAATCATTCCACCACGGTCGCGGTATATACAGGACAAACATATTTAATAAATGACAATATATCAACAATAATTATGTAAACAATACCTTTGGTAAAGTTCCATTGGCTTTAAAGATTTCATACACCATAATAGAAGCGAACGGTATGAATGGTGTTATGGATATAACCAGACCAATGGTAATGGCAAACCTCGGATACACATACGTATTGTCTAGGTAACTTGGCTCTGTGTACGTAAACGTTGTTATTGCGAACCCAATCTGAAAAAGATCAGTAACAACTATTACAATTAAACCTATATACAATGTACGTGTGTGAACAGTATCAAGAGAATTCATGATGTTTGCATATCATTTTGTGTGATTTCATACAATTGGAAGAGGACAAAACACTTCAAATTAACACGGACACCCACTAGTTCATTGAACTATGATCATGAAGTTTGGATTGATGAAGCTAACGATTTCACAATAGTAGGTGCCTACTTGTTTCTTTATATGAATATGGTCGAGCATCGTCGGATACCCATTGCCGGTGCCTCCGCTCCGCTATGAACAGATGTACGTAGCGGAGCGGAGACACCGACCGTGGGTATCCCCGAAGATGATGGTCTAACTGTATGCATTTAATGTATGCCATTGTACTGAAGTTTCAAAGTTTATACTCACCAGCAATGATATCGGAATGAACAAACAGAGCAGTATTCTGACGAGTTTACTCATACCACTACCAGTCATCATTATGATATCCCGGGAGAACCTCTCTGCACCTACATATAAAATGTCATCATCTGAATACCACGGCCCATATTCACAAATCATCTTAAATGAAAAGTTAAATATTTTTACGTAAGTTAAAAAATTTAATTGCATATATCTTTTCAAGAATGGTGTTGTTGCAGGGCTTCACATAACGCTTCAAACAATGTTAAAAGGAATTTGTAAGATTTTAGATGCTTTGTGAATACCACACCAGAACTGTATTGTCAAAATGATCGTTATTTGTTGTACTACGGTAATAATGATATGTTTAAAAAATAACGAGTTACAGTTAAAAAGATCAATTGAAGAGGGAATGTGAAGTAACAACTACATTAAAAAGTCATCGTTTTAATACACCATTTGATTCTAAAGTTTAAGCGTATTTTATTAAGTTAAAGCGATAAGAAATGAAAGTCTAAAAAATATGAATACATTTTATTCACAATTCAATAAGGCGTGTGGCTGCTGACTACAAAAATGCACATTGTTCTAAACATACAGGTATGTTTTTAATTTATCGAAGGATAACCCTTAACATGTGTATAATGTACCATAAATCCAGCTGATCATTACTGATTCCAACGACGCCGCCAGTAGAAACACGAACGCACACACATACCAGTCACATAACGTAAATATGTATATCCCCGCCTGGAATTAAAATAAAAACAAATTTTGTCTTATGGCTGAATTAGATTTGAAAGCAAAATACTTCGGTGAGACCCCCACACCCAAACGCCTGTACATTAATATTATCTGTAAATTTACAGCATTGGTATCGTAGGAATCAGAATCTGCCCTGATTCGGGTATTTGATGTCATCACACGTTCTCATTTACCTCCATGTTGACACTATGAATTACACCTTCCAAGAAACATATTCAACTTTCCAATACGGGTCTTTTGGTCCTTGATCTATATCCCAAATGTAGTCAGCTATCAATAAGCTCTTGTCATGGAGCTATTGAATTAACAAAACGTTTATACTTTTATGCATACTAACCTTGGTGGAGAGTGGTAGTCCCGATAAAAACATTAACACAGCTGTCACGATTAGGACAAGTGTACCATGTTTACCTAGTTGTTTAGGGAATGTATCAATCAGGGCACCAGTGACTGTTTCAAACATCCCAAACTGAAATTGAGACCAAATGAGGTTGGTTGATTTAAGAAAGCTTAACCTAACTTGCGAGTATTCTAATTGGATTTCAAGTGTGTCCTTTTATACATAAAACCGTCTTTATGCGTGTCTTACATTAATATCAATGCTTATAATATATATCACCTCATTTGCATATCAACTTCTTAATCTAATGTGACGTCAGTCGGTCCATAAATCGCATATTGACCGGTCCATATAATGAATATTGCCCAAGGGCAGAGCACTCTCCTGACTTAATAAGATAGGACTACATGTCAGTTACTTCCCTTTACAAATAATTCTACTTCACGGACTGGGCAATCTGGACTAGAATGGTGTAAGGTTTCTCTAAATACTTAGATTCGGTATAATTTAACAAATAAGACATGGTTTTGAAGTTAATATGGGAGTTTTGGTTCGGGATATATACCATTCTAGCTCAGGCTGCCAAGTCCGTGAACTTCCATTAAAGTCACGCTTTATGTGTCAAATATTGTATGTAGTTGTAAGTGCACCGCCTAGTTCATAGTTCATTAGAACATTCAATTTTATAAAACTGTCGCAATATCGTGCAGAAAACTGTCCCCTTTTTACGATCTACTTTTGTTTCAACCCCTTTGTTACCAAAGTCAAATCACTTAAACCATACACGTAGTCCTTGTCAATTTATCTTTAACGAGTTACACATGTATAATGTTGGAAAGATGGAATATTGAATAGATACTTACTGCACTATCGAATGCCACCATGATGAGTGTGAAAAAGAAGAGAACAGCCCACAGTTGAGGGATCGGCATCCGACTTAATGCTTCCGGGTAGGTGACAAACACCAAACCTATTCCTGTAAGTACAAAGAAGGAATTTTATAGATCTAATATTCATAATGATGCTGTAGAAGCAGAAATGTTTCGCGAGGGATTAATGTTCGCTATATTCGCGAATCCATTAAGTTCGCGAAAAAAAATCGATTTCACAAAAATTTATGATTGAACAACGGCGGTAAAACAACAGGAAGTAGTTATCTTTAACTTTTAATTGCAAAAACTTTACCTAGTAAATACTAAAAAAAAAAGTTTCCCTCGCGAATATTTCTGATTTTATAGCACAAGGGTTAAACATTTGTATAATTTGCAAAGAAGTGAGAAATAGTTAAATATGTCAAGCTAATAACAATTGCATTTATTTTAATAATATCGAAAAATTGTATGCTACGGTACGATTGTTTGTCTAATTGAAAGTTTCCAAATGCATGAACATGTATACTTGTAGCGAGCCCTTTTTCGCCGAACCCGAAGTCCCACGATGGAGCCGACTGGGAACGCATTGTTCACACAAACTGTACAGAGAAGAAAATACAAAGTTAAATCTAAATACACAACACATATACTAGTATATTGAAAGAACATAGACACGAGAGACGAGTGATTGCCATAACAACCCAAAATGATAAGTCAAATCAAGGTGTTTCTATTTACTGGCCGACGTCATCTTTCAATAATGTCTGACCACAAAACATAATGGTACGTAATGACAACATCGTAAACCCAGACAAATGTCTGTGTGAAAATTATACGTGCTGCGGTGCACGACAAAATGTTCAACCACGTGTTTATCCTTTCTTGTACCTGTCAAGGTCTAATAAACCAAACAAAACTTTATTTCTCTGACCATCCAAATAATATACATGTATAGGAATATTGTTATATAAAACTGATATTTAATAAGGGGCTCTACAATTACATGCATGTACTTATAAAAGTATTTTATTATTGTATAATGCTCGATATTATCCTGCTCTTCTGAATACGCAAATATTTTATCGGCAAGGTAAAATGGTTGTATCGGTGTTTAACTCATGAAAATAACGGTATATGATAAAAAAAGTCGAAATAAATATATTGTTTAAGACCCAGTTTGGATTACAAATGCTGCGTTGACAAGTTAAAATTATTTTAACAATGATTTATAAATTATAACCCAAATTGCTAGAGAATTTAAATCTCCAATATAGGCAATGCCTCAGATCATACAATATTTTACAACACTTGTTTGCTATGTTTCGATTCAACGTTCTTACTTTATTTTTTTTGTTAAACACTGATACAGTCCCTGTGGCATAAATATATAAGCTAAAACGCATTTTTGAAGACTTACCTGAAGTCTTGGCAACCGTTGCTACGGGTAACCCAACATCTTTGGCCATGAAACCAATACATGTAAACACAACAAGCCCAGAGTAGAACGCAGTGAGTGCGTCGGTAGCCACACAGATGATTGCATCACTAGGTAAAGTGTTAAATAAACAAGCAAATCACGTAAATAACATGTGATTAAACTTATTTTGAAATATAACGTTGTCCATGGCTCGGCTTGTGACCAGGTCATCAACAAATGAGAACACTGTGCAATAGCGATGAATGTCTAAAGACCATTCTCAACACCCAATCTTCTGATTGCCTATTTATAAAACTACTCTTTTTAACAAATTATTTGAGCAACACGTATATTGTTTTAGACAGGCCTCTTGGTTCAGTTGTAGTTCCTGTTTGAAGCAGTTCCTATGAGAAGCGTCAAGGGCAATGTAAACAAAAATATTAGTAATGAGTACTCGTATTTGATATAATCGAGAAAATCATGCTTTCAAAAGTTCCCAAGATGGAAAATATAAACAAGTTTAACAAACGCTACAGAAAGGACTGACGACCACACTGGTAATATAATTGAATGAGAAGGTCGTAAATACAAGACTGATACCAGCATCACAATGCGAGAATTAGTAGTTGATGCTTGTATCTGTTTTAATAGAGAAAATCATGCTTTCAAAAGTTCTTAAGATGGGAAATATAACAAGTTTAGCATAAATTAACGTTACATGAAGGACTGACGATCACACTGGCAATATCGCTGGCTTATGATGAGAAAGTCATAAGTACAAGACTGGCCCATTAGTCCACAGGGCGCTTCTTAAGAACCTATTTTTATGAAAATCGAAATTTGTCGTGATGACCAAACTGAAGTTGAAGCAGATTGTTTTACCATGAATAACGATCAATTTTGGAACATTTTTTCTTGTTTTCTAAAATTATCGGTTTTGTACTTACGGCCATCTCATTCTAAGCCAGTGGTATAGAGAACAATACGTACGTAGCTATGTTTTGCTTGAAGTTATTATGGCTAGCCATAGTTATAACACCTCCATATGTTGGTCCAAGACTGAAGAATACCTGTATAGCTGCTTCTATCCATACCTATAATATTGTGACATGTTATAGCTTGGCTAATTTGACACGAGCCTGACCTATTGATTAGCATAATTTAAATGTCGATATATTGTCTACGTTTACAACACCGAGTCTATGTTTTATAATCGGGGAGTATCACGAAGACGCTCGAGATGTAATACAAACATAAATCTGAAATACCGATAATGCACGATTTGCTTGCGGAAATTGATATATTCAAAGCAAGAACCTGGTAATATATGCTTGTATAAAGGTCAGACTCAAGTCAAAATAGCCAAGCTATACAACAAAATAGTGTATGGCTAAATACTTGTATGAGAATGTTAAAGCCCCATTAATTATCGCTCCAAAAACTTTGTTCGAATCATCTTGTATTTTATGTTATAGGGAAATGACCAATAATTGACGAAGTAATGTAAACTATATCTGTCAAATTAGTGTACTAAAAATCACATTTAATTAAAATATATGGATGACAAAACACTAATTTTGCAAGAGTTGCTCCCCTTAGACTATGAATCAAGCCGTTATTGTTGACATATGATTATTTTGTCAACAAACTAACTGGGGTTTTAGTTCGTTTTCCACCATCCTATAAGTGCGTTTTCAACTTTTGGGACTGAACTAAAGTACTAAAAAGACTTCATTCTAACGAGAGGTTACCAAGATGTTGTTGTTATAAAATAGCCGTACAAGCTTTAACGGGGTTTTAAAGATGCTGCAAAGGAGGTAACGTTGACAACCTCTGTCTACGTGTGCCAACATATAGATCATGTAATTAGGAATTCAAAATAGTACAACTGATCAGTTTAGTGACGGATTAGAAGTTATTTTTTTCATACCTGTACTTGACCTAGTTTGTTGAAATCTGGAGTGACATACCATATGATACCGTCCACACCTCCATCTAGCGTCAAGCCACGGACAAACAATACGGTCAACAGGATGTATGGTGCTGTTGCAGTGACATAAACAACCTGCACATAAACAAGATAAACATCAATAAAGTAAAACATAATTTTCCAGGTGTTCCGTTCTCTTGACAATCCCAGACTATTTTACTTTCAAGATTGTTTTAGTTTAAACTAGGCCTTTTTAATGTTAATGGTATTATGTTGCAGCTCAAATATATTCCGGTATAGTAATAATATAGTAAGCATCGTAACTGACCATTGCGAAGTAAGAAAATGAAATTTACACGGGGAAAACTGAATATTTTAATGAGAGAAACTGAACATCATAAGGCGATATTATAATACTCTGTACATTTATAAAAGATTCGCATAACTATATACAATTGTACACTCAATCGCTTTAAAAACGCACCATTATTGAAAATAATCTAAATTTGTCAAAAATCATTTTTTGCTAAAATTGATAGTTTACAGGGTATGTTCAGTTCATAAGCTTGACCTAATGAAAGAAAACGATTTTGTTTCATTCGGAATACCCCGCCAAAAGAACTTTTTTTATTTTTCATGTTTTGCATGTGTAGCTCGATCGCGTCGACCTAAGTGGTCAATATTGACTTTAAACTGTACGCTGTTGGTTTACACATTGAAAAAACAACAGAAACAGTATTTGATAATGGTACTTTTATGCTGCAAAAATCTCGAATATTTGTTCGGATGATTGTGCCTTCGCTTCCAGCAGAAAAGAACATCGATACCTTAGCATGGCGGTTCAGCTGCCTCCACACAACGATTGTGGGCTTAGAACATCGATATTTAGCGAATTACTCAATCAAAGACCGACCTGGATAAAACAAGCTAAAGGTATTGAGCCCGAGTTATGAGGAAACATGACACAGATTGTGCCATTGTAATTGGTTCCGCATGACTGCACACAGTGTCAAAAGAATGTCGGGTGTCAATAAACAAGCCAAAAGTACAGTATTGCATTTTCATTACTATTCTTTTCATAATTGTCAATATAAAGGAAAATCATTTTAGTAAACTTTTTAACGAGTTTTCTCCCGTTTAGAGCCGAATGCCCCCAACTTGTTGTGTTCAAGCTCCTTCATAGTGTTGATTTGAGGTGCCATAGAAGCTCCATGGGAAATATCCTGACAGTCTGATGCTCATAACCATGATTTCAAGTTTAAATAAGGCTTGAACCTATCTTAGGTTCACATGATGCGCATGTTTGGACCACACTCGGTCGTATGGTATTAGCCACACAGCCAAAGCCACATAACATTTATGCTTTGCTTGGATGGTTAGAAGCATCACGTCGAACATAGTTCTATCATATTAAGTAATTAATGTTATTCTTTAGGAGGAGAAACCACGTACATGCATCAATGTAGCGGGCTCTTATTATTGCTTTTTAAATTGTGACATTCACTTTAATGGGTCACTATGTTATCTACATCATAATTTATTTTAAACTCGTTATAATGGCATGAAAATCACACAACTCTTTTTGAATGGACTGAAGATAAGTAATCCGAAAATAAATAACCATAGATTGACGTTTTCATCACTAAAACCGATATTTCATATGTGGTGCGTTTTTAAAGCGGATGAGTGTATGTATGAAAACACAATTGCCATTATTCACTAGGATACGATAAGAGTGGCTAATTCCTATCACGATTCTTGTCACGTTGACCTCGTAGCAGCCTCTAAAGGCACCATTTCAAGGTCAAAGTCTTGTCCCGTCTCTATGATAATTCGTAATATAAATAATTAAATAAACATATTCCGCGAATAAAATTAACGACCTTGTCCTAGATATCAGATGTTGAATTATTCTAATAAACCGTAAGTAGATCATGTATAGAAGGAAAATAGAAGGAAAGATGATCCGAATAATGTCACACAACAGTAAAAATATGTGTTATTATAAAAATCCATGGAGCGTGGTTCATCTTTAACTTTCAACCTTTCTAGTGTCTTTTACAAACTAAACGAAATTTGAGTGTTGGTAGAGCATATCAATTACATGCCAGTATCTTGTTATGTTGCGTGGTAACACATATCTATACTTTCAAACAATCTGTTTGTAGAAATGACACATTTGTACTTGAAAAGCCAGTAATTGGAAAATTGTTTACTTTCAAGGGTTGTTGCGTTACATTTTGTTGATTTTATGTTCTACTATTACTGATTTCTATGGTCACTGATTTTAGCTGAAAAGTCCATTATGGTGTTATAATTCTCTAATCAAAATAACATTGCAACCATGCCAGATTTAACATTCATTAAATATACAGCTTTCTATGACCTCACTGGAAATAATCAAGATATATGATACTCGACGAAATAGGTTGCCAACAAGACTGGCGTAACTGCATATTATTTTAGGAGACTCTATATTCTTGCAGACAACATTCGTAGCACTTGCTCCAATATTTGACATGAAAGTTCACGTGGTTTGACACACAGGGTGTTTTACTGAAATACGTATACATACTTTTCCAAGTGAATGGACACCTTTGATGAGTGCAAGCACCATAATTACCCAGCCAACAAAACAACATAACACCAGATGCCATTGTAGAGGACCAATTTCGTCAATACCAGAGGATACTCGAAGCACTTTGTATCTGAAATATAAAAATATACTTATCCTGCAAACAACAAGAGTTACGTTGATTACGGTTAATAATTTTATTGATAAAAGCCAGATAGCAAATCTTGACAAATAAGACACCATCGTGCCTTGTCCTCTTATTTAGGCCATACCAAATCGTTTCTTCGTTTAGCGTCCGCCCCTAGTTCGAAAACCTTTCTAGCTATCCTGAGACAAAAAAAACAAAACACTCGAAAACAAACAAGCCATAACGACGTGAATCCTCACCATCATATGGATAACAAATATAGCTTTCAGGCATTGTTAATAACGATATCTTAGTAAACCCACTAACAGCCTGTTTGTGTGAAACCTACTCCTGCATAGGTATTGGGAACATGATGGTAAACAAGTATGACGAATATGAAAGCAACATTTCAATGGATTTTGAAGATATAAGTGGTTAATTTTTTTTTTCTAAAGATGCTTTAACCTATCCGTCCTCGGACGCTAAACGAAGAAAAAAATTTGGTATGACCTTATAACAAACGACAGCACTATAATATTATAAAGAAAATCTACCGGATGGGGAAGTCTTAAATTCAAAAGATAAATGTGATATTATCTATTTTGCATAATTAACGTACTGAACTCGGTAAAAGTGAATATCAAACAAACTTGAAAGGGCACTGTGTATAAGTTTGTCAACTTCCGATTATCGCAATTAGTCATACATGTTGTATGCCATTGCATCACAGTTAGGTGTACAGTGCTCAGAAGTTGTATCAGCTTTTGTTCACAATACGTCATATAAGTTGAAATGTTTAGTCTCGCAATAAGTCATACAGTGATTTGGTTTTGAATCTGTGATTTGTATTTATCCTTATGTAGATCGAAACAGATTATTGAACCATGAATGCACTTTTAGCACAGTGGACGTAATTTTATAGTGAGGTCATGGCTCTGAGGTTAGATTCTAACTATAAGAAAATATAGACATCTTACGACCAGAACTCGAATGCTGCTGATGTGTAACTTGTCGTATTTAGCAGCTGCTGACAAGATGAGTTTGTAGTCATATTGTGGCTGCTATCACAGAAAGTCGTTGCGTTAGATTGTTCAGTTCTTACCGCCGTTGTTTCTACAAACAAACATTTCAAACAGCGTTTACTTACTAAATAACCACATCAGTTGAGGTTTCATGTAAACTCAAATTGTGCGGTTCTAAATAGAGTGCATCCCCAAACAACGATGAAAAACTGACCAACGCAAATAAGAAAAATGCTTATTATAATTATGTACAAAATCAAAGACGTTCATACACGTCTTTGACAAAATGTACCTGTATCATTTCTGTTTCAACATTGAATTTGGCGTCGTCATTGTCCAGGAATACTTGCCAAACATGTACGAAGGGTTTCTTGGACAGTTTAATATTTCCATGCATTTGGAATTTAATATGATTCTGTTTTTATTTACATTTGTATGTAAGATCATTTCAAAGTGTACTAATAGCACTTGAATGTCGAAAGGCTGATGCTAAATATCGCAAAACCTCCCGATGCTATATCGTAGTGTCTCAAACGTAACCACAAATGTTGAACAAGTTGCTCTGCCTATTGCGACATGTATGGTCCATACGACATTTAACGTTGCGCGATATGAAAAGTGTCAAAACAACAGAAATAAATGTTGTTGTCCTTTCTATCGGAGCTAAAATAATTAACCCATATACAGTAAAATTTCATTATCTCGATGACTCATCGGGACAAGCCAAATGCTCGAGATAAGCGTGGTGCTCGACATACCCGAATACCATGCTGGAGTTTTCTTATTACTAAGTGCAAGAGGGTTTACAATGCGCTCGTGTTTTATATTTCGTTATTCGTTATTTATGTAATGTAAGACGTGTATTAAACCACAGGAACCTGACATTTTTTTTTATAAATGGCACCAAAACCAAATTCCTCGAAGGGTTCTTGTCAGTAACGGGGTCTTGGCTAGTGTTTCGGTGCTAATGTTATAAAAAAATACCGGGTTCCTGTGATTAAACCAATGCATAGTCTAGTAGTTCACAAAAAACAAACCGGACACGGAACACAAACTAGTCTGGAGTTTCTTCCCTTTCCACTACGTTACTTTGTAATCAGCAAAATCGAGAACCAGACAAAAGGAAGGGCACAAATGGAACACACGGACTAGAAGTCACCAGGAGAAAAAATGTACTACAGAATTATACTAAACTGAAAGAGCTACAAATATATGTCAAGTTGATCCAACAAAAATTAATTGAGGGTATCGATTTCGTGGTAAAGCAAGATGTTATTTCTTTTTATGCAGAAATCTCCTTAGGAAAATTCGGAACTCCAACTGCACACCTTAGTTGTTAAAATGACAAAGTCTGTCGTAAATACTATTGTATGGAGTTGATATGATCTTCAATTTTGCAGCATTTGTCAAATTGACACTGGTAATTATTATAGCGATTGAATTACATCCGGTTTGGGAACTCAATACATCGTACGTACTCGAAATATAAAACATTTGCATACAAACACAGTTTGATACTAGGCCTACTCCTACTATCTCCTTTTCTTTATAATAGATACTGTACGCGCATCGACAATTCGAAGCTGTACTGGAACAGTGGTAACGCTAAAGCAACCTACATAGAGACAAACAAGCAGATTGTCATACTGGGACAAATGTATGTATGATAATAACTATGCACCTACTGGTGGAAGCGTACGTGGAACATATTCCATTAAACGCATGCAAGAAAATAATAGATGCAATCACCAAATGTACCTTTTCAGCATAAAGATAAAAATTGTGTAAACAATATTTCTGGTCACGTGGTTACTGCATGATGGAAAGAAAGCAATATTGCCAAGACTCTTACCAATACATTTGTCCGTATTCCACCAGTTGCCACATGTTGTCCAAGCCAGCGATGGACTGAAGGAATGAACAAAGAAATAGAGTACCCATGCCATGATGTTCATATAATACCATTGAACGTTGAAGGATATCGTCGCCATCAGATAGCCGATACCTTAAAACACAAATTAAGAAATACAATGCGTATCGATGGCTTAGAATGAGAAGGTTGTAAGTACAAAATTGATATATTGAGAAAACAAGAAAAAACCTGTCTGCAATTTACTCTTTACTTATGGTAAAACAAGATTTTAAATATGTATGAGTCTTATAAGGCCGTAAGTAGTAGTTACGACCTTCTCATTGTAAACCATCGAAATAATGAAATACTACACGTGTATACATGTGATCATTAAATACCTCGGTTGTACATAATTATGCTCGATGATAGGTAACCAGTACGTTTGGTCACAAATGATCTGAGAAGGGTATTTTCAGAAAGGTTTGGAAGAGGTCGAAAATCAAACGTACCGTCAGCAAATACAGATACATGTACAGAATGTTCAATGAAAGAGAAAGGACCACAAGATTCCTACGTCCAACCGTAGTATATTTACATTGTGTTGCGTTTGGACCAAATACTTAGTGCTTCTGTTCTGTTTTGGCAAAATAGCAATTTCTGAAATCATCGTTTCGCCCAAAGATTGTACATGAACTGCACAAGCACAGAAAGGGTCCGTACAAAGGTGCGTCCAATACGCATGATGCAGTAGGTTTCTAGAACATCCCGAAGACATGCGGATCCATCCCGATTTAGCCGGGGAATGTCGACTTCAGGATCACGTGGAAGCCACCGTGTGATACACGGGGTTCGTTTTATAAATCCAAGATATACTTCTCCACGAGAACGAAATTGCGGTAACTTTTTAGCAATTATTTCGACTTTTTTAACGCTGGCACCTACGAACATAGTTTGAAACTACATTTCAGGAGCTGGCGTTATTATTTGTATATGCCAGCGATAAATTCGATATAATACAATTTTTACGATTAAATTATGACTGTGTAAATTTTAAAAAAGACGGCGTCAAAAGGACAGTTAAAGATGTTCATGATGCACTCCCTCAGTTCATAGTCAACACATCAGCGTGGATAATTTAGCATGAAGCCATCATAAGGTTATTTCGGCATCCTAATATGGGTAAGTTAGAAAATGGTCGCGAGAAATGTGGTTTTTGTGGCCGTTAAATGGACATATTTGTTAAAACGGTTATAGTACCTTACCTCTAAATAAAGGGCAGAACTCAAAGGCCTTTGCAGCGCTACGTCCCGAAAATTGTCCAAGACACATTTCCATGTAATAAAGGGGTCCGCCACAAAGTGCCATAAAGATGAAGTATGGTATAAGGAAGGCACCGCCTCCATTCCGTGCACATAAGAACGGAAAGCGCCAAACACTTCCTATTCCAACCGTATACCCAACCAAAGCTAGCACATACTCGGTCCGGCTATTCCATCTTGCTCTGACTTCCGGTTTCTCTATTCCAACATCTACGTCATCAGACGATTCTGTATCACTATCGTTAATACAGCCATCAATACGAGCTTCGTCCGCTTTGTTAAGCGCCTCTAATTCCATTTTATGCTCCATTGCAAGAACGCTTGCTCAGTACGATTTACACGGTCTGTTTCTGTGCACAGATTGTTGCTTAATGCGCCAGTAGTCACAAAAATTACCGCTAAATATGATGAACTATATTATAAAATATTTAAAATAGCAGTCAATATGACACCTCTAGTGGGTGTTATTTACGAATCCGGTGTGCAATATCCTTTAATATGATACCACATACCGCATATTCAAATATGCACAACAGATAGCCTCTGTCACTAACCAGTACCATTAGCCTACAAATAAAATTAAATTACCCTTTTGCTCTCATACTAATATACTGATTTCTATCTCATGTGAGGATGTACTTTTTAACGGTCGCGGACTTTGAAACATGTTTAAACATGCATACCCAGTTTCTTATTACGAGGGGTGTTTCATAAATAATGCAGTTCATAGAATTAGTATTTATTTGTGGAATGTTAAACTTTTACAGTCAATGCTCATTCTTTAACTACATGCATTCTCTTTCTGTTTATAAGACAAGATAAGTAAAATTGATACATCATGCAAATAAAATAACGGATTTTATAGGGAATATGCATTCATTTCAAGACATTTTAAAATTGATCATTTATGAAACACCCCTGGTTTAAAATAAAAACGACAGTGTAAGATGGCGAAGGTTTAAAATGAAGTCATGCATTCAGATGATAAATTGAAAAAACCCGTCATCAGTAAAAAAAATAATTGACCTGCCACATTAAATATTCATTCGAGTTTTCATGGAAAATTTTGCGACAATTTTTCCATTATTAATTTTTTATCGTCTAGATGTTATCTAAATGATTTCCGTACAATTTTGAAAAAAACTCATTTTGATATTGCCCTAGTCACTTAGCTTGTAAAATATCCCGATATCTGACATAGATTCGCTAACAGCCTTTACTATGATGGTCAGAATTATTCGCCATTGACTAATTGTCGCAAAAAAAGACGAGACAAAAATTATGATCAGAAGTAAAACGACGTTCTTATTTTATTAACCATTGACTAACTGGCTTAATCCTTCGCTCGTTCCCTCCTCCATTGCAAGGCTAGTCTTTAATAGCTTTGCATTTCCAGAGTAGCCTACGTGACTGGGGCATTAGTTCTTGTCACTCCTTTCAATATGTTACATGTTGTACGTTTCCTACAACATATGTCCTGTCTCATGTCTCTTTCATTTGGCATCCAGCCTAAAGCGATTCTGTCGTTTTGGTGGTCACGTGCACTATTCATTTCCATCTTCCCTGTTAACACGTTTGCTATTATTCTTATACATTCCTGCTTTTTTAGTCCAACTTTACCATATGTGGTCTTGTTTGTAGAGTAAAGTTTTAGGAGACTTCAAAAACATTTTCAAGTAGAAAAGACTACCAAAGCTCTTTCCATCTGTTTTTATTTATTGTCCAGGTTTCGCTAACATATAAAAGGACTGAATAGTTTTGAAAGCATTGGTATCCTCCACTTCCAGAAAAGTTTTCAAAAATAGTTGGTCAAAATGTATATTAAGAAAATCGTACAGAGAATGTAGCATACACAACAGAGACTGAAACAGTCGAGTATAGAAAACGTTAAAAAAATAACGTGTTATAAATGATTTGATAAGGTTGAAAGTGAGGGTTATGAATAACAAAAAAAACTGTATGCTGTTGTCTCGTATCTCCGTGCTCCTTAACAGTTTCTGCGACGCATGCGCACTAGTCCATACAAGTTTTAAAATTGTTTGCATCATTTTCGGAAGAAAAAATGTTAACTTAACTTATAAAAAAAGAAAATTAAAAAATGATCACGAAAACTCGTAAAATCATAACTTTTTATGTATAGGTCGATGCTCTGAATCCTGGTGACTGTTTCCCATGAAATCCGTGCCTCCGTAAAAGCGGGTCTGTATATGGAATTTCAATCTTTCATTTAGATTAGATAAATTTGGAGTAGTGCTTATCAAAATGCGTATTCAGTTTGAGTATTAAAGCCTTAGGTGATAAAAATAATGCGTAATGAAAACGGGATGCAAAAAAAATAACAACAGTTGAAAAATATCAGTTGGAATAATTACTAGGTGTATCGTTCCAGGTCGTCAAGGAGACAGCTATGGTGTGTAGTCCAAAATAATGGCATCAATTGATGTAGGATATTTGTTGGATGATTTATTTGCATATTTTTACCAAAATGACTGTAGAACATAACCAAGAGTTGAATTCAACTAAGCACGATTTTCATGAGAAGGCACGAAGTTATGAGACAGAGGTGTACGAATAATAGTAGTTGTCCAGCATGTGCCCATAAAGGTTAAGATTAATTCAGTCTTTGATGTAATAAGTAGTGATCTCGTATGATGACGTAAAATCTCGACACCTCAACTATTTGCAACACTTCATTGTCAGGCGTTGGATGCTGGACACAGTAGCCAAGGTGTTCCGAACGAGTGACCAGTGCAATCTGTCCAGAGCAACACATTTTCATTTAGAGTCTGACTAACTTTGTACAATGACATTGACGATTAACTCGATGAAAGGCGGAATATGCATTTTATCCTTATAATACGCAATTATGGTAACGTTATCTTAATATGTCTTTCATTTCTTTGGAGAGCATAACAAAACTGGTATAGACCATAGCTGTACTGAATAATTTTATGTGACTCACGCATTCGCGAACTATCACTTACGTAATCAAATCACAACAAAAAGGTGCAACTACACAAATGAACTACTGTGATATCGTTCATTTTTACTAGTATTTCGTAGATTTCGGGAAAATGTCAACAATTTGTATACGGTCTCGAAGAAAAAAAAGAAACTCCCTTTGTCGACTTCCAAATAGCCTTGAGAATTCGATTTGGTATTCGTGCTCATGAATCAGTTCATTCATGATACAGCTAAACGAATATTAGGAATGATTTTACGGAACTTCACAGCTGCTGGTGTTAATTAAACAGTTACATGTATTTTTAAAATGTTTAATTTAACATTAACAATTGAGTCAAAGTATTTTTTCTGTAGCATTAATTAAGTACATTGACTGATTTCATATTCAGCATTTGATGTCCTCGAAACTACCGAACCAAGTAATTTCGTGTTTCATTTATTGTTAGATCTTTTTCAAACCGAATCCTGCCTCATTGCAAATAGTAGGCTAATTCTGTTCGTTATCTATGGATACATTACCTAATAGACTTTTTTCAATGTTATAGACACCGTAATTAGCTTTCTTTATGAATATGTTTCAAACTCATATACATCACTACCGGTGAAAATATAGTGTGCAAGACCATTGCTTAATGCGGTGTGTCTACAATGGGATGCTAGGCCCGTCGTAGGAGCTCTCGGTTTGTAATGCGTTTCATCATCCCGTTGACTAGGGGTCCGAGGCAAATATTGATGAGAATTGGACTAGTGCCTGTTGTTTAGCCTCTTAAGAAGTTGTTGTATACCTCCAAGTGTCCGCATCATTCAATAACAATGTGTATTTAGATCAGACTCATTCCAATGATAGAAAGTCATTAGGGATTGTGATCTTAAATTATTTATGAAATGGCCCTTTTATGTGATCTTAAACCATCCCTTGGAGAGTATGACGATATCCACACATATATGGTCAATTTGTCAGCTGCTCAGTAAACACTATTGGGTGGCCTAGGATCACAACTGATAGTCATACATAGCTAAAATTCTGATCAGAAATGGCATTGGGCCAAGAATACAGGCACAAAATGTGAACTCTAGGACTTAGAAAATATTAACATTTTGCTGTCTCTCTTGCAGGGAAAATACAGATGGTGTACCATTTTCCAGTTTTGTCAATGCAACTCATAGAACAAGCCACAAGGATAGGCCATTCAGAGGTGCAAGATTTATGAATCATGAAACTGTGTAAATATGTCAACCAGAAACGATCATGTGAAGTTTGGATGAAATTGACTTAGTGGTTTAGGAAGAATTGTTTGAAGGAATTGCTGGGGTAATGGATACAGAGTAATACCAAAAGCTCACGTCATCACTAAGTGAGTTAAATATAAAGCACTTCAGGATCAAGAGGTCCCATGTTCAACCCTCATCTGGACCACTGGTTAATTTCTCTGAGCAAGAAGAATAACCTACATACTTTACTCCACCAAGGTGTAAATTGGTACCTATGAGGACAGTGTCAATTCCAGAGCGCCACAGATCGGTGTTGGCTGCCACACCCACAGGAGAGAAATAGTCCCAGGGAGACACAAGTGTATTTTCATTAGGTAGCCCAATGATCAGGGGAAGTTAAATGTCAAACAGTGCTTGAGGGACTGAACTGTTGAAAACATCTATACTTTTTTTAACTGTGAGACATGACAAATTTTAAACAAACAAAAACAATCATTTCATACCGTTTAATTATAAAAATGTTGAACATCTCAAACATAATAATCAGACAGGAATCATATATATATATATTCTTTGTGTATCTAAATATATATAAACTGTAAGTATTAATGACTTGTAGATATGCTACCTACACATACTTCCAGTGTCAACAGCGAACCTGTTTTTGATTCGAAGAACTCTATCTAGCAAATAGTATGCATGTACTCATAGTTATATTTTCTTGTGAATTGTTGTAAATTAACTGTGACATTGACAAATCAAAACATGTTTTACTAATAATTGACAAATGAAAACACGCTTTGCAAATGATTGGCCAATGAAAACAAGTTTTGTAAATTATTAACCAATGAATACATGTTTTGTAAATTATTAACCAATCAAAACAAATTTCACAGTCAAACAATTGACCAATTAAGTTTTGTTTTACAAATGATTGACCAAAGAAAACAAGTTTTACAAATGATTGACCAATGAAAACAAGTTTTACAAATGATTGACCACTGAAAACAAGTTATACAAATGATGTTACAAATCATTGACAAAAGAAAAAAGGGCTTTACAAATCATTGACCAATAGACAATCGCATCTTGTGTACAATATTTTATATCAACTTCAAATCAATAATAATAACAGCAGTAATATTTTATCATTAATGCTAAACTACAAATTAAAGTTGAAACAAAATTTGCCCCAGCAAATATTGATTATGTGTAGCTTTAAGTTTTAACATCCAGAATGAAGCACATTTCCAGTACAAATTACTAACTAGTACAAAATTGCTACAAAGTTTCAAGTACAAAATTGCAAGAACTAAGTTACCAGTACAAAACTGCCAATACTTAGTTGCCAGTACAAAATTGCCTTTACAAAAGCATCGAGATAATTTAGAAGATGCAAGAGATTTGAAATCACACATTTTATCATATTCACGAACTTACATTATATCATTTAAATCAAACTAGTAGGAGCTCTCTATGTAAAATATGTAATTTAACTTCTACTTAATATGACATATGAGAAGAAAAACATACTATTTTTATAAACTAAGGTATAAAGCCTATCTCAAAATATCCGTTTACTGAAAACAACACTTACAAACCATATGAAGGATACATCTTGGCTCTTTACATTAATTTAATGCTTTTCATCATTATTCAGTTTTGTATTAAGTTTCAAATATTATGTTATAGTTGATGAGATATTATTATGCAAAACACATACACAAATCACAAGTGTATTCAGTGGCTGCTGATACAGTAAAATTTAATTTCAATGGACCAAATTTTTGTGGGTTTTTTGTGTAAAAAAACACAAATTTCGTGGTGAGGTAATTTCATTGTTTTTTATGTCTAAACATTTTAACACTATGAACTATCTAAATTTATCAAATACCATGAAATTTGAAACCTACCCCAAGGAAAATTTTACCTTATTTCTTACAAAATTAATATTCGTCTTGAATGTGTATGAAAATAAAAAACTTTTAATCATCTTCTAGGTTACCTTAAAACCCTGAATAGGCAGATTTATTACAGAAAAATCATTAATTTTCGTGGAGGAGTAAATTTCGTGGATTTTGTAGTTCACCTTCAACTATGAAATCAAATCCCTTTGAACAATAATTTTGACCCTTGAATTTATAACATGTAATGCAAAATCAATGAATTAACATCCCATCATAAGGGTCTTTTTTACCAAAACCACGAAATTTCATCCCATCGAAACTAATGATTAAACAGTATAAGCATAGATCTAAAATCTAAAATTTCATAAAATCTGAAATTTGCAAAACAGCTAAAATAAAGAATTATTGAAAAATCTCCCAAATGAACCAAATCAATTCAATCCAATAAAAATGTAAACTCTGCATCAGCATGATAAATAGATAAACAAATAAAGTTTCATTATACAGAATCAACATAAGCCATTAAGTTATTAAGAATATTATATAATCAGACAGGCATCAGCATACAAGCCGTAGTGTTCCAACAAAAAGCAAAAACATGCACAAAAGGTATCCCCAGTTGTTAACAGGATATGTGAGACAAGATCCTGACTATTTATTTGTATCATCACATTAACAAGGTTGCTTCTCTTTATACAACATTTCCTGGGCTTAGAATGAGAAGGTCATAACAACAAAATCAATATTTTGAGAAAACAAGAAAAACTGCCTGACAATTACTCTTTACTTTTAAGTAAAACAAGCTTTTTAAACTTCAGTTTGGTCAACATGACAACTTCCGATTTTTATGAAAATAAGGCTCATAAGAAGCACCTTATGATGTAGATTACAAATTTATATGCATAAGTCCTTACGGTCTTAAGTGGCACGAAGGACCTTCTCATTCTTAGCCAACGATATAGTAACCTTGTTACACCAATGGGACGAAATTTTGAGAATGAAGAGACCAAAAACATCATTTCAGTCATTGGTCTACTCCTTAACAAAGAATTTAGATCAAACCCTAGGTAACTTTACATGGTTCCTTTTCACACACACTCAATCAAACTTAAGTTACTTAACAGTCTTGTACTATAGGTAAATACAATTCAGTTTGTTGAGTGAAAAGAAAACAAATTCACAACGGAAACAAGCATGAAGGTTTTTGGACAATAAAATCAAAGAAGGAAACTGCATTTCTCAGAGATAGTACAAACAAGATTGATATAGCGCTGTATACAACTGTATGTAACATTTTAAGAAAATTGCAACAAAACCGGTCTATCAACACAAAGATAGGCAAGTCTCATTAAAACAGGTCAGAAACTAAAATACATGTATATAACATCTGGATCAATTAAAGCATAGCATACAACAAGATGAATCAGGAGTTACAAGCTTTAGTTGAATATCACATATAATCTTGTCATTCTTTACTGTACAGAACTATAGATCGCTAAGTTTTCACCCACGAGCGACCATTGAACTTAGCACTTGGCACTTTATTGTCCGACAATGACGGAAAGTCTGATGTCAAATCATGCATAGAGATGTGTTGATTGTAATCCTTACGTGCGAGAACTTGCCGACACGTCGGACATGACAAGAAACCCGACTGAGTAACTGACCATGCACCTTTAGCATTTCTCGATCTTCCACTGATCTTCATCACTTTGTCGTCCTTCTTGACAGCACCAGACGCCATGAACACCGACAGTAACTCTTGTTGTTTGTTGATGTCAGGTAGCAGAGCTAGTAACTCTGGGAATACTTCAGTGAAATTCTTCTCACCTAGAATCTCTTCACATCTCTGATAATATATTCTAGCCGGTATCTCCGAGCGACGGAACTCTCCCGAGATGTGTTTGAAGTCGGTGAACGCTACCGGGTCTCTATCACAATATGATTGTATAGCACCTATAAGTTGACGATTTCTGTCCTGAAAATCATCTGCTTGAGCATACTCGAAATTGCCAATATCGGTTGACATTGGAATGACTTCCCTCTTTGGAAATGAAACTTGTGACGTGTTTTGTGAGCCAAACCCAGGTGGGGGTTGATAGCTGGACGTCTTCCCAAACCCTGGTGGTGCTGCTGACTTGGGGGCGGATGGGGCGGCTGATTTATTGGCATCACCTCCAGCATTAAATCCTGGTGGTGGCTTCCTAGGGGCACTACTGGACCCAAGGGCCGGGTATTCCTCAGCAGCAACTGTGAATTTTACTGGCTCTGACTTCAACTTTACGGGCTCTGACTTCAACTTTACCGGCTCTGACTTCAACTTTACCGGCTCTGACTTCTTCAACATTTCCTGAGATGATGCATCCAACCCACTATACAAATTCAGTTCTTCAAACTTGCTTTCCACAGGTTTTTCATTTTCCAACTTCTTTTCCACCTTATCTACCTTCTTCTTGCCTTTTGATTTCTCTTGTTTCACCTTTGGAGCTTCTTTTCCCTTCGGATCCTTATCAATACCATTTTGGACCGGGGTAGGTTCAGGTTTTACTGAGCTTGAATCTGAGATCAATAGACTAGCGATGTCATCCAGGGAATTATTTCCACGTAATGAGCCTCCAGTTTCAGTTTTAATTTCAGTCACTTTATCTTTTTTCTTCTTCTTTTTATTTTTATTTCTATCAGTTTTTGGTGAGTCAGGCACATTAACTGGGCTAAATCGATCTATAATATTAAAACTTTCTGAATTATTACTGGTGTCTTCGTGACCTTTAGGCACTCTAGTACTATTATTAGGTGGTGGATCGGAGCCCTTACCTGAAAACCACTTTCTATTAACCGATGCATTTGTTGGTGCACCTAAAGTAGGAAAGTCATTAACACTGTATGCATTGTTAACAGGAGTGTTAGAATTATGTGATTTTTTACTACGTTTATTGGCTGACTTGTCTCTCTCGTTTACAGAGTTACCCGACTTGACCCAAGATCCGGATGTTGTATTTTTCGTACTTTTACCAACAGAAAGTTCAGGGAAGTCTTCTTCCAAACGTTTTGGTTTATTAGCACTAGCAAAATTGTTTCCGAGTCCGCTCCTAGAAGGAGGCACATTTTTAGGACTGTCACTACGAGCAGGAGCACTAAGAGTTGGAAAGTCATTAAGAAGGCCATGTTGCACTGACATACTATTACCCATAGCAAATCTATCAGCTAGCGAAGCCTTAGAACTAATAGTAGTTGAGCTTGAGCTGGAGACTGCTGATGAACTTGTTGGTGTAGGAGATGAACCTGGTCTTCCTCCTCCTAGAGTTGGGAAATTCTCCTCATTTTGAGATAGTTGGACACTAGGGCTTTTCACTTCCACTGCTGGTTTTTCCTTGACATCACGTTTCATATCTTCATCATTGATCGTACTTAGAGAAGCTTGTATAGCTCGGTCTATATCATCCTTCTCCCTGAAAATTGAAGATATAAACTGTACTTCTTATATAGTGATACATGTAACTAGTGCAAACAAATTAACATACTGTAAAATCATTTAATTTCGTTGGGACGAAATTTCATGGTTTTGGTAAACAAGAGGGTCCAAAGGGCCCTGGGTCGCTCACCTGTTTGGCCTAGTGACCTAGATTTTAGCCCAAATGACACAGTATCTTACTTGACCTAGATTTTATAGAGATAAACATTGTGACCAAGTTTCATAAAGATAGAGTCAAAATTGTGACCTCTAGTGTGTTCACAAGATTTTTCAATGATTTGGCCTCGTGACCTAGTTTTTGACCCCAGATGACCCAATATCGAACTTGACCTAAATTTTATAATGATGATCATTGTGATCAAGTTTCATAAAGATAAGATCAAAATTGTGACCTCTAGTGTGTTCATAAGCTTTTTCAATGATTTGGCCTCGTGACCTAGTTTTTGACTCAGGATGACCCAATATCGAACTTGACCAAAATTTTATAGTGATGATCAGTGTGATCAAGTTTCATAAAGATTAGGCTCAAATTGTGACCTCTAGTGTGTTCACAAGCTTTTTCAATGATTTGGCCTTCAAAGGCTTGTGATCTAGTTTTTGACCCCAGATGACCCAATATCGAACTTGACCTAGATTTTATAGAGATGATCATTGTGATCAATTTTCATAAAGATTAGTCTCAAATTGTGACCTCTAGTGTGTTCACAAGCTTTTTCAATGATTTGGCCTTGTGACCTAGTTTTTGACCCCAGATGACCCAATATCGAACTTGACCTAGATTTTATAGAGATGATCATTGTGATCAATTTTCATAAAGATTAGTCACAAATTGTGACCTCTAATGTGTTCATAAGGTTTTTCAATGATTTGGCCTCGTGACCTAGTTTTTGACCCCAGATGACCCAATATCGAACTTGACCTAGATTTTACAGAGATGATCATTGTGATCAAGTTTCATAAAGATTAGGCTCAAATTGTGACCTCTAATGTGTTCACAAGGTTTTCCTTTGATTTGACCTAGTGACCTAGTTTTTGACCCCAGATGACCCAAAATCGAACTTGACCTAGCTTTTATGGAGATGATCATTGTGATCAAGTTTCATAATGATCAGGCTTAATTTGTGACCTCTAGTGTGTTCACAAGGTTTTCCTTTGATTTGGCCTAGTGACCTAGTTTTTGACCCTAGATGACCCAATATCGAACTTGAATTTGATTTTATAGAGATGGTCATTGTGATCAATTTTCATAAAGATTAGGCTCAAATTGTGACCTCTAATGTGTTCACAAGGTTTTCCTTTGATTTGACCTAGTGACCTAGTTTTTGACCCCAGATGACCCAATATCGAACTTGACCTAGATTTTACAGAGATGATCATTGTGATCAAGTTTCATAAAGATTAGGCTCAAATTGTGACCTCTAATGTGTTCACAAGGTTTTCCTTTGATTTGACCTAGTGACCTAGTTTTTGACCCCAGATGACCCAATATCGAACTTGGCCTAGATTTTATGGAGATGATCATTGTGATCAAGTTTCATAATGATCAGGCTAAATTTGTGACCTCTAGTGTGTTCACAAGCAATTGTGAACGGACGGACGGACGGACGACGGACGACGGATGAAGAGCGATCACAAAAGCTCACCTTGTCACTTTGTGACAGGTGAGCTAAAAAGACAATTTTGTTGGGACTTGAATTTGTGGATTTTGCATTTCAGGTAATAAAACAAGGGTCAAAATTACTGTTCTTTGGGATTAAATTTCGTGGTTAAGGTGAACCATAAGGTGAACCACGAAATCCACGAAAATTAATCCCCCACGAAAATTAATTATTTTACTGTAGTACTCGAAACACATTTTATAGTTTTAGTATAATTTAACAGTTTTAGTTTATCCTTGATGTTTTTTACAATATCATTCACTGTAATTGTTTTATGCCTGTGACAGACATTGACTTGGGGAATGCTCCATGGTCACGAACATAAATCTGTCAAATTTCACAACAGAGTTAAAGGGGATTGCTTCCTGGGGTGGTGACGTTAAATTAAACTTTGGATAGAGTTAAACATTTTTTTTTAATACAAATAAAAAGGGAAATAATTCTGTCAAATATTTAAAACAGTACAACAGTGGTTGCTTCCCCTGGTGTAGATTTATTTTCAGTCCGATAATATGCACAATTATTGACTTGACTAAATTCTTTAAACATTGCCAGCAGACAAACAAGGCAAAAATGGCCTATTTGATTTCTATATGCTATAGTACTTTTTGGGCAAAAAAGCAGTAATTTTCTGCAGTTTTTTAAAATTTAGCAAAGCAATAAATGACATACATTATTATTAACATACTGGTATATCTTGAATAGGGCCTTTCAAATGTGAGTAAGTTTCATGATTCTGCCAGATAAATCCAAGGGAGATAAACCTGAACCTAACCAGTTGATCGAAACAAGAATGTTTTGTACAATGTTTAACATGAAAATATGTTAGCGTACCTATGTGACACATGTTTGCCACCTCTACCACCTCGACTGCCTTGATGTCGTGGACCCATTCTCCTACCACCATCATAGTCATCTTGGTTATCTCTTCCACCTGAGAAAATACAGTAATACATTCAATGCTACAATCAAATTATGGTTAAACAAGCTGTTTCAACTTCAGTTTGGTCAATGTGACTTCAATCATTTCATGACAACCAGGCTGAGTGAACCAGCCCATTAGAAGCATCTTGTGGTGCTGATTTTCAATATGTATCTGTCTTAAAAGGTTGTAAGTAGTACTAACAACCTTCTCAATTTAAGCCAGCGATATGGAGGCCAGTCCACCGTAACAGTTTGCCTGGACTGTATCTTTACCATCACTAACTCTCATTCTATGTAAAGCCTGCATCTTCTCCACATACAGAGGAAATAAAACTGATGTCAAATCTATCCTATAACCCTGCTCAACCAGTTGGTCTTTATACCAAGAGTAAATTTGGACCATCAAGATGTGTTCTTAATTTTGAGATGGACTTACCAGTACCATTTCCAAAGGTGATGTAAAGCTGAAGTTTATAACAGATTATGCATTGAAAATAATGCATTTAATTCTTAGGCTTTTTTATTTGTCACAAATTACATACAAAAGCTTTCCTTCTTTCAAAAACACTTGAAGCGAGACTCATTCATCAAGTTTAAATAACCTACCTCTGTGAGGTCGACTGTGAGGACGACTGTGAGGTCTAGGTGCAAAATTGATATCAATATCAATCTTTCGTTCTTGTCTGGATTGTAGTTTGTTAGTTGCCTTGCTATGATGCTGAGCTTGATGACTTTTGAAATCAATGTCGGAACGAAATGCATTGGTGAATTCAGCATCGTAACAGTCCCCTTCTTCACATAGGTAATGATCAGTACGGAAATGGTCTTTCAATACAGGATAGTCGCTGTAAACAAAAAAAATACATTAAAATTAGTTTGTATTTCTTAGTTGAATTAAATGTCCTGCTGACAGTTTTACAGATTACCAATTCATATTATCCAGGCACAGGCTGTGTACATCCTGGAACTTCCCATACATGCTCTATGCCAAGCACCAAAAACATTTTCTAACAAGTTTCATAAGTTACACTCTAAGACTTAACCTAGAACTGTTTGCTCAACCATCAGGACTGACCATTATAAGTTTTCTTTTAAAGGGACATGACCCTTAATACAAAATAAACAGACATTGTGAAAGAGCTATGATTGAATAAAATACCAGTAAACAATGCAAGCATTAAAAAAGTTAATATCTAGGTTTTACAGCTGTCAGCAGGTGGGATGTTGTGCACCAATAGTTAATAAATTGCAAAAATATATTACACAACTGAGAAGTAAAGAAATTGGACTTTGTTCACTTACTTATAGAATTCCTGAGAGCCTAAACTTTCGCAGAAGTGACAGAAGTAGTGATCCTTTCTCAAATGTTTGTACAACTCATCTTTATCTAAGTAACGTTCTTCACAGAACTGACACAGGGGATGTCCCTTGTATGACTTGTCATCTTTATCACCGACACGTCGATGAGTAGCCAAGTCTTGACGATTGTACGACTTACGTTCACTTGAGAATATCTAAAACATACAAAACAGCATTTATAACATGTGCCATATAGAAGTTTAATTTCATTTTACTTCATAACAAGAAAATTAGAAAAACCACAAAACAAGAATATTTCCAGCAAAAACAAAATTTGTGATGCTGATTCTTGTAAGGTTTCATACTTTCATAGCTAAATACTTTTCAAGATTATTATTATAATTATGTATAACAAAAGTTAAAATGTAATTATACAAGATCACTATTGATTTACTGGTAGTTATGAATACTAAAATAAAAAATAATGCCTTTGTGTTCATGGTGTACATGAACACACCTGTCAACTGATTACATAATTCACTTACAATACTATAATCAATACACAGATTAAGCTATTTTTTAGGTTAACAGTTATTTATAAATAGTTCATGTGTCAACTTTCAGAAAATACTAAAAATAGAAAATGATAACATACAATTTAATATAGTTTATACTGGTCAACATTTTTCTGAAAATGGGTCATTCCAAGGTCTGTTGAGCATTGATATTTTGATAAGAAAGAAAATACACTGTGTATTACATGTGTGAAAGAAAATTACCATTAATTATTCTTTATTTATCAAATAAAATAATAATAATAAAAAAATATAAATTCTCTAGAGCGACATTAATCTTTGGGTACCACAAAGCTTGTTTGTTGTACAGAGGTTGTTGCTATAGAGAGGTATAGTTTACAAATGTATACACTTTACAAATAAGTAATTAAGTATAATTAGCTCGGAAACAAAATTATCATACATGTTGCTTTTAAAAGACATAAGGTTGATGCTCTATGATGGGACCACTCTTGAGGGCTATAAATAATGAGATTATTTGTACCTTCAGCTCTATACAAAGATCACAGTAAAACATTGTGTGAATTCTCCTCATGTGATCTCGCAAAGCCTTGAATGATTTCTCTGCGTATCTATCTTTACATATCTTGCACCTGTGCTCAAGTAACTTTTCGAACTTCTCACGGACAGTATCATTTTCAAATTGAATTTTCAGCTTTCTATTCATGATGAATTTCCTCATTGGCATTTCACCAAATTTCTCCATTGTGGTGAGGAAGAAAACCTGAAAGTAAAATAATTTTATTATATATAAATCAAGCATGAAACAACAAAAGTCATTAATGATTAACTGTACATTAAGTGCATTTTATATTAAATTCCCTGTTTCACTTAAAAGTTCTGTCTCTTCTTAATGTTGGTCCAATTGTTGGAGGGCAATTTGAAATATGGTATGGAAAAATTTGTGACCAAGAACTTACAATGTCGCTTGATTTAGCAAACAGCACAATTTGCATATATCTGACATAAAGTCCCGATACTCCCTGCATTAGCTCAAAGACCTTAATTTAGGTCTTAGATCAGCTTATGGATGGCATCTCCCATGAACTAATTTACGGACATACGTACAGTACCAACATTTTTGAAGTTTTGTTTTTGATACAAGAGACTGATATGCGCCAAGTACTCTGCTAATACAATTTCTGTCATTCTGTTTAATAACCTTGACATGAACTTTGAAAAGGAAAGTAGAAATGCAAACTAAAGCTGTTTTAGTTTGTCCTGAACATTACATAATGACCCCTTTTCAATGAAGAAATTTAGGGGACTCATAAAAATCATCTCAAAATTTACCTCTGGCAGATCCGCTCTGCAGATTGGACAATAGAATTGCTCACAGAGAGCCCTCATTCTAGTAGAACACTTGAAGCAGATCGGATGGTCACACCTCCCAATCGCATAAAATTCAACGTGCTCATGGCACACCAAACAATTATTGTCGACAGAATCCATTTCTTTGATTTATATAAAATAAATTGATATAATTCTAAATCGTAAATATTAGTTTCGCAACTTCAGAAAATTTGAAGATGACACGTCCTCTCAGCTGGGTTTTATTCAACCGTTTTTCCAAAAATAGGAACCGTGTCGTTGTGTTGTGAAACGGTGAATGTGTACACGTCATCAGTTCGTGCCAACTGTCAGTTGGTTTGAACAAAATTATTGTTTACGTTTAGTTTTCATTGAAATCGTTTTCACTATTTCCACTGAATAATATAATAACAAATAAATGACAATAACTTGAAAATAAAGAATGTCACTCATAAAATATTTATTTATGAAGCGCATAAATTGATGACGTCACATCAAAGTTCACAGGGACGAGGAAAAATGTCAACTTCTCAACCTCAAGCTTATGGGGCAGGCATGGCTGGAGGGTCATTTGACCCTGTCGGCTTCATCAAAAGACCCCAAGTTATTCTACGGATAGTTAGCTGGGTATGTGTGATATTTGTAGCTTCGTCCCATGTTACATTTTATGATTTTGACTGAATGTTTTTCTTTCCACACAATGTTTGACTCATTATCATGTGCTGTCATGTCTATTTTCACTTTGTGTCAAACGTGCACAGTGTGATATCTATTGATTTCAGTGTTGGGCGGTATTTACCGCCCCGGTATTTACCGGGCGGGAAATACCGGGAAATACCGTCCTGTCCAATACTCCCAAAGTGTCCAATACCGGGAAATACTGGTCAATTGAATGGTCAAGTGGGAATTTTTTGTGTACTGGTTATTTTAAATGCATTATGAAGCAACTGAACTCTCAGGTTTTCATTTGTTGTTCTTTATTCAGTTCTATATCATTCAATAGATCCTTAATTTATTTGAGAGTATGATCTACAAGTGGTCAAATGAACTGGTCAATTCATTTTCAAAGTGTTCAATTGGACTGGTCGATTCAATTTCAATGTGGGAAATACTGGTCAATTGAATGGTCAAGTGGGATTTTTTTGTGTACTGGTTATTTTAAATGCATTATGAAGCAATTGAACTCTCAGGTTTTCACATGTTGTTCTTTATTCAGTTCAATAACATTGAATAGATCCTCAATTTATTTGAGAGTATGATCTACAAGTGGTCAAATGAACTGGTGGTCGATTGGATTGGTCGATTCTATTTCAATGTGAAAAAAAAAATCTAAAAACAATCATTCTTTAATAACTAAATTTTGATTTAAACATATAGATCAAATACACTTGTTACAAATCTAATTGAAATATTTAGTAATAATTAATATATTAATTTCAATTTAAAATGAAAGTTATAATGTTATAGTTATACTAGAAAGTGCATGAGAGAGACTGTTATAAATAATTAATATTGATAATCATTTAGGCTTGTATAAATTGGCTTAAACTAATTTAGCACATTGTTACATCAGGTCAACTAAGTGTGAAGTGTGAAACGGACAACTAACAGATCATGCAATATTGTGTCATATTCTTGCAGTTAACAAAGGATTAGTCTGGGGGAGTGTTTACATAACTGGACATAACCCTAGTACCCTACAATACAAAATAAAGATGTTCTATGGACAATTTTCTACACAAAGTGCATGAGTTTCAAGCGTCCCATTGAAGAGAACTTGCATGAAAAAATAGAATTTAAAACAAATAATAAGTTGATAACCTTTACACTAGTAGAGCTAGGTATAGAGATAAAGATACATGTATGGAAGCATAATTTCACATGACCAATTCAACCGACCACTTGTATTGTCCAATTGACCAGTATTTCCCAGTATTTCCCGGTATTTCCCGGTATTTCCCAGTATTTCCCAGTATTTCCCGGTATTTCCCGGTATTTCCCGGTATTTCCCGCCGTCCTGTCCGTTACTCAATCGACCGTCCGTTATGCCAACACTGATTGATTTCCAATGTTTAAGTTAGTATCAACCTTTTATTCACATAAAATAAGACTTAAACATGTAGAAATTGCTCTAAATATGAGCTTACAAATGAAAAAATAAATCAAAAAGGTTGTGGCTTGTGCCACTCTAAATTGTCTTAGTCTAATTTAGTTCTAAATTAGTTATTATCTTCTTCTTCCATGTAATTTGCAGGGCCCTGTCTAGGGCCTTATCGCGAATGTAAGAGACAGAGGTGAGATACTGAGGAATCCGGGTGCGATACCCTAGCTCATTCCGAATAGATTCCTTGTTCTTTACGTGCCCGGTGTAAAGCACCGTAACACGCGAGACTAACCCTGGGTTACCAACCAGGATCATCTCTAGTTATGTACTATAACCAATTATAATCAGTATTAGGACTCCTTGGTGTAACTTAAATTTAGAAGAAGTAGTCCTATGGTAAATTCTACTTTTACTAGTTTTAGTTATATCTAATTACCATGAGAAATCAGAAGTATCCAGTACACAAATACAAGATAAAACTTAAAAGATTATTGATCAGAATTCAGATGATCATTTGTTCATTATTATATTACATAGTGACAAGGTGAGCTTTTGTGATCACTCTTCGTCCATCGTCCGTCCGTCGTCCGTCAGTCAACAATTTGCTTGTGTACACTGACTCTAGAGGCAACAGTTTTGATCCAATCTTCATGAAACTTGGTCAGAATGTTGCTCTCTATAAAATCAAGACCAAGTTTGAAACTGGGTCATGTGGGTTCAAAAACAAGGTCACTATGTCAAATCTTAGAAAACCCTTGTGTACACTAGAGGTCGCCGTTTTCGTCAAATCTTCATGAAACTTGGTCAAAATGTTGTTCTCCATAAAATCTCGGCAAAGTTGGAAACTAGGTTATGTGGGGTCAAAAACTAGGTAACTAGGTGAAGTCTTAGAAAAACCTTGTGTTCACTCCAGAGGTCGCTGTTATGATACAATATTTGTGAAACTTGGTCAAAATGTTGTTCTCCATGAAATCTAGGCCAAGTTTGAAACTAGGTCATGTGGGGTCAAAAACTAGGTCACTAGGTCAAATTTTAGAAAAACCTTGTGCACACTCACCAGAGACAAAATATCATTGACTTCCCCTTTAAACACATCTATATTGTGAATGATATTTACATTCAATAAGTAAGCAATAAAAAGTCTGAACAATTTCCGAATGCATGTGTTGTCTCATTGGGATATGTCAAGTAGCTAAACCCTTATCAATGTATTGACAAAGTAAATGTGTAAATGAACTGTGAAGCAATTATATTCAATGCTCTGCATTCAAAATAATAAAGTCACTTTGTTTTGTGAATTAAATTAAATGTAACAATAGATCTGTCTTTAACATTGACTTTAACTAATCTTGTAACTCACATTTTTCGCAAGTTGTCAATTGCGTTTGTCATGCATGTATTTTCAACTATTTCGGCTGGAAAGTTTCCATTCAAGCTTATCTTGGACAATAAATAATTCGCAAGGTCGTACAAACTTTTGCATGTTACCACATCTGGTTTATATGATGCATATGAGAGCTAGAATCCTGCATATTTACAGATAAAGTGACATAAATTTGTCGGTGGATTTCTCTACCTGCACACCGGATGGTAGTGTCTAAAACCAAGACAACTGACCAGGTTATGGAAGAGTTACTTCCCTTCGACGCATCGTGATCGATCAGAAATGCGTGATCATCTATTTCAATGCCCTTTACAACGCACAGAAATATTTTTTATGGGTTTTTCGTTAATTTCAATGCGTAATCACGCTTTCAGGCACCTTATCTGGAGCTTTGTGTCAAGTTTACATTTATACATGGATGATCAATGCCATCTATACTAGCTACACTGTGCATGAGTCTCGTCCATTTTATTTTTTGAAACTATTTACTTGCACAATTATGCAAGCATAACAATTGATAAATCTCACACACTTTAGGACTTACTGGACCCGACATTTGTTACACAGTAAAACTTGACACTCTGTACTCATTTGCAGAGGCCCGGGGATGGTTGGGAAGGGGAAACAAACAATATTTTATTTTTGGCCCAAGTTCTTCTCGACCTTTTGTCCATGAAGATGGCTTTAAATTATGCATGAGCTAAGATGCTGTGCATAATTATCGTAATTATCATTTATAGTAATCCTTAGGTCTGTTGCTCTGTTGTGTTTAAGGCCAAAATATTGCAAATTAATTGTTTGGTTATCATACCAATTTTCTTGAAAGAGACGGAGAGAAATTTAATAATCTCCAAAAACCAATTTACTGTCTTCTTATTATGAGGGGAGGTAGGGATATTGATTTGTCCTTGTTATTTCCAGAGTTTACCTTTATTCTTCTTATTTCAATGACTACTCTTTCAAGTGTTGCCCCAAATGATGAATTGACAAAAACAACTCCATGGGCATAGGAGCCGGGTTCCCAAGGGGGGGGGCAATGCCTGGACAGGGGGGACATATATTTTGGTCCCCCAATTATTCAGACGTAAAGTATAATTTACAGCCAAATATATCTTGTAATAGGCAATTTGTCTTCAGTTCTTAGTGAAAACATATACAATTTTTTTGCGAGCGTAGCGAGCAAAATAACTTCATTATATGAAAATCTGTAAACACCCATTGTTTGCAGAAAAATACACTCGAGACATAAATTGTTCTCTAAACCTCCCTCAACCCTCCTTCATGACTTAAAGAGGTTGTCAATTATATATAAGCCTTTGAAACAAATGTTTTCACTTTAAGCTTCAATCTCAAAATGAGGCGATTTAAATTTTGTGCAAGCACTTAATTGGGTTTAATGTAAAAACGTAAATTTCCTGTATTTAGTAATAAAACAGACCTGTCCTTTTTAATAAAAAATAAGACGCTCATAGGCCCATGAACTCACTTCAATGTTGAGCTTACAGTCATGCTATGACGCTACCGATGTTCTAAGCTACTGATTATTTTCAAGCAAATATAACACTGGAAAGTAAAAAAAAGCAGGTGCTGATAAAAATCAAGCAAATCCAAATTAAATTGTTCTGACTAATAAATTTAGTAAACTCAAAGCATGATTATCTTATTCTTTTTCAGGTTTTTGCAATAATAGTATTTGGATGTATATCAGCTGGTGGCTACTATGGACATCATTGTCAGATGCGAGACAGCGGTGCGTGTGGATATGGTATCGGTATTGGTGTGATGGCTTTCCTATTCTGCATCGCGTTCCTTATCATAGATGTTCTATTTGATAACATGAGCAGTGTCCAGCATAGGAAATATGCAGTGCTTGCTGATCTTGGTGTTTCTGGTATGTTCAATATTTATTTTGCTGACATTAAGTGTAAAAAAACAGGTTTTTAATTAAACATATGGTGGGGAGCATGCAGTGGCCGAGAGGTTGGGTACATGCCTTTGGATGAAAAGTTCCCTGATTTAATCCTCGTCTGCTCCATTGGTCATAATCCATGAGCAAAAGAATATTCTATGTTGCTCCGCTTCACCCAGAATGAGTGCTTGAGAAGGTCTAAAGCCAATGTGCTGTGGCTGCCATTGGCACCGAGTGTATCAGACGGCTTGCCCTTCAACCAAGTTCCGGAAGACTGACAGAAGTAGACTTTGATATTAGTGCTTACAACGAATTGAGTTGGAATCTTTTTTAACACATGATGACGGTATGAAAGCAGCTATAAGGTTCCTACTAGCCTTGAATTTGGTTTTAACCCTTGAAAAGTACTTGAATTAGGTGCTGCCTTGAAAATACCAAAAGGGTCCTTGAATTTAGGGCTTTTTTTAGGCAGACAGCTTTAACTATACATATTCAGAGAAGTGTATGGATGTTGTTAAAATGTCACAGTATAAATATTTGTATAAAAATGGAAAGAAACACTATTTGTTTTGGTCATGAAAAGTGTGTTAATGTATTGTCACAAGGTTGAGACTTGAAGTGTTCAGCAGTAGTCATCATGATGACCAGAATGTTCATGTTTATCCAGCACAAAGAATCAAAATTTTACCTTGGTAAATGTTTTGAAAAAGACCTTGAAAATACAAATTCTACCTTGAAAAAAACCTTGAAAAGTCATTGAATTTAGGCGTGAGAATTGTGTACATGTATAAACCAAAAGCTAATATTCTGTGTTGGTTTGTTGTAACATTGTATGATACTGTAAAATCATTCATTTTTGTGGGGGATTAAATTTCTTGGAATTCGTATTTCACCTTATACCACAAAATTAAATCCCATCGGACAGTAATTTTAACCCTTGTATTTATTACCTGAAATTCAAAATCCTCCAATTAACACCCCATCGAAGTTATCTTTTTTCCCAAAGCCACTAAATTTTATCCCATCGAAATTAAATGTTTTTCAGTAAAATGTGGCTATTTATTAATAGTTAATGGTGCAAAGAATAGGCCATAAATAAGACAACTCTCTCAGGATGATACTAATTAAGTCAGTTATATTTATTGTTTTGCTTGGTATAAATAATGATGGCAATATGAGATCTTTCATCGGAATATAGAAACAATCAGATAATCTCCCATTGCAACCTTTTATTTATACTGCCATATAAGACTATAAGCCTTACTGTGTCTACTACATTGTATATTCATTGTTATATCAAATAAGACAAGACACAGTTGAAGACTGGTTCATGTTTCTGTAAAAACATATATTTTGTGCAGTTAAAATTTTGCGAATTTGTCATTCTGGGGTAATGACCAAGGTTAATTGTTTCCAATTTTCAACTTAAGTCAATGATCCGGGTAAAGCTTGACCAGATTTAGTAGGCACTCATTAAACTTCGGAAGCGTGTATTATTTTCCGTAAGCGTAGTCGGTACTTATCGGAAATACTTTTTTTTTTTGCACCGACTTTGTCCGAAATATGCACGGAATATGTCCGGAGTGCCTACTAAATCTGGTCAAGCTATAGTTGAGTCTGTTTTCGGAAATGTTGTGATGATTTATAGAAAACTAGTATGTTGCAAGTATTATAGTACTTATTCTCGGCTTGAGCGTCGAGGATGTCTTGTAAAGATCAGTCATTGACTGTCAAGGAATAACATTCTTACAGGTGTTTAAAACTTGTGGCTGCATTCATGTATATGTAGTATTATGGCTCTGTGATTGTACATTTTGTGTACATGAAGTTTTCATTTACTCAGATTGCAGTAAGATATTAGTCTGTGTCACTTAATGGTTATTTTACTGGTTGTTTATTTGCTGGAATTCTGTATCATTTAATGACCGTTTGCTAGTTGTTTATTTGCTGGAATTATCTGCAATGTGGTGTATAATATTCCGGATCAATATCGGATGAATGTTTATGTTGTGTCATACTGTAGCTAAACCTACATCTGCCATGTTCTGCAATCAGTGTTTTGCGATAACAGTTACACCATTTTGTTTCTGATGAATTATAGAATCATCTACAATTAAACGTACAGTTCAACCTCTCCATAGCAACATCCTTGGCTGTTCTCTTAAATTTGGTTGCTGTATGAAGGTTGTTGCTTCTGAGAAGTAAAATGCAGAGTAATTCATAACTTCTTGTAGAGTGTCCACAACTATGCCACCCTTGTTAGAGATTGGGTTCAGGAAAAATTGGCATGCCTTTGCAGAAGTATTTCTTACCTTGTGTAGGAGGGGGGCATAAATCTCTGCCATTGTATTGGGGGCGGGTATTGAGATTTTGGTGTCCTTAGTAACTGAATTAATATTGTCTCTCCCTAAGGCTGAATTCCTATCTCTACCAGTATGAAACACATTATGGTTTAGGTTCAGTTTGACCTAGTACTCTAAAATCACATTATAGCTAGTCTGATGTGGTGGGTAGGTTGTTTCATACTCTTTGTACCTGGAGCAGTAACGGGCCTGCTTATATGGTAGTTTGTGAGGCTATATCTGCTGCACGGTTGTTTGAAATATTGACAAACAGCAGAAGGGATCAGCTGACTGAAATGTTGACAAACAGCAGAGGGGATCAGCTGACATGAAACAGACGGCCTAATCCAAATGTTTCCTATCAGCTAGACATCTGTGCTACTGTTTCTTCTGTTTCATTGTTACGGAATAGTGTATATCTGCTGTATAAAATATTTAAACCATTATACTATAAGTCTGGAAAACTTATTGACTATGGATTGGTACATGATGCCTTGTTCAGCCATGGGAGCACAAATGTACAAAATATTCAATAATATATAATATGTCATAAAAATATTGGGTCTCAATATACTCCAGGGATCTGGTCTAAATATTCCAAAAATCTGGTCTCAATTGACCTGAAATTTTCGGGTCTCAAAGCTCCATGGTCTCAATACTCCCAAAAGCCATGTCTTACCGTAAGTCTTACTACTATTGTCCGACACTCCTTAATATAATGTCTGTCTGTTCTGATTTCTGTGGGATTTTACTAATACAATATATACCCCTCTTCTCGAAATGGTCAGCTTGGGTAATATTGCACAGTTTGTATGCTTTGCAGCTACCGTTATCATCCAAATAACTGTATTGGTGCTTCTTCCAGTGTATGGTCGGGAGTCAAATTTTTGCTGTAATTTTGGCCAGTTGCTTAAGTTGACAGACATTGTAAAAGGCCTTTTTCTCTTTATGTGAAAGTTGCAACATGCAATAATAACAATTTATTAGTCTTACAAAGTTGAACATCTTTTAAAGACTTACAATGACAAGTAAAATTAAATGTCTTTGTACAAAATACAACCACGCAGAAACTGTAGGCAATTCATAAACTAGTTCACCTCGTTGAATCCCATAAAAAAGCACTCAAACACTCTAAGAAGTCACATTGACTCCAAAGTTCAATCCTCGTGGAGCTTTATCAGAATAAGTTTTCAATTTGTGTTTCAGTGAAATTTCTTTCAAGTCTGTAGCTGGTTTATGTGGGTTTTAAAAATAGAGTTAAATCCTTGGAAGAGCTTGTGAATATACCAGATGCCACACTCTTCACTATTCTTGAACATTAGGTGTCAGAAACTAGGCCACCTGGTCAACTCAAAGATAAACTTGACGAAACACTAATTCCAAGGTCACAAATGCAATCTGATCTTTGCAGTATCTTTGGTTTACTCAGACTGAAGACTGGACCAACACCAGCCCGTCATTGGGTGGTGGCCTTTCACGGGCCGGTCATTGGGTGGTGGCCCGACACTGGCCGGTCATTGAGTGGTGGCCTGACATGGGCCCTGTATTTTCAAGTCTCTTTTGATAAGCCGGCATTGACACAGTGCCTTGGATACATGGACATCGCCCAGCGTCCACGTGATTTGTGACCTTTAAGTATAAGGGCCACATTTGTAATTTGGTATGAGTACCATTCGGTTACCTGGCAAAACCGTGGGAAAAACTGTTGTAGTATATAGTATTACATTGTGATAAAAAAACTATTATGTTCAGATTGAAAATGCACATAAATAGATAAAATAGAGGAGGCACTGCATTGTCATACTGTTCCACAAATAGGGTACATAATTGGAAAACTAAGGTATTCATTGTACTAGAGACTCCTAATGAATAGCTCCAATTTTCCAATAAACCTTTTCCCAATGCTATTATGGCTCTTGGGGAATATTCATTCTGCATTAGTATTATAGGCCAGAAAATCTGTGATTTGTTTGTTTGTTTGTTTGCCCTGATTTCTGTAGGTACTGTCATCTTATTGATGCACTACAGTCCATTCAAAGTTAAACAGGGTTCGCACAGACCATGAAAAGTCCTTGAATTTGATGCATATTCATTGAAAAGTCCTTGAATTTTTCACTGAAAATAAGTCCTTGAAAAGTCCTGGACTTTGGTAAAAAAAACTTAAAATGTTCCTTGAATTTCCTTTATTTGAGTAGAAACTAAGAAAATATCCTAGAAAACACGATTAAATCATGAAAAAATTTTGCCATAGCTTAAATGTTTATCTTGGAATAACTGGATGTAAATGAGTTAATTTTAGTCTCCACTATTCTTTCAGGTTTGATTGCTCCAACTTCCATCATTAGTATTACTTATTGATGTAACTATGTAGGCACACCTCTTTAACCTGGTTTTCTTTCAGAAAAAGGTCTGCTTGGTTCAATCATTAGGTGCTGTGCAAGCATCATACATACAGTCGAACTTCGATGCCTCGAACAGTACTTGCCTCGAACACCCCAGATGCCTCGAACTCGTTCTCCAGTCCTGGCAAAACCCCTTCTTTAATCATATAGAACAACCATAGATGACTCGAACAGTACGAGGGTCGAACACTCGAACTGACTTGCTGGTCCCTTGCTATTATTTACCAGTAGATGACTCGACCAATGCAAGTTTTCGCACCTTTCATTGATGTTGAAATCCATTGTTTGTCCACGGGAAGTCAATGAAAGGTGTTATTAACACCTTGTGACAAGTATTGTTGTTTACGGCTGTATCGTATTACATGTTTGTTAAAAATCTTACCACTTATAGGTCCGTTAATTACTTAAAGAAGGAAATTATAACTGATTTATTTTTCATTAATTTATATGTTTGCATTCTTTCAAACAAACTTAACTCGATTTATATTTCAATAGAATAATAACTCAAACGTATGTTTCAGTTTTACTATCATTTTATTTATTGATTGACAAACTTTGAATCGCTAGTATATGAAATATGAATCGCTAGGTTAAACATTAAAACATTTATTATACAGGCTATCGTAGGGAGCAATTTATAGAACAGGGAACTTTGTTAAGAAATATGAATATTTGAAGAACTAGCCGACTATTTCAAGTCAATTTTGTAAAACAATATTATGTCTTATTATGATTATGCATATTATTTCAAATTTGGACACAAAAGCATTAAATATGCATTGAATATGAAATAGGAACAAACACTCAAAATACGACAATTACACACGATTGACAGGTACACGTACTGAGAAGCGTTCGAACTTATAAACTTACAGTGCATTTATACTCGTACCCTCGATGCCTCGAACCGGTAGATGGCTCGAACTATTTTCCCAGTCCGAAGGTAGTTCGAGGCATCGAAGTTCGACTGTATCACCAAAACTTTTTAGCTTGATTGCAAGAATGTTTCAGGTGCTTCAGTTATCAGTTTGTAGACAGTGTTAAACCGGTATATAGTTCTGAATACTGACATCAATGAAATGGAATGATCAATTCATCGTGAAAGACCTTGGATATATTACATGTGGTGTAGACTATATAGTGCATATTCATGTTAGCAGCTGCCATGATTTCATCTATTGTGGTCATTGTAGGATTATGTCTTAGTTTTTTTGGTCGGTCCTCGACTTCTAGATGAGTGTAGTCATAAGTAGTTTTCTTGTATAAAGGGGCCATACCATTGAAGTGGTTGGGTTAAATTCTATTTCATCGCAAATTCTATGAATTATTTTTGATGACCTTGAAAGAAATATTTGATGTCAAATATGACTGTTCGTGTCTGAGGACTACTCATTCTTGTACTTGCCCAAGTGAACACCAGGTTCTGCTCTTTTAATAGAAAAAAATTGATGCTTGCATGCTTGCACTTTCTTCTGAAGTTAAAGGCAATTTTATCAATGGCACTCTCCTCCCATTTCCCTTGTGTAGCTGCGTGACTTCTTGCTGATTTACTTGATTTATTTATAGAGTGTGGGAAGTTTATATATCTAACACAATGCTAGACTATTCGGTATTCTATTTTTGCCTGATATAGATCAAGCTGATGTATTGATCGATACAAATAGACCCATCTGGGCAGACTCTTTTAGCACTAAACCAATGTATTTGTAGTAGTAAGTGACAAATTTTGCTTAACTTGCAGAAACGGGGAAAAGTAATCGTAACAAGATTTGCTTTGTGTGAAAATAATGAAGTTTCTTAAAGTGTCTTGCCCGACTGTGTATTCCTGTGAGCTTTTAAAGTATGTTTTTTCATTTTGTATAAGCACTTAAAACAAGATATTGATGTACTGGTATTGTCGATTTTTGCAACGAGAATATCTTCGCAAATGGTTAATACTAGTACATTGCATTGATTGGTTGATGGTTAGGAAGGAAGTATTCATGGTATGGTATAGCTTGGCCAATTTGACACGAGCCTGACCTTTTGATTTACATAATTTAACAGTTGATATATTGACGCTCGAGATGTGTACAAACACAAATTTGAAATACCGATTTGCTTGCGGAAATTGATACATTCAAACAAACCTTGTTATATATTCTTGCATAAATGTCAGGCTCAGGTCAAAAAAGCAAAGCCATAGTACATGGTTAAAGAGCGGTAGTGTTCTCTGTGTAGGAGATGAGATTTGGGATCAATATAATTATGAGACGGAGTAAATCTTAAATCCAGGCAGTTTCATATCAGCAAAAAGTATCCATTGATTTCCGATAGGCACTATAACTTGGTACTACACTACTACACTCTGTGTGTATGTACGCACTTACCACGTCGGCCCTGTATCTGTGACTCTGTCAGTTCCCTTTCTCTCTGAATACCCCCTACTCGGCACTGTCTCTATTGCTTCATTTAAAACATGGAAATTGGCATACTGAGTCTAATTGTGTTAATGATTATAGGTATTTTTGCTGAAGTGCTAAGCTTGCACTCTATAGAAGATGGAAGGACATTGGTTTTGCTTTCTCTCTGCATAGATTTGAAAGACGAACTTGTAGATAATTACTCTCCCACTATTGTACTAACTCTGGTGTTGTTGTATTGTTATATAGCGTTGAACATTCCTAGTAATATTCTCATGTCTACTTTCTGACCTAGCTGTGTGCAAGTTGTATTGGAATTGTGGATGTATAAGGGAAGGGTAATCCTGGTTAAATATGTGACGTAGGCAAATGTCTTTGTAAATCGGGGTCTTAAAAAACTCTTTTGAGACTGGGTCATAGTCATGTAGACCTGTCATTTGAGAAAAATATTGCTAAAATGGAAATAGATTTTGTATCTTTAAAAAATGCAAAATGTAGATTGTCTTAATTTTATAGGAAAACTGGATGATTTTACAGATAATAATTCCAGAATAATCATGAAATCTGGAGTTGCTGTACTAGGACAAATTAATTTTTCTGCAGAAAAAAAGTTCATTTTGATTTAAATTGACAAAGATATGGTCAGTGACTTGAAGTTTCATAAGCTGAATTTTATTTAACAATAGCACAATGTTTGAAACAGAATTTTACTGTAGAGACCATCTAGCTAATGACATAGTTAACAGACATTTGACTCATTTTCAGAATTGGGCATTATTATGTCTCAGTATAAGGGCCCCTGAAAGTGCCCCTTTTGCATTTTTGTCATGCATTGTGATCCTCGTTGCGATATTCAGACAGTAAAAGTTGCATAGAAATTCATTATATAACTTTATATGTTACAATCAATATTTTGATTTTGAATAATATGTTCTGGGGGGAAACATCTCGAATAGCAAAACTATCCTTCAAACTATTGTTCAGTTAATCAATCTTAATAGAATACTTAAGCCGGTTTTCATGATATTTCACTCTTATACTGTAAAATCATTTAATTTCATTGGGATGAAATTTTGTAGTTTTGGTAAGAAGACCATTTCGAGGGGGCAAAATTTCACTGATAACTTATCTTCTAAGTCATGTACTACAGACATTTTAAATATTCGTGAGGATTTAATTTCATGGTTGAGATCAACCACAATATCCATGAAATAAAAAAAACTCAAATATTAATGATTTATTGTATTTGGATTTGCTTTTGTAATACTAGTAGTGTGTGTGGTTTTGTCAGAACATTTGTTGGTTGAGCAGAACATTAATTTGTTTGGTGTCATGTTGAATACAGGATTTTGTGGCAAGAAATTCAGGTTAATGCACATGATTGTGGTATTATGGAATAAATGTGTGCTTTTTAATGCCCAGGCATCTACTGATGAACGTGGAGGCATATGCCGATGCGCATGTCTGTTCGTCCATCTGTTTGTCCATTACAAAATGTTGAATATCAACTACTATTGAAGTCCATCAATGCATTGCTTTCAAACTTGGCATAAATGTTCACCATCATGAACACATTGCATTATTAAAGCCATATAACACGGTCAAACATTTCAACAGAATTATGGCCCCTGAATGACTTAGCTATTTGTTATGGACAATTAAGGCTTCCACAGGGGCATAAGCGTTTGTTGAACGCAGTCTTGTTTCTTGGTAAAAATGAGTGAACCAGTCTGTGACAAGCTCTAGACTGCTTGCACTATTATCATGTACTGTTTAGTAATTATGAAATATAATAATGTTACAAGCTGTTCACAATGGTACACATGTGTCTTTAGGCAGGAATGAAGTTTGTTTGTAGTGTATTGATTAAAGAAAATGTCATTTAGAATTTTAAAACTTTACAATTAGCTCACATAAACACAAAGTACTGGAGGTGGTCATTATGATTGTTTGATTTCTACCGTAAACAATTAATTACCAGAAATACCTATATTGAATATCGAGTTTCTATTAGTCAGATTATTCATGCATGTAGCTGTTGTTCTATTGTATTTGTATACAGTAAAACCTCTCCATAGCTGCCTTCTGTAGGGCAACATTCTCTATAACAACACCTGCACACTTTTCCTAATCTTGTATTTACTATAAATTTAACCTCTGTAGAGAACCAACTTCCGTGCACAGCCAAAGGGTGCTGTTATACAGAGGTTTTACTGTTCTGAAGAAAGTTAACATAACTGATTTTCTGAACCTTTTAATTCCACTCTCTATTTTGAAATACAAGACTTGCTAAGTAATTCAATTGGTTCAAATAATTTTATTATAATGATCCACAATAGACCCTTTCAATTAAGCGATAATCGTATGTACAGAGTTACTTCCCGTAACCGGATGTGACGTCAAACGAGGGCTCTACAAATTAACGACACTATAAACGCAGTAGCGAAGAGATTATTTAATCGCTTTTTTTCGTTAATTGCATGTTTTGTAGCTGTTGTTTTTTCAATAAAGATGTTTATAATGTACTAACAATGTATGTATAATATGTTACATGTTATGGATGTGGAGGAAACGTGTGATTTCTCGGATTTTTTTCTATCAACAATGGTCAATTATCGGGCGTTAATTTCCAAAAAGATCTGTAGTTGTATTAATGTTGTTTTGTAATTCGGTTGATTGTCATGCACATTTCGTATTTTAATTTGAGCGTTAGTGCTAAGATAGATTGTATATTTGTACTTTGATAAATGTATATTTTGCCGGGAATATAAAGCGCAAGTATTTTCACCTGGTTCTTCCAATACTACATCATTACCGCCATTAGACCTAGTTAACTCTGGATCATTGCTATGTCTCATTTCTTTTTACCAATACAATTCACAAGTTATGTGTTGTTTATTATGGATTTTTATAAAACAAAGACTTAATTATTTAGGCCTTTGAATAAAACTACACGTATATTAGAGCCACAACGATTTATTGGAATGTCCTATCTGGTTACATACGCGCCATTTCGGGCAAATTCGGCTTAAAAAGCTGTATAAATGACGATTATGATATCAGTTGATTGTTATAAATTAGTTTAAAAAATACATTATTTATATACAACTGCTCTTCAAACTAACATCACAATTAACAATATTTTGTCTTTAATATAAGAATTGTAAATCTTAATTCACAAAAAGTGACCTGAACTGCAATTCGAGTGATGGGAAGAACATAACAAATTAAAGTGAGACAGATACTTAAGAAGTTAAGGTGCTAAAACCCTAATGCATAAATAAAATCTTGTCAGATGATAAGGTGCTAAAACCCTAACGCATAAATAAATTCTAGGTGCTGTATAATTATATAATGATTTACAATAAACAGCATGGATCCCCTAATATCAAGATAAGCCACCAAGACCATACTCTCAATTAGTTTCACAGCAGGGTACTAATATACAACCAATCAGTACTATGTTGTCACCATCTGTCATGTACAGTATATTGATCAGTGTTTTACCTTAAATGATTGACATTGATTGACACTTTTAAATCAACGTTTGGGTTACTTTCATAAAAAAGTATGAATTATGTCTATCCAAACCACGGAGGTCTCTCTAATTCCGTGTCCGAACAAAAAGTGTAAATTAATGGACATGCACCTGTATGACTTGTGCTACAATGCTCATTTTGATGTTTCAAATATATTTTATTGAAATATTTTTACACGTAGACACCATTTAAAATAAATAAAGCACTTTTCTCATTTACTTGTATATGAGTTTCAAATGAACAAAGGTTTCATGATGGAAGAGTAAGATTTGAAACAGACTACATTGTATTGCCAAACAATTTAGTTTTACCTACATACAACAAAATTTTACATAGAATTGATTCTGATTTTAAGTTATTCGTCGTGTGAACTTTTCCGGTGATTCCTTACTTTCTTTGATTGCAGTAAACAACACATCAATGTACTCGTGTTAACACTAAACAAGTAAGCACATGCGGACATGTAAAATCATGCCGCCCGGATTTTAGTACAAACTATATCTAGAAAGAAATTTCCTCCTGTGTAAATTAACGTTTTAATTTCTGGCTGGATAGTCGTACTTTTGAAATGATATAGCTAATATTCTATACTTTTATGATGTGTGATGAATTATTAAAATACACAATTTTTTTATGCTAGTATAAAATGTAAGTCAGGTTTCAATGAGTGGATTGTGCGCGCGTGATGCATTGTATTTAGGTTCGAAAAGCATGGCTCTCCTTTTAAAACTTTAATAATATCTTTTAATAATATAATTGTTTGAAAGCTTAGTCACACAGTTCTTAAAACTGCAAATAATAAACATTTTGAGCAAGTTAAATGCCAATTGTGGAGTATTGAATTCAGTTCTTTATTTTTACATTTTCTCGCTCTTGAAATTTTCGTTCCGAAAACATGGCTTTTTATGTTTTATTATTGAAAATACATTAACAAAAGTTACATTATTAAAAAGTCTATACGATCTTGTTTTCGTAAGTGTTCATCTTTTAAAAATCGACAGAGTAAAACGTGATTTACAGCGGTTTAAAGTTGACACATTTTTTATTTTCTTTACACGCTAACGGTAATCGGCTCGTGTATTCGCTTTGAGCCCTCGTTTGACGTCATCAAAGGGAGACAATTTAATTACGGTCTTAAATGAAAGGGTGTATACAATGTTAAATATTTATTGAATATCCTATCTGCTCTTCTCAGTATAATATCTGTAAAATATACATGTGACAGTGTGTCATGTGATTGTGAAAATGTAACCACAATTTTCATAATTGCATGTATGTCTATATTAGCTATCATTACATTATATTTGTATGTTCGCTCAGCTGTTGATTGTTTGAGTCATATGAGACATGCTTTTCAAGTATTGTTGATCACATGATGATGTGTCATGTTTGTTTTAAGGATGTAAATTATTTATTAATTTGGTAAACTGTATGATACCATGTTGAATCCTGAGTGAAGCTGGGTTAGAAATTGTACTGTCAATTGGTGAGCTGCCAGCTTAGTTAAAGAACATTTCAACTAGGCCTTGGCTATTTCTGGCAGGTGCCTTGCAATACGAGAAGGGATCTGCGGGGTTCTTTGCATGTGTCAGATAGGTGTCTTATAAGTCAAGTTGGCATAATTTAGACCCTTTCATTAGGACTGACACTATTTTAACCAAAACCTTTGCCTTTCACCTTAAACAGAATTAGATCTTTCAGTACAATTCTCATGCAATTATTGTAAATCAAATATATATGCTGTGTTTTGTGTATTTCAGGTCTTTGGTCGTTCCTATATTTTGTTGGATTCTGTTTCCTAACTGACCAATGGAGACGACGTGGTGATAAGCCATATGCTGTGGCCCCACATGGTCATGGACAGGATAATATACAAGCTTCCATAGCTTTCTCCTTCTTCTCCATCTTCTCATGGGTACGTTCTATTAATATAGCTCATTTATCAGTATTCATACCCCCTGCACAACATAAGTTGTAAGGGGGTATACTCTTTTCAGCTTGTCTGTCCATCCATCTGTAGTCAGATTCTTGCGAACCCAACTCTTCCTTCAGTTTTTGCAGGCTTTTTCTTCAAACTCTATCAAACAATCAACAACCTTAATGATTTTTGCCAGAATTATGGCCCTTTGCAGTCAGGAGGTAATTTAGTCTGCCAAATTGTGACAGTTCTAGTAAATTTTGCTTTTTAACATCACATGTAAAATCCCTGCCCCCAGTGCCATGCTAATCATAAATGGTAAAATCCCTGCAAATTGCCCCTTCCCTAAACCAGAAAAAGTGAAATAGTTACACTTACAGCTATATATTTCCCTGGTATTTTGGCGCTAAACAAAAGCTGCACAATATGCCACAGTGAGAGGACATTGTATTATTAAATGGACACAAAAGTATATCTGTGAATGGAGATAGGATACATGAGTATATTTCCCCAGGCCCTGATCTTCAGTATACCCATGTTTGTCTACATACCAAAACAAAAAAATGTTTAAAATATCATGCTTCGTGTTGTGTTTAATTTAACCCTATCCATCGATGTACAACATCCAATCTATTCAATCTGAGTATATATTAAAATTAAATCAGTTAAAATGTGTAACCATGCTTGAAATTCAAAATACTGGTATGTGAAACTTTTTCATTATTTTCCTGGTTTACTTCCTGCTCATATAAAATTGTGTTCACGAACAAATAACCTGCCGGTACTATTTGTTGCGTGAAAAGTAATAATACCAAAAAGTGTTATATCTATAGGTACAGTAACTGTTAATCAAAATTTTTGCCTAGTCAATTGAGTGTCGTAAATGAATCTGCAGTTTTACATATAGCATGCAGTGTTTCAACAAAGGTTTGAATTATATTATATCATATCTGTCCCAAAGTTGACGTTTTAAAACAATGTCAAAGCATTCAAATTTGAACGTTGCCCATAAGTAAAACAAGGTGTTTCAAAATCACTTTGGTGAGCATGACAAGTTCTGATTATCATGAAAATAGGCTCATTAGAAGCACATTGTAATGCAGATTTTAAAGACGTACTGATCAGTCTTCTTATGATCTTCTTATTCTAAGCTAGCAACATGTCTTCTGAAATATGAATATGGTTGAATGAAATGCTTATTTTCATATTTCAGGCTGCTTTAGCGTTCTTTGCATTCCGACGATACCGTGAGGGAACCTCTGACACATTAACTACAGGTTTCCAAGACAACCCTCAGACTCAATCATCCCCATATTCATCATTCCCAGGAAGTGATGCCAGTGACCCCTATCAGCAGCCCCCTTTTACTAATCAGCAGAAGAGTGGTGACATCCCCGATTATCAGCCCCCAACATACTAGTCAGGCTGACTTTGTTATATAAATTATAAAAACAATAATATGTTCGTCATGTTTAGCTTTATTTAAGAGATTACGTATCGTTAGTTTGGTGCACAATTTTCGTAATTCCGTGTTTTCTGATGAAATTTGGGTGACGATAATTATGCTTTGAACTTTCGGTGAATTGTGTTTTTGATTTAGGGAGACACTTGTGTTCTGTTTTTATTTTGTGATATGTTTAGGGTATGTGAATGTTAATGTTGCAAATGCTGTGGCTCTATTGTTAACTGATATTTGTTAGCTTATATTTGTTAGCTGATATTTGTTAGCTTATGCTTGTTTCATGCTCATAGACCACATATCATGCTACACAGAGTACCATGTATGCTTGCGTTAAGTGGGGGTGGTAATTCTATCCCACTGAGGGGAGGTAACTCTACCCCTACATGCATTCAGGGGAGACAAGTCAAAATCCCCCAATATAAGGGAGGTTACTCTGCCCACATTCATCATCAGGTTGTGTTGTTTAATTCAGTCTATGTTTAAGTCAGATAGCATTGCAAATGTACAAAATTATTCGCTAAGTTACAAATATGGCAGAAAGGACGAGGTAGTACTAGAGTTTTATTCCGTTTGGCTTATGATAACATTTTTTTGTACTGATAAAAATTACGGCAATTTTTTTTCATGCATTAGCTTAGACCCTTTCTTATTCATTATATTAACTTTTTTCTGCATGAATTTTCAAATTATTGATACATGTAGTTATCTCTATTGCTGGGTTTAACATCAATTTTTCATAAGTGTGTGCTATTCATGATTAGGAATATTTGAGTATTTATTAACTGCTAGTTTTCTTTTCATTCATATTTTGTTTTCTTTTGTTGAGGTTTAAGTGTGTATTTTTTATTTCTTGTTTGTTTATATTGTTATATATTCTGTTTTTCTATATTTTGTTGATGTTTTTTGTCGGTGGTGCAAAACAAAAAATCCCTTTACAAAATGAAGCGTGCATATGTTGTCATCCACTTCAGAATTTGTTCTATGTTATAATGCTATTTTCCATCCAGTATAGTGTCTGTGTGCTATTGTCCGTACACTTGCTGTATTTTGCTCATTTTTTGTTTCGTTTATTAAACCATATCTTATTATATTTATGTTTGTACTGTTTAGTTATCAAGCTATCCATTTAGATATGTATAACTGACTCAAGGCATGAAAGTAGCATGACCAGCACAGGTCTTTAGTATTTACCTCTTCGTGAGCACTTGTTATGTAGAGCAAGCCCGTATCTAGAGACAAAACAGCACCATGGCAAATCTCTTTTGAGGCATATTTTCACTGAGACCATTGCCTTGGTGTGCCTCTGTGTGGCTACGATCCTGCAGAAAATCTGTTATATTTTTGTTGCTATTAGAAACTGACTTACTTTATGTTCTGGAGAAACTTGGAATCTCATACTTAAATCATTATAATTGAAGTATATTAGAACAAAATTAATGTCAAGGTTACGGAAGATGCTGATTAAAATTGCTATGAGTATTACATAATTATGACTTGTTAGAAGAATCAGGTACAGACAAAGTTTTTTTTTTGTAATCCTAACCTCCAATTCTATTGCCAAAACATTTGAATTCATATTGAATTGTTTGAATATAACAGGTATTATTACGTGTTTGATTTTCTTTCACAACCTATGTTGGTTTAAAGTTGTTTCCTGAGAGTGATGAGTACATGAAACTAGGTAACATTTCCTTGATTCAATGGTCTGCTTGCTTGTTAAAACTAATATCTTAAGTACACTGGTGTTAAGGGATATTTCAGTTGAACTGTGAACATTGCGCAAATTTTGCCCGTGGTTGAAACAGCATACAAGTTAAATTTTTTAAATTTGTTATCTTTAATTGCATTTTACTACCTTTGGGGCAGTTGATTAGTGTGTATGTATGTTACAAGTTGGTTTCTCGATTTTTCCATTGTTTTTGTTCCGTGTCACCTCCACATAATTATATTACATGTGGATTTATGAATGTTTATAAAAACACAATAAACGTGCCATCTGCACAAAATGAATTCCATTCCAACCGAAATCATTCCATATTTATTATCTTATTGTTGTTTGTGAAGGCGTTTTTTTACCTGTCAAAATAAATATAATGAGGGGGTTGCTGCAAATTATTGAGTAAATTATCCACACCTTTGTGGAAACAACTTATTTATAGTGTCCACACACCCCGTAGTTATGTATTTTTTGACAGGTCATTAAAACTCCACTATAGATTACTGATGTTTAATATTGAACGTGTTTATTACTGATGTTTAATATATAAAACATGTTTTTTTTGTATAAAGTTGTTTCACAAGAGGTAAGAAAGACAACTCATGATTGTCTAGGAGTTTGTCAGTTATCGTAGTTGTCTCCCTTAGTCTAGCTTTGTACATGTATTGTATAATATTTATGACATGCGTATATTGCTATAGCTGTGCAATTTTCCTCGTGTACGTACTAGATATAACATTGTACCTTGTTGTTGTAAGATCTGAGTTGTTATAATCCAGTGTATTAGTTTGTTGAAACAAACATTATATTGAATCAGTTAGTGTATTCCTTGAAACAAACATAATAACTTGGTTTCAACCTTGAAAGTAAATGAAACACGCACTGTTAGCTGATGAGGTATTTACCTAGAATTAAAGTACATCATCATTGTTCTCAAATCTGTGCAAGCTTATTTATTGTTAACATCTGGAAAATGCTTGCGAAAACATTTCAATGTTGTTTTATAAATGCGAAACTGAAAGTTATAAGAAATTTGAAAGCTAACCTTCAAACAAGCTTCATGATAATTATCATTGAAAGGAGCTTGGTGTTTGTCAAGTAAATACTGAATTTAAAGATGCTGGATTTGTTTTTAAAATCTGGTTTTGTTAAATTGGGTTCAATTCCAAATTTATTACACAGTCAAAAATCCTCGTGAACAAAATGATATCAACTTCTAAGGAGTTTGTAATGTGAACAGCTGTTATACCATTCTTGTTAAATCTTTTAAAGTTGTTTGTGACAGTCTCTATGAGATATAAAGCCATTTTGGCCCAAGAAAAGAATGTTGCCAGTTTGACATGCATAGTTAATGTCAGATTTCTAGAATAAAACTTGTTCTAACTTTGAACGGGAACACAGTATCATGTTAGATATAGAAAAATGAAAAAATAATCGATGGTCATCTGACTTGTTCATGACTTATCTGGCCTTTTAACATGCGTTTTCTCCTAACTGCACAATTAAGGGCAGATAACTCTTCAGCAAACATGATTGCAACTCTTTCTGCATTTTCCAATTTCTAATATGGTTCTTATATCGTTATCAAGTTTGAAAAAGGAAAAACTCACCATCTCTCACGAATGAGACTACCAGGAACTCCCTTAATTGATAATTAATTGATATGATGTTAATATATATTGTGTGTTATTGTTTTTTAGATTTATATGCACCTACCTTGTATAAAGTTATTGGTCTTTGTTCCACTATGGTTTTAGATAGACCATGTGTAGTACTATGCATAGTTGGTTGATTTCATATTTGATGTATATTTATGAAGTAGTATAGGGTTCAATATTTAAATGTATAGAGTGACGAGTGATGTGATAATGTAGCGTGTTTGTAACGTGTAAAACTTGTGTAAGTTTCAACATATTTAACATACCTGCCAAGTTCTCCTATTAAAGTGGAGATACTCCGATTTTCGTTGTTAATTTCTGGCTCTCCAAGTTCACCTAACTTTTAACACAGGTACATTTGATTCATTTTATGATTTTCTGTCCCATATTTATAACCACTAAAATTAATACATTCCTTGTTCATGCGTCTAAATCCCTTTTAAATCACATTTCAATGCATCTTATGACATGTTTCCTTTATCACTCCTATTTTGGATTCAACTAAGCTTGGCAGGTATGATATTTAATGACAGATGAACATACATGATTTGATGGCGGTCTAAACTATTTAACTTCAAGGCATGGCCTTCAGTTGCAAACCAATATTTTGGATAACAGGATAACAAGTGTGGTATTTGGCATATTTGGAGAGCTAATGTTCTTAATTTTCATACTGCCTCTGAAACAAAGATATAAAAACAGCCTGTGAACATTATACATGTACAGGGTTTCAAGAACATTGTTTTCTCAAATTTAAATTTTACTTAATTGTACCTGAGCTATGTATTCAGTATACAATAGTTGTAATTGCTTACACTCATAGGTTCATCAAAAACTCGAAAGATTTAAATAATGGTAGAACCCTCTGGAATTTTACTTTGACTAATTAATTGATAGATGAGTACATGATGTTAGTATTAAAAATTGGTAGCTATTTATGAAAACTTGATATGTATGTTAACATGAGTTGGTTGTTGCTTTTGTGTATGTGTTTCGTAGTTAGTCTGTATGCTTGTTTAACAAATCACTACATTAGCATTACATTTTGTATGTGTTCCCTATACAGTCCCGGCCCCATACACTTACATACTATGCTCGACCAATCATTGTTAACCATCATGTCCAATTCTTCTTCACAAAACAACTTTACAAATTGTAATGCAGTTTTAAATAGTAACATCCTTTGAAACTTTTCTGGTAGCTAACTTTTTCAAGTCAATTGCTTTATTTCGGGCGACTTTCCAAAATGCTGCAATATAGGTTAACTACTAATTGGGAAAAATGGCTATACATCAGAAATTGAATTTAGCACACTAGTGAGAAGACAGTCAGAAATTACATTTTCACATTCCCATCTTTGTCAATGATTACAAGCTTAATTAACAAGACTTTATTGATGATTATTTTAATTATCAATTAACTGAAGGAAACATTTTTATTGTTACTTTATACAGATGGCAATGAGTACTAAAATTGGTACTCAAGTACTCGGTCATTCTTATGAAATTACCTACAGAAAACATTGTTAATACGATACTTAACTTACTAGGTGTGTAAGCTTTAATGTATATTCTTGTGATTGTTTATACAATGTTATGATAGTTTTACTGTGGAGATACTAGTAAAAAAACTTGGTGACTGTAAATGGCTATGTAGTTAGGTCAGAATAAATTGATTCCTGGATTATGGTCCCCACGATCCCAACCTCCATTTTTCAATTACCTTAAAAATGTTTCAGGATTGTCATACCTAAAAAAAGGAAATCAGTCAAAATTGAGACAAGAAACTCATTAAAACTGGCTTATTGGTGAATTGGCCACTGTATGTTACCGAAATGTTGTAAGAAACAGCATTTGAATCAATAAAAGAATCAGATCAGAAATTCTAATGGATGAATTTAAAATATGAAATCCTTGCCCGCCATTCAAAAAAACTGGTAATGGAAGTCTAGGGGGTTAATTTATTATGACCTTGTGTAATCCTGATTTCAGGTTTTCTTTGTTTGAAGTGCGACTCTAATATGTAACATTCTATTTATATTGGAAACTCATTTTATGTTTTTTTACATTTTTATACTTAATGTACAGCATACATGAACTTTTGACCAGATATCAGTGTTAAGACATCCTCATACATCAGTCAGTGGTTAGTCAAGTTCCCAGACTATTTGGAGTGGGATAATATGCTGGTTAAACAAGAATGGTGTCAAGAACACTACGCCCATTGGTGTCTCGATGGTTTAATAACAACAAGTGAAAAATCCCTTGGATAATGCAAACATGTGCAATAATTCCAATGCATTTCAAATTTTCAACCAAAATTAAATTATTTTATTGGTCAGATGATCTTTTGATTTACACATTTTAACATGTAACCTGGTGTCTGTTGCATGTAGCTGTTTCCACAAGAGGTAATCCAGGCTCTCTATATCTAATTGGAAGGGAGGTATCTGATTGAAGGCACTCTGTAGCATTTTGCTAAGGCAACGACACCTGTGGTCAAATGTCCAGGTCAGTGTTGCTCTTACCAAGATTACATCACACGAGGCTAGGTACCTCGAAAACAATCTTAAATCTGCTTTCAACTGCATCTAAATTTATAGTGTATGGTCTGGAATACTTGAAAGGTTATTATATAGTACAAGGATTATATATGATCAAAATAATCAGAGTTATGGTTCTTGATGTGCAAATATGGTCAGCATTGTTAGGTATAGCACGACACTAGCTGTTTCATTTCTGGGTGAAAGGTATTTTGTTTACTCAATTTTCTCTACAAACCCTTGGAGTATAATCAAACTATTTGCATAATATTTTAAAATTATTTTAATACTTTATTATAGTTACTATAGTTACTTAAATTCATTATAAAATTCTTCAAATCTTTTAGTCCATACCGGTAGTTCATATTAGCAGAAAAAAGTTTGAATTTTTAGTGTAAGTTCAAAGTAGATTGAGATTTTTTCCAACTTTTTTCTGATAAAATCTTTTTGCATTTTTGTGTTTTTGTTAGTTCTAGAGTATAAAATTTTTGCAAATATCGAAATTGTGAATATAAAAAGTAGCAATTATGAACCCTTTTGAAAATTTCTAATTTTATAGTTACTGTACAAGAGTTTTGTGGTCGACCCTCGATATATCACATGGTGTATCAGATATAGATAATTGTTATAAGGATCAATGTTGTCTTGTTTAGGTTAGAAATTTTAAATGTAAATCGAATTTTAACTCTGTTTAATAGTTCCAGATATGAATATATTAGAGTAATAGTTTCAATTCCACCTGCTGATGAAAATCACTACAAATAATCTTTTAGGTCAGAATTGATAAATTACTAGATTGTCAGGCCCGGCCCACTCCTATGCCACCTGATTGCTTAATTCCAATAAATACATCTACACAAGTAACAGTCAATACACTTGTTAAAATCAAGACTTTCAAAACTGTCCAAAGAAATAATATCCGGTCCGTATCACAACCAAAATACAAAAAAGCACAGATTTGAAAAAAAATATATTTCTTCAATCATTATCTTTAACCCACTATTTAGTAGAAAAAAATTATTATACTCTAGCAATTGATTTATTAGTGGTCCACAAGTAAAACAATGAATTTGAGCATTCTGATTTTTGTTTATAGGCTTACATCACTTTAGTGGTACCATTATATTTATTATCATTGTTCATATGTTTTCTAACATTTTCATTCATAGTCTGTACTTATTGAAATGTCAAAGAAAAATTGAATGGAATTAATTGGTATTAGAGTAATATGTTACCAAGGTAATAAAATCTATCTCAACAGCATGTTTACACAAATATGGCATTTTTTGATAATTATCACGAAATATTTTTACATTAATTATTCACTAAATGTTCAACATTCCTAAGCCACTTCAGTGTAAGTTATTAATTTCCCTGATTATCTGTACTCGTATATCTGTTGACAAACATTCCGTGATTCGCACATAGACAAATTTCTAACACAGAGATAATAGAAAAAATATTTGGTATTTCTCGCCAACCTTACCTATTACAAATTTTTATACCAACAGCTAGTGCATCTCGTCATACATTCACTGTAGAATTTTTCTCTAACAGAATGTTATTGGGGGAAAAAGGAAATTGTACTAACAGCTATTGCACCTTTTCATACATTCACTGTAGATTTTTTTTTAACAAAATGTTATTGGGGAAAAAAGGAAATTTTCACACGTCAGGGAATTGTGGTACAATAGACTTATGTCAATATAACGACGGATGTTGATGTCAGAGTTTCCTGTGACAAGGGTAAATAAATCCAACATGTCCGAGTTCTCGTGCTGTTGGGATATATTTGATCGTTCTCGTGCTGTTGGGATATATTTGATGGTGTCTAGGTGTAGTATACATAGATTGTTATTGTGATGTTAGATTTCATGTATTGTCAAACCATGAAAATGCAGTGAGACCTCATTTTACACTCATGTCCGTCGATAATAAAATGTTGTCATTAAACAGATGTGGACGATCTGAACATCTTCTTGTTGTTTTTGTTGTTGTTGTTGTTGGCCAATGTACTCGGTGACAAACCTCTGGTTTGTACCATTCCCTTTGCATTTTCAGTATGCATCTGAGGCCGTTTTGATAAAGCTTAGTTGAAAACTTAATCTTTTCTTAAAAAAATATGCTTTACTTTAGTGTCTCAGTTAACAACAATGTACAATGTTTTAAGCATTGTGTAGAGAGCTATCCTTCCATTAACACTTTGTATACCAGTTTTCCACTAAGAAGCCTTTTAAATACTAGCACTGGCATTGAAGCTAAAGGGGTTAACGTTCAAATTACATTAGGGAATCATTCCGACATAGCGACTGTTGCCAGTTTGCCACTTTGTGAAATGTTGGATAGAGTGTGCCTACCTGCATGGTGCAAGGTATAAAGGTTTTGGATCTTGAAGAAAGAAGATGACCCATGAGCTAATTTTTCACATAGACTTGGATATTTTCCATGGTCCTATGTGCCATTTATTTTCATGTCCTCCACATGTGAAGATGTTGTCAGCTGAGTATGAACAAGAAGGATGTTACTAGTTGAAGATGTTTCATCCAAGAAAACTGGTATTGTAAAATGTATCCCAACTGAACAAGTGTGTCGTTATTGAAGCAGAATTTATTCAAACATTTACAAAAACCAAATTAAGTTGTTCTGTGGTATATACGAGTATTTCAAAAAGGGGTTGTATAATTAAGGTGGACATTAACACAGACCTGTCTATAACGACATAAGCATTCACCCGTAGAATATACACACTGTCCTGACACCAACAGCTCTGGCGAAATACTCGGAACAACACTTGATTGCTATTGGCGTTTTGTTTGTGAAGACTAAGCACAAAGATAGTGTACGTTTATTGTATTATGTCAGACGGAAGCTACGATCACATGAACCTGATATTTATATAAATGGCCCAAAACACTATCCAATACCCCGTTACTGACAAGCACACATATAAAAAGAATTGGTGCTTGTCAGTAACGGGGTATTGAATAGTGTTTTGGGGCCATTTACATGTATATAAATATCAGGACACTGTTTTATCAAAGCATTTACGCAAATCTTAAACTTACGATCAAATTTTAATTCTTTATTATACTTTTACAACTATAAAGTGTGATAAATGGAGCTGTAATACTTATCAAGATTCAGTTAATGAACGTCTACAAACAGCATCCGTCCCCAATCTGCAGTAGTTAAAGAAATATACAGAATTTAAATTTGAACGTAAGTTAACGATTTCCGCAAGTCCGTTGATAAAACAGTACCCAGGTTCCTGTGCTATGATGCACCTATAACACGTATCATGAGCGTGAGAAATTCGGATATATCTAGCAGAAATATGCAAGTTATGAACTACACCGTAGGTATTTTCAATACAAAGGTCGTCTTATCGAATGAGGTTGAACATCGTCGGTAAGGAATCTAACAACTTGACCAGAAAGTACAAAACGTGTATTTAAATCATCAAATAGTTATCGGAAATGTCATGGACACAAAGTATGACAGAAGTTATGATGTGATATATTGTGTTCGTGCAATTATGAAAATACCATCATTCTACAAGCTACAGTTTTCCAAAGTCCTAAAATACATTTTAGGTCTTTGAAATTTCCTACGGAAAAATTTCATTCTATGCATGGCTTTACTGATTTTGAAATTCATACATGTGCACGTCTTTTGTCTCAATTATGATTCAATTAATTATAGTACCACAATATTACTGCGTATTTTGAATGGGCTTATACACCATTCAATCTACATCAAAGTGGAAAGTTGAAAATTGTAAATGTATTTACGACCGTTTTGTCCCATACCATTGTTAACTTTCTGAGGTTCATTTCAAAGTGCGTCTGATAAACCTTCTTGGCGAATTCCTGCAGGTATATACCCCATTAAAACCTTTTTAAATAATTTCATCTATTGCTTAGATTAAACTCGCCCTTTGTAGTTTATTGTCATAAACTAATGATTTCATTTGAGCATGAGACGCATGTTAACTTACCCACGGGTATCGCATGTTTCCGGTTGGCACAAAATGCATGATAACACACATGCTTCAAATGATCAATTCAGTCATAAAATTGAAAATTGACAGGATTAGTTTTCAGTTCAAATGCACGAAATGTGAGGCAATTCTTATCTTATATGCACGATTTATTTTGATATTTGGTATCTAGGCTAACCATGCTAATTTGCAAAACATGCGCGTTCAACTATAGCTACACATCGTCGGATACCCACAGTCGTTGCCTCCGCTCCGCTAAGTACATAGATGTACGGAGCGGAGCGGAGGCAACGACTGTGGGTATCCGACGATGTAGCTACAGTGCGTTATTCATCTCTGTACTTCAGAAGTAATTGCACATTCATTCCGCATTATGAAATTTTGGACAAAAAGACGATTCCAGCAATTATACTTGATTAATCCTAATTATCGTAACAAGACAAGTCACGTGCAACACGTGCAACACATTCTCTGTAACTGTAGCTGCAGCTAGCTTCCAAACTTCATTTAGTGTAATCAAATTATTGGGTTCAAAAATCTATCTTATTTTACAAAGCATGGAAGCGTGTTGAATGGGTCGGCAGTACTTTAAACAATTCTGTTAATAGGCTTATATGACGTATTATGTAACCACAATTTATAGTTGCTTAAGCATTATAAAGAATTGTGAGCACGTGATTGCTAGATGCTTACCAACAAGCAATTATATTATCAAATTTTACCCTACAGTAACCGGATTCGTAAACTATGACTTCGCACACCCATTGCGGAAAAATTAACAATATGCACTATAAGGCCATGTGGTTGAGTTAATTGCTTAGGTATTTCACTGAGTTCTCTAATTTATACCTCACACTGCAAGGCAGTAGAGATAAAAGTTGAGATAACATATATTTGCAATCGTTACAAAAATCAACCCCAAGATAGCATCTGTCTGTCGTGTTTGAAAAATACAAATGAACACAATCTCAATGCTAAATAGCACACCTGACGCATCGTCAATGCTTTCATTGTCTGTTTGGAAGAGCAATCAAAAGCTCAGTTTAAAAAAATCAGCATAACAGAATTTGATATGCACCGATTGATTTCTTTATTTGATTATCGTTTGAACAAGGATCATTATTCTTAAAAACATGCTTGCATTATAATACAGGTTGTATTGATCATTTTAAACTCCGAAACAAGTCAACAAACCAATACACGCAGTCCTATATCAGCTAAGCATAATTACCAATGAAGACAATATGGTGTAAATACTTTAGATGTCATCATTAGTTTGTTGTTATATTTCAAAATTTTCATTCAATTCATTATATCCCCTCTACAATGAAAGCTGTAAGGGGTATACTATTTTAGCTTGTCCGTCCGTCCGTCCGTCCTTCCGCCGTCCGTCAGTTGATGGATTCTTGTGAACGCAACTCCTCCTACAATTTTTGCATGAATTCATTCAAATGTTCACGCAGGAACAACCTTAACATGTAGATGTGCATGAAGGAAAGAACTTGTGCTGAGTATGTTTGTACCAGAATTATGGTCCTTTGCCGGTAGCAAATGGCGACAGTTCAAGTTTGGCATGCAATAACTCAATGTCTTTTTCCACTGATGAAAGTGATAAGTCGACTAACTGTATCCAAGGAGCATGAAGAACAGACAATGTTTTGGTATCACCCCGTTGTAATCTCATATTGTGTAAGACCCGAATTTCTATAATTTGAACCAATAAAGGTGCGATCAATCATTTGAGTGAGGCTGAGCTAACGAGCTCGTATGCATTACATGTTGTGAGGAGCGGTGGTCTAGAGGTAGGGCGCGTTTCTGGATCGAGAGGTCCCGGGTTCAACCCCGTCTGGACCACTGGTTAATTTCTCTGAGCAGGACCCGCATGTTCCATTCCACCATGGTGTAAAATGGTACCTGTGAGGGCAGTGTCTATTCCTGGGCGCCGCAGATCGATGTTGTCTGCTGCCACACACACACTGGAGAGAAATAGCGTAGGTTTCCATAGGTATCCCAATGACATGGGAAAGTTAAAATATCTAAGGGTGCCTGAGTGGCCTAACAGCTGAAAAGAACACCAGAAAATTGGTAACTTAACTTTTTTAACTTAACATTTTGAAGCAATTGTTTACAATACATGCATTTCACATTCCATAACATTGTGTTTCCTGAAAGGTATGACAGTCCAACTCAGTTCCATAACGAATCTTCAAAATATCTGCAGGGGAATTCTTTGACCCTTTTCAAAATTGGATTAACCATAGTACTCGTATGTATTTATTTGACTCGATATTCGTATTCTCAAATATTGATAATGTCAAACAGATCGATAAACTTCAAGTGATATCATGTTAAAACATAAGTGTTTATCAACACTTTACGAGAGCATATACTAACAAATAATGTTTGTGCATTCACTGTGTCAATATATTATTAAGATTCATAACAGCTAAATGTATTTCTGTTGACTTTTCAAGGTTTCGTACCCATCTTGACAAAACCGAGCCAAGTATAGCCGGAAGAGATATGTCGTAACTTTTAAGATATCGTCTGCGTACATGAGTGGTCAGTCAAGTATCCAGATGAGCTTATTATTCCGGCGAGTACTACGCTAGTGGGTATTTACTGACCCTGGCGACCAATACCTTTGTGGTCAAGAACTGAAGGCTTGTTCCAATTATAAGACGCCTCGAGATATACAGCTACCTTAGTCCTAAGAGTCCTGCAAATAGAAACAACGAGCAAGCAAGTGTACAACATTTTTGCGTATTTCTGAATGTGATTCCTAAATTCAAAAGTTCTAAAGACTGGCCTAGTCGTATAAACCTATTACTGAATACCCACGATTGTCCTCAATTTGAGAATATGCAGAACTTTTCCATTCACCTGCTAGGGTTTTTTATTCAAATTTGCCATTTTAGGTGGATTTGTTGTGTTACGTTAGTCGAAACCAGTGCGGTTTTTTGTTGATACTGAGCGTTGGTGTTCATGTGAAAAAAAAACATCTGAAAATGAATATTGGGTTCACCTTGCCATGTGTAGGCATATACTAGTGACGTGGACCACATACCTCTACATTGCCAGGCGTTCTTTACTGGTAGAAAACTTAACAACACACACCTGCTGGATGTCGCAATTTGTTCGTAACGTACTTGTGCAAGTTCTGTTTCGCATATTAACTATTCTACAAGCCAGAACGAACTTTCTTTAATTTCTTACACGTTTATGACCGTCATACTCTTATGTAAAGTACAACAAATTAAAATGAATACACCTACTCAATACTTGATAAGGGTCAACAACTATTTTCTTTAGAACTTTGGGAATTACCCAGTATGAACTGAATGGAAATGAAACAAAGCATTTCCAGTTTATTCTCCCTATCAGGCCACGGCCAATTGGCTTATCAGTTACACGCAATAAACCGTGCACCTAGAAACAGAACTATACCATGCTTTCATATTAATTATTTAATCATATAATTATTGTTATATCTACAGTGCTCTTGTGATCGTAAGAGATGTACTAAGTGCAACTACGTTTGACCTTACGTTTGTTACACGATGAGGTAACTATATAGGAGGTTGCATTCTTACACACAAAATAGCAAAAGAGTACTTATCCGCTGCATTTAAATAATAACAGAAGGTGCACAAAAATGTAAAATCTAATTTAGATCAAATGGGTATGCTATTAAAAATAAAAAATCCCATATGCCGATTATTTTTTAATAGAATAACAAAATGTATGTACGCGTGAAGAAGATGAATTACTTTTATAAGTAAATATATCTACTTACAGTATACTGTATATAGCAATAATGCCTATTTTATTGACCATTTCGATTTTAATAGCAAATCTCGGACACAATGGTACTAATGGTATTAATCACCCTATTCATAAACATGTCTATGTTTCCGTTGATTGTCACAGTAACAAAGCAGTTGTCGTCTGCTTGCAAAGTTTATGACGTTTTTTGCTTTGTCTGACCGTAATGTTAATCGAATTCCTTGGAGCTATTTTTTGGACAATGTTTTAAATAAAGAAAGAACAATATATAAAAAATGTAATAAATTGTAATAAACATTCAAATGCTCTCCTAAATTTAAAAAAGAATTTAGTTTAATAGTTTACAACACTACTTTCCTTAATCCTGAATGCTTATGTTATTATGTTAGGCACAATAAGTGCTTTGTCACCAAAATAATTGCACATCGTGGCACATTTTCGTTTCTAACCATCATAACCAATTGCAACAAAAAATTAAATCATGGGAGCAAATGGTTTGTTGTAAAATTGTAAGTAATGATTTGGTCACAATGCTCGTACGATGTCCGTACGGATTTACTAATTCGTACGAATCTGAAATATTTTAATCCTAACGGTATTTGTACGTTCTTAGCATCTGGTCACAATTCGTACGGATCTCGTAGGAGTTGTACAGAATGTATAGTTTTCACCAGATCACCGAGTCATCTACGAGTTGTGAAAATCCGTACGATGCTCGTACAAGTCTCGATATCCGTACGGGCTCAGTGCGGCTCCGTACGGTTGCCGTGCGAGTTCAGAAAAATCAACTCGTACGGAGCTCGTACGGAGCTCGTACGGAACTCGTAAGGCAAATGTGACTAGGGTATAAGTCGTAAGAACCGGTAGTAATCCTGACTCATGAAGCCATGGCAAGTTTAGACCTTACGTGCGCCAGTGGTAAGAGCTACTGACTGCTGATCCCAGTGCTATGGGTTCGATACCATCTCCAGCCGAACAAAAACAGAAACTCGGTTCGGTGTTTCCCACTTACACACTAACACCACTATCAGTTTAAAAGAGTCAGCGACGCTTCTGGAATCGGTGCATTTTTTGTATCATGCACTGAATGCACTATAAAAACTAAATTGACTAACCTCTTCTTGGGGAAACGCCCACATGGGTCGTCAGGTGGCGGGAGTAAATAAAATCGAAATAGTCAACTATGCTGTCAGCGTACATATATTATATATACATGTACTGGTAATAGCGATTCTGAACCAAAACGTTGGACTGGTTAGAAACTGTGAAAAATAATTATTTTATTTTTCAACGGATATGGCTCGGTTAAGTGCTTGCGAAGGTCCATATAATGTTATATACAAGTACAATACTTTAGCAAGATAATGACGATTCATGGGCGTAGGAGCAGGGGGGGCCAGGGGGGGCCAGGCCCCCCCAATGTCTGGACAGGGGGGGCCAACATATCTTTTGGCCCCCCCCCCCCAATAATTCAGACGAAAAGTATAATTTACGACCTAACATATATCGTTATAGGCAATTTTCCTTCAGTTCTTGGTGAAAACGTATAAGAAATTTTTTTTTTGCTCGCTTCGCTCGCAAATAACTTCCTTATATAAAAATATTTCAACATCCATTGTTTGCAAAAAAAACCCACTTGTGACATAAATTATACCCTTAACGTCTTCCAACCCTCTATTACGACTTTGACAGGTTGTCCATTATATATAAAGCCTTTGAAAGAAAAGTTTTCACATTTAGCTTCAATCTCAACATCGAGAAATTTAAATTTTGTGCAAACACTTTAATGTAAGAACTTTTAAAATTCCCTGTATTTAGGTCCTTTTTTAATACCAAATAAGGTATCTCGGAACGCTTAGAATGCTCCAGATTGATCCATTGTTTAGAAAAAGTTCCCGGGGGAATATCCCCCACCCCCTTATACTTCAACTGATTAACTTTCAGTTACCTATAATTACTAAACCAAATTACCACATAACCATAAATTTCACAGTTGATATATAGATATAGGAGGATTATGTACGTTTAAGAGTACAATTTATGTACGAGTGTATTATTGTGCAAATAATGGGTATTGTCATATTTTGACATAATGCAGTTACTTTGCGAGCGAAGCGAGCAAAAAAAAATTTTACCCTAAGTTGCCAAATGTTTGGCCCCCCCCCCCCCCCCCCCCCCCCCCCAATGTTGAAGACGCTCCTACGCCCATGCGATTTGTTTAGATTGAGTGAAGTGAATCTTAAGTCAGGAAGGATGTACTTAGACCTGTGAGGATATAATTACGTGTTTATAATTTACAGTTGTAAACACTAGTTGTTTATGCTATATTATATATATATATATAAACGGTTTTGCAATAATTTACTTTAAAAGCGCACAATGTATCACAGTGCACCCACCATCTTATTATACTGAGTGGTGTCGCATTGCTACTTGACCCGATCGTAAGTGAACATCGGTTACCATTATACACAGGCGTTCACTTGTTCTGTGTAAATTTGTCTAAAGCAACATAACTTATTTATGTTATTTTCCTACAGTATCTAGTGAAGGTGACAGATAAAAATGAAATAGGAAAATCGGACGGGGAAGCATTTAAGCCTGTGTGCAACAGGAACCTTCTCAAGGTAGTCAAATATATTTTAGTCGCCGCTTGACTTATTGGCCAATGCCCGAACGCCATATGGTTACAACTTTGTTAGTCGTTACACTCAATAATGTGCGTCACATGAATTAGTTTCCAGGAATTCTGTATATAAGTACATGTACAGCCCATAAGTACACTTGAGCATGGTATAACAACCAGCGTCGAACAATAGCAGTCTGTTACAGCATCGTGTCATAACGATTTTGGCGATTCTTAGGTTTTTTTGTTATTTCAAAATTATTCATTAATTATGTAATTGTTGTCAAAAGTACGCAAATGCAACACCCATCCTCCGGTTCGGAGATAGTGTACGTCATTAGATATAAAACGTAAATTTAATAAAAATTGGGCTATCTAAATAATAAGTTTAATCGCGTATGAAATCAAATGCGTTTTATTCGAGAGTTTATTATAATAGTTTCCGGGGACGACAGGGTATTTTGGAGGTGCAGCTTGAATTTAAATTGCTTGATTTGGCAAGTAAAAGCGCAGCGGATTTTATTTACGAACGCGCCGTGAGATTTCTAATGTAACCAGTGACTATCCCTCTTAAACTACCGTTAAATAATCGAACGCGTATAGTTGGCGGATATTTGCAGTCCGACTAGCATGTATTGTTGAGCTTGTCGAATGGTTTACATGTTTTTTACAACCGGGAAATTATCGTTTATGAAATGTGGAAGTTACGGCACATGGCGCATTATGTTACACATGGGATCTTAAACTAAGGATTGGGATCAGTTGTGTAAGGTGGCTTATATAGAGTTTATTTTTCTAATATAAACTGTGTGTTGAAGTTTGTGTCTTTTTCATAAATACGTGAACAGCATGGATTTAAGAGTGTTTAACCACAAGGCTACGTTATTTTTGGGTAAGTTGCGGATATTTTATGTCTTCTTGTAATTTACTCACAATGTAAATATTTTTGCTATAGATGCTATTGAATAATGTGGGTAAACACGACATAGATGTGTGATAATTATACCAAAGAACATTTAAAATAAGTACTTTAAATCAAAATAATATATATTTACAATATGCCCTTTAAGCATCGTTTTAGTACAGATTAAAACTCTTTTAACAGGAAGAAATTTAGCGTATATCTTGTACATGAACTGGAATACTACAATGTTTGAAGTTATTTTACCGCATACCTATAGTTAAGGTAACAGAATTTGACAAAAGTTGTATTTTGCGTTTTACAATGTTCGTACTGTTTATTTACTGACAAAACAGCTTAAAGCACATATCGTAGTTTTCATGTTTTGTGGTATGTGAATAAAATTGATAGTTTCGCGTTAAGGAGCGGTCGAGATTTGTTAGATCATTAAGTATCATATATCATTATGGTTTAAAAAATTACTAAAACTGCCTTAAATCACATGAAACCTGAAACCCATGGTTTCAATTCACTATAAATTTACCTAACCCAACTTGGCAATGAACTTAGGCAGGTTAATACACTTGTATTTAAGACAGAAATGCATCAATCTTAAGTTTAAAATGAAGGATAAAATTATACACAAATGTAGGGATAGCATTGCACAGTGCTAACAATACTTGTACTTAAATAATTGAGTAATATATGTTCGTATTTACATAGATTTGTTTAATTTGAAAATTGAGAACAAATGAATATGGAAAACGACATTGTGCGTGGTAATTGAAGTTTGATATATTTGACAGATTCCCGATGTTTACATTAAAAAGGACAAGTTTTGTTATCGATATGCATGCATTCTTTTTTGTAATAAAACAGCACATAACGGCAAAAACTAAATTATCTGGGGGGGTTACCCCTACCTCCTTCCCCGATCTTCGAGTCAGGGCAAGTTGACTTTTACACTCTCTGAACCGTTGCAGACATTTCACAATTGTTGTTTCACCATCTCAGGGGCACATACATACATCTTGGTAAAGTGGGGCCGTGTAGGTTATTCTTGCCCAAACAAATCGAACTGTGCCCAGACCCAGACGGGATCGAACCCGGGACTTCTCGATCCGAAAACACACATCCTGTACATCTTGACTACTACCCTTTTATTACTTATCATTATATTGACATTGGTAGACTGTTCTTACCCCTATATTTCAGTGTTTAAATGTATGACTGGATTTATTTTATGATAGTATCTTATACTGGTAATTGTAGTGTACCTTAGATCGCAGGTTTAATTTTCTGATGGGTCCCATAATTTTATCCTCTCCATTGCGGTTTGGTTTGGAGAAAATGAATTCACCAAAGTAAATACCCCCTCTGAGTCACATTGTTGAAACTTGCTGTTATTTATGAAAGCTCCGATTAGTACAGGGTATTAATCCAGGATCACTTTCAAAATACCGTCCTATGAAATAATGTTGAAAAATCATTGTATTAACCACAAAGCAATGACCATACTAGTAAATGTAAGGTCCCGCATTCAATTGTGTATTATTCTAGCAATAAGCTGCGGCGTAAACAAACTGAAACTGTTGATGTTTGTTTGTGACTCGTACTAGTGCAACCTAACCCTCGTCTATCTAATATCAAATATAAATAATGAAATAATAATTTTATTACCTCCAGTGTTAGAGAGCTCTTACACTTGTGCATCCATCTACATGATAATCACAATACAAACAAAATCATAATTTTATTTTACGAAAACGTACATGTACGTACATATAAGACAAATACCACAAAGAAAACCATTCCTCAATTGCCACCAAGAAAAAAAATGTTGCAATGTAGTTTATTTTGTATTATAAGATTCTATTGTATAATAATATACATGTGTTATGTATGGTGTACGATGAGGGTTATGTACTCTAATAGTGGTATGGAAACAATAATACTCTCTGATTGTTTGTCATTACATAAAATTACCCATATTCAAAAACATCTACTGTGATCACAGTTTCGGTGAATAACCGGAAATTGTACATTCATTGACATTTATATGGTTTTAGAGATAAATATGACAGTTTTCACGATTAAGCAGAGAATTTATAGCATACTACTGTAAATATGAATAACAATGGAACGCAATATTGAATAGTCTCTTATTTCGTATCTAGTAGGTGTCGTACATGGCATTGGCTATGTTTGTACGTAATATCACCCGATTTCCGAGCATTTGCGTTGTCTGTTTTGTATTTTGTCACTTTGTCACTTCACAGTGTTAAGTATCATGTAATTGCTGTCACAGCGTATCAATTTGTCTTATACATGTAGTGAAAAGGGGCTTGTAATACGATCAAGAATTTGGTGAGAACTTTGGCTACGACATGTGTATGTATACGTGATCGTATACAATATTTAGTAAACATTCTGTCGAATGGGGTGGGAAATTATATGTATACTTGTTTAGAAACAAACATCAAACAAAAAATCTTTCATTTCCTCATTGATTTTGTATCTTCAAATAATATATTTTATCATTGTCTGTAAATTATACGTTATGCGCAACCCTATATTTCTATCAAGTCATTAAAGAAAAAATGGACCAACGACAAGAAAACATCTAGATAAATATCCTATTTTATTTCTATTATTCCAATACAAATAGTTTAACACCCTACTAGTATTTAATTTTCCTTATTTCGATACCACTTTGTCCTTGGTATTCTGACTATTTAGTCTTTCATTTACATTTACCTTTATATTCATCTTTTGCTATTGTGTTTCGTTAACAAGGACGTTGTAAATTATCTGTTACAATTCAAACAAAACACACAATCCCACTTTTTGGCCTTTTTTGTCAAATACTGTAAAATCATTTAATTTCGATGGGACGAAATTTCGTGGTTTCGGTAAAAAAAGACCATTTCGATGGGACGTTAATTTGTGGATATTGCATTTCAGATAATAAATAAAAGGGTCAACATTATTGTTCGATGGGATTAAATTTCGTGGGAAAAGATGAACCACGAAATCCACGAAATTTAATCCCCATGAAAATTAATGATTTTACAGTACTTTGAAATCGTATTCTTACGGTGAAGGTGTGACATTTATTTATACAAAACTAAGTTCAACTTGACCAATGGTGAATGTGATAGAATGTGAATGTGAAATTACGTATTGATATGACAATATTTTAAAATGAAACACATTTGGTTTATTGGTGCATTAATCCATTGGGACTTAAATGCGTAAACATTCGGTGTATGTCACTGATTTTGTTATTCATAAAATAGTGTATTAAAAGTTAAGCCCTATAATACATAAATTTGATATTAATAAAACTGCGTATTAATTCATATTAAAGTGTTACTTGGTGATAAATTAACATAATAAAGAAAGCAAGCGATCCTTAGATTTGATTTACCAAATTGAATTAACTTATAAACAAGACAGGCGTTTTCAGTGAACGCAGACGATCATAGAGATGGTAGCATCACCTGCAATACATAATTACCGGAGACAAACGGAAATGGCCGAGCTGTCACGATTGCCTCCCCAGTCAGTAAAGAAGTTCCAGAAAGGCAACCACCATCTTACTATTGGCATTCTCATAAATCAGTGGTTAGTCAATTACCCATGTAATTGAAAAAAAATACACTGGTTGAACGAGAATGACAATTGGGTACCTCACCCGAATGCGTTCATAATAGTTCAGTATGCTTCGAAGTCATATTTAAAACTATTGACTTTGTTTCACTTAACATGTTGCAAATACATGTAGTACAGGGAGTTCATCCCATACTGTACATGTGCCATGTATATTGCTTAGTTACCATTATTTAAAGCTCAACAGAGTTTGCACATCAGGTATAAATTTGAATTCAAAACAATACATGCATGAGGGTATTATCGATGAATTGCACATTTACTAAGCAAATAACGCATGTTTTATCTAGTCCTTTTATTACCAAACCACAAAACCAATTTCTGTAATATGCACTCTTATAGCAAGATAAGTTAAGTACGATAAAACCTCACCTTATAGCCAACCAAATGATAAGACCTCGTTAATCTTAAAATTAAGACTCTGTCATAATGTTCAAGTCATTTTCCCGTGTTTAGCTCTCTATCTCTTTATTTGACCTCATCATAAAAATGATTTCAGTAATGAGACCATTTTTTATTAACCAAGTTGCATTAATTTAAGTTTATACGAGTGTTGTACATGTGTAACTTTGTTTCCACGTGTAACTGTATCATTGAAAAAGAGTAAAATTGTAAAATTTATATTTATGAGAAAAATACATTTTCCCATTTTTTTTCAATTTCATTTTTTTATTTCTTTTTCAATGACCGGTGTTTGTACCCTGCATCAATCTAATACCAAAACAGTATCAAGCTGGTATCGATGTATGGGTTGGGTCAAAAACCCCAACCTTACAATATCTTACTTCAATACATTATTATACAGAATACTCGAATTGTCGTTGCTCCTAGTTTCGTAACATAATTCTGATCAATGGAACCTCATACCAACTCAAACCCACGTACGCAGCATGAATTGGTATTGTACAGTGATTCCACACCAGAGAGCTCAATCATCAATATTTACGAAATTGGAGTGGCTTGTTTTTATCCCCAAGCGGGATAACAAGGGATTGACTCTGTTAGTTAACGTTATCAATCACCCGTATACGTATCACACAAACACGATCTGTACAAACGTCATTTCATTTTGTGCAAATAAGCAAAACAGAATGTTGTAAATCATATATACACGGGAGCCCCTCATGGGTGACATCATGTTTGCAACCACAAAATTTTAGGCTGATGTTGAAGTGATGTTCCAATAAGCAAAATAAATGGATAACCTTGCATATACATTGAATAGAGGATGTAAAGAGAGCCTCAGAGAGTCGTGCTTGATTTGTTACATTGTTGTTTACTAGTATTTTAAGTTTGTTCGGTGCTATTGGTGCTGTGTTCGTAACTTGAACCCGATGTGTTCGATATATTCGCTTTTATGTTCGGCACTTTGGCACGATAACTTCTGAGTTTGGCACTTTTGTCGTTGTATTCGGCACTGTTATTGCTGAGTTTGACACTTGCACTGCTGCGTTAAATCGTTTCGCGGATCTTCGTGTGTAACTGAAAAATTTAACCTGCTTTTCAGAAATGTTGTTGTTGCATACAAAGTGCGTGTATAACTTACATTAATGTTATACGTACGCTTAGGGTCCAAATATCTTAGTAAAATCCATTGTATCTTAACAATAGCATATTACTTTCACTCCGTAAATTCCGATAAAAGAACATTTCATTTATTTCCAAATCATGCGGAATAAATTTAACTTAGAACAAAAAGGTTGACTGGACCAATTCAGTATTTAAGACTACATGCATGTATAGCTTGGCCAATTTGACATGAGCCTGGCCTTTTGACAAGCATAATTTAACAGTCGATGTATTGTCTACGTTAACAACACCGATTGTACGCCAGTTTTCATAATCGGGATTATCACGAAGACGCTCGTGAAGATGAGTACAAACACAAATCCGAAGTATCGATATTGCACGATTTAATTGCGGAAATTGATATATTCAAAGCAAGAACATTGTAATAAATTCTTGCATGAAGGTCAGGATCAGGTCAAAATGGCAAAGCTATACTTTGTACCTTGTCTTATATAGTTGAACTTTAAAAGTGTTGTTTAATGTGTTGACCGTGTGAACTGTGGTCTTCTTATGGTTCGCTCTGCTGGTCCTAGCTCTGGCTATGTTCGACTGACTGAGGCGGAAGACTGCTGAATCGTTTTTTAAAGCTTCTAGGTTAGTAAATGCGACCTTTGAATGCTTAAGTTTTCGGTAGACATTTTACATGTAATTTATTAAAAAGACGAGAGGCTAATTTCCATGCAGTGAATGTTCTTATCATTTCGGTATTTCAAAACTTCGTGTAGTTCAGATAATTGGTTTTTTTAATTTAGAGCTACAAAACTCTTTATCTAGTAATTTACAGCAACAAATCATGTTGCTATGATAAGCTAGACTAACATAAGACATCTGCATGTAAAAGTTTCAACATAATCACTCGCTAGGACGTTTATTATGAGCTAATTTATGACAGAAGTTGGTTCATACGACAACCAGTAGTCTGGCTACCCGTCTAGATAATATATTTATCTATCAAATAACATAACTTTTTTTTCAATTTTACAGCTAGATTTTATTCTGGACTTGATTATCTATGATTGAGGGTGCAAATATGTTCATGAGAAAAGAGTAGATTGAGGAGTTGTCTGTATAAACACAGGGTATGTTATTATTAGACAGACTAGACACCCAGGTTTGGCTCCACATCGGTGTTTGTGATATTAGTTTCCACCAAGTCGTCTAAGAGAGGAACAATTTACACTATTTGCGGGAAAACTGAGAAGTGATGATTGCTCATAAGTTACAGGAAAATTATAGGTTATGTCATTACGTATTAACTAGAAATATTACACTCATTATTGTATTCGTTTGTGGTGTTATATGCAAGCAGTTTCTATGAAGTGACGAGTAGCTGCTTTGTGAACCGGCACTTTTTATCGGCAAAAGTGTTTTTATTTAATTAAATGCCTCATGCAATTAACTTATACATTGTACTTATCATTGAATTATTCAAACAGGTTGCCTATATGATCAACGTATTGCGATTAATGTCACTCTGTTCGTGGTATTGGATTAATAACTTTAATAACTGTGTGACACCGCGTCATAGGTTTTCAAGTTGCGACTCAGCTTTCAATATAGCCAGTTCACTATACATAAACATGTAAATTTGTTCAAATGGCGTCCAAATTAACAGGGGAGCTCACTGTCGTCTGTTTAATGGCGTCCAAATTAACAGGTGAACTCACTGTCGTATGTTTAATGGCGTCCAAATTAACAGGGGAGCTCACTGTCGTCTGTTTAATGGAGTCCAAATTAACAGGGGAGCTCACTGTCGTATGTTTAATGGCGTCCAAATTAACAGGGGAGCTCACTGTCGTCTGTTTAATGGAGTCCAAATTAACAGGGGAGCTCACTGTCGTATGTTTAATGGCGTCCAAATTAACAGGGGAGCTCACTGTCGTATGTTTAATGGCGTCCAAATTAACAGGGGAGCTCACTGTCGTATGTTTAATGGCGTCCAAATTAACAGGGGAGCTCACTGTCGTATGTTTAAAGGCACATAATGTTATCACTAAGTGTAAGTAAATTAACGCTGTTTGTTTTCAGGACAAGGCTAAGCTTCACATTATTTATATTAAGTACAAGCGTATTTCTGACGATGTTGGAGGTGACCCTGAGTTCGCTCGGTAATAATATGACTTGTTTAACGGTCGCATTGAATTGATACTTTAATGATATCGGTCAAAAGCTAGGGGTAGTTAGAAGTAATAAATGCAAATGAAACAAATTCGCTTTCATTGGAATGTGTTTAACTGCAGGTGGCTGCATCGAACTGTATCTTTCGCGTTGGTTTATAGGTATTGTAGATTGCTGATTGCATATAATTAGGAGCTTACATTTTCGATTGTTATTTTGTGGACCTACATACTATAACATATGATCAGGCTCAGCCCACGAGCGTGCATAAAGTTATTCATTAGTACAACGTATAACAGACCACGTATATCACATAGATAATTATAATAATACAAAATGTATACAGCACTTGTTGCCCCAAGATAAGCTAATTAGTATATGAACAGTACATGTCTAATTATACATCATGCGGTATGTTATTTATTCCTATGAGTTAACTGTAGTAAAATACGGTATCGGTATATTGTATATTGCATATGGGTCAGTATTTACCAGAAACATCTATGCCCTGATATTATTGGAACAAATGGTTTCTAATTAGCCTGACATAACACGACGTAGTTCATGCATCCATCAATTAAACCATCCATCGCCCATTGATGATATTCGTACTAGTATCAGTGTCAGTTTAATAAAAGCAAAGGTCAAAATCTAGTTCACTTTTGGTACTGTAAAATAGGCAATATTTGCGATGTTAGAATTGAAAAAACAAATACATGTATGTAGCTTTGCCTTGTTACGCAACCAATCATCGCTACATACGTATTTGTTATTTCTAAATTAAAATTTACTGAATTTTTTAGTTTATATATATGATATAGAGGATGTTTGTGTTTTTCACCGAGTGAGCAGTTGACGCTATATTTTTACAAGTGGTGTAGCCACGATTGAAAATGTAAGTCAGATGCTCTCGAAGTGAAATAGCAGTCGATCATATACCAAAAAATACAAATATTCTTTTAATTGCATGCTTTGTTTCGATATTTTTTTATCAAGTAGCGACTAATTGGATTTTAGTGACCGATTGTTGACGTGGCGCGCGCTTACTTTCGATCAAGTATAGATCTTAAAAACCACGAAAACGATGTCGATTTTCGACGCAAACGAGCACTTATATGATTATTTCCATTGTATTGTAAGTAAAAATGTTAATGTTTCATGATAATGTGTCTCTCTCATGGAAAAGAAACGTCTTTTTCATTTTGCATTAATACACTATGTATATCTTCTGTAAATAGCATCCATTAAAAGATCGCTAAACGTGAATAGCTAAAGTAATGAACTTATTTGCGCTCGATCTTGATTATGCGCATGTAAATAAGTTTTATTCAAAGTATTAACTGCATTTTTAAATTACTACCAACGTAATCCCACATTATTATTTGGTTGCAATATCTCTCAATGGAGATATTGTGAGCTATCCACTGAAATAAAACACTATAATTATTGACCAAGTGCAAAATGAAAATGATTAATTTTACTTAGTAGGAATCTTTTTCGTTATTTTGCAATTTAAAAAAATCCTTTAAAGCATGTGGCGCATAAGTCCTATTGCATAATCTAAACATAATTATGTATATGACAAATTACAGATTTTCCTTTTGATGGAAATATTGGAATTGCGTGGTTGTTATATGAAAACGTAACACAATGTAGCATGACACATCGAATTGTATGCTTCAATCAACATGATTGTTGCTATGCATGCAACTTATAGTACTAATAAAATATAACGCCGAAACTATCCCTAAGGCGGTTATTGAACGAGCATTTTTTCTTTTTAAAAATTCACACTTAAATCAAAATCATGTAATAGAGTTGCATTTTATTATATTTACGACGGTATCAACAACCAATTTAATTACAAATGTCATTAAAGTGGTTATTACAATCGTAATACAATCGTAACAATATACGTCATTTGCATTGTAAGTCTCGATTGTCGCTATTTTTAGAACATGGAATATCATCAATGGAAGAAAATGAAAATTCGTTGAAAAGGTGGTCACGCTATCAGCTAATCATTGCCGCCAACTTGTCGATCTACGCACAATAAAAAAGCATCAAATAAAATATGTGTACATTGTATCTAATTACGCCAATTGATAACTGAGACTAATTAACGTTTTGTATCATTCTGTAATATCAATAAATAGATATTTGTCCAGATTCTATGTACTGACAATTAAATGCCCACGCTAATAAAACATTTTATCACAAAGACGCCAATACGGAATACCGTTAGGGCCATCGTGGTTACACATTTAAATCCAGAGGGCGACAATGCGATAGTGCGATAGTACGATGGCGACAATGCGATAATACGATGGCGACAATGCGACAGTACGATGGCGACAATGCGACAACGCGACAGTACGATGGCGACAATGCGATAGTACGATGGCGACAATGCGACAACGCGATAGTACGATGGCGACAATGCGATAGTACGATGGCGACAGTACGATATGACTATCGCATTGTCGCCATCGTTCTATCGCGTTGTCGCATTGTCGCCATCGTACTGTCGCATTGTCGCCATCGTATTATCGCATTGTCGCCATCGTACTATCGCACTATCGCATTGTCGCCCTCTGGATTTTAATGTGTAACCACGATGGCCCTAACGGTATTCCGTACGCCAATGCTACCACCGGAGCCAGTCGTGAAAGCTCGACTATTTCCGTTTTTCTCCGCTAAGTACATTGCAGTTGTAAGAAGTATGATGTGGTCACCATGACATTGGTTCGGGACGCTTGACGATGAGTGCCGCCGAAAATAAAGCAAGTGAGATTTAAAACTTCTCTAGTCGTAAGTACACTAACGCTCCACACTGCTCTGGACGACAGGTCGATTTCCACATAGACTTAGGCCTAGAGTGCCAAAAACAAGTTACGTACCGAACGTGGTCGATTATTGGAGTTGGGGTTCGTATTTGATTTGATCGATCGTCGGAATGTGTAGAAGGGGGTTGTCTAATACAAAGACCTAAATTACAAACTTCGCCGAAATTTAAAACTTACAAAATTACCAAAATTGTAGATCTACCTAGTTATTTCATTACAATTATTATATTTATATTGATTAATTTTATCCCTGTCCATCATGTACATTCTTACTAGGCTGTATTATAAACATGACAACAAGCACGTTTGTACCGAAACGTGTCAATATTTATCAATAAGTATATTAACCTTATTGATTTCTGGCAAACTTTGACAATCGTAAATTGATAATGATTCAGTTAAATTATGAATTGTTAATATAATAGTTTATTTTAACTCACTATCTAAAGTGAACATTTTACACTGTAATTTGATTTTCTATCAATTGAAATTTTATTTCAGTAAGGAGATAGGTTAGTTATGGAAGCCATGAAGTGCTCTTAAATTATGACTTGTGACTAATGATTTGGTTTTTACTTATGACTTGTGAATTGAGGAGGCCATCCAGGGCTTCCATATTTAGTCGTTTTCTTCATAATGTACGTTTGATTTCAACTTTGAATATTTTTCAGTAATCATATCTTAACATTACAAGCGATACTTGATTACTAGGTAGGCCTTCTTTAGAGAATGGCATATATATAAAGTACAACCTCCCTAGATAGGCCCTCTGTAGGACAACGACCTCTCAAAAACAACAAACATGTATTCACATTTCACCATACTGAAAGTTACTCTAAAATTAACCTCTGGGTAGCAACAACCTTTATATACCGGTCAATACTTGCAGCCTCATAAGGGTATTGCTCTACAGATATACAATTTAACACCAGAACATCATGAAATGTACTTTAACGTCAGGGATGAGCCACATTTCGTTCATGATAATGATACATTGTCATTCGGACCACCTCGGTCTTTATGCATTGCAATAGTATATTAACCGGAGACATACGGAAATGGCCGAGCATTCACGATTTGGCACCATACCAGTCGTTTTGCTACCAGAATGATGGCACATAGAGTAAACAATAGGAATACCATACCCGCTATATAGCTACTCAAACTCATACACTTGGTGGGAAAGTCCATCTGTCTTTTATCAAATATTGATAAATGTACATCAAGTGTAGCCTAAAACTGTTGTTTATACTGGTTTAACTGAATTAACTATTCACCAAGAAAAATGTCTGTGGCAGAATTGTCGAATCTGGTTAAACCACGGTCATGACATTGTAGGCATCGACGCTTTTAGTACGTTTGTGCTCTGCTCTGCTCTGCTCTGCTCTGCTCTGCTCTGCTTCTACGCTGTTCTGCTCTTCCCTTATCTGCCCTACCAATTTTTCTGTTCTATTATGTTCTTCTCTGTCGAGCAGTCCCCTGCGCGTTCAGCTGAGGTCAATCATGTTTTGTCATTCCATGTAATAGCACTTGACTCAATGCTGTAGTCGCGTGGTCAATTTATTTCAGTTGCATTTGGAACGTTACAACAGCTGACATATTATTTATGTGCGATTATATTTTATCGGAGCTTTGATGCCAAATTTTATGACTACTTAAACCTCAATACTCTGCAATATGGTAATCGTTCGTAAATGCCGAATTCATTACATCATCTTAATGATTTCCAGTTATCAAAAACATGGCAACCTTATACATGCACGTACATTGATTTTCAAGTGAACGCGATTGTATTTCTTAAAGGTGGATAGTCGACATTTCGGCAACCTGATTACTAGTACGACGGCGTAAATATCATTTACATAGGTTGTTCTTACATACAGATCAAACGAATGGTCCGATCAAAATCGATCGCCTGTCCGGTGAATGTTGGTTGGACCCGGCTTACGCTTCCATGCTACTCCTGCAGAAACTAAGTATTTTAGCAACATATTTCGCTGGCTTTAATTGAGCAGGTCGTAACTACCACTTACAACCTTATAAGACTGATACTTATTTGGAATCTTCATTTTAAGGCGCTTCTTATGGGCATATTGTCATGAAAATCGGAACTTGTCATGTTGACCAAAATGAAGTTGTCAAAGCTTGTTTTACCACAAGTAAAGAATAGATTCCAGTCAGTGTTTTGGTTGTTTTCTCAAAATATCGCTTTTGTACTTCAGACCTTCTCATTCTAAGCCAACGATTTGATAATTTGATAGTTTTGATGTACCCTGGCATAACTTATACATGTTAGTGTCGAGGTCAGCTAACCCATAGAGACCAATGTCTGTTCCATGCAACCGTTTTAAAGTGAACATAGGATGTAGTGTTTAGAGTAGTTATGTCTCGGGACATCAATATTTTGTCAGAATTGGTAGTCGGAATACTTTTATAAAGCATATAGACAATCTACCTTTAAGATGAAAGCAATGTGTATGTGATTGGATTTCTTTGATGTTTGGAAAGTTTCACGCCAATATGTTTTACACTACCGTTCAATATAAATATTATTGTCCTACTTCTTGATAAAATAGTAAAACATTGGTGTAGTTATCCATTAATTTTGACGTGAGGAATAATAGAGCGAGTGCCAAATTATGAAAAATACGAGAAAGTTTATTATGATTTTATAATAAGAAGTGACTACGTGATAACAGAATCTAGAAACTCTTCCACAAAAATGTCTTTTTGCTATTTTAGCTGCTTAAATGTCTGTATACTGAGCAGAAAAAAGGTAAAATGTGCATCGTCTATGAACACATAATTATTTGTTTTTTGAATAAACACTCATCTTTAAAGGTACAACAGATATGCATGTACAAAGTAAATAATGTGGTCATTGCGGTATTGCAATTGTACCGCAACAGACTTCGGTTGTGAAAAATGTATGCATATTCGTATATGATAAATGTATTTATAGGAAAAACCACAGGTAACAGTATCGTTGAAAAAGAAATTGAAAAAATGAAATTGAAAAAAAAAATTCTCGAAAAAATATTTTCTCGAAATTTAGGTATTATATACGTATATAATACCTCAATTTCGAGAAAAACATTTTTTTTCAATTTCATTTTCTTTTTCTTTTTCAACGATACTGTTACCTGTGGGAAAAACTAACAAATAAAACACACGCAACGAGAGTTTTGTGGGTTTCTTAAAGGTTAAGAGATTTTCATATTATTGTTTACTTCTATGTGGTGCACAACAAGTTAAATAAGCGGAAAATAATAAGTTATTTATATTGAATAATTCTATTGAATTATTGTTACCGCACCATACTATATTTATCATGGTCATGTACTTGCAAATTGAATAGTTGCGGTTGAACCTTGTGTGTTGCGCAAGACTTGTTAATTAAAGGGTCGATAGAAATCAAGACTTTTAGCGTCATATCAAATATCCGTCTTGTTTTATGTAGCATGAAGATTGAAAAGCTTGATAAAGACAACTGTAGTGTTATATTCCATATGACCCAGACGGTCTACTGTACCAGGGTCATTCTAGTTTAAAAAACGACCATTTTGTTTACTTTAATTTTTCTTAAACTTTTTATACATAGATGTTAAGTAGATTTAGTTTCAGTGATCATCCATAATCTACTCTTTAAACACAATGTATCAAGTGAAAGATACATGCCTGTATACATAGTGCACACGGATTCACAGCTGCTTTTATTTGTCTACAGCAACAAATGTGGCTATCCGACTAGATAATATATTTTATCAATCAAATAGCCTAACTTTTTTCACTGTTAGCTATATTTTATTCTCGGCTTGATTATCTTGACTACTGCAAAACAAGCAACAGTCCCAATCATATACGTTTCATTTTGAAATGTTATTCAATAAATGCACATGCATTTAGTCCGACCAAAATGGGATAGGTCTAAAATACGTTTGCGGTGTGCAATAACAGTAATTTTAACGGCATGTGCAATTGTGCAACATCGTCATTTATCACTTTGCGGTTTAATGACACGTGAGTTCAAAACATACATGCAGCGTACGTCCTCATTTTAAAATACCCTAATAATAGTTGGGGTTTATCAAATCATACATAAAGCTTAACTCGAACATACCATAACAGTCAGGGGAGACAACGTCACCGCAGTTGGTTTGATTAAATGCTATTGGTAGCTATCGTGTACAGGGCCCGAAATTACAACCAATACTTACACTCTGCACTCAGCACTCAAAAATAATAAAATGTTATATATATGAGATATTTTTTGTTCTAGATTGCAAATATAATTAAGGAAAATGTGTATAATTATTATTTGAATGTTGAAAATAGCATTTGATACATAACCTATGCAATTACATACTATTTATGAGATTAAAATATAATTGGTGAATCTGAGTACCACACTCTGGTCTCCGAGGCTGATACATTACACTTATAGCTTACAATTACACCAAATTTTAATTGGAAACAAGCAAACGATAATATTTAGCATCTATTCAACAGAACTTCAACTTTTCCTTTTAAAAAAATTGTCACTTTGACCCTCGAAAGAAGGAATTTCAATATTCGACGGGTGCTGAGTGCAGAGTGTAAGTATTGGTTGTAATTTCGGGCCCAGGGCTGTTTTGATATGTTGTCTGTGCTCGGCAGATGAAGTTTAAGTGCTGCCTTCACTGTCCGAATTTGTAGTATATTTTTGTTGTCTAAGTTTTTTTTGGATTTTGACGATAATTCTGTTGACAATGTCATTAATAAACCTTATCAACTTAATTTCTAAACTGAATGATAAGATCATGCTAAATAAATAAATACATCCGCTTGTTACAAATCATTGTATTTCACTAAAATGTCGTGTTGAGATTAAAAAGTTCTCCTTGGCCATTTGGAGATGTGATAAATTGATTTAACCGCATGTGAAAAGGGGGAAAATAAGGGGTCCGTAGTGAGTGCAAACAATTTTATCTCGGTTGACACAGTAACTGTGAATTCTCTTTCTATGAAATATGTTATCTGAGTAAAATGCATTTCAGCTGTGATACAAGTACACTACGAAGCTAAGTCCTGAAATAAGCACAAATATTGGAGTTGTTGCGAGCGAAATCTGTTCAAAAAATGCAATCAACTAATGCTTTTGGTTGCCCATTTGGGGTTTAGTTTACAATTACATGTGATGCTGCCGAACTGATCTTTCCATAACAATACCGGGAGATGATGTATCCGTATATACATGTGTAGTCATATTTCTGCATGTGTGAAATATATCAGATGCTGGTGAAATAGTTTGCTATAATACATGTACATTTCTATATGGTTTGTTATTTCGTTTTCAACATTTTCTCGCTATAGATAGTAACAATGTGCCACTATCCTTTTTCCAATGAACAAACTTATTTACATCTTCTTCCACGTCAAATTGACAAAAATCTCAACGATTTCATGCAGAAGACATGACTTTACGAATCAAATTCATACATATTGGAAGAGGATAACCTGCATATCCCAGACCACAGGGCCCCATTTCTATCGTACGCGAAACAGATCCCTGGCAAGACTCTGGCTGTGTCACACGAAGAATAAGATGCATGTTGAGCCACACTTGTGATAGGACGAGCTGGTGACATGTCCGGTCACAGCTGGGTGGGTTCTGTATAGACTTAACAGTGTGTTCGGGCACAATCCCGTGCTCCAAAAAGTACGACCTGCTTCTCATCTGTAACAAAAACATGTGAAGCAAATGAGGGTGGTATATTTAGAAAACACTGGATACGCTTATTATGTGGTGTTGGTTTATCGTTCTAGAATGTTTTGAATTATGCACCTAAGACAAAAACACGTTATGGAGATGGAAAGCACGCAATAGCCGTTGTAGTATATTCCCTTGCAAAAAGTATGCTCTGGTTACAGCGTAATAAATGGTAGACAGCACCTAACTGCCATCTGTATAATTGAAATAAATTGCGTAAGTAAAGAATTGTGAAGAGATTTACAACACGTAGATCTAACTAAGGCAAAATACATTTCTCTAAATTAATTTACGTTAGCAACTTGCCAGATAGGCTAACGGAATATGATTAATTCTATCTAGTGACATAAATTTGTGTCTCTGGATAATCTAGGACATTTTTGTGACAATTTCACACACGATGTAATTGGGTAACTATTTCACAAAACACAACAATTTAGTGATAAATTACTTTTCCAAAATGATGCATGATTCCTTGCTAGATCTACTTATAAATTTGTTTCACAAGTAACGCAACGTTTACTAGTATATTATCTCCCTTTGCACTTTCTACAGTGAGATACAACATTTGATCCGATTCATTTTTGCATTCTCTTTATCATAATGTTGTTACTATGTTTTTATTATCATTTACAACTTGTTATGATTGTATAATTATATTTTAATTATAACTACTTGTTACCGAGAGTACGTTTCAAGTTGTATAAAAATTGTGTACAAACGAGGGATGATTAAAAAATAAACAGAACTGATGCTATATAAATACAATATGATTTAATGATATAATTTATAAATTCCATTAACGAAAAGTGCGATGTTTCCCACGTATATATGTTATCATCTCTTGTTTATTTAATTTGAACAAACGTATAGAATATGAACAACTCACGTACGTAAATTCAACAACAACATGTGGTATTACACACAGTTATATAAAATACATATTACACTGTATAGTATGAAATCGTGCAGATAATTTTAACTCTAAATGCTAATCATGCTTTTATCAATTTGTAAATTTTGTAAAGGAAGTTAGATGTTAAATAATAAGAAGCTTAAATCTTACAACAATAACAAATTTTATATTTAGCGGCAAAATTGAACTTGATTCACACTTGTTATCTTTCGTCTGTTTTCGTTATGGTACCACCAATGTATAAAGATGTTTCGACTTGATAGGTCGATGGAACAACACGGAATATTCATTAGTGTCAATTTAATGTTTCCATAGTGTAATGACGATAGCAACAACTCTGTCCGGATCGGGTGAATGAGGTTATAGAAAAAAGTTTATAAATATCATGTGTACTTTTCACAGACAAATACTCAGTAGGTAACATTATCAATAACAAAAATAAGTCGGCACTCGATACAGATGATACTCATCTTCTATAATATCCGAACATTAAGATAGCAATACAAAACTTGACATGATAAATATAACACTTTCAATAATGGCATCAATAACAAAATGCTATATAATATCAACAACATAAATTTTGATAGCAATACTCATATTGATACAAATAATAGTAGGCCTACAAAAAAAGGAAATTAAAATTTATTTCTTGTAGCTTCGCGCATTCCAATTATATTGATGAGCTCGAATGATCATCGCCAAAGAGCTTGGACTAATTGCTAACTTGAAACATTAACTCTAAACAATGGATTTATGAATTTCATTTTAACAAACTCCTTTTTTCAACTTTTAGTAAGCTAAAATTCTCATATTTTCGTGTTTTCAGGTTTCCTGTCGCTGTTGGGATTGTCGTCATCAGCTGAAGATGTGGTGTCAAGTGATCTCTATACATACTTATTCGACAAGTATCAGACCCAGTTGTTACCTATATGTATATCAGGGAACAATGTCAATGTCACCCTAGATCTAGCTTTACGACAGATTATAAGTCTGGTAAGTAACTTACGTATATAGTATATGATATATTCCAGTCCCTAGTCGCAGTCTATTTGTAGGCCCGGTAGTCGAGGAGTTGGGCGTCTGGCCACCTGCGCCAAGTTTGTCGGACGAAATCCCACCTCATAGACTCATGACCAATTACATTACATCTCAGAAATTCAATGCAAAGGAAGAATATGTTAGGAGCGATCAGGTATATATAATGCCATGTAAAGGTTAATAGTGTTCTGTGTAAGCGCTAATTCCCCTAGCCACACTCGAGTCACAATGATTCGGAACGCGGTAGGAATACTAGTATAGCCATTTAAGGCACATGCACATTCTCACAAAATGTCAATCGTGAAAGCTCGGCTACATTTTTCCGTTTGTCTCCGGTAAATATACCGATGTATTGCAATGTATAAACGCAGACATGATCAGTACATAATATGTGCGAAATACACGAATCTCGTATGAATTTTAAGATTGATTGGTTAGACATGTGCTATTAAGTAATCTAAGAAATCGGAAGTCATCGATGGCGATATCATTACCCAAGTGCTGTTGTTTTTTTATCTCCCAATTAATTTAAAATAAATAAAACATGTAATAAAACTGAAAGAAGATCCAAGGATTGCTGGTTCTGCCAACATTTATTCGATAATAAATCAAAACGAACAATGTGATGAAGTGAAATGAAAGCAAATTTCCCCCACAATGTTTGATTATATAATTTCTCGTTGTTTTGTTAAGTAATTCTCACTTCTCGCTTGTTGAAATGTTTACGATATCATCAGATTTTTCGCAGATTTGCAAAACACTTTTGACGTCTGCTATTCTCTGCTGTTAATTTGTTTATATCAACTTTGAATTATCTTTTCTTGGTGTCTGCTTTTCAGGATGAAAAAGATCAAGTGCTCACAACAAATGTCTGGATCCGAATGGTAATACGACATTTTGTAAATCAAATAAAACACATTTGTTACAAGTTGTACTTACGCGGTTTAGCCGACAAGAACAACAAGCACACTATGCAAAGTTTGCACACCCATCGACACAAGTGTTTATTTGCTCATATGATGGTGCACAAAAGCTGTCGTTTCCTTCTCATGTCCGGGACTTTATTTATGAGTCTGAACATTAGTCACAAGGGGCTTGGTACACGTTTGAAGCAATGTCATGGTTATAAACATTTGTGAAAATTTTATATTGTAACGTAATCCACTAAAAAACGCTTATTAACTCTCACCAGGTGGGGTTGGGTGGGATTCGAACCCACTATGAAGTAACATTGTGAAAATTGAAAAGTAGTTATAAACATCAGAGATAAAATTATTCACTAAAAGTGACGTTAATCTACTTTGACCTAAAGTTTTAGAATATAACAATTCTCGGGTCCTTGAGAGTCATGCACTAGGAATGACTTTCTTCGAAACTATCAAGTTTGAGGCCAATTAACGGGAAACTAACTCTACATGAAGTCACCAATTCAGTTAATATTATTTTGATGATAACATTGGATATAAAACTTGCCAACATTTATTGGAGACGTTGTTTAGCATTTTAAAAATTGTTAACGAAATACCAACTCCCCGGTGATGACAAATTTTTGATCGTCGAAAATACAAGAAGAAACAAATATAAAAAAGACAAAATGGAAATTTTTTGGTCATATTATTTTTCATTATCTCTTGTAGTACTGGACAGACTGTCGTTTAACGTGGAATATCACAGATTATAACAATGTTAGTGAATTGTATGTTCCCTATGGTGATGTTTGGACACCAGATTTAGCTTTATATGACAGGTAAGGTTACCCGTACAAGTACCAAAATTGAGCAGTTTTTGTCATCATTGTACCACAGAAAAAGTAGGCGGATACTTTTGGCATAATCTGAATATGATTGTCGGATTGTGGGCTTATCAGTTTTCAGATTATGAAAGTTTGTATGTAGTAAACCCTAGTGATCTTGAGGACTAATCCGATCAGGCCAAATGATCAAAATAAACAGGGAGCAGCTCGACATAGTGGTGTTATATAAGTATACAACATATATTAAGAAAATTCGCCAGGAATTTGAAATTTCCTCGAAATAAGTCGGGTGCTCGTAATACTGATGCTCGTGTTAACGAATTTTTCTTGCATTACAGTTCTGCCGAGGAGGTGATGATGCCTGGTTTACCCGACTACAGAGCCCACCTGCAACCTAACGGTGAAGTTGCCTACAAGTTTCCTACAGTGATCAAAAGTATATGCCGGGTGAAAGTCACCTACTTCCCGTTTGACACTCAAACCTGCAGTCTGACATTCGGATCGTGGTCTCACACGACAAAAGATATGGACTTCTATATGTCAGATCCAACACAGGGTAGGCACGGTGTGTTCACTTTGCTTATATCTTATCCGGAGCTGGGTAACTGTAATTCACTCTAACATTTTTAATGAATTAAATACACTAAATATCTCCCATGGAAAAATTGTCTCCCTTGGAACGAATTGTCTCCCTAGAAATGAATTGTCTCCCTTGGAATGAATTGTCTCCCTTTGAACGAATTGTCTCCCTTTGTTTTCAATTATAATCTTCTAGAACGAAGGGAGATAACTCTTTAGAAAGGCGATAAACAAAATACAGGTCACAGATATTTTGTCGTTCGCCATAGCGCTCGTACCAATTACCTTCAGGTTATTACTGCACGGAGGGTGATGTCGATGATTCACTAACATACGTGTATATGAATGTTTAAAAAAAGAAGTAATGCGACAATAAACAAGTGAATTACCAGTGTTTGTCCCAAGAACTCGTATTTATAAACTTCTAACACACTATTTTACTATACTTCAGTTCATCTGCCATCATAAATAAACTATTACTATGTATATATCAATAATAATATGAATTCCTGTCTTTGTAAACGTGTACATATATACTCCTCTCTTTGTGTATTCATAATAATTGTCTTATGTTGTTCGTTTCGTCTTCTTGTGAAGTTTTTTTAAATGAATATATCATTACCGATCTTTGTTAACGAGTTACTCCCCTTTGCTTAACTACATTTATCAGCAAAGGGAGTCAGCTTGTAGCTTAATTAAATGCATATCACAGGTTCAACATACCACGTGATATTTTGGCTTAGTCTGCACCATTGTTTGGGTGTACTCATGGCGCTAGTCAGGGGCGTAGCTAGCAGTAATTTGAACATACTCGAAATATGAAAGAAGACGAAGGGGGGGGGGTTTGGGGGTCCTCCCCCAAGAAAATATTGTATTGTATTATTGATTTAGACGTCTCTGATGGAGTTTGGACGTCAAATCAGTCTCATTATTTCTTTCAAGATTTGATAAAAAAAACTGCTATATAAAACGTCAGCTCGAATTTATTTTGTAAGACGTTGATCATCTGAGAAGAATGTACATGCACTTCAATGAATTACTTCACGCAATATCCTGGTTGGACATCATGGTGAAGGACGATGTTCATCAAACAATAGAAGATAAGTAGACAGACTATAGGTGAAATCTGAATATAGTTTCTGTAGTTGGAATCTCAAATTTACGAGTAGTACTTAAATTTTCAAGTATTTATGGCCGCATCTTGGATTTATCTTAATAAAAAAAGTTGAGATGGAAGTTGGTCATAATAGGGACCTCGGCTACTAATGAAGGTTGTGTCACAGTATCCGAAAGTACTGTTACTTGCGCAGACAAAAGCGAAAGTATTTACATTGAGCGGCATACCTGAAACAGATATCACATTACAATTAAAATGCATTGTTTTTTATAAAAAGCATACGCTATAAAAAACTTTGTGCGAGCGCAGCGAGCACGAAATATGCATCTTTGCTCATAACAGCATGCCACAGACACGTTCTACACACCAGGGCTAATTGTATCCAGAACCAGCATAGCCAATGACAAGGTTCAAAGAATTACCATTGGGACCATGAAATCCACACCATAAAAGGAAATAGAAAAGAAAGCTACTTCAGACAAGACAGGAGCACAAAGCCCTTGAAATAGCCTAACACCCAACCTACTTCACACAAAACTCCAAAAGCCGATTCAAGAGCAGACTGAAACAGCAATTAGGTGTAAACCACAGTGTCAAGGACCTACCAATAAAAAAGCCACTCCTGATACACATACTGAGGGTAAGAGATGTAGACATCCAGAAATCTCTTACACTAGAGAGGAATTTTGAATGATGACCAGCTCACTCCTGGATAGAAGCCTTCACTGGTTGGTTAAAATGGGACGAATTGCAGGAAGATGTGCTGCGCTTCAACTGTCTCAGCGAAATTTCGAAAGAAAACTAGATACACTATTGTCTTTTGAACAGACTCAATGTGAGCACAACAAGCGATAGAACCATACATACTGTATATTTCCGAACATGTGAAAAGACTGGGTATTGTGGTAACAACTGAATGCGTGTACAGGACACAGAACAGACACGATTCTATATACTGCAAATCTGTCATAATCTGGAAGAAGAACCAGGCCGCTGTTACCACCGTGACAGAAATATGTTCTTCCGGACCAAACTGTGGAGGAAATTCCAACAACCTGTAACAGACGGTGCAGTTCATCACAGCATCCGCTATATACCACAACAAGACAGACACAGTTCTAAGAAGAAGAACGTAATAACAATTACCGAAATGGTTAGTTTGATAGTGAAACAAGTTAGAACAGGTTGCCATTTTTATCCGTGGTACATTCACGATGAACACCAGACAGATTACAGCACCATTACTGTCGTGCATTTGGGATTATCATGAAAATGAATAGGTTTTTTTAAATAGTAGGTAGGGGGGTCGGGGAAAATTTTGAAAACAGTAGATTAAATTGGTGCCTCCTGGGCGTTCTGTGGAATCTTAGGCCTATTTTTGAAGCATTGAAAAGGACAAATAGGATTTATGATGATTGGCAATGAAATTATCCCCTTACCCCCATGCACACTGTCAATCAATATTTTAATACATTATTCGAATTTTAAACGATTTTATTTTTTGAGTTTTCATTTTCAACTATACTCGATCGAGTATCTGAGTATGCGGTGCTACGCGCCTGCTAGTCTGGTTCAAGTCCCCAATCTTACAATAGTTTGGCAATCGGAACTCCTCGGCGTTTATCTAGGTTACGGAAATGCCCGAGTAGTTACGTTTGAGAGATCATGTCTACAACCTCTAATGTAATGCAACATTTAGTAACTGGAAACCAGGCAATTCATGATGCATGCTACAATGAAATATGAAAGGTTTACTTCATTTGATGGATACATAATTAGTTAGATCTTAATTTTATTTTAAATGTTTTAAATTATCAATGCTTTATAACAAAATTGAAATACAAAATGGTATATAGTTAAACTTTTATTCTTTGAACATGATTTACAATCGTTTTAGAGTATGTATGCGTACTTTTATTAGCAGGACAGTGGTTATAAGGCTTTGAGCACGACCACATAGAACAAGCACAGTTAAAATATGCATGGCACATTATAACCTAACCAGAAACAAAGTTTAGACTTTGGGATAATAACATACAAATGTATCTTCTCACATTATGCACCATGTACCTGGTATGTATTCATGTACACGTATATAGTGTGTACATCTTCAAACACCAGCAACGCTTTGCAGTAAAAAATAAGTCCACAACAATGGTGTCAGAAGTGGGATCATTCCCAATTTTTATCACGACGACGTTTCACGGTAAAACGAATTCTTATACATTATTTGAATGATTTGATAATCATTTATACTGCAAAATCTTTTACTAAATCCACGGACGTTTGTCTCATCGAAATTAAATGATTTTACAGTACTGTATAATAAAGAACGCTAATAACAGTACGACAACATTAACAGAAATTCACAACTTATGTTGTTTTTCAATGCTTGCAGTTTTGCTTGCAGGTGATCTAACGAGTTTTATCGAGAATAACGAATGGATAGTGACAGGTTTAGTTCCAGATCGTGTTGTCAAACCTTATGGTACAGTCAATTACACAGAAATTCAGTACACAATAAATATGCAGAGACGATCAGCGTTCTACGTGATGACGATGATGTTTCCGTGTATCCTAGTCAGTGCAATAGCATCCGTTGGTAAGTTAGTCCATACCAAAAATTATATTTTATGTTTAGCGTCCGTCAGTTCGAAAACCTACCTAGCTAGTATCCTCAGACAAAAAAACGAATCCCTCGAAAAAAATCTTGTCAATGCTTATCATTATATGGCTACCAAATATAGTTTTCAAGCATTGCCAATCATAATAACTTAACGAAGTAACTGGGAAGTTGTCTGTGTAAAACCTACTGCTGTGTAGGGTTTAGGGACATGATGGTGAACAAGTATGATAAGTATGAAACCCATATCTTAATAGATTTTGAAGATACAACTGTGTTGTTTTTTTCTCTACCAAGATGCCCAAATATATCCGTCCTCGGACGCTACATTTGGTATGGCCTTCCTCAAATATTTAGACTATGTCAGTTCTTAAGTCTCCAGTGAGTACATAGACTGTTAAACTTCCGCATTCTACATAGGGTCTAGTTCATGTGCTAGTAGAGTCTCAATAGTCCCGGCCCTCTGTGAACATGGCGGATAGACCCCCACCCCATGTAGATATTTTGGCAATTTTGTGTGTCAGTGCTTGTAGTGTAGTCACGAGAACACTAGGTAAAAGAGGCTATTTGACCTTTGAGACAAAATGCTCGACCTGCTTGGACAGCAGTGTAAAGCAAATCTATAAATCCAGACGAATTCAACATTGATCTCCGACTATGCAACAAAATGGGAAACATGACCGGGAATTTTAAAATTGTAATACAGTAAAACTTCGTTAAGACTAGCATCGATAAGACGAGCGCACGGCCTATGTCGAGCTAATATCAAAGTCCCGACAAATGATCGATTACTGTATATAATACTTGTACTAATAAATAAAATGTAGACTAAAACTATTTAATAAAAAGAAATGTACATGCATCAACAATAGGTGTTTATCGACATATTGTATTGTAAAACTGTATATATACGTATTTCAGGATTTTTATTACCTTCTGAGAGTGGAGAGAAGGTTTCTTTAGAAGTCACAGTCTTACTTTCACAGGCTGTATTCTTACTAGTCATATCAGATTTCCTTCCGCCATCAGCGGAAACATTTCCTATTCTAGGTAAGTCATAATTCACGGAATTCTCGTTTCACCGTTAGTGGAATTATTTTATTCATACTTTATCAGGAAAAATGTAGGTCTTTTTATTACAGGAGAAATACTAAAATAATTAGGAAACTTAAGACTAAAGACTTAAGTCCTTCAAAATACTCTTAAATGGCTTAACTTAAAGTTGCTGACTTAAACATTGACATAATCAGGTCGTATTTTAAATGCATAATATTATTAATTTCTGAATGAGATTAACAGACTTTAAATCACTTTCATAATCAGGTACCTTAATCCACATAATCTGACGGTTTATATAAGGAAAAAAAATGCTAAAAATAGTGACCTTGAGCACAAACAGGGCGTTTATGTAGGACTATATACATGGTTAGCTTTTTATTTATTTGTTTGATCATGATGTAAAAACGAGGGGCGCAAACTTTCGGAGTTCGAAGTTGGTCTGAGTTGTAATTTGGTTGCATATTTGCCCTTGTTACTTTTTTTCAAAATGCTTTTTAAATACAAATTAAGGTATATATTTAAATTGTTTGTTAGAGAATGTCTCGTTGAAAATAGGCTGCACTATGAACAGTTACACAAATGTAGCTACATGCTACATGTATTTGTAAGATATTAAAATCAGATTTATAGATCTTCATCAATATACAAATGTACTTGAAATATAGAAAATCACCATCTTGCACTATTATCACTTTTTGAAGTCGGATCAAACACGGGTCAGCATTTTGTCACCAACAACACTAAGTGGGTTTGAATTGAAGGGGCACAACATACACATACGTGGGGTTATCCAAAAGTTCGTGGACTTTTGCTCTAAATTTTTTATTTCAAGTCAGATCGTATAAAAATTACCATAAAGTGATATTAATCTATCACCAACAATAACATAAAATTAGTTTTATAAAGTACCCATTGAATCAAGAGTATCACGTTGTCATAGTTACGCAAAAACGCGATAGCGGCGCACTGCAGATTTTTTCCAGTAAAATGCATTACGTTATTGCCGATTGTTACAGTGTTTCTTCATTTAAAAATACAAAAATGCGTCCTCATGTTGAGTAATGTCATACCGATATTTTGGTATAATTTAAAGGCTATATCTTATATATTCGCCATTTTATAAATATGAGGGTTAATATTGTCATATAAAATTCAACGTAAAATATGACGTCACAAGATACCATTTTGCAGTCGCAAAATAAGTCAATTATATATACAGCTAGGGGAACCCACGAGGAAGACAAGAATTGTTTGGCGAATTAAGTCTGAAGCCTTCTGTGTTGTATTCAATTGTTTTTAATGGCATAAATTTTTAACAGAAAGTCAGGGTGAAGTGACAGACGATGCATGTTAATAGGCACAAAACCGACGTTTAACGAATGAGCGTTACGTTGGTCAGAATCGACTAGTCTAGGTATTAGAGAAATAAAATCCACTTTTAGAGATAAAAACGACACAATTCAGTCCACATCGACAGAACGAGTGTGTTTGCATACTATAAGTATACAGTTGATTACGGGAAACGAAGAACAACCGAATTACAGTGTTTAAGAGCTTCATGAAATTGTTAAGTCGAGAGGGTGACGTCGTACGTAATTTCTGAGCGTGCGCCGGGTATGCCTACCACGCATGCTTACAAATGCTATAATTTTGTTATTTCTAATCATATCCGTATAATTTTTGGTATACTTACACAATATAAATCAATTTGACAGGGACCGTAGATTCGTTGCTTTAAGTTAAACGGGTTTTGAATAAGAGCAGAAGTCCACGAACTTTTGGATAACCCCACGTATATATTCAAAATGTAGTCCGATTGGGCGGGGGTCTGTAATGGAACGCCATGCCAATACTTCATAAAGCTCGACAATCTTAATAAAAGTGGCAAACATAGCCTTTATTTGCCAGTCAGTTTTCTGCTGAATATGACAGGAAATGTGTGTACCTCCATCCGGATTTGAACCCGATTCACCGAATTAAGCGGCAAAAGCGCTAACCACTAATGAATTTGATGTACATTTGTTTATTTCAGGCACATATTTTGCAGTATCAATGCTACTAGTATGTATGTCTTTGGTATTATCTGTACTAGTCCTAAATGTTCATCATAGAGGGGATATTAACGGACGTACTGTACCTAGATGGACCAAACTTATAGTCAACTGGATCGACAGATGCTGTAGATATAAAGCCGATTATGACATAAAACGGGAGAATGGTACCGGAACGTCGAACTCGTCAGAGAAATTTTCAAATAGTGTGGTAAGAGTTGGTTTTGTAATTTGCTTGTGAAATTCTATCAATTACATTAACCCACCATTTAAAGTCAAATTGAGACATTATAGTACTTGTTCTATATAACAAGTATTATGTATGGCCAACAAAGGTGTGTCAACATTATTTTTAATCAGGGTTCCAATGAAAATTCGACTGAAATCCACCAATTGTAGTTTAAGATCAAATCAATTTATATGTCCTATTTTTCTGCAAAAAACAAAACAAGTTTCCTTAGTAGATAGATTAATTAAGCATAAGCAGCAACTCTAGATACTCGATCCTAAGCATAAGTTGGCGAATTGGAGGGCGCAAGTTGCTTCCCAAACCGTACCACCTCTTCACATAAAGTCGTTTATTTATTCATTTATTCAGAAATCTACATCATTAAAATGTATTTGTTTGGAACGCTAATTATAAGCACTAAGACGTAAACCCCGATTTTGTTTTATAGGATGATGCACCCAATGAGATGGACGAGAACGTTAAATACCCAGTCAGTTTGTGTTTTAGTTATAGAATATTTGGAAAATATGTTCCATGTTTCGAAATAACTAAATTCCGTACATCTTTGGAATCGAGTGTAACTAATAGTAGTCACCACTAGTTGTCTGTGGCATGGGATCCTTGGTTTCTAGTCATAGCCATGTGTTTTGGAATCCAAAGCTTAAAATCGTGAGTCCGTGGTATGGAATCTAGTGTACTTACGTGTAGTAGAAGCAGCCCGTGGCATGGTATCCTACGTTTCTAGTCATAGGAATCCAAAGCTAAAAGTCGTGGTTTGGAATCTACAGTAACTAGTAGCCAGTGGCTTGGGCCATATGCGAGTTACTCGTCGGTATGCCGGAGTATGGAATCCATATTTACAAGAGTCGTGAGTCTGTGCATGGAATATACTGTAACTAGTAGCCAGTCGCTAGGACCGTGAGTCACCCGTATTGATGCGGAAGTTTGGAATCCATATTTACTAGAGTATTGAGTATGTGTATGGAATCTACTGTAACTAGTAACCCTTGTTTTGGAATCCTGGGTTACTATTCTACGATAATTCGTATACTGTACAATCCAGAATGACTAGTCATGTCAGAGTACGTTTTGGCAGATAAGGGAAGAAACTCGAATATAGATTTCGCCTTTAATATCAGATAAAATACAGAGTAATGTCCTTTGATAAATGAAGAGATAACTTTAACATGAAATGAGTCTCTGTGCATGGAATATAGAGCTGCTAGTCATCCGTTTGTTGTATGGAATTTAGTCATTTCGAAACATGGGAAAACAACCCCCTTAATTAAATAGAATATTCAATAGATAGTATAATTCTCTTTTGACCACAATAGTGTGCCCCCCTTCAAAATCCCACTAATATTCAATTATTCCCTAACAAGTAGTTTCAAACCGATATCATAACCAGAAAACTTTTACCAGAAAGATTGGCGTGCACTTTTATTCTTCTTCTCTTTGTACTTTTCTTTGTTGCTTTATACGAATTATCTTCATTCTTCTTCCTCTACTTGTTCCTTGGATGATTAATAATCATCCAGCTTGGTTGTTTAGTATTTCCGGTATGAAAATGCTCAGACTAGACCCTGTTAAGAGTAGTGTGCTCACGAAAGAAACTCGATAATGATATTGTGGAACATAGTCTGGACATAATTATAAAGATGGTTATGATGCACTTCGATAAACAACGTTTGGCAAGGTGCTATAAGCGAGCAGATATTTCTTTCTTCTTCTAGAGTCTTCTTTTCTTTATTTCGTTCTTCTTCTGCTTCTGATGCGTTCCTTTCTTTGTCGACTGTTTGTGTCTTCGTTAAGGATAAGAATACGACCTGCACAGTCTGGTGTAGATTGTTGACATCATTTCATTTATTTGTCTAGAATGATGCGGATGTTGGCCAAGCCTTCTTATAATCAGAATCATTAAAATTCATATTTTAAAGACATTTTAGCGTATCATATAGTAATGATTTACTTGTTATTGATACAATAGGTTTAGTTAGATATTGTTAGAATATGATTGGGAAGTCCGAACTTAATAAAAAAATCGAGTAATTCATGTAATATCGCTGGCGTAGCCTGAGTGAAAAGTCATAAGACTAATACATATAAAATAAGCACCACAGGGCAATTCTTGTGAACCTATTTTGAAGAAAATCGGAACGTGTTATGTTAACCAAACAGAAGTTGAAATCACTTGTTTTGCCAAATTAAAGTAAACAATGTTCGGACATTCTTTCTTGTTTTCCAAAAGTATCGGTCGATGTTGTACTTGACCTTCTAGATGACCTTCTCATTCTAAGCCAGCGATATGTTTGGAGTAGCTCTGACGTCGTTATAAGATCTAACCAGTATTTTCCCGGTGCTGGCTAAACCCCAAGCATGTGTTTTGTATAAACGAGTTCTTGTTTATTTTATTGTTTATAGAATGGCTTTGATTCAATCGACAAGGTATGACAAAATACAAGTAAATATACATAACATGCACTCTGCAAGGGAAATTAATGAACACAGTAATTAGTATGTCTTAACCTATCTATTCTATAATGCACACGTATCACAATTCCTACACGTGGGTCAACCGCACAATATGGTAAGAAATGGTTATACGGATTATATCTCTATGTGGTGCTCATGTGAGCAAAGATACGAATGCAACAGTTATAACGGGCAGCTATGGATTTTGTGGCACTGATTTTCAATTGGTGTTTTACGTAGTACGTATAAAGGAGCACTAATTTCACATGTTCACTTCTGCTTTAATACAAAAATAAAATGTGGAACGTCACAATACCCTTTGAGGCTAAACTCATCTCTGAATACATGTACGCCTATATCGGCAACGTTAAGGCATATAATGATTTTTTTTCTCCTTAAAACACCATACATTTTATTGAAAGTAATCATTTTGTCCATTTGTATGTTTTCAGACTGCGTTCATTGGTAATACATACAAATAGATACAAATAGAACAAGATCTTATTTATATTTGAATATCATCCTTGATTCTACGGTATCGGTACTCATTTGAGCAACTCTTTGAAAAAGTAGCCGTAGCAATCTTCAAGCGTTAATTATTGGCCTTTCTAAAACATAACATTTTGTTTCTTTTCAGCTGACAGAAACTAACTTTGATGAGGAATCACACATTAATGGTGGGGAGCATATAATGAATCATCTACCAAACACAACACGGAATCGTCTTCCACCATTGCTGAAAACTAACAGTAATTCCCAGGACGAAACGATGCAGATATACATGCAGGAACAAACTGCTACACTTAATAATATAATGCATCATTTTAAGGACACTAACCATAGCGAAGAAACGAGAGAAGATTGGCAAAAACTGGCTCGTGTTTTAGACAGGGTGTTTCTTTGTCTTTACGTACTGTGTTTTGTGACCGTCACCTTAGTATTTATTTTACAGTTAAAGTTACACGACACGTAATGTACGACCCTCGATTTATCTCGAAGTTGCGTTATGTCGAAGTAATTGTCTCGATCCTGAAAAAAATCGAGTTAACAAGAGACTAAGAGTGGATTCTAGTTTACATGTATTCGCTTTGGTGGTATGGACTACTTTGGTGCGTTTTGATAAAGAAAACGTGTTTGCAGTCACCAAAGCTACGACCATGCAATGGTCATGTGGAGACGTAATGTACCTCCCAATATGTTAGTGACCACAGAAATTAAGCGACCTGTACTAATCCCGACTTTTTTGCATTTAATAACTTTGTGTGATAAGTTTAGTTCGACCTCAATTATAAGACCGCATTTGAGACCATCGAAAGCTTTCTCGTGATGGGGTTGGTCTTATTACCAAGGTTAGAAACAAAATAAATGTCGTGGGAATGGACCTGAAGAGTGTGATCTTTATTTTGAGATGGTCTTATTATTGAGGTAGCCATCAGACAACATTTTACTGTAACTGCTTTAAGCAGTATTATTTACTCTTAATATACTAGTATCCATAAATTACTGCTTTAAGCAGGTCAGACTGTATTGTACAGTTAACAGTTTATTGGTATATTCGGCATGTGAAATGCCTTTGATCATTGTATATGTATACCTATGTTTTATGAATATAGTGCATGTTTGTAGAGTGTGAACATTTAGAATTCCCTAGGAATAGTCTTTCAAAAGTCACCTGTAAATTATGTAGCATGGAAATTGAGAGTAAACTAACTGAATAGAGGCATATTCAAGATATGTGTGGTTCACCTCGCATAGCCATGGAATTGTTGTATTATCAGTGCGAAATACATGTATCCATCTTTTAAAATGCAAAAGTGTGACACCAGGATACAAAACATGCCTTCAATACAACCAGACATTGAATGCAAATTATAGTTGTACAAGTGTTAGTGATTTGACAAGAGATACCCCAGTGAGTAAAGTTTAGAAAATTGATTAAAGGATTTCGTCTAAAAGTTTCATATGTTCTGATTTTAAGACGACGGTGCTTGTGTTAACAGATTCCAGCACAGTGTGTTCATAGAAATGAGAAGTGTGATTACAATGTATGAATTTGTTAATGGCCTATATGTAGAATTATGACACTGCTTAGGCATTTAGTACTTTTATACAGACTATTAGTATGACATGACTTTAAAAACAACTGGAAATTGGATTGGTTTAAAGTTTCCATTGTTATGGATACGAAGCAAAGGATTTTAAATGTCTTGTAATAAAATTTCTCATAATGAAACTCATGAGAGTTTAAGGTAGTTCTTACAATATCATTTTCTTATCATGTTGATTAATATCTAACTAACCTAATGTTTGTTACCAAATGGCATCAAAGTATTCATGTAGATGTCATAATGTCATGTTATTCACCTTTGATATACAAGCTCATTTTTATACCAAGGGAGGTAATCCGGAGATATTGCTGGTTTTATCCTATGAATTTCCAGACCATTTGAGTTTGTCATTTATAAAATGACGCTAAATTTTATTAGTTATTATCATGCATTCAACAGTATTTTTGTGTGTTTTAGAGTATCTCGTTAGATTCTTATATAAGTATGTTATATGCACCAACAGGAGATTCGGTAGATTCCTTGCTTGCTTTGTATAACAGAGCACACGGTATGTTGTTGTTGTTAGGATGTATGGTATAGATTCTGCTACAACGCTTCTCAGTGTTGTCAGAGAATTGCACTGTCTTTATATAGAAAACTGATGTAATAGCAACAAGAGGGTGTCAACAGGGCCAAATTTAAGATCACGAAAATCATGCTTGCCAAATAAGAGGCCTTTAACCACATTGTTTCCATATTTTACTCAAGTTTTTTTATGCAGAAATTTCGTCAAACAGACCAAATTGACCATAACGTTGCCATTTCTCAAGATATTGTCTTCAAATAACTTTTATTATGGTCAGGAGTCACGCCTCTTTCCGAATGTGCAAATCGGGAATTCCGAATTAATCAGTAAGATTGACACCCCTGAGCACTCAGACAGATCTCAGGAAACATGACATCCACAGTTCGGTCCGTGAGTGACATCAGTTTTCAGTTCTGGCTGAGCCATAATTATGAAAACAGAACAATTTTCTGAGGGAACTGAGAAATGTTGTATCAGGATATATACTGTTTGAACTGTGTTGTTTCATGTTATTTATGCTATTGAATAGAACATTTCAATAAATCAGTCATATGTAAAATTGCTGAAAGTGAAAATAGCATTAAATGTTAAAAATACCATCTAGCTCTAGTCTTTGTCAAATCATTACTCTGTATCAGGACTTTCTGTCTTGAAATATGCCGATTTTCCTGCGTTACCCAATTTTTCTGTTTGTTCTTTATTTTTCCGCGCTAACTGGAGACCGATATGGGTGATAGTCCCAAAAGGTTATTAATAGTGCATGATGCAGATGCTACTTGAGCTCAAATTCATTTTTCTAAACGATGTAAAGCATCAAACACATGATATGGGGTCAAGTGTGGCGACTTGCTGCTGATGGAAGTCATTGGCGTTCCTTGGTGATGGCCTTCTAGGGGCAAACCAGCCCCAAGAGGATTAGGTAGGTAGGTGGCATAAAATCCACATGCTATAAATCAGCAGTCAGTAGGTCTTACAACTAGAGCACTTGTCCATCTTTGAAGTAATCTATGCTTGGATCAATCAGATTTGATATAGGTGAAACACCTGGTTTTATAGTAGGCAAAAACTACATACCAACAGCACAGTATGGTACAACCTCTCTAGAGAGGGCCCCTGACGAGAACATCTTCATAAGTTCCCCCATGTCATTGATTACCAGAATTTCAATCTCTGTTTCATAAAAACCTCTGAACAATGACTTAATATTTGCTCTCCCAAAGGGTGTTGCTCTACAGAGGTTGTACGGTATGCAACATATAATTAACAAATCTAACAAACCATAAACACAATTGAAATATAAACGAAGTATTTAATGCAAAAAGTAACAGGAAATAACAGAAATAATGAAAAACAAAATCTATATCAACATGTAATATCAACAAGGAATTTAAAGAACACTCGTAAAAACAAATTTTGACGTACATGTTTGGTATCAATAATACCTTGGTCCCACTGAGCATTTTTGCCTCGGCGATGTTCTCCCGTCGATTGCGAGACCATTGCTGATGCAAAAAATGTTTAGTGGGACCAAGGCTTAAATATGGAATGAATATTATTCAGGTAGTACGTACATTTATCTGCTAGACACACCACTAGTTTTGCCCAAGTTAATAAGTGTCAGGTTACAATCATGTGAATATTTCGTACAAACAATTTCCCACAACAAAACAAATGATACATATGCTTGTGGTTCATCGCAACAAAGCAGTCTTCCTATACAAGTTTAAGTTAATTTAAGAGTAGGTGGACACTATCGCATTCAACTTAACTCATTGTATCTGACTTTTTACAACAATTGGCTTCAACTATTGCCATGAAATCCTGTTTGAAATGACAGTGTGTGTGTACTTTTTGAATTCTCTGAATACTGTACATGTACTTGGAATCTTTGTTTACTTTTGATAATTAAGCTGAGTGTATGTATAATGTTAAATGCCACACAAGCATTTAGTTATGATTTTAAGAATCATATTTGTATGATGGGTCATTCCTCTTTCAGCACAGGCCGATACAAGGAGCCATTTAATATGTTGTTTACACCTGTTTCTTGTAATGATAAAGCCAGGCTGATACAAGGTATCATTAATATGTTGATGTACCCATGTGTTTCTTGCAAAGACAAAGCCTTAATTATATTCAAAGAAATCATCGCAAGATTATTGATATTCTGAATCCATTCGCACCTAGCTGAGTACTTGAAACCATCAAGGAAATAAATACAAGAGTAAAACAAGAGGGCCCAAAGGGCCCTGGGTCGCTCACCTGTTTGGCCTAGTGACCTAGATTTTGGCCCAAATGACACAGTATCTAACTTGACCTAGATTTTATAGAGATAAACATTGTGACCAAGTTTCATAAAGATAGAGTCCAAATTGTGACCTCTAGTGTGTTCACAAGATTTTTCAATGATTTGGCCTCGTGACCTAGTTTTTGACCCCAGATGACCCAATATCGAACTTGACCTAAATTTTATAATGATGATCATTGTGATCAAGTTTCATAAAGATAAGGTGAAAATTGTGACCTCTAGTGTGTTCACAAGCTTTTTCAATGATTTGGCCTCGTGACCTAGTTTTTGACTCCGGATGACCCAATATCGAACTTGACCAAAATTTTATAGTGATGATCAGTGTGATCAAGTTTCATAAAAATTAGGCTCAAATTGTGACCTCTAGTGTGTTCACAAGCTTTTTCAATGATTTGGCTTTAAAGGCTTGTGACCTAGTTTTTGACCCCAGATGACCCAATATCGAATTTGACGTAGATTTTATAGAGATGATCATTGTGATCAATTTTCATAAAGATTAGTCTCAAATTGTGACCTCTAGTGTGTTCACAAGCTTTTTCAATGATTTGGCCTTGTGACCTAGTTTTTGACCCCAGATGACCCAATATCGAACTTGACCTAGATTTTATAGAGATGGTCATTGTGATCAATTTTCATAAAGATAAGTCACAAATTGTGACCTCATGTGTTCACAAGGTTTTTCAATGATTTGGCCTAGTGACCTAGTTTTTGACCCCAGATGACCCAATATCGAACTTGACCTAGATTTTACAGAGATGATCATTGTGATCAAGTTTCATAAAGATTAGGCTCAAATTGTGACCTCTAATGTGTTCACAAGGTTTTCCTTTGATTTGACCTAGTGACCTAGTTTTTGACCCCAGATGACCCAATATCGAACTTGACCTAGATTTTATGGAGATGATCATTGTGATCAAGTTTCATAAAAATTAGGCTCAAATTGTGACCTCTAATGTGTTCACAAGGTTTTCCTTTGATTTGACCTAGTGACCTAGTTTTTGACCCCAGATGACCCAATATCGAACTTGACCTAGATTTTATGGAGATGATCATTGTGATCAAGTTTCATAAAGGTTAAGTGAAAACTGTGACCTCTAGAGTGCTTACAAGGTTTTTCTTTGATTTGACCTAGTGACCTAGTTTTTGACCCCAGATGACCCAATATCGAACTTGACCTAGATTTTATAGAGACAAACACTGTGATCATTAAGTTTCATTAAGATTAAATGAAAACTGTGACCTCTACAGTGCTTACAAGTCAAAATGTTGACGACGTACGACGTACGACGGACATTGGGCGATCACAATAGCTCACCTTGAGCACTTCGTTCTCAGGTGAGCTAAAAATCATATTATAACAAAGATTTTTTGTGTTTCTGTTAAGGTGTTTCTGTTAAGGTGAATATTATAAAAATATGAGTAATAACTCGTTCTTCAAACACAAATATTGATGACAGTTTTGCCTTCAGGCTTCACCCCTCTTGTTTTAACAATTGAAACAAGTTACCACTAGACATCCAGTCAGTTGATGCCCTCAAGGAACGATTGGCCAAACACTGTTTCTAATCTCATAAATAGCCTTGTTTTTAACTGTTTCTTATTTCATATGTTTATCTTTATTTCTATACTTGTTTTTCTTTTTGCACAAACACTGACAAAATCCTCAACCTGTTGATGGTGGCCAGAAAGTGGAAGAAGAAGAATTTGGCATATTTCATAGTACAAGTAATAAGTTATGTGCATTTTGTCATACCATTATTCTCAACTTTTCCAACATGTACAGGTGTTTAACATACCAGATAGAAGCAATGTGATATAAAATGAGTTGACATGTTTACATACCACAAGCTAGTAAGATTGATTTTTGCGATACTCAAATCTTGAAATAATCAAACATGTGTGTTTACATTACTTGTATGCTCATATAAATAATCACACATGATCATTCTTCAATACTTCAGCACTTTCAAACTGTCTCAACTGTATCCAAAGTTTATGTCTAACAAGACACAGCCAAACCTGTGTTTATAGTCAACTTGAAGTTGTTGCTCAACCAAGTGTATGTACAGCCAAACCTGCATTAAAGAACAACTGCAATCAACAAACACTACTACAAAACCTGTCTTCAAAGTCAACCAATTTTTATATTCTATCAATCACTCGTCAATGATATTTAACCTGTAACCTGTCTATAAAGACCCCCTTTTTGCAGTTTCCATGGGAGGACTGTACAGAGTGATTTGACTGTTAGTAAACATGTTTTCATCAAAACAATCAGACAAGGAGTTGTTCTTTACAAAACACCACCAAACTTGAAACTTTGTTCCAGTAAAGAAGACTGCTTGACCAACTTCTAGTTTTTCTTTAGAAATTTTGAAAAACCTGATAGCCTAAAAAATCTATAATTTCTTTAGGGTAAATATGATATGTGAAAAGACTGTTCGGGCATATGCCTGAAAATGTTCACTCATGTAAAATAACTAATGTACCTTTGGAGATGCTTGCGACAAAAAATGCTGATGCCATCGGAAACATGTATTTTAAACCAATCTTGCATTTCAGAAGAAAGAACACCTATAACTTTGTAACAGAATTTTTAATTTTCAATGAATCAAAACAAATTTTAAGTAAGTATCTATGACAATGATGCAAACAGATCTTGGAACATGACTAATTAATCAATACTATCAAACAATACAATGAACAGCAGAACAAACATTAAACAGAGTAAAGTAAATAAATACTCACAACAGACATATAAATACACATAGCACATTTTCAACTTTTTAAGAATTAACATGCTAGACTAGTACAGACATAGTCAAATCAATAAGTTTGAATGCAATTCAATGAAGTCATTGTTACTATAGTAATCTTTAACAGGTCATAGCAAAACTCGATGGATCAGTGCAAAACTATGGAAACTACATCAATTTATAGAGGTACATTCCATAGTTTTGCACTGAGCCCTCGAACTGCTTAAATGCCTTTCTTCTCAAATTGCAAATACATTGTCAAAATTTAAAATTTTGGTTCTTTAGCAATTGAGGTCAGCTTGAAACCTGAATAATTGAATAGATGTGATCTATGTAGAAGAGCTATACTGTACTTGTCTGTTCAAGAAATATGTTAAACATCTTATTATGACTATCGGGCCCCGATCTCCCGAAGCATCTTGGACAGAAATCTTAACTCAAATTCAGATTTTGCCAAAATCAAAGCCTGAATTTGAGATAAATCTGAAGGTTGAAAATTTACTGTTATTTACTTGGAACATGGTTTGCTGTTATTGATGCTAATTTTGAGTCAAACTCCCATGGAAAGTATCCAAACAGCACATGGCAATATTAGAGATGAGATTTGGCTCTGAATGAGATTTTTCGCAAGATCGGGTCCATATGAAAAATTTTAAGTTAAAACGCTACATTAGATTATGAACTAGAACATGAAGGAATCCATATAATAATAACGAAACATACGAACAACGAGTCAGTATGACATTAATACAAAGAACTTATCAATACACACACATATTTTCCATTTTATAAAGCTAATGCAATGAGCGCATGAGAAATATTTCAACAATTCAAACAGGAAGGGTACATAATTCAAGCTTCACTAACACATAAAACGGCATGAAAAAATGAAGACATATACAGTTGACACCCGTTGTGTCGACATCGCTTGTATCGACACTCCGGTTTAGTCGACATACTTTAAAATCCCCGATTTTGGTCACTCTATGTTCTATATAAAAACTGATGTTTGACTCGACATGCCTATGTCGACACTCCGGTTATATCGACACGACTTTTCTGGCCAAAATGATATTTTCGCACCTTATTGTCATTGTTTGTGTCGACATCAAGTCAAAGTGATTGAAATAGAAAAGTTGTCAATTGACCGTGAAAATATTTCTGCCTCGACCCATTGTTTGACAATTAAATTGTTCACACTGAAATTGAATGGTGTTAAATCGAAGTTTGAAAACAACTTGATACCTGTCTCAGCGCATAAATTAAATAATTATTTAATCAACAGTTTTGTGTTTTCAGTAAAATCAGGGGAAAAGAAACACAAATACACCACAAGTCCAAGAATTTAAATCAATTATATGTATAAAATATCACGAATGAATAAGGTGTACAATAAACAATAATAAAAAATACGACTAGTTAATATTGCAACACCGCTATAACAGCGAAACGAAAGTTCAATGTCGAATCATAATACACGTACATACAATGCTTATACACTTGTATATAAGGTAGGAAAACTTGTCAGTATTGTTGGATCCGGATGTGTCGACCTCCGGATATGTCGACACAACTTTGACGGTCCCAAAAATGTCGACATAACGAGTGTCGACTGTATATGACAACCAGGTTTATCAAACGTGGGTTATAAAACTGCTGAAACTGGCTCCAAAAACCCTAATAACTCCAGAAATGGAATTTCAAAACACTGATTACTATAAACAATCCTTCAATGTTTCTAGACTATTTTTAGTTAAAAGACATTTGTGATACACAAAGTCTAAGTGCTGAACAGTGACATCCAAATATTTGCCAGTCAAGTTCATCGATATAACACATGTAACCAAGTGGTTACAAAATAATAAAATTATGCATAAAAGCTAAAATTACATACATAGAGCTATCCCATCTCCCTAACTACGATAAAAATTAGTCTACATAACAATACATACAGATTTAAAAGAACAAGTAGCTAATGAGCCAACAGCATCATATAACATTACAGACTAATAGTATTAAATACACTAGTAATAACACAAGTATACTTAATTCTGATGATATTATAAACTTTGAAATTCAAAACAAATTTAATAATATCGAAGCACCAAAAACATGGTTAAATATTTGAACACTTTATATTAATCTTAATTTGGAGTATTATGGAAGCAATTAAGTGATTTTTGAGGATTAGTATCCAACCATCATGGTAGGTAAAATGAAAAGCTGTATCAAGGGCCAGATGTTATAATTTTGTAAAAGACATTCAAGGGATTTGCAGAAGTTAATTTTGAGACATGGGGCAGAAATTTACCAATAATAGAATTTGTACCATTCTTTGTATATGGGCATAGTATTATGTTAGAAACAAAATTGTGCAAAATAAATCATAAATCAACATGACTATTTAGTTGTTATCTGCCCTTAAATATGCAATTTGAAGAAAACACTAGTTTCAAGGGCAGATAACTTGAAAATAAACACATTGTCCAACAATTTTGTTTGCATCAGCTATGATAAATTAGAGGTTAACAAGCTTATTCAGAAGTTATTTCCCCTTAAATATGCAAATTTGAAGAAGAAAACACTAGTTTCAAGGGCAGATAACTCCTAAACGAGCAGTTTCCTTCAATTATTTTTGGATCATCTAAAATAAATCAAAGGTCAAGATGCCTATTGAAATAGTTGTCAGCCCTTAAATGTGCAAATTTTAAGAAAACACTAGTTTCAAGGGCAGATAACTCCGAAACAAGCAGTTTCCAAAATCTTAAATAAATCATAGGCTGACGTGCCTATTAAGTAGCTTTCTGCCCTTAAATATGCAAATTTGAAGAAAACACTAGTTTCAAGGGCAGATAACTCTAAAACAAGCAGTGTCCAGTAATTTTGTTTATATGATTATATTTTTCATACAATACAGTGGCCACACAAAGTACTATAAAATTTCTATCATTAGGAAATTCATCTCTCGTAAAAGAAACTCCTGCGAATGCCTCAATCGGAATAAACGCATCATAATAATGTCAGTATAGAGTATTATATATGTTACATAGGACAAAACAAGTGAATTATACCAACAAACAGTACAAATTTAGAGCAATGTCATTGCAGGAATATGTAATGGTATACTACAGTCCCAACTCCCATCCACGATGAGTGTGGCATAATAATTTTAGCACATAAAACACGACACAATGTTATACATACTACAAACTATACATTTGGTGGAAAGTGACTTTCAAACATTACATTCTAAACAATTAAAACATTACATACAAAGAAGCATAGAACTTTAAAGCTGGTCAAATCAATAAGGCAAACTTAAGTAGAAAACTAGACACACATTTCTGACCGTGTCCATACCTTTAAAATACTGTAGTTCCTAACAATACATGGTACTAACCTACTGTTTGATAGATAGCATACAGAATTCAGCTCGGATCTACAGACATTTTATACTAGTACAGACCAGTAATAGTTCAGTGTGTACCCTTTGAAAGTAGGCAATTTATGCATAGAGCTGGTCTGAAGTCAAGACTATAGTTTGGTCATACAAAATAATACTGATAAGTATTTTAGGCCTTAAAATCATTAAATACTATAATAACTCACTGTTCAATTCACTAAAATCATACTGATGTTTGGTTTGGTCATAATAAACTGTGCAAGACACACTGTCTTAAACTTGAGTCCACAGATACCATGAAACTCAATTGCAGTTACTTGAAAATAGAAACACATGAATTCTGCAACAACCAGGTTTTCAAACAAGGGACACAACTGTTGCTTTAACTTGTTTCCAAACAAAAAACAAAACGACCAAGGTTCTTGTTTTCACCTACTCATGTACATTCATGTACAGGCTTGTAACCATATTTTAGGAGATACACTCAAAACCTGCCTTTTGAGTTCACCAATTGTATAACCCGAGACGAAAAATCTTGTTAACATTAAACAATTCAGCAAGTTAACTGTTAAGAATGGTAGTTAAGACAGGTCTCTATACAGAGCAAGACAAACATACTTGATGCTGAGCTGACAGAAATAACATACAATGTTTTTGTTTAACCAGTTCAAATGCAATTTCTGAACATGTTTTCAATTAGACACATGCCTGATTCACCTTACTGGTTTCCTTTAACAGTTAACTGTATCCAAACCAGTACTAACTTAATCCTTCCTGGATAGCATGGACAGCAGCGCAGCTTCACATGTCAACAATGGTATCACATTCCCATGGAAGGGTATGCTGCAACCCAGAATCAAATTATGATCTGCAAGGTGACAATCAAGCATTCTAACTAGTGACCTAACATAGTGAGCTAAGACCATACAAATATTTCAAACATTTTTTATGAATAACTCTTTGTCTTGAATCTGACTACATCAATGGATATTAACAAAAGTTAATTGCAAAAGATATTTATGCAGTTTGGCAGAGATTCATCAGTAATTATACATCATACACTCATTCATAATCTTAAAGCAATTTTTATAATAAACAGGAAAATTCTAGCACTAAGTAGACAAACATTTAAATAAGTTCAACACACTATTTCTTCTTTTTCTTGTCATTCTTTTCATCAACTATCAACTTTTTCAATGTAGGCTGAAACAGAAAGAGTACATATTTTTGGAATCTCGATACCAAAATTTGAAATAAACAGAAAGGGTTTTGTGAAGATTCATTGAGAACCGACCAGTGGTTACAGAGAATTGACAAATTTCGTCAATGAAAAAGTGACCATCAGACCTCAAGCATATCTCCAATACAGTCTGAAATATGTTGTAATCTGTGGATATAATTAAAACTTTTACTCAGATAATGGTATTAAATATAAATATTCATTCTCACACTGTATTTTACTCCATGCAAGCGTATAGGACTGTTTCGTGATTAAATTTCAAGTTTATGACGTTTAAACTCGTACTACTTTTAGCAGTTGAATTACCTCCCATGTATAATTATAAAAATTTGAACTAAGCAACCAACTGTCTTATGCAGTCAACTAGGTAAAATCCCTGTCAGCAATTTAAGGCCCCTACTGGTTTACATCTGGAGGTTTGCCCTCTTATCAATAAAATCAGCATCCTGTCATAGCTCAAACAGATTTCAAACTATGTTTATGAAACTTGGTATGTGGATAGTAACCCATAGGGAGATTATGCACGTCTTAATTTGTTTTTGATTCAGACAAAAATTAAGGTTTTCGTGGCAACAGAAACACTGAAAACCAGGTACGGGACTTCCGTGTTGCAAAGAATTCCTAACTACTAGTTACTTTAAACATGATGGTATTAGATAATTACCACTTCTTTAATTAATGCAGCCACATATGATGGATGCTTTAAAACACTACTTAGAACTGGACACAGTCTATGTGTGATTTACCATGTTGCTTTTTTAAACCATTTTGATGACTATCCTAATAAAACAACACCTTAGATAATACACTTACTTTGAGTATTGTAAAGGAACATGTCAAGTCTTCACCTACAATCATAGTGGCTGCTGCGTTATCAAATTCTCCGCAGTAGTTTGGAGCACCAAACAATGTTACAAGCTGAAATTGGAACACACATTAAAACATGTTAACAGTATGTTATATAAAAGTAAGTAACGAACAACCCTAGTTGTGTAAAACAAGGGTAAGTATGGTAATTATACAACTGACAGCATTTTATCAAAATTTACCCTTTAAATTATATGCATGCATTATGTATTACTGAATCAAAGTCACTCAGTTGAAACATATTTTAAGAACTCAAGCTTTTTATGCATGGGTTTCAAGTAATCTAGGGTAATTCATTAATACTAATGAGCTTTGTACCTGAATAGTCTAGAATACTTCATATATTGCAAACTATGAGAGTTAAATCCTAAGTTTTTCCTCTTAAATAAAATAAGCATAGTAGAAATAATCAGTACCTGTCTCTTTTGAAAAAATTGATAACCATCTTCTATCACCTGCAATACATAACATTAACTTAAGAAAGTATGGTTCGAGCAATATAAAAGATCAAACTTGGAATATCAGGGTAGTTATAGACATTGTTATAATAGATGATTTCCTTTGTTTGGCTTAAACAAATATAATGGCATAATGAAACTAGAGCTATCACAGGAGTGATGAATCATACCCTGCAGCACCGCCTTGACACAGGAATATTATTTAAAATCATAGTCTAAACAACACATTTGATGGAAATCTGCTGCTAAATGACAAAGTTACAGAGCGGACACGATTTGCATGACTATATAACCTTTGACCTGTAAGTGTGACCTTGACCTTTGAGGTAGGGACCTGGGTCTTGCGCATGACACACCGTCTTGATGTGAACATTTGTACCAAGCAATTTTAAAATCCAGTAAGAAATGACAAAGTTACAGAGCGGACACGATGCTAACATACTGACAGACCAACAGACCGACAGACCAACATGGTGACTCCAGTATACCCCCTTCAAACTTTGTTTGCGGGGGGTATAATAAACCAATCTAACTCTTAATATAGAACTAGATCTCTATTTCCAAAATGCACAAGTTTGCCACGGAATTTCTATAAAACTCTATAAAGTATGACAATATAACCACTAAACAAGGAATGTAATTATTTAAACCTTTCAGTCAAGGATAACCATGAAAGTGCAAGCATTTATTTCCAATGGGGTCCTGTGTTTTGCTGAAGGGACAGCAGGTGGAAGAGACAGAAATGTGATACAAGGTATCCAGGTGCAATGCCCAAGCTCTTTCCGAAGGGATACCTTGGTTCTTTAACTTGCCTGATGTATAGCACCGATACACGCAAGACTACCTCTGAGTTGCTAACCAGTCCACCTCTAGTTGGGTGGGAAACACACAAATTATATTTGTCAACAGAACTTCAGTCATAGAAAGACTATCTTATCAACATGATACTTGTGAAACAGAACTACCCTAGAACTAGCTATACTGTGTGTAGAGCACGAAATGGTGCAGTCTGTTATTGAAGCACAGACATTTTGCAGTCCAAATGGACGACCTACCACTAGGCTATCGAGATGTCCACCACATTGACAAAGCAGTAGCAGTATTCATAAATAAATCAGTAAGAAAGAAATCTGGACAAACCTGGTGAGCTCTAACAATGAGACTGAGATCATGTTTTTTAGTGAAATCCTTCACAATATCACCACCAAATGTGAATGATACACCCCGATCATTCTCTCCCCATCCAGTAATATCCTGAAATACATAGTGACATATAGTACACAATATCACCACCAAATGTGAATGATACACCTCGATCATTCTCTCCCCATCCAGTAATATCCTGAAATACATAGTGACATATAGTACACAATATCACCACCAAATGTGAATGATACACCCCAATCATTCTCTCCCCATCCAGTTATATCCTGAAATACATAGTGACATATAGTACACAATATCACCACCAAATGTGAATGATACACCCCGATCATTCTCTCCCCATCCAGTAATATCCTAAAATACATAGTGACATATAGTACACAATATCACCATCAAATGTAAATGATACACCCCGATCATTCTCTCCCCATCCAGTAATATCCTGAAATACATAGTGACAAACAGTGCACAATATCACCACCAAATGTGAATGATACACCCCGATCATTCTCTCCCCATCCAGTAATATCCTGAAATACATAGTGACATATAGTACACAATATCACCACCAAATGTGAATGATACACCCCGATCATTCTCTCCCCATCCAGTAATATCCTGAAATACATAGTGACATATAGTACACAATATCACCACCAAATGTGAATGATACACCCCGATCATTCTCTCCCCATCCAGTAATATCCTGAAATACATAGTGACATATAGTACACAATATCACCACCAAATGTGAATGATACACCCCGATCATTCTCTCCCCATCCAGTAATATCCTGAAATACATAGTGACATATAGTACACAATATCACCACCAAATGTGAATGATACACCCCAATCATTCTCTCCCCATCCAGTTATATCCTGAAATACATAGTGACATATAGTACACAATATCACCACCGAATGTGAATGATACACCTCGATCATTCTCTCCCCATCCAGTAATATCCTGAAATACATAGTGACATATAGTACACAATATCACCACCGAATGTGAATGATACACCTCGATCATTCTCTCCCCATCCAGTAATATCCTGAAATACATAGTGACATATAGTACACAATATCACCACCAAATGTGAATGATACACCTCGATCATTCTCTCCCCATCCAGTAATATCCTGAAATACATAGTGACATATAGTACACAATATCACCACCAAATGTGAATGATACACCTCGATCATTCTCTCCCCATCCAGTAATATCCTGAAATACATAGTGACATATAGTACACAATATCACCACCGAATGTGAATGATACGCCTCGATCATTCTCTCCCCATCCAGTAATATCCTGAAATACATAGTGACATATAGTACACAATATCACCACCGAATGTGAATGATACGCCTCGATCATTCTCTCCCCATCCAGTAATATCCTGAAATACATAGTGACATATAGTACACAATATCACCACCGAATGTGAACGATACGCCCCGATCATTCTCTCCCCATCCAGTAATATCCTGAAATACATAGTGACATATAGTACACAATATCACCACCAAATGTGAACGATACGCCTCGATCATTCTCTCCCCATCCAGTAATATCCTGAAATACATAGTGACATATAGTACACAATATCACCACCAAATGTGAATGATACACCTCAATCATTCTCTCCCCATCCAGTAATATCCTGAAATACATAGTGACATACAGTGCACAATATCACCACTAAATGTGAACGATACGCCTCGATCATTCTCCCCCATCAAGTAATATCCTGAAATACATAGTGACAAACAGTGCACAATATCACCACCAAATGTGAATGATACACCTCGATCATTCTCTCCCCATCCAGTTATATCCTGAAATACATAGTGACATATTACACACCACACTCTGCAGAATGCAATATCAGCACTCATTTATATGAAGTGTTCAGTTCTGATCAGTCATACCAAGTTTCATTGAAATCTGACCAATGGTTACAGAGAAATAGTGCAAACAAAATTTGTACGGTCCAACCAACCAACAAAGCAACCAAAAGCATGACTCCTATATAGCCCCCATATACTTAATATTATTATTATTGTACTAATGATTAATCTGTGTTCTGTTTCAATACTGCAAAATGTTTAAGCAATCCCTATTCTGTCCCAATATCGCAAAAGTTTGAAACGAAGAATCAGACATAGGTGCTATCGATCATTGTGAAGCCACATTTATTGTCACACCACATACACACTGGTTGTTATTGGATTTAGAGAAGTTTCTATAAAGATATGTCAACCATACCTCATCTGGATCTGACCAAAGTAGGTCACATAACAATCCCTGGTCAGGTACATCCATTGGTCGCTCCATCTGTCTGATCTAGAAATAATCAATTCATTCAGAAGTTATATAAAACCAAAAAATATACTTTCGCAATGTTACATTGACTCGAGAATATTAGTTGAAATAAGAAGTCAAACAAGTTCAGGCCTGTGACTGAGTGCAGCAAGAATACAAAAGCTTGAAATCAATACCCCACCACATTGCAAAAACATCATTTTTGAGTAGGTCAGACTAAGTCTGAACCATTTTGTTTAAAAGATTTAAAGACATAAAGGAGAAAATCAGCCAAAAGAAGCAAAAATCACAGGCCAGAAATTTTAATGGAAATCTGCCAATTGAATTAATACCAAGAGGGTTTAAATTACTCACATTAAGAACTACCAGCATTTCATATCTCATGCTGAGAACTGTCATATAAAATTTTGGCAAAGGCTTTGCTGAGCTTTCAATATATATACTATAACACAAGTATGCAAGACTAAAACAAATATTCATTATAGCATAACTTAAATTCTCGCAGAAAATCACATACTAAATTTATAGATGGAGTAAATGAAGTAAAACATAATAATTGCTTTTAACCAAACACTGACCAGTTTCCAATTTAGAAACTGCCCTGACTAGTTATATTCGCTTAAGAGTTTGTCAAAGGTTTGCAATTAAATTCATAAGGAAATGTAATCATGTGCTAATATCAGGAATTCTACAAGAGATATAATGCCCAATCCTGAAAAAGAGATGACTGTTAATTTTTGCTTAAAAGTTCTTTCTTTCTAGTGCAGCCAATCCAGATTTTTTGGAATTTGTATGACTAGGACCCCAGTGGCTATACTTTGTTGAATATTGTCAACTGTTCGATTGTGTCATGCAACAAATTCTCGAGAATCATTAGTAGTATCATGCCATTCAATGCTTAGTAAAACAAAATGCTGAAATATTATGAACCGGGTATAACAAAGCATTTTGTTAACAGTTGTATGAAAAAGCAATTCATGGATATATGCATTTATATTAGGGATGGCAACGAGTACCCGAGTACTCGAATACTCATTCAAACATCCGATTATCGAATAGTAAAATCAGTATTCGAGTACTCGAAAAAAAGTTAATCCTGTGTAATACAGAGGGTGTCCAAGTGTTATCTGGTCAACTAAAATTACAATTAACAATGTGTCATCGATCCTTAATCGACTCCACGATGTCGCTAATTGCAAGCGTAATCAAAACACAGACCTGTCAATCATCGTTTGTTAGTTAGTTTATGACACATAGCTAGGGGATCTGTTGTTGACATCAACCCGAGTACTTGTCATTGATTTTTAATCTGAAGTTATTGTTTATTAGGGGTGACAATCGATTTAGAAATAAAAAAAGATTACTTTAAGTTTAAATCGTTATCGGCGTATATGAACGAACGATTACTCTGTGAATTAGTCACGCTTTGTAATTATTATGACCTCACCGGTTGATAAGAGTAGTTCCCCTTAGTTGTTTATTTGTTTTCATTTGATTTTCTAGCGTTATTGATTAAAAGTTCTATTGATTTCACACTGTATTGGTTTTTTTGTTACACGTTTTTATTATTGTTATTGTTTATTAGTTCTTCTGTCGATCTAGATTTGATCAATGTATGCTGATGACACTCAATGCTACCTAGTCATCAAGTCGAAAGACAGTTGGTCCATTGTAGTACCTCAACTTGAAGCCTGTCTGTCAGACATCAGTTCATGGATGCGTTTGAACATGCTAAAGATAAACCAGGATAAAACAGAACTCACCATTTTTGCACCGAAACATCATGTCAAGGATCTTTCTGAATGCAAACTACAATTCGATGGAACAATTGTGCATGAATCAGCATTTGTGAAAAATTTAGGTGCCTTCTTTGATAAAACTCTAACCATGGACAAACAAGCTAATGCAATATCCAAATCTTTTTTTTTTTCATCTGCGTAACATGGACGGATTAGACCATTCATCACCGTAAATGCCTGTAAAACACTTGTGAACTCTCTTGTGACTTCGCGACTGGACTATGCAAATGTTTTGTTATCTGGTGCCAACAGCAAGGTGATAAGTAAACTGCAATGCATCCAGAATACTGCAGCTCGTTTGATCACACAAAGAAAAAAGCGTGAGCACATAACTCCAATACTCCATACACTACACTGGCTTCCTGTTCCATATAGAGTACAGTACAAGATCATTCTATACGCTATATAAAATTAAAATCCGATATGACCATGCTCCTGTCTACATGAATGAGTTTACTAGAGAATACCAGCCAACCAGGTCTTTAAGATCAGACACTATGCTATTAAACATTCCTAAAGTTAGAACCAAGAATTACAGTGAAAAGCGGTTCGACAAATGTGCTGCCACCTTATGGAACGGTCTTCCTGTCGAAATCAGGCGCATTGACTCTCTGACAGTCTTCAAAAAGACTTTAAAAACACATCTGTTTAAAAGTGCATATCAGTGAATCAAGTGAGATTGTTTTAGACTTTTAATGAACTGTCAACTAGCTGACTTTCGCGTGTTAAGCGCTTTAGAGACTTGTTATATAAAGCGCTACATAAATATTTTCAACTATTCAACTATCAACAACTGAACAAAACGGACAGGCAAATGCGCTGTTTTATTTGAAGTTGAACACGCACGTTTGCAACTTACAACTTTTCTATTTCCCAAATATCATGGACATTTATTGCTTTCCGAGTACCGAGTACTCGATCGGAAGAATGACCAAGTACTCGAGTACCGATTTTAGTACTCGTTGCCATCCCTAATTTATATCATATATCTCCTGTGAGAATACTATGTGCAAGTTGATTAATACCTCTTACAAGGAAGGTTGAGCACATGAGATTATTAAGAGTTCTTTCCCTTTGCTTCTATTCTAACTAAGAAGCACAACGATTATTGCAATTGCAAGGACTTCCTCAGTGACATTTGGCATTTTTTCGAAGCAGCACTTAATTTTAGTACTTTTCAAGATTGAAACCAAATTAATGGTCTTTTCAAGGCCTATGCAAACTTTGCTATTTGAACTTAGTTTACATATACTACAGAAGAATCAAGTAAACAAAGGGAGAGAACTAGTTTCAAACATCAGTTGATAAGAAGCAGTGATGTGAATTTCTTCTATAAAATACTCAAAATCAGCAATTAACAGATAACAGTGCAACCGATTACTTTGTTAATTCCTCATATTCTGCAGGGTTGAAATACTTCCAATGGAAATCAAGAGTGAAGCTGCATTCCAGAAACCATTAGAAATGATGCAAATAATATAGGGCAAGTTTGTAAAATGCATATCCTACCGATAACACTGGGAATCATGGTGCACAATCATGTGACTTACAAAGCTATTTATAATATTTCAAATCCAGCCACATATTTGTGAGTCTCCTATAGTTTTGATGATTACTTTGACCCAGCATTGCGGTTTAAGACAGTAATCAGAAAAATTGCGTTCAATAAACACTGTATTGAAAGCTTACTTTGGAATATGCCCCAGTGGAAGCCTTGTCCAAAAAAAACAAGCTAAGTCAATCAGGGTTAATAAGGCATAAAATCATAACATTTTTCAAAATCAAAATAGTTTACATAATTTGTGAGAGTGTCAGGAGTCCCATGATTGTGTACCTTGAGAACTTAGTTGGAGATTGTCAGTATTGTGCATATATATAAACTTATATTACCTTTGTTCAGCCCTTAAAACATCAAATACAGTACATAAAGTTTAAATCAATATTTCCTTCAACCATTGTTGACTTCCTAAAATCTTTCAGTTGAAAATATCTTGATCAAATTAGAAGCTAATTCTTTGCCTACTATAAGCATAATTTTAAACAATTTATATTTCCTGTCTTTTTTAATCTCTGTCTTTCACACTCAAAACATGAATGTTCTTAGCAAAATTAATATTATTCTGTAACTAAACACAATACCAAGGTACAACAATATATTCAACAAAGAATATAAGGATCCACCATGAGCTTCTATGTAGGATAAGGATATCTCATCCGAGGGGTCAGATTTTAACCAGGGACGAGGCTTGCCAAGTTCACAGGTTAAAATTCCGACCCAGAGGGTGAGATTTCCTTTAATATCCTACATAGAACGTCTCATGATGGATCATTTTTCTTCGACGTAATTTGAGAAAATTGGAATTTTTAACATTATTTAATATTTAGCGTTCGTGACATCAACGTGACGTCATCATAACATGGCATTTGCCATACGTTCGTATTCAAAACAATCCTGAACAACGACGTAAATATAACATTCACTGTTATGCTCCAGAAAAGGCATTTTTAATGTTATAGAGCCTATTTGTGTTTGTCTAGTTCGCTAAATAGCGTCAATGACAAGTATATATCGAAACTAAAATATCCCGCTCTATGTGGCGTGTGCGCCCATGTAAGATAGACCTTCCTTCAAATAGCAACGGGCCTGCCCTACCTTACATTAGCAACGTCGAAGAATGAACTATTCTACAATGAATAGTGCAAATAATCATTACAACATTCGAGAACTCAGAATACATAAGGTCCTAAACACTTTCAAACAAATTCAGTTAAGTATATCCCAGACTTCAACCAAGTTAGGATATAGTCATCACAAACCTTGAACCTCCATGTCTAATAACACAACAGATAAAAATACTTCAAATACTAATTAAACAGATATTGTCCCACCAGATTTAACTGAGACTCATTGCTTAATTTGTTCAATGCCGGAAAAGTGGGAAGTTTAAAACATACACTTGCAATTATATATGGCCTTATATGGAGATTACAGCAGGGATTTCCCTGATGCAGGTTTTCTGCGTCCCTGACGCAACTTTATGGCTTGGGACCCTCATTTCTGCATTACTGTGCATCCTTGGGACCCCCAATAGGATCCCTCAAATAGACATTTTCATTTCAGCTAGAATATTTTTCCTTCTGCTATTTATTGCAGTAAGTCTTGTGGTGCATTAAGCAATCTGAATTTGCTGTTTTATTTATTCGTAAATTCGATACTCACTAATAATAAACTTGGAATGTATTACCGCATAATGAAGGGACCCCCAAAATTTCTCAGGGACTCCCTAAATATAAGACTTAAGAGTCCCGGGATCCTCGTATAAAAATTCCTAGGGAAAACCCTGATTACAGTACACAGGGATTTCCCTGATGCAGGTTTTCTGCGTCCCTGACGCAACTTTGTGGCTTGGGACCCTCATTTCTGCCTTACTGTGCATCCTTGGGACCCCAATAGGATCCCTCGAATAGACATTTTTATTTCAGCTAGAACATTTTTCTTTCTGCTATTTATTGCACTAAGTCTTGTGGTGCATTGAGCAATCTGCATTTGCTGTTTTATTTATTTATAAATTTGATACTCACTAATAATGAGCTTGGAATGCATTACTGTATAGTGAAGGGACCCCCAAAATTTCTCAGGGACTCTCTAAATATAAATTTTAAGGGTCCTGCGACCCTTGTATGAAAAATCCTAGGGAAAACCCTGAGTACATAGTAAATAACCATACAAATGGAATACAGCCGAATATAGCAGGACGATCTAACAGACTTTGATGAGTCTCAGTTTAACCTGGTCAAGCTATATAAACATGTCTAATACAAGATTTCTATAAACCAAGAGAAAGATATCAAAGGAAAACATTTAAAAAACCTGCATATTCGATTGTTAAATCTATCAAAGAAATAAACAAATACCTGGTCAAGATTGATAAGATGTGGTGACAGTCCTCCGTGCATACCTAATATAGTGTCTTCTACTAGGGCAGCTGAAATAAATCATACTAACACTAAGTACATACACATGTCATAGTACGCAGTTCATAACCTAACATTTCTCTGAACAAATTCAATAAACTTCTGCTTGCAGTTCAGCTACAAATTTATTTATATCATACCAATAATTAGTAAATAACATAAATATCCTACCATAAATGCTCATGGCATTAGGATTGTGCATTATACTATTATAATACATTTGAAATTCTCTGAAAGATCTGCCTATATAGCCTAGTAGAGTGTCAAGCAATATTTCTCAATTAAATTCTATCCCAGGCCTTGTCATACCAAAGCGGTTAAAATCATTATAAATGGTGCTGACTACCGGGACTACCCGGTAGTCATCTTGACATGATTGTGTTCTTGACATCCGATTCATGATGATATCCATCAAAATGAGGGAATGATAAAAGAGACCAAACAATGGAATTATGGTACCTCCACACATTTAGCCAGATACTACCAGTAGGCTGTTAGTTGCAGTACTTACCAATTGGTAAACAATTAAAGCAGTCTGTAAATGTTTTCCATAGCTTAATATTGTATCTTCTTTTGCATTCATCATAAAAACCATAAATTCTGAAACAAATAGACAGAACAGTAGTCATGGACAGAAATATTATATGGATACATCGATGCTATTTCGTATTTTCATTTGAAATATCAATACATGAGATTATCAATTAAACCACACACCATCATCATTTTCCTGCACAAAACACTTTTCTTGGTTAAATGGTTAAAGTCTTAAGAAATTTATACAGTGTAGAAAGGATGAATAGGTAAATCATGAAATAATTTACCAGCTACTACTTCATCTACATAGATATATGAGAAAACCAGTACATTGTTGATACTTGTTAGGATTTTAACAAGGATTTCAGGTATAAGGCTCTTTGTACAATAGAGGAGGCAAAGGTGCCTGGGCATTGAAGGTGGAAGGCAGCTGGGGGTAAATTTGAGGCAGCCCAAGTATCATTTGAGGCAGTCAAATTGACCTCCTGACCCCTCCTAATGACAACCCTACTTGTATTTCGATACATCTGAATGGTCAATATGCTTCAGTTTGAATCGAAGAAAACTCTACAAACACTGTTCAATAACTTTACAAGGTATAATTAAAAAAACTTATTGTTTGTAAGACATTTTAATCTCTTACCTATTAATTGATGCACATTCATGATTTCCTCTCAACAAGAAGAAGTTATTAGGGTATTTCACTTTATATGCTAACAACAAACATATACACTCTAGAGATCTTTTCCCTCTGCAAAAAATAAGGCAATTAGTGAAAATCAATATTTAGACTATAGATATCAGTAGCTAGCCAATCAGCATGGAGAAAAAGTGTTGGGAAAATCTCATTCAAAACAACAAGTATGACAATTAGTGATAATCTATAAATAGACATCAATAATGACATAATGAGATTCCCTGCTCAACTGCTCCGATACAATGATCAATTAGTGGATAACATATTACATTGTTTGATTTTCAATGATTTAGCTGCTAGATTAGACAGCTATAAATCATTTAATTTTCTTTCAGCCCGATTTTTAAACAATATCATTTGTCTGCATTGTTTTGCATTGGGACTAGGGTTTTTATTGATAATAGTATCTTTTGAAATCAGTTAATATTCAAAAGCAAAATTATAAATTTTATCATTTGTTATTCTAGTTTCACTTCAAACGCATCTATTTAATTACATTAGTAGTTTACAATGTCTGACCTACCTGCTCAGTATAGAAGATTTGAGCAATAAAACAGAGTTATATTCTAAATAAAAGATTGCTTGGAAGTTGGTTCTATAATACAACTGTGTATAGCGGCAACATATATGAGAAGGCCTCAGTTAAGGTTACCATTAGTTTCATCCATAGTTAGGTCAGAAATATGTTTTGTAAATGACTTGTGTGGCCCAGCCAAGATTTGAACCCACTCAACCACAATGCCACTCCAACACAAAAATAACCGTAAAACCAATTTTCCAAGTTTCCTAGCTTCACACACCTGTCAACATAGTCACCAAGGAAAAGATAATTTCTCTCTGGAGGATATCCATTCTTCTCAAACGTTTTAATGAGATCATCAAACTGTCCATGTATATCACCACATATATTGATAGGAGATTCCAATTCGAGTAGGTTTGGTTGGTCCAGGAAGATCTGTCGTGATATCACACATAGTTGTCGGATTTGTGTCTCTGGAAGCTGAACCTGTAATGTAATAATTATAAAAATTAATTAACATATGTTCAAGTCCCCCAGTCAAACCAGCTTGACTCAGAACATAACAGCACAAGATGGAACTAATGGTCAGAAAATTAAAAGAAGCTCCCAGAATACAGCCTGATTGTCTAAGTCCTGCAATAACTCATAGTGATCCGACGATAGTCGCCGACAATCGAACTATCGTCGCTGTAAGGTCGAAGTCGCCGACTATCGATAGTGAATTGGAACAATCGATAGTCGCCAGTAATTGACTGCCAGGTGAACTGGTCTGTGGCAATTGAAAATAAGAACCATTTCCCCTAATTTTAGATAAACATATCACTCATTTACTTGTACGGATCATTTTAATGGAATCAATATACGTTGCGCTTGCGTATGCCTTATAGACCACACCGCCATTGCTTGTTTGTTTATGTTTTGACGCACGCGCGAGAATCTTATAGAATCGCTAAATCACAATTTTTACAAGGAGTATATCCACAATCCTTTAAATAAACCCCGCCTCCAAGCTCTATATATTTCTATTGGGAGGCGGAGTCTACGGCTGCTAGAACGATTTACCGCACATTGATTTAGTGAGTTTCTGAAGCGAGGAAAAATAAAACCTGAATTACCGTATATTTAGATTCGTATTTCTGCTTTAGAGCCAGGGCTGTCGTTCCGCCGATTTTGGGGCCGATATTCGGCCCCATTCCCCCACTAAAATAGTATGTTTTTTTCCCCTAAATCTGGCCTAAAATTCCCCCCTTCAAGAAAAAAAAAAATATTGTGTCCCAAAAAATATCGTTGTTGTTTGTGATGACCACGATTTTTTATGTAGTCGTCATTATTTAATGGACTGGTTGTCCATTTCGCGCCTTTTTCACTAAAAATTATGTAGACTGTATTGAATCCGTAAGACAGTCTGCGGCCGTAAACAAGATGTCGCACAATAGTAAATCATATCGGCGGAAAATAACAACCAAATCGGCGTCTAAATGCGCGAAAATAGACGTCTTATTTAACAAACAAAAGCTTAATGAGTTGGCTAATACACCAAGCACGGATGAATCACCTAGGGCTCCGGTCGTGACCTTGACGAAATCGAAAGTAAGCGATAATTCGGATACGTCGGATTCGGATACGCCCGAATTAGATAGTTCAGCTTCTGCTTCAAATTGTGTGGACAATAGAAGGTCAGGCCAGCTTGAAAAAGCAATAGAGCATTTCATGACAATTAAAGACAGAGTGATGAAAGTTTAATCACTATATCATCGTAGAAGCTTGTTTGCAGACAGAAACCATTAAATGTCTATGTTAATATTATGTACTTTTGTCATTTTTCCTTTTATTCCTGAATACTAAAAATTCCCCTTTTGTAAGGAAAATAACGCATTTTTCCCCCCTCTGAGGGCCCCGGCCCCAGTCCCCCAAAAGGCAGTGACAGCCCTGAGAGCAATAATGAGCAGCGACAATTAAATCATAAGTTCATGCAAGTATCAAAAATAACATAATTTGATATTTTAGACGTTATTGGCAACCGGAATTGGGCCATTTCCGATTGTCATATATTTTCGCGACCTTATTTTGTAAATCGAAAGTATAGCAATACTGTTCATCTTAACACACCCAGAATTGTTTATTTACACAATATACACGTATTTATTTGTTGTTTTCTGGTCTTCTGAATCTATATAGGAAAATGCTTTAATAATAACTTTTCTTTATTTGATGAAATATTACAAGAAGGCTACATTCATGTACTAATTATTTACATGACTCATTTATACATAATCTACATTTATAACACAAGCGGAAGCTAAAAGCAATGATCACAATATCATTATTGTTTAATTTGAAAAGAACAGTTTATTACCATAAATAGTTTCAACCTTTTAACATCCACACATTAGGCCACCGTCAAGTAGAGTTCTACTCTATGTTTTAGAAAATGATCAATCAATATTGAGTTTAACTGTTTATAAGGGTCCTGTGACTGGGCGTCACACCCAGGTAACCACTGCAGTCAATTACTTTGGTTCATTGCTCATATAGTCTTAGGAACATGAGGCAAATTAATTCTCTCTTTCGACTGGAAAAACTATGAAGTCAATGTTCATTCGAGTTTTCGATAGCACAATCGATTGTACAATCGATAGTGAAATGAAAATTCGATTCGATAATCGATAGTGATGTTGGTCCGATTTTGGAACACTAATAACTCAGTCTCATGAACTGACAGGCTTGATTGGTGATTTTCAACCAGATCAGGCAATTAATACATTTAACCTGTTCAATGTTCAGCAATAAAAGTAAACCTGACAATAATCCGTGTTAGAGGCTTTGGGTATTATCAAAAGAGAGATAGATAATCACAGCATTCATGTCTTTCTCATTTTTTGCATTACTATGTTAAAATATTGATTCTTTACTTCTTAATTCCAAGTGCAATAGATACACACCTGAAACTTAACAAGTAAATTGTGATACACACTCGACTTATTGAATCAACAAAGTATATTTAATCACCTGTTTGCCTGGAATGTCTTTGACAGCTATCAATTGTTGCACGATTTTATCGACATCAATTTCAGGAACAATCTTATTGTCTGCTGCATTTGTGTTTTTGTCCATCATCTTGCTGGTATGTTACCGACATGCATCAATAAATTCTTTCACGCCAAATAAGGGATCACATGATGCTGGAATGTAATAGCATGACTAATGACAATTCAATTGACAAAACATTGTAAAATTGTGTTCGCCACACCCCACCCACATTTTGTTAAAAGACAACAATCGTCGCATAAAAATTTCTATTTGAATTGCTAATTTGAGACAATTTGTAACTGAGTAACATTGCATAAATAAAAATAAATCCCTTAATGTATCATTCACTAACTTAATATTCACAAAATCGCAATCCACATGTGTTTCACAAATATCGATACCATTCCGTCCAGCTTCTGCAACATCTGTCCGCCATAGCTAAATGACGTCATCGCCCGTGAAACCAATAGCAACCACAGCTGCCCGCGCAGGTGCCCAAGTCAATAGCAAAATCTATTAGATTTTTTTCTGTTAAGCTCTAGATCGATGGGAAGTGACTTTAATCATTGCAAAGAAACAGGAACTTGTCGCTGTTAATTTGTCTCAAACTAACGCACTTCCAATGTTCATATGGAATAAATAGTCAGTTTAAAGTCCAACCTTGGTCGATCCCGCGCAATTAACTTTTCTTTTGGCGCGTAAATGGATTTTAAGTAGACCGCAGCGGGGATGTTAATCAATTTCACTGCCCTAGATCAAATTACATTTAAAACTTAGCAAGCCCGGCGCTTATTTTTCCCTTTATTTAATCTTAATTAGATGGTCTAAATTAAAACTGCGATCTAGATCTAAATAAAAAATATATATCCAAATGTATCTACTCAGTACAGTTGTTTAGGGTAGAACGGATCACTGAGGATATGCTTTATTTTGTCGAAACACAAACTGTTGCAAATGTTTAACTCATTACTCGTGCATGACTTATTAACATTTCCGGAATAAAACTCTTGATTAATACACGAGTAATCGGATGACAAAGCTACACAGTCGATGTGTCAATAGCGGATCACACTTTGGTCTATATAGCGGATCACTACATTCCTTTCAATGGGAATCATCTCAAAAGCTATGTAACCTATCAGATAAGACAAAACACCACCAGATATGTTCCAGTTAGTGTTGAGGCAAGTGGATTTCATAACAAAGCCGCTTAAAATGAGTCCACAGTTTCATAGCTCCATTTTATACCAAGACATAAGGAATACGAAACTGAGCAATTTAATGCAAATACCAATGTTCTAGCACAGTATTAATTATACACAAGTAGTATGTAACTATAATTTGAAAAAAGTTACAAATGCTTATTTTGCATTTGTAATTACGGTCACTGAATCATAAAAATGGACAAATAATTGCAAACTAAAAACAAAGCAATAATATTTACATAACTAAATGCACTTTTCCATTGAGTGATCCGCTATGTATAGTATGGCGTACATTCAGGGTCAATTTAAGTTAGGGCAGCCCTAACCTGGTTAGGGCAGCCCTAACCTCAGCCCTAACCAGGTTAGGGCAGCCCTAACTTCAGCCCTAACCTCAGCGCTAACCAGGTTAGGGCAGCCCTAACTTCAGCCCTAACCAGGTTAGGGCAGCCCTAACTTAAGATGGTATTTTAGACCCTCTCCGTACGCGTGAAGTTATACCTGATTTAAGTTAGACCTGCCCTAACCAGCCCTAACTTATCGGATATATCGACTTTAACTCGTACCAGTCACGCGAAAAACTCAATCCAATCAAAAGCGCCGTTATATACGGGGTAAGCTAAGTTAGGGCTGAAGTTAGGGCTGCCCTAACCTGGTTAGGGCTGAAGTTAGGGCTGCCCTAACCAGGTTAGATCTGATCTTATTAAAGACCCTAAATGTACGCCGCAGCATGATAGCAGCAGGAGATTCCTATCATTGTTTATCTAGGGTCATAAAACACAGCATCTGCTCAACAGGAGATAGTGACCAGTTTCCGTGTTTTATGGCCTTATACACAAATCGACGCCGTACCTTTGAACCTATTCTCATGAATCAGTGTAAAGTCAAGTCTAATTGAAAATAATACGCTGGTTGAACGAGAATGCTTTGAACCCAATTTATATCAATATAAATATAATTTGATGGTTATAGACAGTTTATGGATATTACAATCAACATGTTTACATATTTTTTCCTTAAAAATGTGCAAATTAATGAAGATGCTTAAGGCCAATTTTCTGTTTAAACCGTTTTCTTCGAGCAAGTTTTTTCCGCTTCACCGTGCGTTTAAAAATAACAAGTTATTAAATCTGTAATTTCTAAACAAATGTTATGACAAAGCGTCGAAAGGGTTCAATTATTGAGGTCAATCATTAAATATTTGTGATTTTTCCTGGAAGTTATCAATTTTTTCGTGTTTCTGAGACTGATCCGTTATTGACAACGATCCGCTATACCCTAAACAACTGTAAAGCTACCAAATATCTAGCTTCTGTCTTAGGACGTATCCGTTTTCCAAAATAAATTGAATATAGATCTAGACCTTGGTCAACGTGTATACATATTTAGGTCGTTGACTTGGTCTTAGAACTATTAAACTTCTAAATTATCAATGATTGAATATTCTAGATATATTGAGAAAAACAGAAAGCTATACGGTCCATGAGAAAAATGACTGTTTATGTAGATTTCTAGATCTAGCCAAAGGAAGACCTATACCTTTTTAATTATTTTGTGATCTTGGACTCCACAAAAATCCCTGAATGATCTAAAGTTAAGAAGTCTAGATCCGGATCGTTAGAATCGAGCAGATATGTAAATTTATACATTGGTAGAATCATTCAATGCATTGACCTAATACATTTTATAAAGTGATAAAGCAAAGACCTAAATTACGTCTTTGGATAAAGTAAAACCAGGGTAGATTTCATTATAAGAAAAAGACATATCAATTGTTTTTTTAGAAGAAATCTATATCTAGATGTATTCAAAACACTTGAAGTTCAGATATGAGTTTTTATAATTTTATGTGCAGATTCACCCAATCTAAAACCGTGATTTAAAAATTGTCTAGACTAGATCTAAACCAAAAGGTAATTTGAAGTTGAAACAACCAGTATTTCGTGGCAATGCGCCCAAAAAGAATACACACATTGATGAACCAAATTTGTGTCCAGTTAAATGAAACTATTTAGGAAACAAGAAAATAATATCTACTTACCAATGTAAGCCTCTCAATTATCGTTAAAGTGGCTAGTCCGTGATGAGTTATTGTTAAAACTGTGTTGAAAGTTCATTCGCCAAACATTGCTTCTAGATGTTTGAATAAGTAGTCCACTTTTGTCATATATTGACAAAAATATTGAGGCTCAAAAACATGCAATTGTCCACCATTGCATTCACTTTTGTATGTATATGCCGACACAATAAGGTTTTAAACTTTGTTAGATCAACTAAACAAATAGCAGAGATTTGTGACAGTGATGAAATGTATAGACATTTATGTACAAAGCAATGTTTACAATAACTGATCAAATAAGGCAAAAGCACAGTCGACGAATGTAAACATGGCTATAAAGCACGCTGAACAATTTCATATCCACATTTTATGAATGTTAAATTGTTAATGTAATATATTAAATGTAAATAGACTTACTGTATATAAATTGGTCTCTTGAGTGACAAATATACAGCGATTTGTCGATTTTATAATTGCAGTTGAACAAATAGAAGTCAAGAACCCATGTTTAATAATAATGGTCATCTAAACTTAAACCAGAATCCCTAATATTAAGTTTTGATGAATACCTTAATATAATGGATAGTTAACACACTGGCTAGACTATGTATTATGTGTGTCCCCTGTCAATGCAGTTCATTTATGGTAAAGTAAAGTGACAAACACATGGTATGATTGAACATGTCTGACAAAAGTCAGGTGATTTATTTTGAGAAACATCAAAATAATGTGTTTGAACTATAAAATAAAGTTGGACATAACAAAGTCATATCTACAATTTATGTAAAGTTCCATGTTGATGCAATTTAAGATTAATCTGTATGTTTCTATAGATCTCGTTCATTGATACAATAAGTGATGCGGTGTGCATCAGACTACAAAAAAACACCTTTTATTTAAGAAACTATCAGTTTAAACTAATATTGAAACAGAAACACAGCAGAAAATAAGTTCTCAGTATTGTTATTTCAATGGAGATAAACGATAATCTACTGTTTAAAGCATGTGTACATGTATTTGTTTGTGTTGAATGAAAACAGTCGAGATAAGTGCATGGCCATCATTTTTCCCCTGCCTAATTGGCCAGTATCTTGCAGCTTTGAGGGAAGAAACATAGACATATTGTTACAAGAATCTTGATGTGATACTCTAGCTCTTTCCACAGACTTCTTGTGTCTTCGTTGTGCTCCAAGTGCAGCTCCTATACACATAACACCACTTCTGCATTACCAACCAGTCCATCTCCTCTTCGGTAACATTGACAATCTACTTTTGACCTTAATGTATACCTGCCAGGCTACCAAGTACTATTAAAGTGGAGTTAACTCATATTTTCGTTGATAATATTATTATATCAGCTTACCCAAGTTCACCTATTTTTGAATGAAGGTACATATGATTGTTTTTATGATCTTCTGTCCCATATTTATAACCACTAGAGTTATTACTAGTAATACATTCCTTCTTTTTGCATCTATTTCAAATACCTTTTAAATCCCTTTTAAGTACATCTTGTGGCATGTTTTGCTTTATCACTCCTATTTTGGATGTATTAAATTAGCTTGGCAGGTATGCTTTATGCATGAACGCATAACAAGTTGCATGCCTTAAATTTATCAATTTCCGCACACAAATCATGCTTCTTCTTTTTCCTTCTACTGGACAGGAATCCATCAATTTTTATTGTCCCAGGTGGAGATGTATTATCGGTATAGCTCCCATATAATTCTATGAATAGTGGAGCCAAGATGAAACTGTAATTTTGTTGTGTTGCATTAATTTGGTAGCATAAGCAGTTTCAATGTGACGGATCAGTAATTGACGAGACCCAACGTCCAAACCAGTTGAATATCAAGGTACATTTCTTGTATGTTTGTAAACAATTATATGCCTCCATGATATCTAAATAGAAATGATAAATGTAATGGTAGCCTTGACCTTTAATCTTCCCATTAGTAGGGTAATATGGCTCCATTCATTCAGCTTTAACAGGAAACAGTGACCTTGACTTTTCAGCTACTGACCTCGAAACGAATAGGAGTGACTCAGGGTGTGAACTAACTGAACTATTGATGTCCGACCTCCATGTAAAGGTTGTGGATCCTATGGTTATGTGTTCCAGAGTTATTGTCAATTATCAGAACAGAAACGGTTCGGTATACTGACTATTGACCAACAGACATGTGCAAAGCAGTATGTATACACACTTTCAAAAATGGGAGTAGGCAGTGCATAAACAGTGTACATGTGCTAATGTGAATATACATCACAGAACATATCGGACATCTTTGTTTACAAGGACCAGCCATCACCTGATCAACAACACATATATATAATATCAGCAACACGATTAGGTATTTCATATTTTAATTGTGCAATGGCATTAAACACAAGTTGATAATGACTTCAATAAATCCATGCTTATTTTGTATTTACACTCACTACATTAAGGTACCCGGTAACTTTATAATATAAAACACATGTAAACGCTAAGTTGTCGAAAGTCTATATGATTAGTTATAACAATCTCTAGTTGGATCCTCTACATCCTCTCGTCGTCTCACTGCAATATAACAACAAAATTTTAATTTTAATACTACTTCACAGTATTCTCGTTCAACCAGCGCAAAACCTTAAAAAAATTTATCACTCTTGATGCCTCATTCTTATTCATTGCCACAAGGGTAATACAAATCGCTGGCTTAGAATGAGAAATTTATTGTTTTCGAAGTAAGGTTACAACATATGTAACCAGAAACTAATTACACCCATTACAAGAAAATTGCATTTGAATTATCTAGGGATGTCACAAGCTAGCCTCTACATCAAACAGACTACAGTACTTACATTAATTAAAACTGAGAGTACTGTGTACATGATATTATATCATTTTCAGTCAGAACTAAGGGATTGGGGTAAAATAGGACACTTTATATTGTTTTCTCAAGATCGTTATGCACATGCCCAAAAGCAAGCTGGATGGAAAAATCCACTTGCCCGCAGGCAAAAAATCCCAAGTCGGACACAGGATTTCAACACCCCTGAAGGTGGAAGTCAAATGTGATATTTGTGTGAATGTGATATTTGTGTGTGCAGATAATTTTTTGATTATTCTATCCCTGCAAGATGAAAGCTTTGTAGCAAGCTATATCGATGTTATAAGGAACGGGAGTTTGGTTTAACCAAGAATATGGCCCTCTTCTATAAGTCTAAGTCCAAAAGTAGGTCAAGGTGAAGGTCAAATTGAGGTCAGGTGATATAGGTTAAAGGTGTGTGGAGATTGTTCTAATGCAACATTCCTGCAAGTATGAAAGCTTTGTAGCAACTTGGCAAGCCATATTGATGTTAAAAATGATGAGTTTGGGTAAACCAAGAATATGGCCCTTCAATAAGTCAAAGTCAAAAAGTAGGTCAGGGTGAAGGTCAAATTGGGGTCAGGTGATATATGTGTGTGGAGATTGTTCCAATACAACATCCCTGCAAGTATCAAATCTTTGAAGCAAGCCATATTAATGCTAGGGAAATTGGAGTTTGAGTTAACTGTCTGGATGAACAGACATGTGAATCATTATATGCCTACCATAGTACCGATCAATCGATGCATAAAAATATCCAACCTTAATTCTTTGGTACTAGCCATCCTCATGTAAAGTTGCGCTAAAATCTAGTTAAACATAACTAGTACTGACAAATTTTGTGAAGTCCTTCGAGGCAGACATCAAGCACAAATCAATACCTCTGCCCCACTTTACTGTAAAATCATAAATTTCTGTGGTTCACTCTCAACCACTAAATCAAATCCCATATAACAATAATTTTGACCCTCATATTTATTACCTGAAATGCAAAAACCATGAATTAACGTCCCATTGAAATGGTCTTATTACCAGAAGCACGCAATTTTGTCCCATCAGAATTAAATGATTTAATAGTATGTGCCATACATACTAAGACCTGTTTCTAATAATTGAATAAATTTTTAATTTTCCAGTTGCTATAAAGATTTTCAGATTTACTTCTGGCCATTCAATAGTGCAATATTTTGCAGAAATATTTTAAATATATTTCTTTTGAAATTCTACCTGTATAGGCTTCTTTCATAGCTAGTCTATCTTCGGAGTCAAAGTGTCTTTCCCTATATGCCTTGTAGCCAGTAACAGCAAGACCTATAAAATCAAATTACAATGTGATTTTTAAATATGTTCAGTATTAAAACATAGAATAATTTACTGATGTTCACCTGAGGCATTAAGCCACATAATGTCCAATCCTTAAATCAAACACAAGTCTGTTTTGGACAACAAATCAAAATTAGACCATATTCCTGCATCAAAGTTGTTTCAAAATAAGTTCGAATTCAGCATATAAAATTTCAAAGGCTGTAACTCATTTTATACTTCTTTCTGGTGCAGAAAAGTCAAAGAATACAATTCAACGCCTGTAGAACATAGTTCACATAAGACACAAATATACAATATTTATAATTCTCATTTCCTTTGAACACGTAGCCATATTTTTAATGGAAACTTTTTTAAAGAAGCTGCATACCGGTAATTTGCAAATGATGTCAGACTGCAGTCTTTCATACCTTTGCTATTTATAAATTCATTACCATGTCACATATAATTATACATGTTTGTCAACACATATATGTTCATGTAGAAATATTTGCAAATTTTAATTTGCTGTGATACAAAATAATTATATAGCATCACAAAACTTTATAAAATGTATTATACGACATTACAATACTTAGTGGTTATTTCCGCTATTTGCCAAAGTGAAAAGTCATTCATATTTCCACACCACTAAACCATACATATGCCCTGCCTTCAAGGTTGAATAACATTTTGTAACGTTTTGTAACGTTGGTAACGTTTTGTAATGTTTGTAACGTTACGAAACATGAAACATTAAGAAACATTTTTGTATTGATACAAAAACATTACGAACATTACATATTGACGTTATTCTACATTTATCTTTTACAGGGCTGATCATGATACATACCAAAGGCCATACACGCTGACACAAAAACCCAGCTGGGTCGATTGGCTAGGAAATTCTTGAAATAACCAACTGAAAAAAAAATAGAACAGAAGTTTACGTAATGTAATAGTTACAAAGTTACATGTGATTATAATACCAAAATGAATAATATGAACACTAATCTATAACAAACATATAAATATCATATTTAGGTACACATTAACTATAATATATGGGTACACCTAAGTTTGGGTACAACTTGACTGGTATCTGCCCTGCTACGTCTGCCACACGCGGTTGCACCACATGATAACTTCTGCAGTTTTAAAGAACAGACGTGTACACCGCGTGTGGCAGATGCGTCGCGAGTGGGGCCGCTGGAGCGGCAGTTGCCGCCCCAATATTTCGGCGAGCAAAGACAAGAATTTTTGAAAATAGGTAACAAAATAGTTTTTCAGATCTAAAGACTATGAATATTTTCGATTATTTCAGTTAACAGCTACACATTGGGGAGGCAAAAAACAGCGAATTACAACACCTGGTTAAAGTTACATAATTTCAAGTCTTGAAGTGTGAAAATATGTCATATATTATCAAATTGACACTTGACACTTGTTAATAACTAACTGATCGTGCCATTTGTAGTATTGCGGGGAACGGACATAAGCCCCTACGACCATAAGCCCCTACGCTCAATTTTATACATGAGGACATAACTTCACATAAGCCCCCATGCATATTTTTTACAGAAGAAAACACAATAAAGATATCGGAAATAGCACCATTTACGATATGGTTTTAATCCATTTTTCTCATTTCAAGGAAGGGAACACCCCTCCCTTAACCCACCCGGCCTCCCCAATGTTGGGTACCTCGCGACACATCTTAGAGGCAGCAGGGTGCAAGAACTGAACTTCTCAGCCCAGATATCAATGAGGCAGTAGGCGATATGGAATATCATCACAAGTCTGCTATATCTGACATTCATTGTTGAGACCAGAGGGGATTCCCAACCAAGATAGGAAATTATCTTGCTGATGCTGGTTTAATCATAGTTCTAACCTAAAACTCAGATCCGTCGCATAGTGGAGCATACCGCGAATCAAACGCAGGGTCTAACATTTATTTAATAGCACTAGTTTAATCACTATGTTTCTGTTAGTAATAATGAGGGTCCAAGGAGGTGGCAGCACATTCAACAGGCTAGTTAAACGCTACAACGCTATACAAAGAACAAAATATGTTGTAAGAATACCACATAGAGAGTCACAGAAAACATCCGTTTTCAGTAGTGAACACCACTGGGCTGACTAACACTGCTGTCACACGGGAGCAAAGTTAAATTGACGTAAATGCAGTCAAACATCAGTGCTAATGTTAGACCCTACGTATGTTTCACGGTATGATACACTATGTTTCACATACTGGAGCATCAGTACAGTATTGATACCGCGACAGATATATCTTGAGTTTTTGGCTAGAACTAAGTCAAACATGTGTCCGAAATTATTTTGTCCGGGTACCTTTCCTTTTATTGACCTTAACATGCATGTAAGCGTTAAGCGCATACGATGATATTTGAAGATGAATATTAAACAATAACCTCCTTCAACGAAGCCCTCAGTGATCCTTGCATGTGGGACATAAGGCCTGCCGACGATTGTTTTCTTGTATTTCATGTTTTATTATTTTGTCCTAGCAGTGCTCGATTTATTGCCAGCGTACAAACTTAATCGAATATCGAATTCGATAAGTAACTGTCAAGTATTCACGTGCAGCACGTGATTAAACCAATATTGTATATAGTTCATCGATGTTAAATGATTATAAAACGTTATAATTATTCGGCCAACTATTTTGAAAAGAAAGCCTACTGTAGGGCTTATTAGTATTTTAAATATATAATTATTAGAATTATCAATTTCATCTAATAGCAGGGATACTTTATTACGTAGATTGATTGCCCTGCTAATAGTTAGCGATTTCACTCACTGTAGATTTGTCTATGCCCTAATCAAATCCATTGTATCTACAGTCCTGTGCCAAATTAAAGTTTACAAACTGAAAAAATTATCGTATGGTTAATATCTTCAGCTATATGTATAGATATAGATTTGGTGGTTTCCTAAATTAATTTAAATTAGCTTTAATTTTCGATTTATAAGTCCATGTCACTTTATGTGTTCTTTTTTTACATACAGATGATACAGTGAGTACAATAAATACATATAGATGGATCTAACGACTACAACAGCAGAATAATTCAAAAGATTCAACGTTTTGGCTATTGCTTTTCGGTTATATCAGTTTCGGCTTTTCAATTAAGTCTTCATCAAACAGTGTTTAAAACCAAAAAAAATGAATAGGAGTATTATATACTACACGTACAATATCACCTTTACGTACCAACAACAAATGTATAATCGAAAGAGCCATAATCCTACATAAGAACATACAAAAACTTACTTGAAAAAATCCAGATGGTGAAATAGAGAGCCTCTTTACAAGATCTCAGATTTCAAAGAGGTGCTGTTGAAAACAGTGACTGTTGTATTTTGAGAGCATTTACTTGCTGAGAGGTACAATCAAACTGAATAGAAACTCCAGAAGGCAACCTCTAATGAAACCTAAGAAAGATGAAACCTAAGAAAGATAATAAAAGACATTGCCAACAATGTACATCTATGTCTAATTCACATAATAAGTATATGTCTGTGTACGATTTTCAAAAGCTTTAATTTCTTTAATATCCTTAATGCGTTAATATTATATAGAGGATCTTGCATACATGCTCATTACATACGAGTTTCATCAAACGAGTGGACAAAACTATATGACACGAGGCTTTGCCGAAGATTCTATTTATCACATAACCTTAGAGAATGCTCGTTAACGTTCAAAACGCTGATGTACACTACACATGTTTCATAAAAAAAATAGCGTTACAATGCGACGTTTGTATTATACTGACGTCACAGGTCGATTCAAGGCACGGATTGGCTTACGTTACGTTATCATGAATCAACCAACCAACCAATCAACGTCAAGCTAATTTAAATGTTTAATGAATGGGCTGGAAGTGCATTACGATATTTCCGGCACGGCTTTAATGCACTCCCAGATCGCAGGTTATGTGATAAAACGTATTATAACGTATCGTGTTTATTGTTTCCATGTATCTATATACATGCGTGTTGTTTCTTATTGTGACTCCAGCGCCATGTATATATGACCCTATATTGATTTATTAAAATATTCTATCAAATATCTGATACTTGCCGTTTGAATTATTATGCTATGATATTATAGCTTTGTATGACTTAAACTACAGTCAGATGTCAAATTAAAGTTCACTAAGTTCACTAAGTGCAAAAATTGCAAAATAATTTCATTAATTTCTTCAGCTAGAAGAACATAACAATTGTAAAAAAACAAACAATTATACTACGTTTACTATCATTTAGTAGGATAATCAATTTCTGATTAAACTGCCATGCACTTTACCCATTTAAACAGTCCATTCTCGGTTTCTAAGCAATTATAGAACACCATTAAAATCATTGGTTAGGCCATTTTACAACGGTGTCATGGTAACGCAGATTAACTAATATGTTTAAATTTGTGTTGACTTTTACAACAGTAGATTTTACCTTTGAATAGTTTCATCAGAAGAAAATCAAAGTTCTAATATTAAAATACAAATACATGTCATTTGTATAGCGCAAAAATTATGAAATCATATTCTATTGCGCTTCACACTTATATACATTCACTTAAAACATTCAATTTAAAACCTGGATTCTAGAAACTAGATTCAGTCATATGATAAAGAGCAAACTCATTGCCGATGAAACTTCCTATACAAATAAGTTTTCAAATTTGCTCTGAACCTGGTTTCACTTTTGATGTCACTTTTGATGTATTTGAGATAGTTTGGTAGATAACAACCATTTGAAATTTATTTTGATATTTTTAACGTGAAAATGACAACATTTGCATGGTATTCAATGGAACTACATTTTTTCGAGATTTAATGACTTTACATTTACCAAACTGACATCTTAAGAACAAATGAAGTCGATTTATATGAGTAACAATTACTCCTTTATATTTCTGTATGATTGTCAAACCAAATATTCAAAGTATGCTGTTGTCTCGTATCTCCGTGCTCCTTAACAGTTTCAGCGACGCATGCGCACTAGCCCATGCAAGTTTTAAAATTGTTTACACCATTTTCGGAAGAAAAAATGTTAACTTAACTTATAAGAAAAGGAAAATTTAAAAATGATCACAAAAACTCGTAAAATCATAACTTTTTGATGTCTAGGTCGATGCTCTGAATCCTGGTGACTGTTTCCCATGAAATCCGTGCCTCCGTAAAATCGGGTCTGTATTGGGACCCAAAGTGATGGAATTTCAAATTTGTAGTTAGATTAGATAAATTTGGAGTAGTGCTTATCAAAATGCCTATTCAGTTTGAGTATTAAAGCCTTAGGTGATAAAAATAATGCGTAATGAAAACGGGATGCAAACAAATTTAACAAACGTTGAAAAATATCAGTTGGAATAATTACTAGGTGTATCGTTCCTGGTCGTCTAGGCGACAGCTTTGGTGTGTCGTCCAAAATAATGGCCTCAATTGATGTAGGATATTTGTAGGATGATTTATTTGGATAATTTGACCAAAATAACTATGTATAACATATACAAGAGTTGAATTCAACTAAGCACGGTTTTTATGAGAAGACACGAAATTATGAGACAGAGGTAACCTTGGCAATCAGGCTTATATTCCATGAATTAAGAATTTTCATTAAAGTTGTATAATTGCCTAGTAACCAAAAACATGATAAATATAAATTATTTTCTGAAAAGAATCAAATCATGCTTAGACTATTCTGACTATATTTCTACTTTAATCGTGTAATACATTTTCAAAGTGAAAAATTATGATCAATTTTCCATGCAATTTTTACTTTGTGAACTTTAATTTGGCACCAGACTGTAGTTGTAATTATAAGTTATAACCCATAGTTTCATCTTGTCTTCTCTTTATAATATTATGGCATGCCGGCAAATAAAATTATTCTATTATTTTCGGTCAACCGAATCGAGAACATGTTCTGAGTCCTTCACAACAAGTCTATATCATTTGAGCGCTTGACATTCACAGACGCTTACTAGAAAATGGCTGCGCCCAACAACCAGGGTGAAAACAAATTGCACAGAGCTTATGGACCCGAAGATACGGAATGTCGAAGCAGGTCGTGTTTTGATGCTGCGACATGGATGAAAATGTACGGAAAGAACAAGGTGAGACTCACATTCGCTTAATCTTAAACTGGAATTTAATAGGTTTTTAGAAAGTTTTCTGATGAAATATTGAAAAATTTGGTCCTTCAACAAGTATAGGGCAAAAATCAGGACATACAGTTTTTGACAACAATTTGCATAGTCCATCAATTGAACAAAATAGTGCTGCACATAATGTCCCAGTCAATTGAAACAACATCTTTCATCCTGCAGAACGACACAGAGTTTCGCCTATTCAAACACCAGGTAAAATCTCTGCCCCAAGGGCCATGCAGATTATTCATAGTCAACTAGGCCCTATTACCAATTTGGCCCGGTTACCAACTAGGCCCTTCTAACTCCGCCCGAATACAAACTCGGCCTGGTCCAACTCTCTCTGAATTTAATATTATTAATTGATTTAATTCTTTGTAGTAAATACTAATTAAATGTATTGTAATACTTGATATACTGAACTGAATGGCTGTTATGAGTAATCCTGATTATTCATACCCATGAAATACACAAGAAATAAGCGCGGGAGTCTCTCTGTGTTAACTGATTAATTCATTTTAATGGTTTGGGTTAAGTTACTTACAAAAGTTACTATGTTGTTGTCAAAATTCTCTCTTAAAATTGCATTTTTTACCTACCTTATACACTTATGTACGAATCTGGTCTTATTAATCTAGAAGAAAAATAATTGCATATTATTTAATTTAAAAACGACCAATCGATACAGAAACACAAGCAGCGTATCAGACATGATCAGCCAACTAAACTGGGAAAGCCTAGAGTCAAGACGCAAAAAACAACAGCTTACAATGTTCTACAAGATTGTAAACAACCAAGTAGACATCCAACCCGACAAGTATCTCCAGAAAGCAAGATCTATGCCCAGAGCACCACACAACACTAGATTTCTTCACCATCACGCCTCTACAGACTCCTACAAATTCAGTTTTTTCCCACGGACCATCCCCGTGTGGAACAACCTACCAGCCTCTGTGGCTGAGGCTCCTTCTTTGACATCTTTTAAGAAGGAGCTTGAGAAACTCTCATTCTAAGGGGACCATCTCGCTCAGATATGAAGTACAGCCACATGATAGGTGTTGAGCTATGTCAGCCGGGACTCAGTCCCTGTCACCGCCACGGAAGCTGGACAGGTCAAGTGCCTTGATGGTCGAAAAATATCTGAACATATCTTTTCTTATATTTCTATCCTTTCCTACTATGCATATCTCCATCGTCTTGAACGAGTCTATTCTTCCATACCTTTTCTATCACTCTCTTTTTTTCTATCTAGCGCACCGTTATATTATTGTCAAGTCTGACAGTTTAACGTATTATGTAGATGTAGATGTAGAAAAACCAAAAAATCTGTTGCTTGACTAACGCATTAAAATATAAAATCATCGCTGTGTAGTGTAGGGTTGTGTTTACAAATGCCAAGTAAAGCTGTTTAATACCTAATTAACGGACATGTTCAGTAGTTTTCATCAATAACGACTTTGATTGTAATGTAAATTGTAAGAATACTTTATGTATTATTTAAAATAGAGTTTAGTCCCTTTAAGCTGTCTGGTATGTATATTTAAATGATAATGTTGTTTTTCAGTCATCAAAGAACTCCTCTACAAAGTCTAACTCAGCTGTTGATGCGGGGTCGGTGCAGGCGAATGATCATAAAGACTGTCCGTTAGATATAGATGAGCTTGGACGAAGTACTTGGGGCTTCCTCCACACGATGGCTGCAAACTATCCGGATAATCCTTCCAAGGAGCATCAAGAAAATATGAATACATTCATGCACTTATTTGGCAAATTTTATCCATGTGAATATTGTGCCAAAGATTACAGAAATAGGTTTGTTTTCTTACTTATTTAAGTACATGTATGCCAGGCAATAAAACATTAATTAGTCAATGAGCATACTAGAGGAAAGTAGCTGTGTTTGTTAAAAAAGACTACCGGGTAGATGATATTTGTTGATTTTGGTGTAATATCAAATTTTATTTCACCTTGGAGTGGATTTAAATATTTTCACATGTGGCACGAGTGAAAAATGTAATTTTCTAAGACTGTGATCACAAGAACAATAAAAGTAGCACTTAGTGGTTTAGGATCTTTCTCTTTTAAAACCAAAAAGTTTTGAAGTTGTCATGTTGTTTCAGTCAAATTCTGGTAGATGCAAAATAAACACTTCTAGTTTTGCTCAAAAGCATGTATGTAAATGTAGTGAAACTTGTACCATTCTACCTCGTCCTGTATATATTCTTTTTAGTATTCAACATTAATACTTTGATTATTATATACCAAAATGTAGTTATTTGTTTCACAGTATAGTATTCTTATTTGCAGGATTTACTTTAACTTACATAAAGAATTTCTGTGTTTTGTACATTTACAGTATAAAGAATGATGCACCAGACACGAAGAATCAGTACAGTTTTTCACAATGGATGTGTAGGATGCATAATGAAGTGAATGTAAAACTTGGAAAACCTACATTTGACTGTAGCCGAGTAAATGAACGATGGAGAGATGGCTGGAACAATGGAAGCTGCGATTAAATACAAATATCTATGCCTCCCATCTTTGTTCAGGGGGTACATTGCTTTGCTTGTGTTGGTCTGTGTTGGTCGGTACACCAAATGATTTTCATTTGATAAATCAAGTACACTTTGCCCTATGATCATCAAACTGTCTTATGAAGGTATGCCAGCAACTGTAGATGACCGCTAATGATTTTTAGGTCATTAGCTCAAAGGTCAGGGTCATTACCATTTCCGACTATTTGGCTGCCATGGAGGCATACTTCTTTCATAAAGTTAACATCTTTTGTTACATTATGCATTACTGACAGTTACACATTTAATTTCCTTGTAGGTTTACAGGAATTATTTAGACACTTTTATTTGGAGGTGGAAAGGACACTAAACAAAAGCCCTTCGGTGGCCCTAGTCTCACAATTTGTCAACTGAACAAGCTAGAGCTCTTTTGGCCTTCTTGTTTTTTAATTTCCTCCTACTTACTGCAAATTAAAAAAAAATTCTGGTAAACCTAAAAATAAGTGGCATATCAAATGTTTGTCAAAAGTTCTCTCCCTTTGTATACCCCCTCTACACGTATATAAAGGGTGTAGGTTATTACTTAATTCAGTGGGAACAAATTTTGTTGTTTAAAATATGGCTAAAATGAATATTTTGTGGTGAAACGAAGGATTTTGATTTTTAGGAAAATGACATGGTCAGGTTTCACACAAATTACCATCATGCATGAAATTAAATCCCTCACACATATTATTGACTTTACAGTACTGTAATATATTGATTATTGTTATTCACTGTGTTCTTGTTTGCACTGTTTTCTATTCTTAATTTTTATATTTTTTATTTTTTTGAGTTATGATTCCATTGATGACACTTTCGTATTTTCGCTGGGTTTGGTGTGTATGATAGTTTGTGCAATGCCTTATTGTGTAGTGGGTTTATAGGTCACTTTCACTAAAATTGGAAATCTGTTTCTGCTCAGCAACTTCAGTTACGTATGAGATATAGTACATAAATATTAACTTGATCCTTACCTTTACGCATGAATATAAATTTCAGGAAGCAAATTGTGCAATATTGGTCCATTAGATTAGGAGGGTTGTCATTAGGAGGCAGCAGGAGGCCAATTTAAATGATATTTGGGCGAGCTCAAATTTACTGCAAGCTGCCTTCCACCTTCAGTGCATAGGCACCTTGGCCTCCTCAAATGAACAAAAAGCCTACATGAAATCCTAGTGAAAACCGTATATTCTGGATAAAGATACATGGTATTACACCTTGGGTATCATTGTGGAAACATAAAAACAGACAATATTTTCAACCATTTTAAGGAGCAGGTGTCTGTCGCCTAAGAAAAGCGCTACCAAGCGCTTTCATTCAGTTACCTCCTGTTCAATCAAATATAGAAGGCATGGAATACCCGTGGATAGCGCTACGTAGTGCCTTGCTTAGGCAACGGACACCAGGTTAAATGTCTGTGCTATTATTTGATAATTTTTGTGTACATTATTAGGTAGCTTACATTTAAACACAGCTTGTGTGAATGGAAGTTTGGCTGGTTGGGTAAATTTCACTTAGTTACTACTGCCTTAAGCCTTAGACTGATTTCAGGTATTATGCTTCTTCGTGACCGGCACCATAATAATGCATAACATTTATCTTGGGGCACTGTTTTATTTTATTATGCACATCACTCCATTCCAAGTTACTAACCACTACTTACACCTATACATGCATGGCCTAATCAGTCCTCTGAACAGTCTCATACAGGACAAGATTTAACCAGTTCAAGTATATGTTGGACGCTCTTACCCCTAGGCCATTTTGTCTTTATGAAACATACACATGTACGAGGGTATATCCAAAAGTAATGTCACTCCTCTCGTGGTTTTATTGTTTATAGGCCGATATGCATAAATATGATATCGAAATGTTCAGCAATTCAATTCTGATTAATATAAAACGTGCTGCATTATTCGATTTTCATAACTGGATTGTATGAACATTTAAAATATACCTATGACGTCATATCGCCGCACACGAAAATTACAATTGTTTTTTATTATCATAAGAATTTTCTTTTTTGCGTTTTTATAAAAAATAATTCTCGAAATCAGACATTACTTTCGTGACCTGATGAAACAAATGCTTTGTGTCTGCTGCTAAAAATTCAATAATGTCACTCAACTTTGAAACTCGTAATATATCTTCAACGCATTGATTACTTAGCGAAAACACGGCAAATTTGTGTCAAAAAGACGCTGCGCGTAGTAATGCACTTTTCCTAAAAGTTTTGAAAGTCACCTACTGAAACTTTAGTTACACAAGGCGACAACATAGGCTCATGTGTTTGTAGTATAATCTTTTAAGGGGACATATATCACCAAATCATTATCGATAGGGAGTCATATGAACGGTTTTAAGTAGATCCGAAAAGAACACCAAGAGTATTTTAAACGCCGTCAATTCAATTCGACGTTCAAAACTGCAATCATTATGTGGTAAGTTAAATATTTTGCTGTGTGACTATCTAGAGGATACTTAAAAATAATTTGATTTCTCAGAGAGTAAGTGTCGGGTGGGTTACACATTTTTAAAGGTCTTGAAAATGACTGCATGGTTAATGAGTCGTTGATAATCACCAGTGATGAACTTCGGCTGGATGAGTAGGTGTCAGCAAGTAACGTCATTGTGACGTCGTTAACGTCGGACTTGCGGCGATGTTCATAAGTATGTCTCACGAAAATGTTCATATCTCCAGAACTATTCAGTGCATTGTTGTGAAATTTGGTCATCATATTCAAATTAGACTGAAGTTACGGTGTGAAAAATTTCGTGGTTTTACTGACATTATATACGATTTTATAGCATCAGTGACATTACTTTTGGATATACCCACGTATAAAGACTTTTTAACTTTTAATTCTTTTGTATTAGTGCTATAAAAAGAATATTTATGTTGCACTTAATTTCTCATCAGTTTGACATTTTATGTACTTGAATAAAATGTATGTGGTTGAAAAAAGACATTATATTAGTATCATGGAGTAATTTCATTAAAATCAGATACTAACATTTGCTTCATTGTTTTACGCTGTTAGTTAGATCTGACAACACTACATAAGAAGTCACATTCAAATTACCTCAATATTGCATGCTATAGTATAACTATTCACCTGTATGTGTACACTAAAGTCAGTCTAGTATAAACTCTGTGTTTAAGGCTTAAAAGATCTAAGCTAGGTAGTACAACAGAGAGATTCTCAGCACTTTCATAATTAGGATAGTGGCATTTTGATTGGATGATGTAAAGTTCACATACACATGACCCCATACGGTGTGTGGTCAGTGTAAAGTGGTGGATCGTAAATTATATAGGTTTGATTTTAATGAGATTGAGTATGGAGCTAAATTTATTTCTTCTTTGCCACTTTTTGACATGCATCCAGAATTATGAAGTGTTTTAAAAGTTGTGTGACTATTAAAGATAATTGTTAATGTTCTGTCTAGTTTGAATGTTGTGTTTCACAGTGCAACTTCTCTAGAGGAGGCCCCCTTCGTAAGCCACATTCTATATAGTCAAATATGTCAAAGAACCTTTCCACTACAACAATCTTTCTATAAAGACCAGTATGTGCAGTGTGTTTTGTTCTACGGAGGTTGCACTGAAGGCCTTTGTACTATAATATTTCAAACTTGATTTATGTATTGTTACTTTATACTTGAATATTTTAAAATTTTATGTAAATAAAGAAGGAAAAATACTTTTGTTTTATGTTTTGAGTTCTGGTATTGCTTGGAGAATTTGACATGACTCTCGACCTTTGATGACTTTTTCAAAAATGCCGAGCATAGCCTTTATTTGTCAATCAGCTTTCTGCTGAAATATGGCAGGCATATATGAGTGCCTCCACTCGGATTTGGGCCTTGGATACTGAGAAACATGCATAGGTGTGAGATCAGAATTATATTTTTGAGTGTCAGCACCCACAAGACAGTGCTCTTACACCACAACATTAGAACTGACTCTTTGGACTTAACTGGCAATTGCTTCACTCTGTCTAGGATTCTGAGGCTAGCTACAAATCTCCTGGCACCAATGTAACTGGAAAGGAGAAATTTCTTACTGAAGAGTTGAGCTAGCATCCATGAAAGAAATCATCCAACTTTTTAAAAGTTTTATTTGCTGCAGCACATAATTTTTAAAACAGATAAAATGACCATCAAAATAATACAGAAATGACATCATATCATGTTTTTGTCTGGTTGAGGTAGCAGTACATATTTTATGGCATAAATGGTAGTTAAAAGATATAATAACAAATTCTAATTATTTTCTTGTTTCCAATGCTCATTTATTGGCTTTTTATTTACTCTTCCATACGCTTTAATTTGAAAATCTCCCATAATATTTAAAACTACTGTAAAATCATGTAATTTTCATGAGTCAAAATTTTGTGGTTTTGGTATATAAATACCATTTCAATCGTACCTTAATTCATTGATTTTGCATTTCAGGTAATAAATATAAGGCTGAAGGGTCAAAATTTATTGTTTGATGGGATTTGATTTTGTAAAGGTGAACCACAAAATTAATCCCCATGAAAATTAATGATTTTACAGTTTATATATTTTTTTAAAAATCTCTGGTCTTTGATACTTTGCCTACATCATTACATGTTCACCATTATCTATAAAACTAAAGCAACACAAGTTACTGTACATAATATACTTGTTATAAACATCAGTTAGCAGTAGCGTAGCTGCTGCTAGGCCATTAGGCCCGGGCCTACACATCATTTCGAGAAAAATAATATATTTTTTTAAGTTTAACATGAAATTTGATCTCCTGAATATACGTCAAAATGCACCGGTACCTTTCAAGGAATAAAAAAAAATCCGGGGGAGCATGGGACCTGCTACTTCTTTCATCTTTACCTATGGGCCTACACATTTCTAAGATCCTAGCTACGCCCCTGGTTAGGCTACTTTTGTTGCTTTGGTTAAATACAATCCAAGTAAGGCACTGATAATGAGTTATCTTATAGCCATTCAAACTAATCAGTAGGGTTTTCTCCAAATTTGCCTGCATTGTGCTTTCATTTTTCTGTAAGTAATATGTACCATGTATAAAGTTTGAACAAATGTTTATGGGGAAATTCCCTATGTCTCCTAATAAACAGGCGTGAGGGCCCTTAAAATATGTTGAGGTTGCATCGAGAGCAAAATAAAAAAAACGGGTATGAAAATGTCTTTAATTCCACATTTAACAAACTGTTTTTAGTCATTTACTTTAGGCCTAGCTATTTGATGGGTATACTTGGTGTATTTAGTCGTATCTGACCTAAGTCCCGCGCCTTGAAACATTTAGATGTGTCACACCTGGGTATCATGAATTTAGACGAAATATTTATGACTACTTTTACCATTGCCTTATAATTTATAAGTAATTATACAGATTAATAGTTTTTGTGTATTGTTTTCAGAATTTATAGCATTGATGTCTTCGCCAAATATTACATAATGTGTTCTCTATGAACGTATGAAACATAATATTTCGTTTGAAGACATGTCGCAGACTTGTAGTAACCACTTCTGATTCTACTATTTTTAGTTTCCAGAAAGTTATTATTCCATGTTTATTTCGTAAAAGTAAGGTCTCAGGTCAGTATTTAAATGACAATAATGATCATTTTTATCAATGTGTGTGTTCTGCGTCTTGTTCATGTGTTGTCATTAATAAATTTCCGGCATTTAGACTTGGGTCAGTTTGGGAACCCAAAGTTTTCTAACTTCAAACTTGCCATAGCAAGTTGTAGCAGTTAGTCATCAAGCCAGGAAGCAATGTTCACAGATAGCATACCATTTCTCAGCACTTTTCACAGTTTCATGGCGAGCGCTTTCTTTGAAGCACTTACAGACAGCTTTGGTATAATCCCAGCTTCTTAGAGGATGATTATTCCATTTCAGTGATTATTCCAATTCATTGTCTAAGACATTTCTTCTTTAAAACCTAACAGCTGTACGACTCGGATTGAGTCGTGTTCGTTTTATGACAAAACGCATGTTTTCAACAAAATAAACATCATCTCCCAATGAACAGACTTCCCAATAGCCGTTGGACCAGTCCGACAGTTAAGCTCTCGGTCTGGTGCGTCAGACCTTTCCGTCGGCCCGCGTGTCTGATGGTTCATAATCGTCAAGGGTTTGTTTGCATTGGGTACGTTTTGTATTGGGTACTTTTCCGTGTGTACTTTGTACAAATTATTTTGATTGGTCGGTAATAAATTTATAAGCCAATCGCAAAGCCCGAACCATTTTTCTAACTCTCGGTTCTTGTACTCCTATTTTGAAGAGTCTTTTCCAACGAAAAAATTATAATTGGTCATCAGAATACAAATTTAATGCTGATTTCTCAATGACAGTACTCGGAAACAAGGAAAGCCATCTCGTACTGTGTGTACGTCGTCTTAAAAGGGAAATTGAAAATATTTGCTTTTTTGTTGATTTTAGCAAACAAAAATCGGTCCAACAGATTTCCTTCTGGTCTGACAGTTTTTCCAAGTCCGTCAGACCCTTGGTCCTACAGATTGTCGGCGACTATGAACCATATTGTACCAACGTACACCAAAAAATCTATCTTAAGAAATACCATCAATTCCATCAATTGTTTCAGCCCTATCGTTTCATAGTTTCTGTTGAAAATTTTTTGAAAAGCGATAATAACAAAAGTGTTCTGGAACAAACCACGTGATTCATTTTGGGGATTCTCGGGGTTTCCCGGTGTTACCACCTAGCTACTGTCGTCTGCGAAAATAAAATTAATTTTTAGTGGGAATTTAAGTGTAAATTTTGTTTTTGAAAATAACGTGTTTATTTGTTATGTAAATGTCTATTTAGAGGTTTCAATTAAGACACATTTTCAACCATGTTTCATGAAAATCATATTTTCAAAAACACACATGCGCGCATCTGCACCACATTAAATATTTACAATGGCGGCGCTGTTAGTGTAAACACAGAAGTGAATTGAAACATCGGGTGTTGGATGGTTATAAGTAGCAGGGATTGACACTAACTATTTTTGGTCACTGGTCCCCCAGCAAAGTAACGTAAAATTTGTAAATAAAACAGTTACTGGTCCTTCCAAGATTTTCACTGGTCCATCTTGATTTTCACTGGCCTCGGACCATGGGACCAGTGTTAATGTCGAGCCCTGAGTAGGTGATATATTGATAACTTTTTGACAAAACATTTGATTGATATTAGTGTTATTACTTTTATACGCATGTGCTATTTTTTGGGCAAATTTCGACCAGTGAACTTGCATTCCGAGCTTTTATCTTAAACAGTTGACTTTTAAAGAGGACAATTCCATAACTAAAGATCACTGTTATTATCAATAAAAGATCATTTAGTTATGGTACCCAGAAATATGATGCGCAATGGTCTTTTATTGATACTGACTTTGATGAATTGGAATAATCACTGAAATGGAATAACCATCGTCTAAAAAGCTTGGACTTTGGTCAGATGGTCTGATAGCTCTTGATCTGTGAGCACTAGTTTCTTTGCCCTAGATCCTTCCGAACCTATTGGACCGGACCCCTTTCCCCCAAAAGTGAAAAGAAAAACTGCCACATGCCATGGTTATTCATAATAACACGTGGTGTCCATATTAACAAGACTGATAACCCTGTGATCTATTTTTTACGGAGTTATCTGCCCTTGTTGCTATCAAAACAAGAAAGTTGAACGTCCAGCACTTGTAGGCAGTGCTCTTCTTTTGTAGACAGGGCTTCCACTGGGGCATTAGTGTTTATTGAATGCAATCTTCTTCTGCATTATCAAATTGCATTTTAATGCTATATTTGTATTTTAGTGAGGGCATTGTCCTCTGACCTGAGGCTGTAAGTATCATGGAACCGCCATGGGATCAGTTGTATGCAAGGGATGTACCCCCTGATTTCGAGGAGATGTGTAAAAGAGAAGATCGTAAGGAAAGAATTAAACCATATTGGGATTCACTTGTGTAAGTTATAATGCTGGTATGAGACTTAGCCGACATTTTTAACTGTCTTTGAATTGAACACTGCTATACTCCATTTAATCAGTAACTATCATTTTACAAAATTGTAGAATAAAAATATCCCAAAATCATATCAAATGCCCGAAAACATGTCAAATTAACTAAAATTTGCTTCATGTTGAATGGACTTGTTTTGTGTTTATGAACTTTCATAAGCATCACTAATCCTTAGGTTATGTTTTAAAAAATTGATGCTGACATTCTGTTAACTGATAAAAAGTTGAATTCCCCCTATAGTGGTAGAACATTCTGCTTCCAGTGTAGGAAGTTTGGAATTGCTCTGTGGCCATGCAAGACAAAAAACTAGTGGCGACGATTTCCTTTATTTTGGCTCATGGTTAATGATACCATCTGGCATTAGAAACGAGGTGTCACAAGTGATCATAAATTAATGTTTTAAACTTGATTCAAAATCAACTTTAATAAAATAATATATTTGTGTAACATCAGTTAAAGTAGCACTTTAATAACAAGAACATACAACTAAACATTTTATTGTTGAGGAATTATTTCCCTCTGTGGTAAATTTCCTAATCTTTTTTTCTTACTTCACAGCAATGATAAAGAACCTAAAGTGAACAAGGTAAGTTGAATGAAGTATTTCATATTCAGTATTTATAACTGTCCATAATTTTGTGTCTAATAAATTACTCATGTCAATGATGATTTGATTTTCTTCTTGAGTCAATGTCCCCTTCATACCTGAATCATAAGTTGCCTAGACGATGCTCTTATATATGATGTTGATACCAGACCCTAGCCAGTGATTGACAACAAGACCTTCAAAGAGTGCTGACCTGGCATTGATCGATGGACAAACTATGTCCAACTGACCTCTGTTGTCATTCAAACCAGATTTCAAGTAATTTTCATCCAAAACAAAAAGCAAGCATCAGACCTCAACATAAGTGACTACTGTTAAATCAAATAAACAAACTCTGTCTTACTAGTTAAAACTTACATTTGGATGACTATTTTCAGGATTACCTTGTACGTCTTATGCATGATTTAAAGGAGGAAGGGAATGCATTGTTCAAGGAAAGCCATTATGATATAGCATGGATGCACTACAGGAATGCTATCTTTGTGGTTCGCATCCTTGAGAACCGTTTCTATCATACTGTTGAAAAGGAGTTTACCTCTTCGCTCTTCTCAAATAGGGCATTTTGTTGTTTAAAAAAGGTATGGACGTTATATTATTTTACATGATTACTGTTTTGGTAAGTCTGTTTTTAACGTTTCTTAACTTTAAGTGCCGCTTAGCTCAGTAGTACATAAGCCATCTAATCCGGTGACCCAGGTTCAAATTTTGTTAGAGGCACTCATGTCTTGAATACCTTCTTTCAGAATAAGCTGGCTATAGTTCAGCCTATCCTTGTATCATTGTTAATGTGGAAGAGTGCTCCGTCTATTGCAGCTTTGTAGTGGAAAAGAGTGCTCTATCTGCAATATTGTGTTAGAGAAGAGTGCTCTTTCTGCACTATTGTGGTGGAGAAGAGTTCTCTTTCTGCAATATTGTGGTGGAGAAGAGTTCTCTTTCTGCAATATTGTGGTGGAGAAGAGTGCTCTATCTGCAATTTTGCAGTGGAAAAGAGTGCTCACTATTGTGGTGGAGAAGAGTTCTCTTTCTGCAATATTGTGGTGGAGAAGAGTGCTCTATCTGCAATTTTGCAGTGGAAAAGAGTGCTCTATCTGCAATTTTGCAGTGGAAAAGAGTGCTCTTTCTGCAATATTGTGGTGGAGAAGAGTGCTCTTTCTGCAATATTGTGGTGGAGAAGAGTGCTCTTTCTGCAATATTGTGGTGGAGAAGAGTGCTCTATCTGCAATATTGTGGTGGAGAAGAGTGCTCTATCTGCAATTTTGCAGCGGAAAAGAGTGCTTTATCTCATTCTGCATTTGAGAAGAGTTCTGTATGAACTTGATGAACCCGTCTAAGTTCTTACCAACACACGCTTATTTGTGGGTGAATTATTGTATACATTGCAAATAACAAAATGATTATTCTTGATATCCCATGTGAATTAATTCTATTTCAGACTATGTTTAAGGAGGCAGTACAGGATTGTGAATCAGGTAAGATGTAATGTTTGACTTTCTTATCTAAGACTCTCAATCTGAGCAACATCTAATCTCAAAATATTAACGTATATGTGTCTTTATATTAATTTCTTTGCCAAGATTGACTCAAAATTAGTATCATTAAATGGAAATCTAATTCTCATTATCACAGAAAAATTTCGTGAGCTGGAACTTTCATTAGATTGATCTCATATTGCTACTTTGACATACAGTATGTTAAAATCTTTGTCCTTTCCCTTAATGCTGCGTTGCATAACACTTTTAAGTAAGGACTATCAAAGGGTCTCTTTTTAAAGTTTCATTCTCGGTCAAATCACTTGTTGGTTATTAAACACTGGGTAAGTTAGATAACCAAGAAATCCTAATGAAAGAACTACCCTGTAGGGTATGTCAGCAGGATTCCTGGGATTGGTCTCTTATTTTGGTTATTTTGCCTGCAATCAGCTTTATTACCTTTGACTCTGGTTATGAGAAGTACAACAAAAAGCTCTTACTTAAAGTAGTATTTTGTTGTTGTGTAGTTTGCAAACATTAATGTCCCTACTTACGTATGTGAGGCAAATTTTGTGTGTTGAACTCCTCACTAACCGTTGGATGGAATTTCTTCAACCTTTCAAAAATTAAGTACCTCATTGTATAGTTGACGGTAAAGGATGGAAATTTTGCTGGCTTACTTGTTACGACCCTTTGGTACTTTTACTATATTGAATTTCCCAAATTGGGGCACCCATGGACACATTTCTAGTATTTATTTTTACTCTTTCAGCTATTGGAGTTTTTCCTAAGAATATTAAAGCATATTATCGACAAGCATTGGCATACAAACATTTACAATTATATGATGAAGCTTATAAAGCAGCTTTCAAAGGTCAAGAAATGCAGCCTAGCTCGGTATGTATTCTTACACTTAAAATGTTTTATTTAATGTAAGGTTTATGTATAACTCTATTGATAAAAATTGCGAATGAAAACAAACCTTAAATCTGCTTTATTTATCTGTTCCTACTATTAAGAAGCATGTCTGTAATATATTGCCAGAGGTTTGAACACCTAATTTTGTACATGATTAACAGTGATTTTAATCGATAATTAATATACAATTTAGAACATCTAACAAATCGCAACAAGTGAATATTTAACAATGAACGTTTAACTGTCTCAAGGAAATGGATCTTAAATATCTGAGGAAATTTATACATAATTCTTGTAAAAGGAACAAAAATTTAGATTCTAAAAATAGAAATTGTTTTATTTCCTTGATAACTCCTTTCTTCGGGCAAATCCTTTCCATTTGGGGATGGGAGGCTTTATTAAGAGCTTAAGAGTAAAAGTGAATCCACTCTGTTATTTTCAACTACTGTCCTTAGACCTAATAGTTCTATTTTTATTGCTTTCTATACATGTATTTCATAATTTTGTGGGTTTCCAACTCAGCATTTGAACACGTCATCTGACAACACTCCTTAAATTTTTCTGTTTGCAAGCTATAAATAGAAATTGGAATTCCAGTCATTTTGAATGCACATGTTGGAAATTTTCAACAATTAACAATAGGGGTTATCTCTTAGTTTGTACATTTAATCTGTGATATGACTCAGACTGCATGTAAGTTTACATTTTTCTATTGTACAAAACGGTATTCAATTGTAAGAAATTTTGTATCCATAGGGTATTCTTGTATTCTTTACTGTTGTCAAATCTTCTTTTCTAGTCTTTGTACTAGTATTGATCTTTCTGTAATTTGATACTTTCAGGATTGGTTTGAATAGTATATTATACACTGTGACATATCAATTCCTACTTAAGTGTCTGCTTTTCCTACTTAATTGTCTGCTTTTTCACGCTTTCTAACTTCCTTTAATTATTTTCTTTAAGATTTGTTTTCTTAAAGAAAAGTTTACTCTATACAGTACAACCTCTTCATATCAACCCCTTTGAGAGCTGCAAATATATGCTGCTGTTCAGAGGTTGCTGCTCAACAGAGGATTAATTTATTGTGAATATCAGCACAAGGAAATTTTGAAGGTGTTGTTATAGGAAGATTGTGGCTCTACAGAGGGCCGCTCTACAGAGGTTGTACTATATATCCTGCAAGTCAAGTAATGCATTGTTCCTGTTTCAAACCATTGTTCACAATTTTAAGATGCAAATCTAATGAAAGAATGAAATCTGTCAAAATGAAAACAAGAACAGGGTCATATCAAGTTTAGACAATATAAAAATCCCTTCCCCCATTTTATGATAAAATTGAATTTATTATGCGGTACTTCAATTAAATTGTAATGGTCTTATAATTGGATTTGCTTCCTTAATTTTGTTTGAGTGTTTTCTAAAACAGTTTGGGGTAAAACTCTTAGTGATTTTTGTGAATGCATTTATGATATCAAAAACGAAAGTAGAATTTTAGAAAGTTGTTAAGCCATATTTATGAATTGCTGACCTAAGCTCTATGCTGAAAATGGAGAGGTCATCTTGATAAACTTCTTATTTCTAAGTTGTTGGTTTAATTCTATTCTGTACCAGGCATTGAAAGAATTAATTGATGAGTTAGAACCTAAAGTGAAACCAGAAGTATTAAAAGATTCTCGTAACGTGGAAGTTTCAGCAAAATTATCATCTGAAAATAGTACAGCTGTTGATAACGAGTGGCTCGTTGGGACGAATATTTCCGTAACCAAAAAGGTTGGTTTTTCTGACTCCTTTTGGGTGAAATTTATACAAAACTCTAGATTTTAGGATTTGATTATTGTATAATTTAATTATTTTTCTATTTTTAAATATTAATCTGCCCAATGCAGTTTTATATATCATTAAAATCAGATCCTAACATTTGCTCAATTCCTTTATACTGTTGGTTATATCAGCATAAACAGGGGTGTGGAATTCCAGTGTCCGACATGCCCGACTTGGGCTTTTTTGCCTGCGGGCAAGTGGATTTTTCCATCAAGCTTGCCCATGGGGAAGTGCAAAATAAACATGAGAAATTAATATTAAGGGTCTTATTTTACCTAAAAACATAAGAAAATCCCTAAATTCTGACTGAAAGTGATCCAGTATCAGGTACACAGTAGGCAAGTGAAAATTTTAGGATTTCCACAACCCTGAATAAAGTAGTGTAGCGTAATAAGGGTCTGATTTCAATGAGATTGTGCCATTTGCTATGAGATATTGGGTGTTGTTAAGAGTGCTGAAGATACATAAGGTTTGGTAGTCACATTTTACTCAGTACTGCAGAAAAGATACTAATGTATGATATAGGTTGTAACAATGTTGCTGGAGAGTTTAACTGGTTGCTCTAAATTTCTCTGCATGTGAATTATCTATTGTTCAAGCTGATTCACAACCTACTTACTGTGTCATCTTCTCAAATATCTTCCCTATTAAAAGTATTAGTAAATATGTTCATGACTCATTTCCTACGAAGATTAAGCATGATTGATCTCATATTGACTCTTGTTTGTAAGTCTGGTTTTCATGAATTTCCAGTCAAGATATCTTGTTGATAATACTGTTTATCCTTTGTATTACAGCATCTTGAAGCTAACCAAAAGATGCCAAAGAAAAGTAAGTTACCAGGGATTGTTCATGCTGTTTATTTCTAGCATTGCTTTCATGTCAATTTCTCTGATCATGGTATATAAGGTGAAGAAGTAGATTGCACATGATCCAAAAGTCATGAGTGAAATCAAAAGGAATAATATGGGCTGTAAAATGCTATCAAGAAGCTCCAAAATATGACACTAGAGATCCTCTTTGAGCGCAGGTGGTCTCTGATTCGATCCTAGGCTGTGACATTACAAATTCTTTAAAAATGGTACAGATATGTAATCATCCTTGCTTGACACTCGGCATAGTTTGTTACATGTTACTGCTGGCTTGCCTGATGTCAGGATAATTGGCCTATGCTGTCTACATTATCCATATGTCTGAAATACATGTACTGTTGATCAATGGGACTTGAAACAAAATTGTAAAAAAAGGATGGGTTAGCTTTTTGCCCAGATTTGTTATACCTGTCACATTATTTGTTTCTTTGTAAATGTATGGTTGTTAAAGGTTTATTGTACTGCCGCCTTGATAGCCTAGTGGTTTAGTGTCCGCTTCGAGTGTGGGATGTCTTGGGTTTGATCCAAGGCCGGGGTCATACCAAAGACGAAATAAAAATGGTACCAGAAATTCCCTTTCTAGACGCTCAGCATATAAGAGAAACTGTACCCTTGTGGCGATAGATTACATCAGGAATGAGGTGTCGAGAGTGATGAATATATAAGGTGGAAAAATTTGTCTCGCAGTTGACTTTAAATGAATTAGTATAAACTAAAGGTTTGTTGTACAATGTTTAGGTAAGAAGAAGAAAGGTGGTAATGGTGGGAATAAATCTAACAGTATAGTAGACAAGGTACCAGATACTGCTAGTGATGATAGTGAACCTGCTGAATACGAAGATGACAAGGAATTTGCTAACATGTTGAGAGGTATGCTCACTTGTATCAGATTATTGTTCACTAGGTATCAATTGTGATATTTTTACCCTCCCCCCCATCTTTGATGAGGGGTATACATTCAGTCATAAAATCAGGTCGTTGTCATACATGTTATCTAGAACATAGTACGTGTATGTCTCTAAATTATAAACATTGTTTGTGTTGAATGTTTTGTTTCTAGCTTGTGTTAATTAGAAATATTAATTTATATCATATATGTAAATGTATTGCTTAAAACGTTGACTATTATACAACGATGATGCTTTATTTAAGATATGATTTTGTCACTCACATGTATCAAATGTAGAATGTGTGTATTTTGGGCCGGTGGCCTTGTATTACAATAAACTTGAGTTGAGTTGAACTTGAGTTGTCTGTTGGTCAATTGGTAGACCAAAATTAGATAGGATTTCTGTTCAAGAACGAGAGAACGCTTTCCCCTGGGATCTCTACATGAAGGATGGTCAACAATTGACCGCTATTGGTGTTGAGGTCAGTAGGTCAAGGTCACTGTCCTTTTCCATTTCTGCTATTTGGTTATGTGTTTTACAAACCTTTCTTGTTGTTTTCAATATGGGCTGCAAATTGAGTGCTTTATGAATGGATGAGTAATGTACTTTTCATAGCATGAATAGGTAAGGAACCTGTACAACCTCATAAATCTGCGAAATATGTCTAGTACAGATTAAAAGTGATCAACAGTAGTTCAGAATTGTCAGTGCCACTTTTTGAGACTGATAGGCAGCTGTTCAAGACATAACCATGCAAGTTAAAACGAAAATGTCTTGTGAAACACAGTATAAAATTTAATCCTTCATAATTTACTGTGCAAATTGTGTTATTTCTCAATAAACTTTTTACATGACGAGATAGTGTGCGTTGGTAAAGTTTATTGTCAGAATATTTTCTCAAAGACTATCTAAGATATCCACTTGAAACTTAGCATAGTTATTGCTGTATTGCTTGCAATTTCTCATTACTTGTTGCCTATCTTTATTCTATTGATTGATTTCAGGAGTACAGAAGAATCCAGGGAATATGTCTGGTAATATAATGAATGGAAAGGTGGCTGGTATAGGGGGTTTAGATATTACAGCCCCTACCCCTGATGATGAAGGGGCGTGGTCCTTTCCTCATGATGATCTGGTGGAATCTGATGTTGACCCTGTAAGTACTGAATTGTAATGAATGTATAACTATCAGGGGTGCCAATTTTCCTGATTTATTCGGAATTCCGGAATTTACCATTCCTGAAAGAGTAATGTCTCTGGACCAAAATAGAGTTATTTGATGAAAATATCTCAGGAAATGGCCAAAATATGGCAAATTTAATCTGTTTTGAAGGAACTTCTTAATAAAATCAGATTCAAATATGGAACAATGTGGTTGACGGTCTCTTGTTTGTCAAAAATAGTGGACCAGATCTGATTTTCTTGATTTTAAATTTGGCTTTGCTGACACCTCTGATAGAAACAGAGCATGAAATGCACAAAAAAGGACACACACAAAAAATATATCACAGACCAAAAATGTAAATCACTACTAGGGTAGTCTTTGTATCATGTTAACTGTCTGTTCTTTTGAAACCTGGTGTCATTTGTCAAATATGCAGGGATAATACTCAATGGCCATGCTTTTCAACTGTCTCGGTGGAATGCAAAAGAAAAACGAGAGTATTTTTTATTAAGGTTTGTGTATGTTTTCATTGCAGGTAATACCAAAGGGTTCCATGGGTTTAGATACATTTTCTCCTACGTCAGACTTGTCTTCACGACCAGGTCAGTCTCTGTTCATAACTTATCTTCATACAATGAAACATGATTACTTTCATATTTGTTTGATGTCTTAACCTGAATGTGGACATATTTGAAGATAAAAGTACAGTCTTATTGGTATTAATCTGTGACCTGTCTTTAAATAAACAGCCAACTTTGATGAGTGATTTATGCTAAATCTTTCTACAGTTAGCCTCGGTCAATATCCTAGTTGAAGAACGTCTGCTTCAAGTATGAAACCCCAACCACCCGTTTTAAAAGGCCATATTTGATGTGCATCCCTTAATTGGCTGTTCAAGATAGGTAAAACATAATCGGTTACATTGTTACAATATTTTCTTTTGTATCAATATATGCAGGTCTTGGTGACTCTGATGCCAGTAGTGTAACATACAGTGACCCTTCATCTGGGCGTAGTTCTCGTGCCTCCCAGAGTCCAGCAAAATATCCGACCGCTCCAGGAGCTCAGCGACAAACAGCTGTTAATACTGCACCTGCTGCTCCACCACAACCTGCTATACCAAGTATTAACTTTCCATTGATGGAAGAGTATGACTTCAAGATCACGTGTCGTCATTGTTTTTCAAAGATAGGCGAAGGAATAAAAGGTTAGTTTTAGAGTATTTAAACTTTAACATATCAGTAAATGGTGGCTAAAAATTTATATTTTGGAAACCATGTTAAATTTGACTTTTGGTTGGTTTTCAGAACTTGATATTTATTTTCAACTTTGTCACTTGAAGATACCATTCTAGCAATTTGTGTAAGAGCTGCCAATTTAAAAGCCAACATTTGTCCTTTGCCGTTCCAAAAGTTTCTTTGCAGATATTGCAGATTCCATGAAAAAAAAATCCATGCCTTTCTATTGTTTTGTTCTTATCCTTGTAAACCTTTGTACTTGCAAACATTTAATATTGAAAACTTTCATCCTTGCATACATTTCATGTTCTGATGGCAAATTGGACCAAAATTTTTGATCTGATAGTTATGAAGGTTAGGCATCTTATTCTGTATTATGTTTTGTATTTTAGGTTATAGATATGTTAATGCCACTCACCAATGTCTGAGAGATGTTTTGATAGTGAAGAAGAAAAGTGCTCCTGGATTAAGTTGGCTAAAGGTCAGATTTCGTCCAGAAACTAAAGGTCAATTTGGAGGCTACAAGTTGTGTCAACAGTTCACTCAGAACAAGCCTTGTAAAGTTGGGGAAGAGAAATGCACATTCGCTCACCATCAAGCTGAAATCAACCTATGGTCAATGGACAGAGATGGCTCATTTATTATTGAGACTTTTGTAACGTTATGTAGGACTTATAAGATCTGTGAGTATATTTCTTTGTATTTTCATTTTTGTCTGGAAAATAACTAGCCTATTTCTAGAGTCCTCATTATTACGAAATTTGTGAAATCTCTGTCTCTGAAATGAATTTTAGTCTGAATTCTTCTGTATTTTAAAGACTTTTGATAAATAAATGTAGATCTATATCAATGCAATGTAGGATAATTGGTAGTGTGCACTCTCCTAGTCAGGAATCAAATACCATTACCCTTTATGGTCAATTATCAAAAGCTAAGTAGTGTGGACTCCCCTAGTCATGAATAAAGAAACATTACCTTTTATGATGATTTATCAAAAGCTAAGTTACTTCAAGAATTGATTCAATTGCTCACATTATCAACCATTACCTAAACTGATGAAGGCTATTGCATAGCCCTAATGTCGGTATAAAAATAAAAGATATCAACTTGACCCGTCTTGTCCGTGTATTCAACTTTCCATACCTTTACCTGTCAATTGCTCACATTGTTAGTTTATTTCTCATTGTACTATTTAGATGATAATGACAGTTTATCAGCACAAAGATCCCGGCAGCAGTATATACCTGGCTTGAACTATGCTGATGGTAAGAAGAAACAGACACTCGAGATAACTGACAATATGAATGTCTTATCTATGAACTCCCCACCAGCTGTTGCCAGGGTAACCAACCCACCACCATCAATGAATTCGACAATCTTGCCACCTGGAGCTCCAACCAATCTGTAAGTACAGACTGGATGAATTGTAATATAGTGGTACCTGTATGTGGTCAAGGGTTTTCTTGGCTTCATTGGAGAAAGACCCAGTTGTGACAGGGAAATGTTTTCCGACATGAAGCTTCTCAAATATGTCCATGCAAAAGAATTATGCATGAATATAGAGAAATGGTAAGAAAAACTGTGGTAGTACAGCTTGTGACTGACAAGTTGGCACATTTTTCTGGAATTCAATAATATTGTGCACACGTATGGTTCTCATTTTCTAACTTCGAAAAATACAACTTTACAGTGCCTTTGAGTGATAATCACCCGGGAAGCTGACAATTGCCCGAGATAATATTTCATTGGAAGTTTATACAAAATATATTTTAAATGTACTATTCTGCTTCTCCAAAGTCATCAACCGTGTTTGCAAGTGATTCTGGTAGAAATAGGCATACGCTCAGGGGCTGACGCAAATGACGTAAAGTTGGGCATGAACTTTTTCTGAGGGCAAATATCAAAAAATGATAATCACCCCGCAGACCCGTGGCGGGCCAAAAAGCTGATAATACTTTAGAAAGGCCAATAATGCTATTTTTCTATGGCAAATTTGATACTATATTTTAAAATAACGTAAGTATTATTGTATGTTTTACTATGTTTTTACAGATTTCCTGCTCCGATGATGAGCCAACCACCACCGCCATCATCACAGACATATACACCACTATATGGGGGTTATGATGGTAGTACAGGATTTCCTACATCCAATACCTTCCCATCTCAGGCTCCATATAGTAAGCATTAGAATTTACCCTTCTTCAAATAATTGAAACTTAATTGCTTTTTCTCATAAAAAATAAAATAAAAAATCAGACAGGGAAGGCATCACTCAACTTCAGCAGGCGAGCACAGAAACAAATTAAAACATTGCAACACACAACCAAATGAGAAAAATTAGTGAAAAAATATTGTATACATATTAAGACCTGTTATATGACCACTTTTACTCATGACTAATATTTGATAATTGCATATTGTCTAGTTAATGATATCTGGTTGAAGCAAATCTAAATCCACAGTGATAATATAAGAATAAAAGTAATCGAATGATTTTGGAAAGGAAACCTTGTTGTTATATATCTGAAGTCATTCAAGACTTAATGAGCTTCTCATCAGAATCTGTGCATTCATAGTGGTCAAGGGCTCAAGTGCCAGTTCTCTCTATCTATAATCAGGCCAAAGTTTGGTTAGTACAAATGACAATATAAAAACAAAGAAGTTCTTGCTTCGTAATTTTAGTTGCCGGAAGCATACATGTTACTTTGTATATTTCAGTTCCATTCAGTCAACCACCACCTACTGGGATGCCGAATCAGCTGCCCAATCAGCCACCATTGTGGAGTTTTCAGAAACCGACGGTGATGGAAGAAGAGTTTTATGGTACGGAACCAATGCAAGCAATGGCCAAAATAGAAAACCCTCTGGCAGAGACTTACAACATATTCATTGTCTGTCCTAATTGCTTCAAAGCCCACAGCGTCTATCCTGGTATATATGAATACTTTCCTACCCCGCATAAATGTGAAGAGACGGTTCTGGCAATGAAGCATAAGAATGGACTTGAGCCGTATATCCGTGTTCGTGAGAGAACAAACCACCGAGAATTTCCGGGTAACTACATACTGTGTAACAGTATCAGATACAAGAACCCACAGTTCTGTAAATATGGAGAAGAATTGTGTAGTTTTGCACATAATGATGTTGAACGACTCTTGTGGACATTGGAAAAAGATGGAAAGTTCAACATCACGGAATATCTCATTCAAAATCGAAAATATGCTGCCAGCAGAGGGTTCAGCTTGGCTGAAATCTTGATCAAACATGGCGGCCATTTTGAATTTATCTGCCGAGCTTGTTTCTATGGCACGCCACCAAGGATTTCAGTAGTTGGTGAGGATCAGGTCAAATGTAACGGTGACCCGCCTGGACATCTTTTGTCAGATTTCAGAATCATGGCTCATGTCGGCCCGAGTGGATTCACCATTATAAATCCTCGTGGATTCATGCACAAGTCCGCTTTCTTCAAGATATGTAAATGGTTGCAATTTTGTCGATCTAAGGTGAATAATACGTGCAGATTTGCTCACAGTATGGTGGAACGTGATATCTGGATGCTGGAGAGAGATTGTGATTTGAAGCGCAGTGATATCGTCCTCCAATCAAAGCATGGTATGGCATCACCAACACCAACAGGAACGCCCATGAGTAGTTCTAATCCTGGCTCATCAGCTTCATCAACTACTTCGGGTTATTCGTCCAGTGTGACAACAGAACGTAAACCAACTGTAACAGCACAAGTAAGTATCAACTTTGCTCACATTTTGATATTTCGAGGGAGGGAAACATTATAACAAGTTAAGTATTGTAAACCAAGAAATTATTTTGCGCAATTCAGTTTCTTGAAGTTGGCGAGTGCTAGAAATTTGTGAAATCAAGTAGCCACGAAAATGCTCAAAATAATAATATAGACATTGCAAGAGACACAAATATTCTGACGATGGGCAAAACGAGAAAGTTTGTATTTGCGAAAGTAAATCTGTTTACAGTATCAATTTTATGATAGTGTAAACGAATTAACATGTCATCGTATTTGCATGACTTTTATTTCACAAATGGCGATAACAGACTTAAAATATCAGTATGATTTGCGACAGAAGATTCACTGAGAGGTTGTAATATTATGAAAGTATACTTGCATGGAATTATGAATTTCTACTGGGTTTCCAAAGGTGCATAGTAGGAAAAAATAAAGCATTGCACTTTTAATTGTTTCTTCGGTTTATTGTGGGCATTTCTCAGTGTAGTTGTGATGTGGTGTTTCTGATTTCTGTGCCCGACTGGTTAGGTTGAGTGCTACCTTCCCTCTCTGATTTCCTCATACCTTTTTGGCAAAAAACACCCAACGTATAGTAGCAATAAATGGTTATGGTTCTAATATAAATTTATTGCTTAATGTTAGCATTAGTTGTCTGCTCTGGTGTTTCCAGATTTATATAATTATTCAGTGGATTGTATTTTCCGGATTAATCCGTGAATTAATCCGGAATTTCGGATTTACATATCACAAAAGAGATTTCTGACCAAAATAAATTTATTTGATAAAAGTATCATGAGAAATGACAAAGTTATGGTCGATTGTATCTGTTTTGAAGAATTTCTTAATATGAATATGGAAACAAACAATGTGGTTGAATGCCTATAGTTTGTCAAAAATGGTTGACCGCATATGATTTTCCTGATTTTAAATCTATTGACACCCTTGATAATTATTGCTTCAGAGTTCTGATAGTTCAAGCGCACCGTCATTGGATGGTCTATGTCCTATCAACGTAATGGAAGTCTGTGAAACATGCTGGAAACAAGGGCAGAGAACTCTGCAACAACCAGGAAAGGATCGATGTCAGAAAGGTCACGGAAACTGGAGCTGTAATGTCATATATCTACTCAGTCCGTCGTTGAAGGAGTTACACCCATTGCCGAGGAAGATTCCATCTGGTTTGAACTTCATAGTTTGCAAGTATATTCAGGATGGGAAGAAATGTGGTTTCACTGGACGAGGACTCTGCCAGTTTGCACACTGTGTCGAGGAATTAGAAGCATGGAAATTTATGTGTAACAATAATTGTAAGTAAATCAGTGCATGTAACTCAGGGCTTGACACTATTTTTGGTCACTGGTCCCCCAGCAAAGAAACTTAAGTTTGTACATAAAACAGTTACTGGTCCTTCAAGATTTTTACTGGTCTTTCTTGATTTTCACTGGACTCCGACCAGATGACCAGAGTTAGTGTCGAGCCCTGTCATGTTGGAAAAAGATGTGTATATATGCTTACAAGTTACATCTTAGCATTTTGAATATTAAAAATTGTTGCAGTGCCAAAACATAGCATGACAAAATTAATGCACAAATGATGCCAAATTAAATTTTAATATTTGATTGATTTGTTCATAAGAAACTTTAGTCTTAGTTTTGAAGCAGGGTTGCTATTTATTTAACACGCATTACTTGAAAGTCAGGTCTGGCATTACCAAGGTGGTCCCAATTTTTTGTTTGTTGCTAATTGAGATATTAATCTGCCTTGATAGCATTGGTGCATGTACCGCAAGTGTGTGAGATATTTGGTTCTAATGCAGACAACATACTTAAGGTATTTGCTTGATGCTTGGCTTAGTTAGTTCTAGGGGACTGCTTGCAGGCTCAATCTGGATAATATGACTGAATTACTGTGGACCATTAGCCCAACATTTTTTTTAAAAATAATTGCAATATATTATGCATATATTTATGTCTTACAGTAACCACTCAGGCTGAACTATCAGAAGCCAGCAAGATAGCTCAGAAGGTGAGAGCTGAGTCGGCCAAATCTAAAATCAGCGGCCAATCTGTGATCAGCTCAGCTCAGAACACTGTTGGATCTATGCCAGTGGCACGTCCAGCCATGCCTATCACTAATATACATACATTCTATTGTCACTACTGTGGCGTATCATGTAACAGCCAGAAACAATGGGATGAACACTGTGCATCGGATAAACATAACTTCAATGTCAACTCGGATAAAGAGCATCAGTGGAATTATAGACAGCCACCATGGACCTCTGGAAAATATTATGAAGTCTGTCCGAGGTATGTATGTTATATCTCTACCTGACTAATGTTTAGTAAAGGGTATGCTACAGCTTTTGAAAATTCCAGTTTGTTTGCACGAGTTGTTTGGTCAATTGGTCAAGAAATCTGGATCCTGCCATAAGCTAACTCAAACAGCTTTCCAGCTAGACTTTTGAAACTTGGTATGTGAATAGGGACTAATAAGGAGATCATGCACTTTTAAATAAATTTGAATCAGTTAAAAATTGTGATTGCCATGGCACCAGAAACATTGAAAACCTGGTAGAGGACTTCTGTATTGCTTGCAATTCCTAATAATCTGTTATTATGGACAAGGCTACCACAGGGGCATAAGCGTTTAATAAACACAGTCTTATTTATTGCCAGGCACATGATTGTTTAATTGAATAATAAATACATCCTAAGTTTTTTCTATCATCAGGCATATGAATGGAGAGAGATGTGAGTACTCCCATGTACCAGATATGTACAATCTATGTCGGTATGCACACAGTCAGGATGAGTTAGATGAATGGAGGGAACGGTACGAGTGGAGGTTAATGAAGAGAGAGATGGCTAGACAAGAACGCGTATTCTCATACATGGATGAACTACTCGAGAAATATGAGAAATCTACTGATCCAGTAAAAGTGGTAGGAATTTATGCATTTCAGCAATTGTGATTTTGGCAAAATTTTGTTACAATCATAACACTGAGTCATTACTCTTGTATGATGAACATGAAGCAAGCTATACTAGTACCATTTAACAATTTCATCGTTACTTGTGGCCTACTAACTCCATGTTTTCAGTTGACAGTATAACCACATGACCTCAGACTTAATATTAAGAATCAAATCTTTCATTTTCTTCTAAAAGAAAAAAATATTTGAATCATTATAGTCAACATGCAGTCTTTAAAGGTAGTATTTTTAAACCGTAGGGAACCTATAAATGTATTTGGAATATTGTTTTACAGATTTGTGAAACGTTTGAAGGCATTGATGTGAAGACAAATGGAGAACTCCATATTTATAAGGATGACAAGAATGCTACCTACTTGTGGACATTTGAAATAGCATCTGTCGTAAGTTTAGTGTATAAGATTAGATTGTAATGACTAAACTGAAGCAAATACTGGTATACATCTTTATTTACCCACAAATTATTATAAATTGAAGATGGATAGTGTCTAAACCACCTTAAGTATATTAAATGTACAAAACTTCTCGAAAATTTGAAATATATAAGTTAAGTGACCATTGTTGATCCCCTTGAACAGGATGACTGCTTAATACAGGTTTGACTGTATAAGGGAAATTCAGGATTCCAATTGTCCAAAAAGGGGCTGTTTCTGTCATGTTTCCTACCTTAATCGACAATGCTTACCTACATGTATTATTTTTCTTTTACATTGTAATGTGTAGTTTACGCTTTGTATTGCATAATAAGGGCTCTGTGCAAAACTATCGTAACTATATATATATAATAAAGGCATGAACCGTACTTCTGCACTGTGCCATTTGATATGCTTTTAATTTATTAACTTTTCATCATTACTAGTTTATTACTGTTAAGTACATTATTTACCTTCCAGAAACAAATGGAAAGAGTAGCCTTGCTGTATAACCGAGATAGACTTCACTTTTCTCTGGCTAACGGTTTAGAAAGGTCCTGCCAGATTGCTCAAGGTGACATATTCTGTCATAATGTGGATCATCAAGGGAGACCACTCTATGTGATTAAGTTACGATTTACCGGTGGAATGTTTGGTTCGTTCATGCAGTGGATCGTTTTCGACTTCGGACCCAACATGCCGGTATTATGTCGGAAGTTAACTGTTGAAGTCGGGAACCAGGCATCACATGAGAAGATCAAGAGCCTCCGACATAATTTACAGTTTGATCGATGGACTAGCTTGAATCGTGAGATTGTGAGACATGATAATCTTGATGTAATTGAAGATATGCTAATCAAGAAATATAAGGAGCCGTCTTCAACTGAAAGTGTGGTCACCCAATCGGCCGTTAACACAGAATTAAATCGTCATAACTATAAACCTAAGATGCACAAGTTATTGGAACTTGAAGAAATGACGAGACATCAGATCATATCCAGGTATGCATTTGATAGTAATCCTCTTGTTAAATCAATTTAAATGGTAACATAAGGCACACCTGTCTTTAAAAACCTATCATAAGATCATGTTAGATGGTCTTCTTCAAGCAGTACTGTAGTCTCTCTATACAGGTTAAATGGCATTGATAATCATGGTCTAATTGGTGATAAAAAATAAATTGAAGTTTTATTTCATTGTCTTTTAAATTGAAGAAGATATCAATATTATACTTGTGTATAAAAGCAATTAGTTTACAATAAACCTGTTTTCTGAATTTGAGAAATTTAGAATGGGATCAGGGCTTTTATTTCCGCTGGAAAGTTACGTTTAAAAATCTTATTTATTCCTTTGAATTTCATATTCTTATAATATTGTTATTTAGTGCAAATTTATCTTTCTAATTTCAGTTACAACCTTTGTGTAACAATAGAATGTCTAGATGCTATAGAAGGCGGTACCTTTGTGTTTGCCAAGGCTGGAGAATTGTTCGCTAAAGTACCATTACAAGAAAATCTAACCGAAGATACAAATGCTGGAAAACTAATCCTGACCAGTGTGCGAAAATGCCTACTAGCCCCACGCTCAGATTCATTGAAAGTTGTATATGAGGCATCAATTGTTAACAAAGAGAACTTTGAATTTGACGGACGAGGACGTGATTTCATCTACCTCTGCTTGTCACCTGATTGTGTTAAACGATTGAATATGAAGCCTGGATCAAACCTCGACGTAGAAATACAGTTTCAGATGGACAGATTATTCTTCTGTAGAATGCATTTTGCTGCTGATATGCTGTTGTCTTCGGATATTGTTTTCCCAGATGTTCCTAAGATTAACCCACTGAGAAATGAGAAACATAATCTTAAAATATCGTAAGTTTGTTCAATTTTTGTTATCTTATTCTACGGTTCTTTTATAACAGAAGTTTCAGTGTTTGTATTGGTTCTGCTATAAAAAAATCAGAAGAACACTTCTTTAAGATATCACATCTTGGACTGGAGGCACATTGTGACTGTACTTTGATTATGAAGCCCTTGCCGTGTTTCAGTGGTTAATGCACTGGATTTGTAACACAGCAATCTGGCACAATCGAGGCAAGTCATATTCTTCCACAAAACTTTTATGACCATTTTTGTTTTGCACCACATGTGGAGAAGTTATTGATTGATTACATGTAGAAGAGTAAGGTATAGGTAGCGGTCAAGATACAGTCCAGGAAAACTGGTAACTTTAAGGTGAATTGGCTGCCTTAATTATATCACTGTTGAGAATCAGAATATAACTCAAATAAATATAAATCATAATCAGACATATTGTTGCTGTATTTTTCCAGGTCCTCTGTGTTAAACCCTGATCAGATGTCAGCTGTAAGACATATCGTTGCTGAGAGGACTGGGTATACACCACCATTTGTTCTGTTTGGACCCTTTGGTACAGGGAAAACTGAAACTATAGCTCAAGCTACCATGGTATTACTGAAAGAAACACGAGAAACAAAGATCCTAATATGTGCTCAGTCAAATAGGTAGGTACTGTAAAACATCACATAGAAACATGATAGCTATGGGAGACATTTATTTTGTACTGGATGGATGGATGTATGGATGGAAGTTAGTTTGTCAGTGCCAGTTGTGCTTAACCATTGGTCTGGCATCAACAATGAAACTTCACTTGAATGAAGTTGAATACTTCGTACCAGGCTTTATTATAGTTTTTGGTTAAATGTAGTTATGAACCTTTGTGTGAGAAAGAAGTTCTTATGTCAACAACCCTTCTAGTTTATTTATGTTACTAACATTCTTGGTGTATACCTTGCTTGGTGCTCTGTTTCTTAATTGAGGAAGCTGGTCTTTTTTAGCATGAATGAAATGTACAGAATTCAGATGTAAAACATTAGATGAAAGACTGACTCAAATGCATGTTTTATATACCAATGTCTCTGGTACATTTCAGTGCTGCAGATTTATACATCAACAAACATTTCGACTCTTATCTGAAGAAATCGAACAATCAGTCGATATTACGACGTGTATATTTCAAGGACAGACTGTTGTATACAGTATCACCACAGGTCAGGAACTACTGTTTACTATCACCTGAAGGTGATTCATTCAAGATGCCAACACGTGAAGATGTTGAGAAATGTCGTATTGTTATAGTTACAGTGACCACATCATTAGTTCTTGCCAAGTAAGTAGTTCCTTCCTGTTGGATATTTTCTTTCATCAAAAAACATAAACCTGTGCTGAAAATATCATTAAGCACAACAGTAGAGTGCATTAGTTATTAACTGTAAAATCATTTAATTTTAAGGGGACAAAATTTCGTGGTTTTGTTTAAAATGACCATTTCGTAAGGTGTAATTTCAAGGATATCTTATCCACTAAGTCATGTTCTTTACAAATCATATGTGGGGTTTTAATTTTGTGGATGATTCTATTTCAGTATGGGACTACAGGGTATGTTCACTCACATTTTCATTGATGAAGCTGCACAGACACTAGAGTGTGAAAGTTTGATGCCGCTGTCTCTAGCTACAGAGAAGACATGCATCGTCCTGGCCGGGGACCATAAACAGATCAGTCCTAAGGTGTATAGTGAGGAAGCCAGGAACCAGAAGTTCCACCAATCTTTACTGGAGAGATTATACAACTACTACGATTCTCATTCAAACTTGATCAGCGAAACCAGCCCTCTAAATATACTCCTTAGTATCAACTACAGAACCAAGATGGAGATTCTTCGCTTTCTCTCGGCCGTATTTTATGGCGGGCCTGATGTGTTGAAGTCTGAAGCTAACATTAGATCTGTCGTGTCTATAACTCCGGTGGCATTTTACGCGGTACAGGGACGGGAAGTCCAGGACGAGAATAGTATATCATACTATAACGTGTCTGAGGTTCAGGAGATCGTTGACCGGGTTGATTATCTGTATGATAAATGGCCGGAAGAATGGGGACCTCAGAATGCCAAGGAGATCGGTGTAGTGACACCATACTATGATCAGGTAAGTTGACAAGGACAATGGTCCTTCTCTTTGATTCTCTTCTTCTGACATCCTACATTGTTTAATGACAGACCTGATATTAAGTATATCCTCATATGTAATAAGTTAATACATGTTAGCACAGTCCAAGAAATTAGCTCCATTCCGTGTTCAATTGTTGATTTGGACAAGTAATTTCTGCAGCAATTATTGATAGGGTATGAATAGGAAAACTTACTTGTTAGCTGCCCTCAAAGAATTAGCAACTTAACATGTGATGGGAAATCGACAGTTTCCACCATTAATTAAAGAGATGTTTCTTTAAAGATGAACATATAAATGTTTATGTTGGTCTTCTTTCAGGTGTTGCTGATAAGAAAAGCATTGAAGAAGAGGAATTTGGCATTGAAAGATGTGATGGTTGAACGAGTGCAAGGTGTTCAAGGTATGAGTTAAAATTAATCTTTTTGTACTATGAACCTGACAATTATTATACCCCGGCAAACAAAGTTTGAAGGGGGTATACTGGAGTCACCATGTTGGTCTGTCGGTCTGTTGGTATGTTAGCATCGTGTCCGCTCTGTAACTTTGTCATTTCTTACTGGATTTTAAAATTGCTTGGTACAAATGTTCATCACATCAAGACGGTGTGTCATGCGCAAGACCCAGGTCCCTATCTCAAAGGTCAAGGTCACACTTAGAGGTCAAAGGTTATATAGTCATGCAAATCGTGTCCGCTCTGTAACTTTGTCATTTCTTACTGGATTTTAAAATTGCTTCGTACAAATGTTCACCACATCAAGACGGTGTGTCATGCGCTAGACCCAGGTCCCTATCTCAAAGGTCAAGGTCACACTTACAGGTCAAAGGTTATATAGTCATGCAAATCGTGTCCGCTCTGTAACTTTGTCATTTCTTACTGGATTTTAAAATTGCTTGGTACAAAGTCATGAAGACTGTAATTTTAAATAATATTCCTGTGTCAAGGCGGTGCTGCGGGGGTATGATTCATCACTCCTGTGATAGCTCTAGTTAACTTTGCATAGCTGCCAGATAGCTAGATGCTAATTACCTGTGTAATACAGTACAACCTCTGTAGAACAACACCCTTTGGAAGCTCCAAATACTGACCCATTGTCCAGTTGTACAAAGTTTGCTGCTCTGCAGAGGTGAACTTTATAGTAAATATCAGTTTAGGCAAATTTTGAAGGTGTTGTTATAGAGAGGTTGTTTCTATACAGAGGGCAGCTCTGAAGAGGTTTTACTGCAATTAATACTCAAATTTAAAAATTAAAAAACATAATACAGCTGCCTGTTGTTTCAATAGATCTATGTCCTTAGTTTGACAGTGACCTTAAGCATAAATTAGCTATTTGTTTTTGGCTGCCATGGAAGCATACATGTTCAACAAATATCTCTTCTTGTATTTCAGGTAAAGAGTTTCGAGCCATGTTTATCACAACTGTAAGAACTAGTCATCTTATAGAAGCCTCACATGTACAGTCTCATGCTTTAACTGAGTGCGATGGAGAAGGGGGTGATTTTGGATTTCTGTCCGACTCCAAGCTGCTGAATACAGCCTTAACCAGAGCTCAATCCTTGGTTGTTGTCGTTGGAGACCCGGTTGCTCTATGTGCTGTGGGTGAGTGTGTCAACGTATGGCGTACCTACCTTAAACATTGCCAGAATATGAAGAGTCTGTTCCCGCAGAATCATACGTATGAAAGTATTCGACAACAAGTCCAGAACTTACTCAACTCACCAGCTAGAGAGAGACTACTCCAGATTGCTAATGAACGACACAATGAACCAAGGGGTCGGTCAAACATCACTGAACCACCTTATAAAATACCGGTACCATCTAATACCACCAATGTGCCGGACCATGATAACAGAAGTCATCCAACTACTGGGGTGACTGGTCCCGCTCCTGACAACCCGTTGTTAAGGTTAATCAATGGCAACCAGCCTGGAGAGGTAATCAATGAAAACAGAATGTCCCCTAAGAATGTTGCCGTTGACAACAGTAATGCCGGTTCTGCAAGTATGCCACGGAGCCCTCTCACACCACTGAACCCATTGAGGTTCGGCCTACTGAAACAGCCTCCACCTTTGTCAATACCTACCCAAAGAAAGATGGAGTCATTCTACAACATCGGAGATGAGTATACGTTTAATTGTGAGGATGTGTTACAACAACTAGCGACTCAAGATAATTTTAATACTGGTGGAAATGTCATCGTTCAAGAAGAGAATGGCTACGCGGTGATTAGAAAATCCGGCGGCTCTTCAATGGATAGAGGTGTGATCTATCCGTTGTACGATATTAAACAGCTTGAGAATATTATGATTACAAACGGCGAGAAATATAAAAGGTGTAAAATGTTAATAAGTCGCGATGGCTGTAAAGCTGAGGTGTTAGGTAGTGCTGGGTGCATGGATATTATAGACATACCTAGTCGATGGATGTGTGGACAGGCTAATAATAATGACGAGGTTGTATTAGAGTTATTCAATGATGGACAATCTAGGTTAGGTAAAGTCGTTGGTGTGCTTAAAGCTACAGATCTTAAGAATCGCTACATCGTATGCCAGGTAGGCGACACATGTGGAATGATGGTGCCAGTTAATGAAGGACTTTGTCCGATGTTTAATGTAACTACTCCGAGCAAATTACCTGAGAACATGGACAGTGGAGTTAGCGTTTACAGGTTCATTAAAGGTAAAGCTGAAATTCGGTTCAGTCAGATTGAGAAAGTTAACACCGCCGATAGAGATACTAAACTTTTCGTGACACGTTTTCTGAAATGGGATAATCATCTGCACCTACCATTATGTGTTGTTGTTGGTGTGATAAATGTAGAACCTGATGATAACACCTGTATGGAAGTCCTTGAACTTGAGCATCACATGAGGAAGGCATATAATCAAGATATCATCGAAGAAGCTGAATTTCTCTATCCTGATAATTTCCGTATTACTGAAGAACTTAGTCAAACCAGAAATCTTGATTTACGAATGACTTGGTGTTTGACGATAGAAGCTTCTGATAGTTCCCCAGCGTGTAAAGCTTACAGTATTGACGAGGTAGGAGATGGCTCATACCAGGTCGGAGTTCATATAACCGATGTCACCTTCTTTGTGAAGAAGAATAGTACGTTTGACAATGAAGCCAAGAATCGTGGATTTGCCTCATATGCTTCGAATAAGGAACCAGTTCCGATGCTGCCTAACAGATTGTCCACTGACTTATGCAGTTTGAAAATGAATGAGGATAGATTGGCTATATCGGTTCTGATGACGGTAAAGCCCACCGGAGAAGTGACCCAAGTTAATGTTCAGAAGACCGTGGTGAATTGTAAGAAGAGGTTTAATCTAAAGGAAGTTGAGGATATAATACACGATCCTACAGCTCATGAGGATTATCTGAAGAGTTGCATTCTGGTCTTGTTTGAGATTTCTCGGCTTTGGAGAAAAGACAGGCTAGGTAATGCTGCATTATATAATGAGAATGTACGTAAGAAATCAACCGTGTTCGCTCATCAGCTAGTGGAGGAGATGATGATAATGACTGAGTCACATGTAGCTAAGATTGTGTCCGATACTTTCCCCGACACTACACCTTTACTGCTTCAAGATGCCCCGGACAGTGTAGCACTTACAGTTTGGAAGCAGATGTATGCAGCTGATGCCGTTAACTCTATTGCTTTAACGAAACCCTTCCTGAACACCTCCATGCTGGAGAGCTGTAGATGTGGTCTAGCTTGTACACATACCGTCAACTTTCTCCGTCAGTCTAACATCGTGAAGAGAAGTCAGATTGATGTAATGTCCGTGTTGTGGGACAAACTACGAGAAGCGTTTGACATGGGTGATATACACACCATGCAGAATGTTATAGTTTGTGCTGAGAACCATCCACAGTTGGCTGTTGCTTTATCTCAGCTGTTGGGACTACAAGAACCGGAGAAAGTTGTTTGTGCAGCTGATACTACGGCAGAGGATTACCACTACTCCGTGAATCGGAAACCTTACACGAGGGTGACGGAGCCGTTGACCAGCTACATTGACATTATTGTCCAGAGACTTCTGTTAGCATGTTTGGATGGGGGTGCAAGTCCGTACTCGACCAATGAGATGAGATCTGTATGCTCTGATTTAAACACATCACTTGACAATGTCAGAAAATTTGAGGAGGGTGAATTTTTGCTACATTTATCCTCGGCCATATTGTCTCGTCCAATCTTTCTTCAACCAGTTGTGGTCAACTTGGACTTAACTCATGTTCAAGTCTTCTTTCCAAGCCTGCTATCTACTCTCTTCCTACCAAAGTTAAGTTACAATAAACTTGGAGTATGTATACCACCACAATATTCTAATGGTAATGTAATTCTAACATGGCGAGAAAGAATCTATGATTTAGCTGTTTTGAAGAATCAGTCTCCGGTTGGTTATTACGAAGGACAGCTTAACCCCGATCGTTTTATTTACTTTGTCCCGGCTTTTCAGTGGCAGAGACTTCTTATTGCGATACGGGAACAGGACGAGGGAACCAGGATGCAGAAGCTGAATTCGGCCGTGGATATTGTACGTAAACAAGTAACTAATCCATCGTTAGAAGGCGACTATCTCGATGATGTCACATCAGAGATTCAGAAACTAGGAAATATACGTCATTTTACCGAGTTCTCGTTACAGATGCACGCCAATCAAGTACTTTTGGTCCAGCTTTCGGGAAGATTAGATAAGTGTTTACTTACACCTTATATACAGTTGCTTAATTTGACACAACGTCTTGATATCTGCCTACAACATCGTGAACACCCAGATAAATACTTCGCTAACAAACACAATGTTGTCTCACCAGCCACTTCTCAAAATATTCAAGATGTGGCCAGTTTCCAGAAAGTATGGTCGCCAATTTTGGAATTAGAAGCGGCAACTAAAGCTGTTGAGAGTGGAGATCGAGTTACTATACATAATGTACCTATTGAATGGAAACAGATTGGTTTACGTAACACGATAACAGGAATTATATCAATACCCCTAAGCTTTCTACAGAAAAGGCTCATCAAAATCTCATCCAATGTTGATAAGAAGATTCTACTATCTGCCGAAAATGTACAGTACTTCAATGCATTCTTCGCCGACTTCATATGTGTAAGGTACAGTGGTATTACATTACCGAATCCGTCCAACCTGAGCGAGGAGATAGCCGAGTTAGTGAATCAAGGTGGAATATTTACCTGGGTTGGTCACTGTGCTGTTACAGATGTCGTCATGGAGACTACTAATGCCGTATTGAAGTTACAGTTGATACAGAGTGATGTCCCCTTACCTGTGCATTTAGTACAGAATCGACCATCTACCATAGAGATTGTTATGAGGACTGAAGATAGCAGGTATTGTTATTTATATAAATCTCGTGATTTTCCATACCTTTCCGTATACTTTTTTTTTTCCTCAACAAGTAGTAAAGTCGATAGTTCCTTGTGAAAGACTAAGCTGTTAGTATTGGTTAAGTTACAGTCCAGGAAAACTAGTTAGTTGAATCGGCCACATCATGTTACTGAAAAATTGTTGAGAAACGGCATTGTACCTAAAACTTGTTCAAAGGCTAGTTGATTTTCTTGACCATTATTTTGAGCTCTGTTTTGAAAATGCTAAGAACTATTTTCATAACTTAATTGGTGTCATATACATCAGTGATATGCCCAAATAAGATTAATTATAATTATGGTTTTGCTACTGCTTGCACATTAGGCGATTAACCAATTTAGTTTAAAAGAAATTTTAACATATCTCTTCCATTCAATGACATTTAAGTTCTGTTTTAGTATGGTATAACTGTAAATGAATAAAATTGAAAGGACAAAAAAGTTCTGTTTTAGTAGCAGTCTTAATGTTGACCAGAATGTATGAGTTTGTGGTGCTTTTGTTTAATTCTTATACATTTGTATATGTTTTAGGATGATGTTATATGCAGTTAACAGTTTGGAGTACAGTTCACAGTTAGCTAAATATGTTGCCCTCAGACAACCAACAGTAAATAATTGTAAGTCATTACATGGAAGTTTTACTTTCCTTTTATTTTTCTGCCCAGGTGTGAAGCTATCTTCCAACTGTTTCTCCCATTGAAAATGTTAACCAAACCCAATAGTTCTTGAAACTCAAGTATTTTTAAAGTCTATCGAGGTATTGCTTGATCTCTGTCTGACTCTTGCATTTCATTGAAGGCAAATAAATGAGAGTAAGCAGGCTTACATCTGATCCTGGTGAATGCAAGGAACAAGATATTTCTTATTTCTGATTTCCCCATTTCTTCAATAACAGCCTTAATGTATAGTTGACTGTAACAGATAGATTTTTTGCTGAGTCAATTTTTACCAGAGTTACGGCCCTTTGTTGCTATGTACCCAAATGGGGCACCTGTGTCCCTTTGACACATTTGTAGTTTGAACTTGATGTCATTACATATTTCCATTTCAGTGATGTATTCTGATGTTGAACATATAATGCAGTCATCTAAAGAAATTCAACCACCCTTAAACTCCCAACAAGAGACGGCCCTTAAAATGGGCTTAAGTCAACCCCTGACAGTAATCCAAGGTTGTGTAGGGTCAGGCAAGTCGATGATGGCAACCAAGCTGAGTGTTATGTATACGACACGTAATAGATCAGTTAGCCATGTGAAACATCAAGTATTAGTATGTGCCCCCAGTGAAACTGCTGTAGATGTTTTGGATGGTATGTATAGTTGTGGCCAGTCCTTTCTGCTAGTAGACATACATGTTTATTGTTCAAACCTACCTAAGTAGACTGCATTTCATAACATTTTCATAAAATTTAATATAGAGTTGACATGTTTGGCATGTAATCCCATTATTGGGACTTGAATGCAATGAAATTGTTGTAGGGACCGGATATACAAATGGTATACTGTAAAATCATTAATTTTCATGGGGGATTAAATTTCGTGGATTTCGTGGTTCACTTCAACCACGAACTTTAATCCCAACGAACATTGATTTTGACCCTTGTTTTGTTACCTGAAATGCAAAATCCATGAATTCAAGTGCCAACGAAATTGTCTTTTTTACCAAAACCAACGAAATTAAATGATTTTACAGTATTTTGAAAGATAACAGTGACATTATCATTGTCATATTAAGTTGACAGATTATTTGACACAACTTCAGTATTTATACATTCATTTACAATTTTGTGAATACTCTTCTGTTACAGGATTTTTCCAAACTTTGGGAGTGAGTGGCTGTCCTAGGATTGTTCGAGTTTATGGTAACGATATAGAGAAGATAATTCATCCACCACCACGTAATACTGGCCGTATAAAGACAAACAACGATATTGATGAACATGAAATAAAACAGAACTATTCTAAATTCTCCCTCTACCAGTTAATAAGAAGTTCCGGTTCTACACACAGTAAATCATTAACTGTAAGTATTAAAACCATTCAGAATATGTTGTTCATCTCTTTATGTTGTAGATTAACTACCTCTAGCTCGCGTACGATAACTCTAGCCTTGTTTACAAACAAACAACAACAAACTTGTATAACAACACACCACTGGGGACTGGCTGCTTGTTTTTAATGGAGATTGAATGACTACATTGCATTCAAAGTAATTATGCACAAGATTAAACAAAAATGGACATCGGAAATGTATTTTATTTCCATTTTCTATTGTAAACAAAGGCTGGCGCTATCACTAGCGGACTATGTGTTCTCCTTGAAAAAAAGCATACATATAAAGATCTCACTTGATTTTACTGACTTTGTTACAAAGGAATGCTCAATTTTATGCCCCTTACAAATTGGAAGTGGGGGAGTATATACATTTGTTAAGACAAAGGTTGAGAGAAAGAAATATGCATGCGAATTTATGGTGATATTACCATGCTTTCCAACTCGCGCATATCATCTGTGAAATGTACGGAATAGAGCGTCAAACCATGGCACCGAGCTCCAGATATATGAAAATCTTGGACTGGCATATCGCTGGCTTAGAATGAGAAAGTTGTAACTACAAAATCGATATATTGAGAAAATAAGAAAAACAGTCTGAAAGTTACTCTTTACTTATGCCAAAACAAGCTTTTACAAGTTCATTTTGGTCAACATGACAAGTTCCGATTTTCATGAAAATAGGCTCATAAGAAGCGCTTTATGATGCAGATTTCCAATATGTATCAGTCTTATAAGGTCGTAAGTAGTAGTTACGACCTTCTGATTCTAAGCCATCGATATGTCTTTATTTATGAATTGTTAATCATGTTTAATCATTCAGTAAACAGCCTATGTCCAGCTGTGCCTCAGTAACCTTAATTGCACATGTATGATCAGTTAGTTTCAGTAGGCGCAAAAATATGTTTTAATTGAAGCTCTTGTTTAATCTCCAGCAATATGAGACACTATTTTCTCTCTACCCGGATGATATATCGGACGATCAGTATGATACCTATATGGAAATGTTAAACCTGGCTGAGATGGAAGTATTAAAACAGGCAGATATAATACTGTGTACTTGTGTAACCAGTGGCATGATGAAACTAACATCAAATACAAACATACAGCAGGTGAGTGACACTTATCTCCCTTTGGGATCGTCCAAGAACAAAATAAAAAAGATCTTCACATTCTTAATCAAAGATTAGACTCCCTTGAACCTGTAAAGTGTATAAATTGCTGAGCTGAGTATAGCCTTCATTTGCCAGTTAGCTTTCTGCTGAAATATGGCAGATTTGAACCTGGCTCCCTGGATTAGGCGACAAGCGCGCTAAACATTGTGCTAGGGAGGCAAACTGCATAGTCTTACTATTGATATGCTCTGCTGTTGAAAGCGGTGTAAAACAGGAATAAACAGATGAAAGTTTAAACAGACAGTTCATTGTATATGGTTACACCTGAGGGATTGGCTTGTCTTTGTGTTTAACCTTAGTACACTATGAGATAATGATTTCGTCAACATTTGTTATCTTGCAGATAATTATAGATGGTGTAAATGCTGGATCTGTTCCTGAGTTGTTAATTCCCCTGTCGTTACACAAAGGTGCCTGCCAGGTGACATTGTTTGGTGATGTTAACCAGATAGGACCGAATATTGCTAACCAGACTGCTCGTGATCTAGGTCTTGGAAAATCTTTAATTATAGATTATCTAAGCCTGGCTGTATATCTTAATGAACAATACAGAGTGGTAAGTACCTGTATATTTATTTATCCCCCCCTCCCCCCCATCTTTGATGAGAGGGTATATTGCCTTGCACATGTTGGTCAGTACGTTGGTCAGTCAGTGGTTAAACCAAATGGTTTCCGTACAAGAACTCAAGAACGCTTCGTCCTGTGATCATCAACCTTGATGTAGAGGTTGGCCAGCAACAGTAGATGACCACATATTGATGTCAGTATCTCAAAGGTCAATGTTACTGTGAACCTTTCTGACTATTGAGCGGCCATGACAGCATATATGTTTTTCAAACATCTGTTATTACATATCATTATGGTACCACTAGAATTATTAGCATTGATCATTGTTAATATTGATGAATATGAAAATTGACTAAATACAGTGTATAAGAGAAAGAATTAATAATGCCTTATGAATGAATAGCCATGGCCTTAATGGCCTAGTGTTAAAGTGTCCGCTTTGAGTGCGCGAGGTCTAGGGTTTGATCCCAGGCCAAATTTGCACTGCTGTATCTCCTTTCCTTACATAGTTCCATTGTTTTACCATTTGTCAGGATTATGGGACTGAATTGCCTCTGTATGACTGATATTCCAATAGGACAATTCCCCCCCCCCCCCAGTGCTAAAACAGAAATTAGAATGAATATCCTTGAAATCATAATGCAAGACTTTTTCGAGGAATGTGAGTATTTCTTATGTTTTGAAATATTTTTATGTTTTCTAGCATGACGGGATCATTGACTTTCCATCTAAGAATAGCTACGAGGGACGATTACTGTGTGGAACCAGAAATCAGAGACAGCCATCTATACTTAACTGGCCTGCTGGACGTACGAAGCCATCTTGTTTCTGTAAAATACGAGGCATTGAGAGTAGCCTCCCTTTGAATGTGAACTCTTCAGCAGAGGAAACTATTTATAATCTGGAGCAAGTAGAGTTTGCTGTAAGTTTTGTAGGCGTTTTTTTTTGTTTTATATCTGCAGAGAAAGATTAGTTTTATATTTATGTAGCATAAATTGAGATCATTAGAGGTTGATTGGGTGAGCAAAGCTCTTGATTATGGATTTAGGGGTTCATGGTTCACATTTCTGCCGGGGCACTTAGTCATTTGTGAAAGACTTTCCATGTTTTTTACGCAAATAGAATTAACTGGTTTGTTAATTTACCGAAGGTAGTGTCCTATCTTTCATGCACATGTTTTAGGTCCACAAAGTTAATTACCAAAGAGCTGAGTATGGCACCGAGATCACTTTGTTTCTTCCCTCAAAATTGGAGCTTGTTGGTCTACTGTAAAATCATTTAATTTCAATGGGACAAAATTTTGTGGTTTTTGTGAAAAAGACCATTCCATGGGGATATGCTTTCAAGTACACATAATCCATTAAGTCAGAAACTTTTGAATCATTAATATTTGTGGGGATTTAAATTTGTGGTTGAGGTCAAAATTAAATCTTCCTCAAATATTAATAATTTTACAGTATCTGGCAGGAAAAAATTGCAAACAAACACACTGCCCTGAAGATATGCACATATTGTTCCTATTTGATGATTTTTCATATATTTCAGAAAGCACCTATCTGTTCCTATGATTCTTTGTTTTCTATATGTTATTCCTCATTTATTGCAGGTAAGAGTAGCCGTTGCCTTGGTAACAAGCTATCAGGTTCCAGCATCAAATATTTGTATAATTTGTGCCACTAAAGCACAGTGTATAACAGTAAAGGATAGATTGTCAGGGTTAGGAAATCAAGCTGTATGTTTAACTATGGATCAAACTGAAGGTATGTTGTTGTGTTTGACCTCTACAAGTTGTATCTGACCTTGAAATATATTTCTAACGTAGACATGTTGCATCTGACCTCTACATGTTGTGCTCGACTTTTACATTTTGTGTCTGAACGTAGAACATGTGTCTGACCTTGATAAGTTGTGTTGTCTTACCTTGACCTGTTGTGTCTGACCTTGACTTATTATGTCTGACTTTGGAACCTGTGCCTGACCTTGACATGTTGTGTCTGACCTTGGCTGGCATGTTGTGTCTGACCTTGACATTTTATGTCTGACCTTGGAATTTATGTCTGACCCTGACATGTTATGTCTGATTCAAATTACCATGTTAGCTATCCCAATGACCTATTGCAGTTTTTGTGTTTTAATCAAGATGCCTACACAACAATGGCTGTTAATTTGTTAATTTGACTTGAAGCAAAAGTTATAAGAATACTACACAATATGGAAGCTTAGATTGGTCCATGAATGAACTCCTGCATACCATATACCGGTATATCCCCAATGAGTTCTTGCTAAAGAGTTATAACTGCTGTTAGTGCTTTGAGAAAACAATACCCTTGTCTGTAGTATGTTTATATTAAAGTATTTTACACCATTTCAGGCAAAGAGTTTGACTATGTAATACTAAGTACTGTAAGGACGGTTGCAAGTTATAGTATTGAAAGGTATCCTAATACTGCATGGAAGAAAGATAAATTAGGACGGCTCATGGACAGAGGATGTATAACTACTGTACTCACCCGAGCAAGAAAGGGCCTGGTAATTATAGGTAAGTAACAGTAAAATGTCAATAATTATACCCCCAGCTCAATGTTGTGATGTAAGGGGGTATACTGTTTTCAGGTTGTTTGTGGACACAACTCCTAATACAGTTTTTGCAGGATTTCCTTCGAGCGTTCACACATGAACAACCTCAACATGTAGATGTGTTTGAAGGAAAAAATTTACTCTCAACCATTTTTGCCAGAATTATGGCCTTGCAGGGGGTATATTAGTCTGCCAAATGGCGACAGTGCTAGTAAGACCATGTCTGGCTTCCATGAACTTATTGCTTAGATCATGTCAACTGTTGATCAAATAGTGTGTAATCCATAACTTTAGAATTCTTGATCCTTCATATCTCAATCTGGAAACTGGTCCTCTTTTTAAGATGGGCCCTACAAATCAGCAATTTGTTGCAGAATTTTTTTTTTGGATTGATACCTGTTTTAATTTTGTCTGAAGCTAAATTGCTTGGTACAGTCCTTGACCAAATGGTTTCTGTGTTCAATAACTCAAGAATGCTTTTGCCCTTAGATCTTTGAACTTTATATGGAGGTTGGTCAGCAGCAGTAGATGATCATGACCCCTATAGATTTTGAGGTCAAAGGTCAAGGTCTATTAGGCTGCCGTGGAGACATGCATGCTTTACAAACATCTCTTGTTTTACAGGTAATGATGAGTTGCTGCGTTGTGACGAGTTATGGGGAAAACTTGTTGTGGAATATGGCAATAGTGGTCGTATGGTAACCTTGGATACCTTCCTTAAAACTATGTCAATGTAGCCGTAGTAATGTGACAGACATTATACTGAACAGTTGACAAGTTTGGATCATATTTGATGAACACTTGAAGCAAGATTTGAAGTACATGTATTCGTGTATTTCATTACAAAGCATGTATACTTGTGTATGATAAACTCTGATATTTCTGCAGAACACTGGAAGTAGCAGTATGATTTGTGTATTTCAATATATAGCATATATATTTGTGTATGATTAGGTAATAGTTGATATTTTTACTGAAGCGGAAATTTGATTTGCATATTTTATTATATTTCTTGTATACCTGTGTATGATATCTAGTTGATATTTTTGTTGAATGAATTTAGCTTTCCTAATAATCTGCTTTTGTATTTAAACTGGGTTTGTGTTGGTTGTTATATGAATGTACGAAATATGAGCATTGATTGATTCTTGTATTCTTTGTGTGTAATATAGATTTGTTTTTGTTTTCGCAACTTTGAATAACTTTTTATCTACCTGTATAGGAATATATTTGGACTGAAGTGCAGGTTATTGCACAATACCTAAAGTTATTATGCATATATTTATGTGTTTTTAAGCTATTAGTGTGTATGCATTAGGTATAGCTTGGCCAATTTGACATGAGCCTGACCTTTGGATTAGCATAATTTAACAGTTGATATATTGCCTACGTTTATAACACAGAGTGTAAGTTTTCATAATCGGAGAGTATCACGAAGACGCTCGAGATGTAATACAAGCACAAATCTTAAATGCTGATGTTGCACGATTTGTTTGCGATTAATTGATATATTCAAAGCAAGAACCTTGTAATATATTCTTGCATAAAGGTCAGGCTCAGGTCAAAATAGCCAAGCTATATCAATTAATAATGTCTTAATGGACTGACTGATAATCTATAGACATGGTTTTTGAATTGTATGTTGTGTTTTGTAGGGTTGAGGTTGAAATATTTGCTTAAAACTGTATTTGATTATTGATAAACTGATTTTACGTCAATGGAGAAATATTATATATGATGTCCTTGTGATGAAATAAATGAAGATTTTAGCGAAACACCGAAATGAATTGTATATATTATGCTTGTTTGATGTATATATTTAACACTTTATATACATTGATTTTAATCAACCAAATACATCTAACTTTGGCCTGAAAACTACATTCTATATAGAGCCAGTCTACAAAAGTGTATTTTCTATATAAAAGGCAATCACAATCACTTCAACTTTTAATGTTATTACTTAACTTCTGTTCCCATTTAAACTGTAATAATTAAGATGGACACTTGACGAATATAGTATTATCGACTCAATTCACTCATTGACCAATCAGAAAGGGTGTTATATGTATATAATGACTCGTAACGATCATATGTTGTAAATAGTGAAGTATATATAAAATGATTGTACAATGATTTTTTATATTATTTTATCATTGATGTAAAGGATTTTTTTATATGTAATATGGTAGAGAAAAGAAAGACGAGCAAGCATTGAATGGATATTGTTTACCAGATTGCCAACACAGGGTAAGAAGTGGATTATTAGATGGATGGGCGGTTACCAAATAACTGATGTATGCATCTTTCAAATCTATTGTAGCTATGGCTTTGAAACTTAGAATGTTTTGAATGTTTATCAGAAAGTATAGGGTTAACTTATGCCGACAGCAAGCTTCAGTAGAGTTTTTGCCCTTGTTTGAGAATCAGGTTTTTCGTGGAATGTCCATGTTCTATGTATTGGGTATATGGAGATTGATTTCATTTTGACCATCCTTATTTCACATGACTTTGACCTTGCTATCAAGGGAAGTTTTATTTCGTGTACAATTACATTTATTATTATGTCCATTGTTTTGTTCATGATATTTTTTGCTACTTGATGATGTTACTTGTAAAAGAACATTATTTTTGTTGCATCAATTTCTGATGTGTACAGTATATGTATAGTATGCATACCGGTTATGATTTATCTAATCCTTAGTGATGACATTGTTATGTCATAGAGAAGTTTCTTACACACCTTTGTATTATGTATATAGTATATACTCCTGTTTCAATTTTGATGTTTAATTAATAGAGTACTGCTGTTGATTAGTTTTCTGGTCTTAATTGCGTAATTTACAAAATTACTTTGAGATCGTTAATATTTGTAGGTTGAAATTTTTTAATTTTGGTAAAATGACAATTCCATTGAATCATAAATACATAAATTTCGTAATACTTTCTATTCAGTCATCTTTATTTCATGAATAGTAAAAACTTGAATTGTCACATGAATTAATGAGTAAGTGTTTGAAGGTTCAATATTATGAAAGCGTGAAACTTTTTTGAGAATAATATTGAAAAAACAAACATTGCATTGCAAATTTTCGAGGGATTACATTGATTCATCGTTGTCGTTAAATAATAAGCTATGTTCATGTACAGTATTTTCTATTAAATTTCTTGTTATAGTTTATTAAATAGTAGTACAATATTGAAGGTATAGATCAAATGATTATGTATATTCCGGACATAAAATGCTAAAATAACCCACCTAATTTGCCCCTGTTAAGTTTTATACTAGGAATTGAGAAGAAATGTATGTAGCTAATATGTACATATTTTTGTACTTTTTATACCTTGGTATGTGTGTATAGTGTTATGATATCCAGGTACAGTCTATTTTTTCTCCTACCTGGTTCACAAATACATCCAAACACCACCCAATATATAGATCAGAGGCTGAATTGAACATGGAGCGATTACCCAGGCAGTTTGGCAGCGTCTATAAATAGAAGTTTTCCTGTCTTTAGTTATATTGTTACCATTCATCAGTCTTAAGGCCTAGTCTTCGACATTGAATACACATCATTTCGGTTATCTGTGACCCAGGTATAGGTTTGTTAAAGATATCAGATAACATAGTTGACTGTACGTTGTTTCATGTTTATGTACGTGTCTCTTTTACTTCTCAGTATTGTCAGCAGTGTGAACTAGCCGTGTTGCCATTGTCCTTGTTATGTTAAAAAATTGACAAAAATAACCAATTGTCTTGCTATTGTCCCGTGCTTTTGTTACCAAATTGAAAATATCCAGTAAAAGTTGTTAAAATGTTGTAACATATTGTCACTTGTGGTTTTTTTGACAGAAAATTTAACTAAAACGTTTAGATCTGTGAATTCGGCCAGCATAACATTTTTGTATTTCTTCAATAAACAATTTAACTTCAGTCGTGAAACTATTCTGCAAAGTTTTATTGGTGGTGTCTTGGTTATATTTTGAACAAAGTTTCAGCTGAGTTGAAAAGCTGGGCTTTATAAAATGTCCATGCATTATATTTGAATGCCACCATCAACCTTCACAATTAGTTTGAATTTTTCAGAAATATGCAGTGTTTCTTGTTTTCTTACCGTTTCACACTTTAAATACATTGATACATAACATAATTTTTCAGCGTCAATATGGGCTGGTGCAAGAACTGCGATTTCACTCGATGCAGAAATCAGAATGTATTTGGTATTCTTTAATGCATTGTTCACTGGTTTTGCTATATTTGCTTTTACAAATATTTCTGTTTCTTGTAGCCCTTTGATAGAAATCATTTTTTCTTTAATTGAAACAAAGGTGGGATTCAAACTTTGCTGCGCTCAGATTTCTACCCATCAACTATTTGGTCTTACTGTTTGGTTGATGGTTGAACTGTTGTTTAAGTTTTTGTCAACTTTATTGGACTTGAGAAAATTCAATGACATCAGCAAATTACTATGGCCATTTTACAGGAAACAGACATATTTGTGTCAGCCTAGTGTTTGTCTTGTCTCTGTTTGTTCTCCCTTGTGTAATAAAAATTGTAGCCATAGACGCCATTTGTTATCTTTATAAGTCAGTCGGTCAATGTATAACCAGTGGGGAAAATGGCCTGATCATTCAACCTGGGAATTCCTAGGAAAACCACAAAATGGACTGATGGGACAATCTAATCATTGATCATGTGGTTGGCTTAGAACGAGATGGTCATAACTACTACTTAGACCTATAAAAATTATAAGACTTGTATATATTTAAAATCAGCATCACAATGCGCTTCTTGTGAGCCTATTTTCGTGAAAATCTGAATTTGTCATGTTGACCAAAACGAAGTTTAAACAGCATGTTTACCATAAGTAAAGAGTAATTTTCTAACAGTTTTCCTTGTTTTCTCAAAATATCAATTTTGTACTTACAAAACCATCTCATTCTAAGCCTAAGATGTAGCCTTCCTAAGAGCAAGCTAAGAGTAATAACCTCTGAATTAACTATAATACCAGTCCGGCATAGAGAAGTTCCCTAAAATGTCAAACCTAATAGTCAAATCCCACATGCTTGTAGAAAGTTGCTTGTGAGTGTGCCCTGTGCAGCCTGCAAGTGCAACACAAAAAGTTGCTGTGCAGATGTCCTGTGCACAGTCACACAAACCTGTCTTTGGAAGCCAGTCAATGACAATATACCAGGAAAATAACGAATACTAAGAATGTTCTACAAAAACAACAAATCCATTCTCACTTTGTGACATTCATATTTATTCATGAAATAAGATCTGTCAGTTAACATTACTTTACAATAATTATAATATACACATACAATAATACATACGCCACTCAAATATTACAATATATACATACACACAGTTAGGGCAATATCCGGACTTCTTCCCTCATCATGCCCAGATCGGGCCTCAAAATTGGTTCCCAATTGCTAAAAAAAAATCTGAATTGTTGAGAAAAATCCCAATTGAAAAAAAAAATTCCCAAAATAATTAAACCAAAATAATAAAAGCCAAGTAAAGTGCTTCTTTAAGTTAAACAAAGGAAATATTACACATACAAAAATGAAACGGCATATGTTACACTTTGTTGGTGTCAATAAATTGGAACAGTAAAGTTCATTTTATTTTCAATACCCCTATTAATGGACCAAATAAATCCTAATTTTGCAATTTAATCAATTAAATTGTTTCCCAATTTGGAAAATTTAGCGACGCAAAATTCCCAAATTTGGCTGAGGCCTTTTCCCCAAAAATGGCAGAAAAAGGTCTGATGCCTGCTACTATGTGAACATTGCTATCATTTATATCATGTTTTCTTGGCATTTAGTCCATTATCTGGTGAGTGATTGTTGAGAAAATTATGTCAAAATCAAGAGTATATGTTCATGGAATGAGCATGCTGACAGCCATTATAGGGGAAGACGACTGGATATTGCCACACTTAGACTGATCAACTAGCAACAGTAATACCTGTGTTACGATTGGTCCAATTAGCAGGTAAATTAACATAAATACAACAATTATCAATCATTTGTGATTCGGAGGCCATGTAATATGATGTCATTCAAACAGATTATTTTACTTGAATTTTAAATTAGCTATGAGTAGCAAAAATATATTCACATCCGGTGCCTGTTGCCTAAGTAAAGCGCTACCAAGCCCCTTCATTCAGTTACCTCCAGTTCAATTAAATATAGCAGGCATGGCTTACCTCCCCTGGAAAGCACTATGTAATGTTTTGCTTAAAGTGTATAGAGCTATATCGGATAATATTTTTCCAAAAGTTTCAAAAACTGAAAAAAAATAATGCTTCCATATCCATTAGATCATTTTTTGCTTCAGTTTCAACAGAAACTCTCTGTGTGATTTATTGGACATGCGGAATTGTCCATTTTTGTACGAAAGTGTTCTAGAACACCCTACGAAATTATAAGAATCGTCTATTTTTGGACGATTGAATCAAAGTACACAGAGCCCGTCCAAAGTTTTAACTTGCAATTAAGGTAGTCTAGTATCATACTAAACACAATGCAAGTAATTATTTTTACATTAAATGACTTAGAACATAGCTCTATACACTTTAAGCAACGGACACCAGTTTTCAAATAGGTATTTTTTGTAGACTTGGGGGCTGAAAGTAAAATCCAACTTGTCAAAATCACAAACACAGACTCCAATCATATTGCACTTGTAAGAATGAAATAAGCACATGTTAGTGCACAAAAATGGTAATATTACATGACTTTGATCTTAAAAATAAGCGAGCACTATTGGCAAGCCGTATCCTTAACTCCCTGGGTTATAAGACATATCTTGAAAATGAACAGGCAACTTGTGATTTTTGCGTAGACCCTTCAATATAGTATAGTCAAAGACCTAAATTACACAGATTAGACACTCCACTGAAAATTTACATAAAACGCAAAATAACAGACAGCAGATTCAGTTATGGTACATAAAACTTTTTTTAGTCATCCAATTGTAATGGACAATGTATCATGTTGAAGAGCTTAGTTTCTTCTACTACATGAAGTGACTAATTTTCGTCTACTTTTTATAAAATACAGAAAATTAGGATTTGAACACGGCAAATCAGGTATTTTCTGATAAACTTGGAATTTACATTCATTTTGTGAGAATGAGAGTATGTCTGGCTCTTCGGAGTCTATTGTTTTATTCCTTGTCTGATTTAAATAAATGAGGTATCATCTAAAAGCTGAATAATAGATCAATTGCATAGACTTATTGCTTTTTTCGTAAGTATATTAGAATTGGAGATATAAGGTATTAAAAACGGACAAGATTTCACGAGATTTCAGAGACCTGCCACGAGATATCGTGAGAGTTGGTACATGTTTCCAATCTGTGTAATTTAGGTCTTTGGTATAGTATTAAGCAGATAGTAAATTTATGTGTGACATTAAAACTGTTGTCATTCACCTAACAGCTAGATGAATTCACAAATATATGGGAAAACAAGGTTAAAAAGTTAAAATACGCAGTTGGAATAAGGAACTTTAAAGCATGATTATATGCTATTTAATACAACAACAACTTCGAAAGCAGACACACAGTTAAACACATACAAAAATAAATACTGGTACTATAATAAATGGTTACGTTTGAGACAGAGCCATGTTTTCAACCTTCTCAACTTTCTGTACCTAAGATTGTACAAAAGTTCAGCACAAATCACTTGTCATTCTTTATTTGCTCCACTGAACCCAACAGGTTGCTAAAAACTCCAAAGCCGCCAATAGATTTACTCAGGATTACTGTAAAATCATTAATTTTCATGGGAGATTCAATCGGCTTTAAATACGAAATCAAATTCCATCAAACACTTCTTTTGGCTCTTGTATTTATTACCTCAACTGCACAATCCACAAGTTTGATGTCCCAGCGAAATATTTTTTACAAAAACCACAAAATTTTGTCAAACAGATTTTAACCACTATAATCCTCGTGTCTCTTGAATATTCATATCTGGACAATGGCGTTGGAGTCAGTTATGTTTGCATATGAATACAAAACCAGTCGAACTAGGTCAGATTTCATTGTACCTAAATGTAAATTAAGGGAAAAACAACTCACACTAAGTTTCGGATATCATCTATGTAAACAGAAAAGCTGATCTTAATACCAGTTGTTAGTATGTTAAAATTGTTCCAGACTTTTAGTGAGATTTTGAAATTTGATAATTCTAAGCAATCTCAAATCTAGAAGAAAGCACTATTTGTATAGCAGAAAGAACACTCCAGTCTCATATGAGCAGCGTTATCCCATTTAGAATTTCTAAATTTTGACTTATTTTCATAATTTAACAGCTTTTCCACACACCTTTTCAGTTATGTACTACTCATTCACCTAACCAGTTTTCTTTGACTGTATCCTTATCAATACTGACTTGCCCATACACAAGGAATCAGCAAGTAGTCGGTGAAAAAGGTCTCATGGAGCAAAATTGACAATTGTTGTCAAAATAACTTAAATAAGAATACGGAGATATGATTAAACCATGCATCTCCAACTAATGATAAACACAATTTCACAATGCTGTTTAGGTTTCTTCTTCCAAGATGTCAAAATAATCTGTTCTTCAAGAGGCATGGCCTCTACATGTGGAGGAAAATTGACAATTGCAGTCAAAATACTTTTCAAGAGTATCCATAAATTGTGATTAAAATATTAGATCTTGAGCAAGAATCACAATGCTGTTTAAGTTTCTTGTTTTATAGACAGAGGCAACCTGTCCTTCTTCGTCCTTCAAGAAGCAAGTTCTCCACATGTGGATGAAAAGAAAATTGACTACCGATCTGGAGCAAGAATCGTAAGAGAATAATGCTGCGTGTTTAGGTTTCTTGTTTTATAGACGTTGAAGGCACCTGTCCCTCCATATCGTCTTTCACAGTGTATAACTGCCACATTGTTCTCTGTACAATATCCGGGGGAAATAAACCAAAGTCAAACATATTAACTAGATGGATCAGAAAGTTTTTCTCTATGTCCCTGGTGATGATTTCACGTCCGTTTTCCTCTACAAAAGTCTGACATGCTAGAGGAAGTTGACAGTCAGAAATGTAGCTGAAAAACAGATATAAATGTTATTATTAGTATTGTTGGCCATAAATGATATTGAAAATTGATATTACTGTCAAATATGCAATCTACAATAAATAAATATGTTATTATCATTATCATATGTAAATATTGATTTAAGTCCCACTGGTCAAAAGTGTTTTGGCAGGGCTCAACACTAACCCTGGTCCCCTGGTCTGAGGCCCCTGAAAATCATGAAGGACCAGCAAAAGTTTTAAAGGACCAGTAACAGTTTAGTTTACAAATTTTATGTTTCTTGTCTGAATGACCTGTGACCAAAATAGTTAGTGTCAAGCCCTGTTCGGTTATATGGAGATTACTCAGTCACATGGTCCTGACACTTGGATGAATTAGCAGTTACCTGGAATTAACTATTCTGAGGGTCTAGCAAGTGAGACACACCAGTACCATTTTTAAATGACAAATGACTTTGGTATGTCACAGCCTGGGATCAAACCCTAGACCTCTCTACAGTCAGACACTATCTCAAAACCACAAGGCACAGAAAACAGTCACATCAAATTGACATATAATTTACACATATTTCATACAAAGTTTACAACTTACGCATATTTCATACAATGTAGATTCCACATCTTCATAATCACCTTCTCCCCTTCATTGACATCAGTGAACTCATCTATCAACTACAACAATAACATGCAACATTAAAGATAGTATTACAAATTAAAACACTGACAATTTTCTCAATTTTAGCTAGAAACAAACTCTTAATGTAAAATTCCAATGAACAAACCTTGGCAACCTTATTTAGGACCATTAGTGGGCAATAACACTGAATAACAAAGGTGCAACTTCCCAAGTAGATTTCTCAATCTCTTTTCTGATTCTTTCAATAAATATCATTCAAGCTGTCAGCTTACTTACATTAACAGATTTTTGACACAACCATTCCGGCGTTGTCTCATCCTCACTGTCCTGATTTGTTTCTTGAGGTTTCAGTGGCATACAAGTCATAGTACGATAATATAATCTGTAAGCACAAACATGTCATGTGTAGTTTACAACCGTGGCATACTAGTCAAGGCACAATAATATCATTTGTAATCACAAATATGTCATACATATATGTATCATTTTAATTTTACAATCACAAATACCTAGTTTTTTATCATTAAGCACAGAAAAAGGCTCATGCAAAATCATTATAATGTTCCAACATTTTTTTAATCAAATGTATACATGCACATTGATTGGCAAACCTTATTACTTTTCCATGAATTTAACAGCAAGTTGCATTAACTCGCACAAACAACTGACAATTTGCCTGCATACAATCGTTTGAGGACCAATGTCCTTGAAAGGGGCGGGGATAATAGACAAATTAGTTACCTGTTGTGTCCCTGAATAATTTGTCTGCAGACTTGATTCTCTTTTTCTGGCTCATAAAACTCAAGCAATGAATGTGATGGTCTTTTTGGTCTACAATTATGAACAACAAGAATGGTAACTACATAACAATAGACACAATAATGTCTTGATAACTAACCCTGAGTACAAAGTGGTTTTAGCTGAATTGAATCAATATGCCCCTGCTAGCTATGCATTTTGAGTTAACTTAGTAATTTATGTAATATTTCTTATTTCCTCCAGACAAGAGGTGACAACAGGGCTAATGTCTTCATCAAATAACTTATCTACAGAAAGATTCATTCTCTCTAAATCAGCAAATTTCAGAATTATTCCTAATTTGGTTGATTTTCCTAGCAATTTGCTCCTCAAGTCTGCAATGAACCAACCAAATGATCAAAGGCAGAAGACACATATGCCCCTTGTATACGGGGTCAATAAAACAATCTAATTCAGTTAAACATACCTGTAAACCATAACATGAGTGATGCATGTACGTCGTACAGGTCCTAGTCTATGAAAGGCAAAACCAATATGAGAATTGAGATCCTGAGGATTGCCTGAATACGCTCCATCGTATGTATCATTGATCGATACATCAATCTTAGCTCCCTTTGGAGATGGCTGCAAATAAATTAAATAAAGTAAGAAATGTATTCCGAGAAGAATCAGCATGCAAGGCGGCATTTTTTCATGGTCTCTGTGCAAGGCAGCATTTATTTGCAACTCCACAGCAAACAGAGGCAAAAATAAATTATTTATCGAGGCATTGTGACCTAATACGTCCACTTATACATTGATAATGTTACTTATTATACTTAATAGAGCACGCGGTCAAATTTTATTCATAGCGGTGTTGTTTCGCCAATATTAAAGTCATATTACTAAAGGTATTGTTCGTTTTATCACTGTCTGAAATTAAATAGATAATTTAGGAGAATTAATAAGGAAATCCCAAAACAAAACATACCATATAGATGAAGTTTAATCTAGCATGGCACAATCTGAGATGTTTAAGAAGGCTATAAAGTTTGGCACAGTTGAGTGAACACCATGGACAGGCCATATTATCCCTGGTATCTGTCTGTTGTCTCGTTACATCATTATATAGAAACTGATATGTCACTAACGTCTTCTTTTGTGGTGTACTTTGTGATTCGTCCTTGATTTTCTGAGGTGATGATTCTACATCTACACCTGTAAAACATTATGATTTTAACATTGGTTTCGTGCAAACTGCTAAGAAAAATTAACGCAAAATACGTCTTCAATACATGGCTGTATAAAACACAATAATTACAACATTGTGTATCTTCACATGAATGCTGTATTTATCTGCATTCAGATGTTGCCTGTCTCTCAGGCTTAATTAGCCTAGTCTCTGTTAATCTTTGGTATAAAAGGGTAACCTAGCAGTTTCCTTATTAGCAATAGTGTGGTTCAAAAAAAGACTCATAGGCTCCATATTATGGATAACATTTTTATGAATAAACAGACCAGTAAATAATAAATCAAACCAACCATATTTAGTTGACTGATTGTTGTTGACGAAATCTGACGGTGGTATTTTACATACACGTTTCCCCTCTGGATCATCAGTCCAGCTGAGAACAAATTTGATTGTAGGACTAGTACCAAACTCTTCTAAACAGTCCAATGGCTGAAATACATAATTGATGAATATTTAAACTGCATGATGTTAACGACTCTCTACTAATAGGGTATATCGCAGGCTTAGAATGAGAAGGTCGTAAGTACAAAATCAATATTTTGAGAAAACGAGAAAAACCTGTCTGAAAACTACTCTTTACTTATGGAACAAGAGCTGTCTCCATAGGACGACACATGCCCCCGTGCATGCTTTGATAGTAACGTAACGTTAAGATATCAGCACCGTCACAGATGTGTCATAATATATTGGGCAAATGTGATATTGACATATTTTTCTTTGTGTAAAGGGCCATAACTCTTAAGCGTGTAGGTCAATTTGAAATCTTGTTATCTAACATGACCTAGATCTTATGGCCGTACACCTTTTCATGTTTCAAAAGGTTTGACGAAGATCCGATGACAAATGCTTGAGTTATTGAGCGGAAACGGGAAGAAACACCATTTTTCTTCGCATCAAGGGCTGTAACTCTGAAGCGGCTAGGCCAATTTGACTGGTTGTCGATCTTGATCTAAACCTTATAGCTGTACACTTTTTCATGAGGTTTGGTGAAGATCAGATGATAAATGCTTGAGTTATTGAGCGGAAACCAAAAAAAAACGCCATTTTCCTACGTGTCAAGGGCCGTAACTCTAAAGTGGCTACGTCAATTTGACTGGTTATCAAACCTGACCTAGATCTCATAGCCTTTCACATTTTCATGAGGTTTGGTGAAGATCCAATGACAAATGCTTAAGTTATTGAGCGGAAACCAAAAAAACCGCCATTTTTCTATGTGTCAAGGGCCGTAACTCTAAAACAGCTAGGTCAATTTGACTGGTTATCGAACTTGGCCTAGATCTCGTAGCCTTACACATTTTCATGAGGTTTGGTGAAGATCCGATGACAAATGCTTGAGTTATTGAGCGGAAACCAAAAAAAACGCCATTTTTCTATGTGTCAAGGGCCGTAACTCTAAAGTGGCTACGTCAATTTGACTGGTTATCAAACCTGACCTAGATCTCATAGCCTTTCACATTTTCATGAGGTTTGGTGAAGATCCAATGACAAATGCTTGAGTTATTGAGCGGAAACCAAAAAAAAAACGCCATTTTTCTATGTGTCAAGGGCCGTAACTCTGAAGCGGCTAGGTCAATTTGACTGTTTATCGAACTTGACCTAGATCTCATGGCCTTACACATTTTCATGAAGTTTGGTGAAGATCCAATGACAAATGCTTAAGTTATTGAGCGGAAACCAAAACAAGAGCTGTCACTAGACAGCGCGCTCGACTATTCGCAGCCATTTGTCAGAAAAAATATAAGTTCAAAACAGGCCATTTAAAATTTGTATTATATTGAAACGTGAGTTACGCTACTTAGTTGACTACATGGCAATGAAAGCTAATGTACAATGGTTGTTGAGGCATGGCAATTATCTCAACACTGGACTATTAACAAATATTTGCCAGTGAAAATGATTTTAAGACTTCAAGCGGCACTGTACTCTATTCAAGAAATGTGTATGTTTAAAGGGAATTGTATACATCCACTGACATAACAAAGTTTCTACAAAATAATCATATGAGTAAGATATGATTTGTTAAAGGAGTCAATTTTAAAACAAAGGTGACAAATTAAAATAATAATGTAGAGGATACAGTCATGTAATAAATCAGTGATGAGTTTAAAGTAGTTTAGTAATTATTTTTAGTACTGAATACAATACCATGCCAAACAACACAAGTTTGATATCCTCGCTGGATAGTCAAAACCTCGTATCTCAGGTTTGTATGAGCGGGGAAACAGGAGACCGTATTGCTCCTTATGTCAAAATATCGTAGCTCTGCACCAATCATTTTCTTAGATATACGTCATATGACACATTCAAAACCTCGCACACATTTATTTTTGGTAACAAAATGTGAGATCTCGGCCAGATATGACTATTTGGCATTAATTTGTCAAATTCATCTACAGTTTCGGGTGAGATACAACCTTTTGACACATAGATACAACCTTTAGACACAGAAAAAAGGCAAACACCTATCACTGTCTAAAATTTTTACTACCTAGCAACAATATTCTACTTATCACATAAACATCATATAAACAAAGAACATCACATGTCATTTGCAAAGTATGTAAGCACACTGTGCAATATGATTTTTTTATTGCATAGTAGGAAAGTGTACAGATTTGTGATAAATGTAGGTATTAACAAGTTTTAGATTCAGCCAGAGAACTAAACTGGGAGGATAAATACAATACAAGTTAGCAATAGTGAGCAATACAAGTAATACAATATTCTAGTGGTTAACCTAAATATCTATCTTAAGAATTCAAGCCTCAACAAAACAATGTGATATTTTCAGTTTACCATATTAGACAAATAATGTGTGTATTATACGACATAATTAAACTGGCAATCATTTATATGTGAGAATTTGTTACTTTGTACTTGTTTAAAGGGGAAGTTAAACTTTTCAATGCAATATCATTGATAGTAGGTGAGATATGGTTTGAATGTAACTTGCATGCAAAACTTTAACCAAGGAAAGTCTAAGTTAAAAGGGGCATAACTTGAATTAAACTAAAAATGGAGTTATTACAATTGACCAGTACCATTGACTAATGATGATAAACAAGTGTTATAAGTTTCAATGCAATATCATAAATAGTAACTAAGATATGGCGTGAATAGAACTTGCATGTAAAACTTGAACCAATAAACTCCTATGTTAAAAAGGGGCATAACTGAAATAAAAAAATAATAGAGTTATTGCCCTTGACTGATACCATTGACTGATGATGGTAAACAAGTGTTGTAAGTTTCAATGCAGTATCATGGATAGTAGCTGAGATATGGTCTGAATGAAACTTGCATGCAAAACTTTAACCAAGAAAATTCTATGTTAAAAAGGGGCATAACTCAAATAATAATCATAATAGAGTTATTACCCATGACCGGTACCATTGCCTTATGATGGTTAGTAAGTGTTGTTAGTTTCAATGCCATAGCACAGATACTATTTGAGATATGGCCTTATTAGTAACTTGCATGCAAAACTTTAACCAAATTTTCTAAGTAAAAAAGGGCCATAATTTGCATTAAATTCATGCAAGAGTTATCTAACATGGTTGATTACATGACAGGGAAAGCCAGTGCAAAGTTTCAATCCAATATATGCACTGGTTATTGAAATATAACCAAGGTTAAAGTTTTGCATGCAAAACTTTAACCATATGCAACGCCGACGCCGACGCCGACGCCGACGCCGACGAACAAGTGACTGTAATAGCTCTCATATTCTTCGAATAGTCGAGCTAAAAAACGCCATTTTTCTATGTGTCAAGGGCCGTAACTCTAAAACGGCTAGGTCAATTTGACTGGTTATCGAACTTGACCTAGATCTCGTAGCCTTACACATTTTCATGAGGTTTGGTGAAGATCCGATGACAAATGCTTGAGTTATTGAGCGGAAACCAAAAAAAACGCCATTTTTCTATGTGTCAAGGGCCGTAACTCTGAAGCGGCTAGGTCAATTTGACTGGTTATCGAACTTGACCTAGATCTCATGGCCTTACACATTTTCATGAAGTTTGGTGAAGATCCAATGACAAATGCTTGAGTTATTGAGTGGAAACCAAAAAAAACGCCATTTTTCTATGTGTCAAGGGCCGTAACTCTGAAGCGGCTAGGTCAATTTGACTGTTTATCGAACTTGACCTAGATCTCATGGCCTTACACATTTTCATGAAGTTTGGTGAAGATCGGATAAACACTGCTTGAATTATTGAGCGGAAACGAATCCGGACGGACGGACGGACTGACGGACGGACTGACGGACGGTGCGATTTTAATATGCCCCCGAACCATCGGTTCCGGGGGCATAAAAACTAACGTTTTGAACTTCAGACTGGTCAACATGACAAGTTCCGATTTTCATGACAATAGGCTCATAGGAAGCACCTTGTAATTTGTGCAGATTTCAAATATGCACAAGCCTTATAACGGCAAAAGAAGTAGTTACAACCTTCTCATTCTAACGATATGTCAAATGAAGGCATTCAGGAGAATCTTTGTCTGCTGATTTGGGTTTGAAGCCATTTTTTCAATAACACTAATAGATGGGGCTGATTTACCTAATCTGTATTCCAGGACTGTATCCCAACCAGTACTAACCTATCCTACCATTAGAAACTAGCATCTTCTCCACATGTGGAGTAAAATGAACATTGTTGTCAAATGTTGGAGGGTTATGACCTGCCATGTTCAGAAATCGACCCAGGATGGCAAGGGTAACAATTCCAGTACATTAACCGCTAGACAATGGCCGCAATGGCCGCAGCTTTTATAAAAAATCATTAGGTATCGAATATATAGAATATGAGAAAGAATACATACTCTTTTGCCATTGGTACTCATCCACTTGATATCATTCCGGGAAATCTTGGCCGCAGTATCTTGTAACACTAGATCATATGTTCCTGAGCTTAATATATTCTGATACTGATTGCCATATAAAGATACTTCAGCACTGTATGTCAACGTTTCCTCTTCCGTGCTAATACTACGGCCACCTCGACGTTTCTTAGGCTGTGGAGCATCGACTAAAGTACAAAGTTTTTCATTATATCAATATATTCCCTCCAAGCCAGAGGTTATTGGCCATTAGGCAGTAGGGCTGTTACGGTATACTGTGGTATACGAAATACCGCAGACTTCAGTCACACACAGTTCACGATACAAGACTTCTAAATTTCGGTACGGTTCGGTATAAGTTTTTTTATGAGCAAAATAATATTCAGACAACGAAAACACCTGACAGCCTTCTGATCATGTATAATTACCATGTATCACTCGTTTTAATTGCATTGAGATATGCTGCATATTGTCTAAATTCATCTAATAGTTGATAGGCACATAATAATTGCTGTTTTAGAAGCAACAAATTCGTCATTACCTAAAATTGAAGTATTTAAGCAGCTGTTAGTGAATATTGTATCATACCGAAATATACCGAACCGTTAGAAAAATTGACGGTACGTATCATATCGTGAGGTGAGCGTACCGTTACACCCCTATTAGGCAGGGATAAAAATTATCAAACATGCACTAAAACTGTCTCAGAATCAGTTGAACGCAAAAAAAATATTAACACAAAGAGTTTTTGACAAAAAACATGTCTCCAACAAAGGGCCATAATTCTGGCAAAATTCATCAGACAATTCACACATCTAGGCTTGGTACCAAGTACTCGCATGAAATTTCATAGAACAACCCGAAATTCAACATTTGCTCACTTTTCAACACAAGGAAATACTAACTTACACAGTAGCAATAAGTGATATTGTCAAATTTGTGTGGTTTAGGTGAAAATGACTATTTTGAAGGGATGTAATTACAAGGATATAAACTTATCCACTAAGTCTTATACTACATGAAAAATTGATATTCTTAGTTATTTCATTTCGAGGTTGAGATCATCCATGAAATTAAATCCCCAATGAATATTAATGATTTTACGGTAGTAATTTTGAAATGCACAACATACCATGATCTTCAGAATTTCCATTTGAGATTCCATTTGTGAGTCCAGATCTGAGATAACAAGTAACAGCAAAGTTTAAGCAACAACTATGGCTACTGTCCTTGGGTTTAAAGCTGAAGCCATCTTTTGAGATAACCGAAGCCCGGTGTACATTATATTCCACATCGTCAGATTGGGTACCATCTAGACTAGACCAGTTCCAATTTGGATTGACCGATACTTTAGCTTTACCAAGACTTGTATGCTTGAAGTTAACGTTTCGATCCTGAAATAACATGTAATACAATTTTACAGGTAACAAGAAATCCAAGTTTATACAAATTACTAATTCAACTGGTACTGACATTTAAAACATACCTGCCTCAATAGGGGGCCAAGTAGCTATTTATTTCACCATGAAAATGTGTGGAGCCAAGACCCAACAGCTTTTCAGTTATTTTCAAAAACTATTTCATTTTGTCTAGTTGACTTTTACCAACTGAGCAATAATAAATTATGTACAAAACAATTACAGCCCAAATTGCAATTAGGGAACACAAAAATTTAATGTAAAAACTTATTCTATGAAAATGTTCAGCCATTCAAATAATCAAACATTCAGTTTACTGACAGGATGTTTAGTGATTTGTGTCACAAGAAGGTCTGTTCAAATATAAAGTTTTGAGTCAGAATAAGAACTGTACCTTTCTAGTTTGATTCAGTTTGGATATGGAAACATCTACATCAGCATTGTGTATATCAGGAGAGAGCTGACTGTCATATATACCTTGTAACTCTAGTTTTAAATACTTCACACTGAAACACAAAGTACAGGTATACGAAATCATTGTTACATAGTCTGCATATTTACTGTAAAACATTTACTTTTGTATTAAATTTTGCAATTTTTGGTAAAATGGCAAATTAAATTGAAGTTAAAACAGTCTTTGTGAAATCTCTCACAACAGAAATGTTACAAAACATTTAATACTAAATAATATGTAATCTAAAACTCAATTTAGGATAAGAAAAGTTTGTACCTTATTGAGTCTGGTGTTTCCTGCACAGCGCTTTTCTTCAATAATATATTGTCTATTTTAAATGACTTCCTGAAACAATGAACAAAGTTTTAATCTATTATACTATAGCGTCACTATGTAAGAATCACATATTTAACATCAAGAACTTTATCAACTAGTGACCATCTTAATACAGAAAACAGTATATTTCAATCACAGGTAACTTTGAAAGTTACAAATATTTGTGGTAAAATAACAGTGTTAGAATGGAAGATGGTTGTTCAACACAAACCAACGACAATAATAACAGAAATTAAGTTATTGAACATTCAAACATTTTATTTTTGCCAGAAAATTAAAAATATTGAGTGCACATCAGCTACCTTGTAGAACTGCTGGATTTTCTATGGTTCATGTATGTCAAATTCCTTTGTAGAAATATTGGCTGAAAATATCAACAAAGAAATCAATTTGGATTTTTTTAATACTCCTAGTGGTGTGATTTCATCACCTATAGATATGATATTTTCTGGGTCAAAATGAAAAAATGCAGTCCATGCAGACACTACACATTTGATTGATTTTTTTAAATACAAAAAATAGAATTAGTAGATCCAGAACACAAAAGTCTCACCTTGACCCAATATCTATATTAAAAAAAATTACAAGTATACAGCTTACTCTGCATAAATTGATAATTGGTAATTAAGTAGGTCAATATGCTTATCATTGATAAAGTTATACTGAAATAAAACTTAAACAGGTGACAAGCTAATATATCCTACTGGTCGCAATAATAATACATTTTAAAATGGGGAATTGAAAACAAACAAATAGTACTCAAGTTATATTGTGAAGCAAAATGTACAGATACTTTTCTGCTGTTATATGTCAATAAATATTTTAAATATATAGCTTAAAAATGGTTTACAAATATTGTATTCATACATACAGAAACTAAATGCCTCATCCGAAGATATCTGTAAATTCTAGTTGGTTCTGAAACATAAGAAGGGTATTGAAATGTAATTGTAAGACTTAGTTTGAATCACTAGCTTTATTAATTGTTTTAAACAACCATAAAGAACACCACACAAAAAGACAGCATTTTGCTTTTTCTAGATTTGCTTTTTAAAGCCTCGATATTAAGACCACCTCAAAACTGAGACCAATACTCAATAGTCCAAATGGGTGGTAAATTGTTATGAAGTTACGTTAAATAGTAATCCTATAAGATCCAATTACATTCCAATGCCGCTCAGAAAGTTTCAAAATAATTCAAAGCTGGGAATACATGGTTAGCAACTCAGTGTCCGAATAAAGGATTGTCCGAAATCGGCATTTGAAAAATATTAATCAATCCAATATTCTCGCATAAAACATGGATGTATTGATACATTTACTATAAACTGGACAGAGAATAAAGATAACTCATTATGATGAATTGTCAAGAAATGTTACAAGAGACTTAAGGAAAAGGAAAACAATGAATTTTCTGAGATCGCGAAAATGGATGTCATCTGGTCATTAGTGCCAACAAAGGCTAATGCCTAAAATGGGCTTAATTTGATTTTTCCACTCACTTTCAAAGGCTTGTATGAATTTTTCTAAGTCTTCTTTGACATTTTCTTCAGCACTAGCCGTCGCCTTTTCCTTTTCTTTCTTTTTGGGTCTCATGTTTTGTTTTTTCCGCGGCAACACCAATTTGTGGAGGCGACTTCCGGGAACGCGTTATGGAACGCCGTTTTACCATTGTGACCTCGACGCGTTTAGTTGGCGGTTTAAATAATTTCGTAAAATATAACAAAGATCTAAATTTAGGTCTTTGAATATAATGACGCTCACGTCAAATTAATTTGATTTGTTTATACGAATACAGTCTGTAAGATAATGTAAGTGCCGATACGTATGTCGAAATACGTTGTGGACACGAGAGAATCAGATTATACACAGATTGGACACTCCACTGAAAATTTAGAGAAAACGCAAAATGACAGGCAGCAGATTCAGTTATTGTTCATAAAACTTGTTTTAGTCATCCAGTTTTAATGGACAATGTGTCATGTTGAACAGCTAAGTTTCTTCTGCTACACGAAGTAACTCATTTTTTCTACCTCTTATAAAATACAGAAAATTAAGATTTTTTTGTCAAACCCCTTGCGGGGACGTAGACAATTTCGCGCGTCAACTGCTAAGAATGAATAAAAGAGTATAAGAATAGTTCAAATAAGTATAGAACAGTAAAATACAGTGGTAAAAGTAAAAGCAGAACGATAGGTTAAAAGTAGTAAAAAACAGATTTTCAGAGACTGATTTATGGTGAAACATGCTCAATGCGACTGACAGTCTCATTGAACGATGCTACTGTTTTATTCCTTGAGGGATTTCACAAAATGAGGTATCATTTTAAAGCTGAATAAAAAACATATTGCATAGACTAAATAGATTTTTCATAAATGTATTAGAATATGAGATATAAGGATTTAAACACGGACAAGATTTCGCAAAATTTCAGTCGACCTGCCTCGAGATATCTTGAGACTTGGTAAATGTTTCCAATCTGTGTAATTTAGGTCTTTGGATTATACGACCCATGCAAATACACGTAACGCATTTTATTCACCAGTCAATAGTATGCCCGCCCGAGGGTGGGCGCTGGGATACAGGAACTATATGGATACAGGGGGGATAAGACATACGAATCTTCATGACCGACTGGCATTTGACAACCCAAAGACCTTTAGGTCTTTGGACAACCTTATCAACACCTGGGACAAAATATTGACTGATGCATTAGGTCTTTGTACGACCCAATGTATCAACACTGCTACATCTACATTAACTAATTCAGTGTTTCCTTTTATTGTATACATTATACCATCGATCTTATTTATCTGGGTATATTCGTGTCTTTGAATATACGCGTATACTCACGAATATGAGAAATGTGTTGTTTTTTATTCACACGCAAATACTTTTACGTCATGTAGTATTTGACGTTGCATAATATGTTCGTAGATAATACATAGTACATGCATATGATATGGGTTCAGAAAAGCAAACATTCATAATTGAATGATATGGAAAATCAGGGTAAAGCTCCAGGGAAAATGCAATCGATGTATATATTTTATTCCCATTCGAAAAATTACACTACCAAATAAGTCCCCCCACTATTGAAAACACCCCTATGCACCTGCATGTGTCAAATTGAAACTGACAATCCACTGTTTCAACACAGTGAATAGAGTACATCGTATTTTAATGTTTCAGAAGAGGTTTATTAACGATTCAGAAAAAAAGTTTACATCAACGGTCTCAAATTATGGGGTATACATGTCATAATGACGTGACCATTGTCACGTGTACATGACGTTCTATTTACAACAGGTTTTCCTTAATTAATCCAATCGTTTTGCCATTTATGAAAAGTTAGCATACCATAAACAAAAACATTGTTGATTTGTAAGCTATATGCTATTTTACTGTTGATAGAATTGCCACCAACATCACCGCTGAAAGAACATACCCTCTCCGCTGCCGCATTAAAAAGCCTTTGCTGCCTTAACCTTTCACAATCGTTAAAGCTCGGCTATTTCCGTAAGTATATTGCATTGGATAAAACCCGAGGTGTTCGGTCAAAGAAAATGTGATAGTTTCAGTGTTTTGATTCTAGTTTAGCCGCTTAGAACAATAACTATTGAGTAATATATGTCGCATTTTAAAAGCCTAAAATTGTTATAGACTTATATAAGTACGACCTTTAATATCTCATTTATAGTTTTATCTCCTCTGAGCACAAAATTAAATGCTAAATGTTACCATTGCGATCGCACTATGTCACCCGTCTGTCGTTTATGCATGGCGATTTATACCACTGGAATAAAATACGTGGTTTATGAGACTGCTCACAGTCTAGAAGTGTTCAAGACAGTTCAACCCGCGTTCAACCAATGGTGCAATTATTTCAGTAAAAAAAGCTATGGGGAAATACAGGCTACAATATAAATGTACCAATTAATATATTTCTGTTACATTACAATTCATGAGACATCCTTAGTATCACAAACTGATGTTGCTAATGCACCCGGGTAAACAGTTATTGCAATAGATCAAATAGCATCCATAATTTCTTTCCCAATTATATATAGCCAGTGTTACTTTGCGAGCGTATGCTGTACGTGTTTACCTTATTTTCCGTCATTTACATTGACTGATATAGAATCTATTACGGACATGATTTCTTTTTATCTATATAGATAAAATCGTTGTTCATGTTATAATAAAGTTATGCTGTTATTATTGAAATGCATCATAACCGGTTAACTATACCCACTGTGGTATAACGTACACCGGATATTGCTAGCAAGATGAGTAATATTATCAATTTTCGCGACATTCTAGTGATGACAAGGATAAGTTCAGAGATGATTTTTAGTTTTTCTGAGTGTGTTTAATGTACATTTTATACAAAAATATCTCCTTCATCAATTTTCCTAGCCTGTGCAACCATAAATTGCTAGGAAATTTCTTAAAAGCGTGATTAAAGGACCAAATTCGTATCGTTACTCACGCAGAAAGTAAGCTCGATCTGTCGAAATTAGATGTTTTTGTATATATTTTTCGTTAGAATACTCAACTTGAATCGAGCGAATTGTCATTTTTGTTACAAAGATTATATTGCAAATGTAGTATCCGAAACTAATCGAAAATGACTGCGCATTGCGAGATTAAATACAGGTGTTAGTGTACAGAGTATTGCTATATAGTTGCTCTCTGGTGTACGGAGTATTGCTGTATCGTGTACTGAGTATTGCTTATACTTGCAGTCACTATTTGTCACACAAATTGAATAAATACAAGGTATAATCAACGTTATTTTGTAAAAATAACTTGTGTAGATATGTACCTATTTAGTTACGATTGGATTGTATGTACCACATGAAGCAATTAACGTAACAAGCTAATCCTAGCTCCAAGTCTTCCCTGACTTTTATGGGAAATTTCTTTTAGTAACTGTGTATTTCACATACATTAAAGGGTCATAGCTGAGCAATTGCATTAGACAAACACAAAACTACTACAATGTCCAATACTTTGAATTAGCAACGTTGAATGTAAGTCATATCAAAGGAACCTCATCGCAGCATCTGAAATAGTTGAGTGATTATAAAATAAGCCTTGGTATGTATATGGATGTGAATGCCATTAGTTGCCATTTGACCATAAGCATGACTCTCAAAGAATCGCATATATACAAGCTAAATATCACATTTGTACTACTCACAAGAACACTTTATGCATAGAATTCAGCATTCTATATTGTTAAACGCATTCATCTGCCTGACAGTTGAAATATTTTAACATAATCTTTTAAAATATTCTTATTATATCGTATAACCCATAAGGCATGACCTTATTGGTGAGCAGACGTAATAATACGATAAAACTGTCCATTTACATACTTTATTTACTAATTTTATTAAGCCATACTCTCCGTACACTAACGTTGCGCTTATGTACAATACTCCGTACACTAAACAGCAATTCTCCGTACACACACGCGTATCTGTGTTTGGATGTATCTTATTTGTTTTTCGAACAATATTTATGAAATTTGGTCACAACATTTTGGGGTTCAATATAAACAAAATGGACTGTTCAAAAATCTACAATTTGGTAATAAAGCCGTTCCATAAGCTTGTAAAGTACTGTTGTCAATATTTGCCAGTGAGTAACGGCATAATACTGGTTCATTTAAACCTTTCTGTGAATATCTGATATACGATAGTGTGCTATAAAGTTACCAAAATGCCCGAAGAAGTTAAAACTAAATTTGGATATGCATAAGAAGTCAGTAATTTGGAAAATTTCGTCTCTGAACTCAACCTGGTCTCCATTTCGTGTACTTAAAATTGATAATATTACTCACTTTACAAGCAATATCCGGTGTACGTTATACCGCAGTGATACCGCCTATCCAGCTGCCCAAAATGCCTATCTCATTTCGGCTGCTGAAGTCGTCTCGGTTATTTTTGTTTTTCAATGATATAAGCGATAAGCATAATTGGTAACGGGAACGGACTGATTTCAACAATGGTAAACAACCCGAATTTATCGCATTTATTACTCTTACAACTTGATTTATTTGTTGATTTCGCAGCATTTTGATGGAATTGTTTACTGCATTAAATTTTCTACTCATCTGTCATCAGTATCGACTTCGATCGGACTGTTATTGTACTGTATTCGAACAGTCGAAACCAACACCAATTAGCGAAGCCAATTAGCACAAACTTAGCACAAGGCAGCTATAAATCATTATTTCGGTGACATGAAGTTCACTATCCTATTGTTTTGTTCACTTCTTGCTAGTTTTCAATGAAAACCAAACCAGACACTCACAAATACACTGTATTTCCAACATTAATTTGATCAGTACGTTGTGTTGTCAATTGATTAAACGGTTGATTTATGACAACTATTTCACAAGATAGGATGTATTTATTTTCGTCTGCAATCGTTCAGCTTGTTTACAATCAGCTGTTCAGTACACACCTAAATAATCACATAACTGTGCCAGTGCAATATTTCTGCACAACCCTTTTATTTATTAAAAATTCATATGTAGGCCCTAGGTCTAATCTATGTATACATCCCTTGTGCTAAGTATGAGGTATGCGAATGAGATGTCTCGTATACAGTTAAAGAAATGTAGCCTCGATAATTATGGTCAAAGTTTCAACACATCGTATAACGTTTTATAATGTCCTGTATGAAAAGTGAATGTTTAAGATTTCATTAGGAAAGTTTCTATCTATTTATTTCCAATATTCATGGGAGACAAATCATACAAATTATGTACAGACACCTCATGGGTACTTCCCCTTGGCAAATAACAGTTTAATTCAATATTTAAAGCTATTCACATAATGAAAAAACATAACAACATACTGTCTGGATTAAAGGTCCTGTCAGATTTAAATGATGTGATGCAGTGACACCTTAATCGGCCGCAAAAAACGCTTCTGACCTATTTTTCGAAATCAACAAATAAGGTAGCTCTTCTGTTGAGAAGAAAAGTGTCTGTTTGTAGGAGGCAAGCTGTACATGTTTGTGCTGTATTGCTCAGACTTCTGGTAACCAAGTGTTTTCAATACTGACAAAGAACATGCTTTATTCATTTGTTACACCTGGACTAAACAACACATTGGTAGAGTCTAGAAAGTGCATGCTCACTCTTACCAGTCCTGCATTCTTTCAAAATGTAACTACTTGAATATTTCTGTCAATACTTTTGTTACATCAATTTGAACTACTGGTATAATGTGAATGAAATAATGAAACACTCTCAGATTATGCTCAGTCTAACACACAAACCTGCATTGATAAATCACCAAAACATTTGATCAAATTTTACATCCAGTCTTAGTCATGTTTATAGCCTAGCTGGTTTGAAACCACCCCCTGAAGCAAGATACTAGCTCCCAAATTAAAGGCCTTTTTATGAATGAATGCTCTTGAGTATTACACAGATGAAAGTGGCTTTTAGCCATTCCCGGTCATGTTTACGCAACATTGAAGTTGATTAACCTTCATATCCTAATTTTATTTCTCAGATCAGTGATGCCGGTGCTTGGCAATGAGTCAAAATGCTTCTTATGAAAGAGAGGCAAGCATTGCATCAGAGAGAACTCTTGATAACCTAGAAAATATACCAAGTAACCTACCATCCCCATTAACATCGCCTGGATACAAGACAACCAAGATAAACAAAGGTACAGTATTTCAGATATGATTGTATGAAAGCAGGGTTTTTCAGTATTTTGGGAACATGACCCATACCCTTGGGATTCGGAATTGTAAAGACATTTAGTACAAATTGGGAAAAGTACAATTTTAATTCCAAAGCCAGAAAGCTAATAGATGACATTAACATTACTTAAATTTTATGTTTAAATTGCTGTAATTGCCTTAAGTACCGATTTTAGTACTTGTTGCCATCCCTAGTTATTTGTGCTCAAGTTCAGTGGTGCTAGCTGTTTTTACTGGAAAATTAGTCAATTGTTCCCCCAATTTCTTTTGAATTTGGAATTTTTGCCTTTAAATTTGGAAATAAGATATGATTTTCAATTGGGAACATAGCCCATATTCTGCTATAAAATCACCCAAAAAAATCCCTGGAAAGTATATACATGCATGAGGGTGTATCCTAAAGAAATGTCAGAACTCAACCATCATCATGTACAGTATGAGTAAATTAATTCAGTTAGGATTAAGGATTAACACGAAACATGCCTTAATTATTGGTTTAATCTAATAACAAAATTATTAAAAAAATATAATACAACATAACAGGGAATATCAGACAATAATAAGCTGTCATGAAAGTTCAGTAGCGTCATCATTTTTAGAACTCACAATTACTGATTACTTAGCAATAACACTGTTATGGGTAGGTTTGTAACTATTATTCATTTATCAGTATTTTCTTTACATCAGATATGGATCATGAGATGTTTAGACCGGGCTCCAGTAAGCCACCACATCATGACCGAGGCCGGGAACCACATCATGAACGAGGCCGGGAACCACATCATGAACGAGCCCGGGACCCAAACAGGGAATATAAATCCAAAGTCTCATGGCAGTCCCCACCAGCTACGCAGGTAAGTTTATGTTTGAGCCACAGTACAACCTCTCCTCAGCTGCCCTATGTGGAGCAACAACCTCTTAAACAAAACACCTTCCAAACTTCTCTAAGCTGATAGTTAATATTATAACTTAAACAGCTATAGTGCATCATCATCTGTACAACAGCCAATGTTTGCAAATCCTGAAGGTTGTTAATCTAACATCCATACCTTACTTTCTGAAGCCTATGCAGGAGATTGGTGATGGAAATGCAGAAATTTCCAGGAAATGCAGGAGATTTTTTTGGCTCAAATTTTAAACTGAAATAAATGCAGTTAATATGCAGTTTTCACATATTTTACATGTAGGACATTACCATTTTTGCTTCATAAAACTATTTAAATTAATATTTGTTATCATTTTTATCTTACAAACAAAACATGTCAAGGTTCCAGTATTCCAAGAAATGCAGGAGATTTGATCAATTTGCTGAAAATCATGCAGGAGTAGAGTCTCAAATGCAGGATACTCCTGCATGATGCAGGAGATCTGGCATGTATGCTCTACTGGGAATGTGCCACTATATGTAACTAATCTTGAATAATATTAATTGTGGACATTGGTTCAGCCCTGTGCTTTTACTTGTATAAAACATGTCCTGGTATAAACTGTCTACTATATTTGGATAATACTCAATATGGTATTATTATGGGAACTTATGGTATTAAATTCAACTGTAGGATGTTTTATATACATTTTCTCTTGAATAAATTTTGGCCTACCAAGAATGCTACAGAAAAATGAAAAAAAATCTCTTTAATATTTTTTTGAAACCTAAATACCTGTAACTCACAAGCAACCAACAGAAATACATACATCATCATATAATTATATTACGGTGAATTCTTAACTAAGGTTTCCATAAAGTTTTATATTTGACATTTTAGGATCGACCAGATAGTGGCGGTTATAAACGGTCGACAAGTCAGTTTACATTCGATTACGAGGATGTTTCACCAACAAGGGGTCGCCGTGAGTCCTCTGATCAAAGCTCCGTTGAAATGACACGAGTAATGACAGGATCTGCAAGCAGTCCAATCAGAAGGTAATAAATAGCGCAGCATAGACAATCTGAATAACATTGCTGTCAAATCACAAATTTTTATGGCCTTCATAGGTATTCAATTTCGGGGATTTTCAAACCACTTTCGTAGGGTAGAAAATTCAAGGATTATAAAACATTGAATGGTACCTGTCAAAATTGTCCTGAATGAAGAATTTTTAGTGATCTTAATGTAAAATCATTAATATTCGAAGGGGATATAATTTTGTGAATGATCTGAACCATGAAATTAAATCACCACAAGTATTAATATTTTCGATAGTATACGACTTTGTGGATTAGATACCCTTGAAATTACTTCCCCAATGGTCTTTTTCACCACAACCACAAAATTTTGTTGATTTTACAGTATATGACATTGGTCTCACAGGATGGGAATAAAATAATTGTTTGATTAAGGCCTTGATGCATGCTTCAAGCATTATCTGGGTTTATTTGTTGATGCAATGAATATTTCATGTAGCTGATCAATGTTATTTTTTATTGATCTACTCTCTGATTTCCATTATCCAACATTTATCATGTGATTGCTTGACTTCATTATAACCACAGTCTCTAGTTGTTATTAAATATTTATGGAGTTGAGTATACATGCCTATACATGTTTCATACACATAAGTTATCACAAAACGTTTATTGCGGACATATTGTTTAAACTTACAATTAAAGTGTTTCATTTTATCATAATTTATGGATGCATTGAAAACTTGAAAGTTTATTTGACTTTAAATAAATATAAAACACACCCTTACCTTACTTTGATGCATTTGGAATATTGATCATTTGATGACTTGCAAGATTGAGTTTCTAATTTCTCATGAATACTGTTTTGATGAATACTAATTAATTCCTTACTTTTGAGTGGATTGTTTGTGGCCTTGAGCCTACATGTCTGACTTACTTAGTATATTGGACTATTTATTATTGGTGTCAAGGGTAGTTTGATTGTGTCAAAGGTAGTTTGATTTGTGAATATGTTGTGTTGAATATAATCCAGTCAACATTTTTGCTGACTCACTGGTAATAGTTTTGTGTCGAAATTTTAATGTGAGAATACATTTTTTGCTAATTAGACATTTCAAACTGTGTCAAAAATAAATTTAATGTGTGAATATATCTTGTGCTAATTAGATATTTTAAATTTGGCAGATATGATTTTTGCAAACTTACTGGTAGTGATTTATGTGAACTGTTTTTATTTTCGTAATTAGACTGAAGAGGAAGGAAGAAGAGAGACCTTCTGTGGAACGAGAATTATCTGACGCTTATATTGAAAGTATATCCCATACTCCGCGATACAGTCTAGGACGACACAATACATACGATGATATGTTGGATTCATTGAACTCTGACGACCCCTTTAAGGGCCAGTATCAACCATCGGGTAAAACCCCGAGAGATAGAAGTGAATCGCCTAGGCATAAACATCATAAACACAGCAACGAGGAGAAACCTGAGAAAAGTAAGAAAAAGTCGAAAAAACGGAAACGGAAGAAAGAGGAAGAGGAACTAGAGCAACAGAGAATGTCGCAATCTGAACATCAGAGAATGCGACAATCTTACACTAATGATGCATTTGTTGTGTCTCCAACCAAAAAGACAGCCGCTGACAGGGAGTCAGTAGAAAGTAATGGTACTTATACGCTAAAAGATCATCTAAGAGCGAGTCTTACAAACCTGACCGCTTCCATTACTAGGAAATCTCCAAACAAAGTTATCTCCATGTCCAAATGTATGTCAGGAAATAAAACAAGAGAGGAACTAGATCAGGTAATACTGGCTTTCATTTTACTTGTAAAATTATTTTCTGAAATTCCTAGAAGTGTTACTTCTATTTAAAGGACTTTTCTTTATGGTTATAGCACAGGCACCAGCCATGTTATGCACTCCTCCCCTCTGTAGACCCCAGTAATACTCAGGTACCCCCATCAACACAAACTCTTCAACCCTAGTACATTATTATGTTGTTTACAGGGAGGAGGGGGGGGGCATAACATAATGGATGCAGGTTGCTTATAGTACACTTAGTGGCCTACACAGTGACATATTTACTTCCGAAATCATACCTTTTTGTGCCACACCAGGCAAATAGGCACATGGGAACCATTACATGTATTTAACTAACTGTCAGCTCAACAACTAACCATATATGAACATACCTCTATATACAGCCAGCATTCAAACATTTGACTATCCGCTCACAATGAAGATGCTTTTAACCAGATGGCTTAAAGATACTAATTACAATAATAACTGCATGTACCTGTCTGTAATACTGTAAAATCATTTCATTTTGATGGGCGAAATTTCGTGGTTTTGGTTAAAAATAACATTTCGATGGGACATTAATTTGTGGATTTCAGGTAAAAATTACAAGGGTCAAATTATTTTTTGATGAGATTTGATTTCATAATTGAAGTTTAATTCCCCACAAAAAAGATTTTCTGTACCTGTCTGTAATATTATGTTTTGATTTGATTGCTTGGAACAGCTAAATTATGTATTCTTGTACTGTAATATTATGTTTGCTATTTTACAGCAAGCCCTTGCAACATTCATCTCCCGATCAAAAATCATGTGCAGAGAATGTAAGGACTATGTACCAGATTCAAAGTCTAAAACGTAAGTTAGAGTTGATGTAGTTTATAGCGTTGTTATTTTATAAAAATGTTTCATAATCATATCAATCATTCAGATCCCACGCCTCGATCTCCAGAAACATCTCAATGTTGAGATAAATCTCATTTCAAATCAGTGCTTCCACTGGCATTTGCAATTGGCGCCATTTGAAATATTGCCATGTGTTGTTTGGATAATTTCCAAGGGAGGATGAACTCAAAATTAGCATAAAAACAGCAAATTTATGCTATTCTTTGTTTATTCCAGTAATTTTAAATGAGGTCTAACTTCAGTTTTATTAGAAATTCAGACTCTGATTTGGGCAAATTCTCAATTTGAGATGAGATTTTTGCTTGAGACACTCTGGGAGATCGGGACCTGGCCTGCTGACTGTTGTGTTTAATTAGTCACCATTTGAAGATTAAAAATGAATGGTCTTTGCCATGTTTCTTTTTATCGTCGGTGAATTTTGGACAATCAACAGCAGTACATAATTGAAAAATTGTTCCGAATGAATATAAAACTTTGTCCATGTTTGTTTGATATTGTGTTTTCAGCAATAATTGCATGTGTGGAAGAAGTCCTGAATGGCATCAGATGAAACATTTAGATATCCACAAACCATTGGCTAACAAATCCATATGGCATCACCACACACACTCTGAAATGTACCCCACTGATTCATTTGGTGTCATACAGTTTCAAGGTTTTGGACAGGAATCTTTGAGTTCTCCAGTGAGTAATATTTATTTCAACAAAGATAATATTGAATACTGTAAAATCATTTAATGTTGGTGGTTTTGGTGAAAAAGACCGTTTGATGGGGACATTATTTCAACTTTATCTTATTCACTAATTATTTTACCATAGAAAATAATAATGTGTGTTGGGATTTAATTTCATGGTTGTGATCACCCACAAAATAAAATCATCTCAAATATTAATGATTTTACTGTAAACTTGAGTTATCTACAACATGCGAGCAGTGAAATAAAATGTCTTACATGAACCAGTTAATAAATGGAATCTTAAGGCAACTTTTATATTGTTCTATAAGAAAATTGTATATTTGAATATGACCTTTAGATTCAAATATTGGAATGGATATTAAATATTGGGTGCCATCTCTACCAAAATGTCATAACGTGTGTTTGCATGACGATGTTAGGTGTCCAGGAATAGACTGCTGTTCACATTTTTCTAGGAAGTCTATATTTATATTTTTATCAATATTAGTCTTACTTGACTTCAGGATAAAGGACAACCAATCAGATCACACCATATTTACCTCTTGGTCAGTAACAGGCGATATGATTGGTTATCTTATTCTCAAATTAAATAAGATCAATATTGAATACGACCCTAGGTTGATTTATTGTAGTATTTTACATGTCTGACACTCTTATTATTTCAGTATATCCGGTTGGCTCCGGACACCGACCTGGAGACCATGTGGTCATTGTTAACTGATCACTGGAAGTTACCTATACCCAAACTGCTTATATCAGTGACTGGTGGGGCACAAAGATTTGACCTGAATCCAAGATTGAAAGCTGTGTTTAAACGAGGATTGATAAATGCTGCAACTACTACAGGTAATATAATGTCACTTATTTTCCGCCAAAAGTCTTGAGTATTAGCATAGTTGGGAGACTGTAGAGTTGTGCTTAAGTAATTACATTCATTTACAGCCTTCGCTAACCTCAGGTGGTGTACATCCTTGATTATGATGTTATACTCTGTCATGCCCACTGACTCTATTCATAAAGTATACATTATTTCTGTAAATGTACACTTTTGTGAGACATTTTCTCAGAAAATGATTGGTCAATTTAAGCTTCAAACTATTTCAGATTTGCATAACCACATAAACAGTTAAATAAATGTCACTGCTGATTGCCTGAAGACTAAAAATTGTAAAAACACACAACGAGGGATTAACATGACTGTGCTACTGTAAAGTAATCAAATTTGCAGAATTACATTTTAATAAGTGTCTTTTGTGAAAATTAATAATAAAACAAAGAAATGTAGCGTTAATTTTTTATATTATATTTTTTAGTCTTGGTTGAACTAAATACTAAAACAAAATAATCACGATTTATCTACACCCCAACAATAATTGGGCAATGGCTAATCCTTTAATATTGCTGTCCACAATTTTGGGAGCAGAATCCATCAAAATTGAATGATTTTACGTTATTAGTTATCAGGAGGAATACAGCAAACCTATAAACAATGTATAAAAAATAATATACATTGTGCAACCGACAAGAATCCTGAATTATTATTATACAGTGATCGAAAGCAGTTATAACTTTCTACTTGTTTTCATGAGCACACATGATGCAACTTAGAATCACTCGCATACAACATTATATTGTACTTAGTACTCATCAAATTATGTAGCCCTATGAAAATGAATGTTTAAATTAGAACATATGTCAATTCATTACGGCGCTAACATTTTTTTAATATCTATAAAATAAAACACACTGTCTTAACTTCAACTGAGCTGTTTTAGATATATATAAAACGTTAATTTTATAAATAATTCCATGACAATGACAATCGTCTATTTTAAAAAAAAAACCAAATGAAGACAAATAATATGCTATATACCTTTGTGCATCAAGCCTTAATCCATGAATGTGGAAAATAATTGCTCGTGTAATCTTAGCTTTTATATGTTGTATTAATAGTTTCTTGATTTTTACTCAATCTATATGACAGTTAATCCCTCAGATGTGTTAGGCCAAGGTTATTATGTTACATTATAAGAGTCATATTTTCTAAAATTCAATATGTGTTCTGCTCATGAATTGTGCCAGAATTGATGGTGCTAATCATTGTCTCTGGTAATCATTTACTTTTTGCTGGAGTATAAGTAAGATAAAGTACAATTTTTTTATCAAAAGTGTCCTCTTACAACCATTATAGGATAGTTTTGTAAGGACGAACAACAAATTATCCTCGGCTTCGCCTCGGACAATTTCTTGTTAGTCCTTACAAAACTATCCTATAACGGTTGTAAGAGGACACTTTTGATAAAAAACTAGTACTGTATCTATTACTTGTTTGTTTCTTTGTCTTTAACTATTGTGTGACTGTCCATCCATTTTCTACCTACCTGATTAGCCAAAGTTTCCAAGTGAAGAGACACACATTATGTGTGGTGCAAGGAATCATGTGTAATACCCTAGCTCTTTCCAAACTTCTTTGTTCTTTAACATGCCCGATGTATAGCACCTAATAGGCTGCACACACTAGACTACTTCTGAGTTCCTAACTACAGTAAAACTTCGTTATGACGAGCATCGATATCACGAGCACCCGGTCTGTCTCGAGCAAGTTTTAAAATAGTATCCGCTTGTATTATCATTACATGTTCCTTGGTTATTTAGAGCACCCTGTTTATCTCGAGCATTTCTCCTGTCCCGATTACTCCTCAAGATAACCAAGTTTTGCTGTAGTTCATCTCTAGTTTGGTGGGAAACACATTTCAAAAATGACTAAATCTAAATGTAGTTGTGGTGAAAAATGGTACTATTGTGTCAATGTTTATGCCTTCCCTTTCAAATCTTTAATGAACTTTGATGTATATTTGTAGGTGCGTGGATCATCACTGGCGGTACAGCTACTGGTGTGATGCGTTTTGTTGGTGATGCTGTACGGGACCATCTTATAACACAGGGTGCTAACAACAACAGTATTATAGCACTGGGTATAGCATCATGGGGATGTATCGCTAACAGGGAATCACTTGATGGTGATGGGGTAAGTATTGGCAGCAACATTTGATACACTTTTACAATACATTTTAACAAAGACTATTTTTTGTCAGTCTTTTCATGTAAACCAAGGTTCTCACTGGTCTTGTAAAATACTTGACTCTACCACTGCCAAAAACTCACATAAGGAACTTGGAAACTTAAAGCAGGCTTTTTTTTGAAGATCTGAATGAACCATGTATATGTAGACAATCTGCTTTATCTGCCATTGTCACTGATGGATGTATAAAATGTCAGGTTATTCTGTATTTTGTCATACTGATACCTAAAAGCATTCAGGTCAAACATATTGTACTTGCATGGGTGAAAGTTTTCAGTCTCAATACTGATTTCAGTATTTTGATAAATAACTGAGCAATGAAATCTATAAGCAAATGATCTTGTTCTGTATGTTGATAAGCAGTTTTCAGTATTTTGAATATAACTTTCACCCATGTACTTGGTATGGCATGTCTTGTGCACATTTTCCCTCCAACCTTCCAGGACAGTGGTTTGTTTCCTGCCAGCTACAGTCTAGAGGATGTGCAGGAGATCAAAGGTCGTGATGTACCGTTAGATCACAATCATACCAACTTTATCCTAGTTGATAATGGTACTGATGGCAAGTTTGGTGGAGAGATTGAATTTAGAGCTGAATTTGAAGCTTTTGTGTCCGAGAAGGTTGTGACGGGTGTGGCTGAGGCTCAACGTAAGTATACTACTGTTGAATCATTATTGGCTTATACATAGAGGATATTTGTTGATTTTGATGTAAGATCGAATTTTATTTCACCGAGTGATCACAGAAATCAGTATTTTCACGAGTGGCGTAGCCACGAGTGAAAATATAATTTTCTGTGACCACGAGTGAAATAAAATAAGATCTTTCACCAAAAATCAACAAATATTCTGTTTATTATTTGCTTCGTTTTTTCGTAAAACGGTACAGTAATTGGCTAAATTGGGAAAATTACGTTGTAATTAGAACGTCACGACGTGACAAATATGACGTCACGATGACGTTACGCATATTTTGTAGCCCGGCGCTGTTGACGTTGCGTTTCTATTTCTGCACGATATTGGAACCAGCTCCAAAACAGTGAAAATAACAAAATGATAATTTCACTGTTATTTGTCATTGTTATTTTCACTGAAAATCACCATAATCCATTGAAAGCTAATAATAAAGTAAAATAATTAATTTTATTGGGAGATTAAATTTCATGATTTTCGGAGTTCACCTTTTACCACAAAATAAAATCCCATTGAACAATAATTTTGACCCCTGTATTTATTACCGGAAATGCAAAATCCATAAATTACTTGGGTTTTTTTGCTGGGCGTGGCTGCATCTGTCTGAATGGGTTTCACAAAGTTTGTCTGCGCTTGTTGTCCTTAACCACAGCTCAGATTTCTATGAAACTTGACATTGGTACATGGTATTAAGCCTAGTTGAGCATTTTGTTCGGAATTCTAGGTAGGATGATTTTTTTACTGAATTTTTTGGGAAACATTATTATGTCAAGAAGTCTCAGTGGTAAGCACTCTTGCCGCCTAATCTGGTGACTCAGGTTTGAATTTAAATGGAGGCACTCATATCAAGTCATATACCTGCCATGTTTCACCAGAAAACTGATTGGCAAAAATAGGCTATGTTCAGTATTCGACACTCAGGGTTGTCATTAGGAGGCGGCAGGAGGCCAATTTGACTGCCTCAAATGATATTTGGGCCGCCACAAATTTACCCCCAGCTGCCTTCCACCTTTAGTGCTCTGGCACCTTGGCCTCCTCAAATGTACAAAAAGCCTCCTACATGAAATCCTAGTGAAAACCCTGGACACTAATTGACTGTATACTATGTGATGTATATATTACAGGTGTAAATGTACCTGTTGTTATGCTGGTTGTGGAGGGAGGTGTGAATACTATGTTGACTGTATATGATGTATTTTACAGGTGTAAATGTACCTGTTGTTATGTTGGTCGTTGAGGGAGGTGTGAATACTATGTTGACTGTATATGATGTATTTTACAGGTGTAAATGTACCTGTTGTTATGCTGGTTGTGGAGGGAGGTGTGAATACTATGTTGACTGTATATAAAGCTATAGAACGTAATATACCTGTACTCGTACTCAATGGTTCCGGTAGAGCTGCTGATTTCATAGCTTGTGGATACGGTATGACCAAAGATCCCAAAAAGTAAGTCAGTCTTGTTCCTAGTCTTTGTTAGATAGTATCGTTTTCATTGGCTTTGTCATCTCATCTTGGTAATATTTTTAAAAGATAATAAACAATCAGTCTGGGAGGCAGCACTCGACTGAAACAGGCGAGCACAAAAATAACACTGACCACAATCACAACTGAATGAGTAAATGAAATTTAACTGCTTAAAGTCCAAGCGTCAGCTATCAAAAAGCCGAAAGTCCAAGTCCAGGCTGTCGAAAGACTGAAATAACTAGTTTTAGCTTTCAAAAAGGATTCACATTTCTTTGGGAACAATGCTTTTAATGGATAAAATAAAATATAAAAAGTACTTAACTGTCCTTGTAACATAAAACCCTATGTTACTGTGAGTTATCATTGAGCCTTGTTTACCATTTATTTCAGTGAAGATAAAAGTAAATTCCCCAGTGATTTTGATGAGGAAATGAAATTTGTCGCCAAACAAGTGTTTGCCTGGAAGTCTTCAGATAATGTTGACAAGAAGATTGCTGAATGTATTAAACAACTCAGGGATACGCTGGCTAAACGCAAGCTGGTAAGTTATATCTACCGTATAGACTCGTTTATAAGACAATCTAGCTGAATGTATCAAACAACTCAGGGATACACTGGCTAAACGCAAGCTGGTAAGTTATATCTACCGTATAGACTCGTTTATAAGACAATCTAGCTGAATGTATCAAACAACTCAGGGATACACTGGCTAAACGCAAGCTGGTAAGTTATATCTACCGTATACACTCGTTTATAAGACAATCTAGCTGAATGTATCAAACAACTCAGGGATACGCTGGCTAAACGCAAGCTGGTAAGTTATATCTACCGTATACACTCGTTTATAAGACAATCTAGCTGAATGTATCAAACAACTCAGGGATACGCTGGCTAAACGCAAGCTGGTAAGTTATATCTACCGTATACACTCGTTTATAAAGCGATATTCATTAACTAGATTTATTATGCCCAAAATCTTTGATGAGGGGGTATATTGCTGTGCCCTTAATGATCAGTCTGTCTTTTGGTAGAACAAAAAAAAAGGTTTTTCGTTTCAATAACTCAACAAGAGTGCTTTGCCCTAGGAACTTTAAACTTTACATGTCGGTTGGCTAGCAACAGTAAATGACCACTATTGATTTTGATGTCAGAAGGTCAAAGGTCAAGGTCACTGACCTTTATCATTTTCAACAATTAGGCTGACATAGGGGCATATGTGTTTTACAAACATCTCTTGTTAGCTTATAAGATGACTTGTAAACTGAATGTACTCGCTTATAAGTTCTTCCGTGTATACGCGCTTATGAGATACCCTGGATTATAAGATGCCCCTGGACAATGAATAGACCTTTATATAAGTGTGATTACCTTTTGAGAGGGTGTTTAAGGTAATTCTGACAAACTATAAAAGTTACTGTGTCCCTCTATCATATATAAGTGTATAGATTGTAATTTCCCCTTACATTTATATGGAGCTTAGAAAATTGGGTCATGTGAGAATTATTTTTACCATTACAGGTGAATATATTCAACATTGGAGAGGCGGAAACAAAAGACATTGATAGAGCGATATTGTATGCTCTTCTCAAAGCCAACAAAACGAACGCAAATGCTCAGTTATCCTTAGCATTAGCCTGGAATAGATGTGATATTGCACGGCATGAAATCTTCACCAACGATAATCGTCAATATTGGAGGGTATGTCCAAGTTTTTTATATGCATCTAAAATTCAAATGTTATAGTTACGAAATGGTTTAACACAGATGAAACAAGTTCTAGTGTAAACAATTTACTTCACTTTAATCTGTTGGCTGAATAAATATGATTGTTTTGTTTAGTCTTGTTTTGTTTAGTCATAATTATTATTTCACATATGTTATTATGCCATCATCTTTGATGAGGGGCTCTATTGCTCAGTCTGTCTGTTGGTGGACCAAATTGTTTCCTTTCAATAACTCAATAACACTTTTCCCTAAGGTCTACAAACTTTACATAGAGGTTGGTCAGCAATAGTAGATGACCCCTAATGATTTTGAGGTCAGTAGGTCAAAGGTCACTGTGACCTTAAACATGTTCGACTATAAGGCTTCCATGGGAGCATACATGTTTTACAAACAACTCTTGTTGGAATTAAACGAATCATGGGTGGTTGATTCAGTATGGCGTTGAATTCTCTGTGCATTACAGTAATATTGTATTTATGTTACAGAACCTGCCTCTGTATGATGCCATGTTTACAGCTCTAGTACAAGACAGGGTGGACTTTGTACAGTTGTTCCTGGAGAATGGTGTCAGCATGAAGAAATTCCTCAGTATCGAATCTTTATGGAACCTTTATGGAATTGTAAGTTTGATTGCCTATTACTTGTCTGATTTTTGTCTCAAGGTTCGCCCAAGCCTTGAAAAGCGCTTGAATTTGATTTCAACCTTGAAAAGTACTTGAACTGTTCTGCCATGAAAAAATTCCAAATGGCACTTGAATTGAACTGAAACTGTAAAACACTTACGGTAGATATAATTGTCAATGTGATCCATTATCTGCATGAAAAATGATGCAGACACAAGCAAAGTATTTAAATGCATTGTGGTGAGTGTGAGCCAAGAAGTGCTAGGCAGTATGGTTGTCCAGTTACAAAAATGTGTTTTGCAATATGTTGTTCAAAGATTACTATGCTTCGTACAAGTGAATACAATTTGGTATTCACTTCCACCATTCCCAGAGTGTAGAGATGCTGCTTTCACTTAAAAAATTGTATAAAAATTTGAGATTTGAACAACATGGAATGAGTGGAGTAATATATATAAGAAAGCAGTGTTGAATGCTAATTTTTTATGACCTGCGCATCCTTGCGAATGCCCTAAAGTAGAAAATTGTCCACAGACACATTGCAATTTTGGCATAAGTTGTGAGCGTTGTGAGCGTTGTACTGTATAATTGATAATAAGCAGTATGTGTAGAGATAATGGCGTTCTATATTTGGACTCATGATGATATAGCATTATCGTATATTTTAGGTGCTGTCTGACAATTCGGACACAATGGCTCAGTTGTTGAATAACCTGATATTATATCTCAAGGTAAGTGTTATATTGTTTCTCTATTATCTGATTATGCCTCTGTTAGCTACCTACAGGGGTGTCAATTTTCCTGATTTATCCGGAATTTTGGATTTATCTTTCCTGAAAGAGCAATGACATCTGACCAAAAGAAAAGTTATTTGATAAAAATATCTTAGACATTACTTTCTTTCTTAGTCCTCTTTGCACTCTTTAGTGCATAAGGCTTCCACAGCAACATCCTATTTTTAAAGTTCATTTTAGAGAAATGGCAAAGTTATGATAAATTTATCCTGGTCTAAAATATTTTCTTAAAATAAAATTGAGTTGAGTATGGAAATAATTTCATTGGAGGCCTCTTGTTTGGCAAAAAAGTTTGGCGGCATACAATTTTCCTGATTTTTCATTTGGCCTTGTTGACACCTCTTTCCCCGTGAGTAGAGTTTGTCATACTGTTGTATGGAGAATTTGATGTGGTCCTCAGCCTTCTTATAGCATAACTTAACAGATGCTATATTGTCTATTGTCTGTAAAATTTGTATTGGGAGAGGCTAATTTACTGACCCAGGGAAAGGGATGATATTGCCTCATTATGTGATCGCAAAGAACCTATCACATTTTTCAATTAAGCAGCTGATTTGTCAGAAGTGGGGTAATGGCATATACTGGTACATCTGGGTCTTTTGTTTCAAACTCATCTTTGCACAAAAAGCATGTCAGTCTCATTGTATATACATGTAGTTAGATTACAACATATAGCACCATTTTAAGTACTGTAAAATCATTAATCTTGTGGGGATTAAATTTTGTGGATTTCATTGTTCACCTTCAACCACAAAACAAATCCTGTCAAACAATTATTTTGACCCTTGTACATTGTATATACATCCACAAATTAACGTCAGAATACTGTAAAATCATTAATTTTCGTGGGGGATTAAATTTCGTGGATTTCGTGGTTCACTTAAACCACGAACTTTAATCCCAACGAACATTGATTTTGACCCTTGTTTTGTTACCTGAAATGCAAAATCCACGAATTCAAGTGCCAACGAAATAGTCTTTTTTACCAAAACCACGAAATTTCGTCCCAACGAAATTAAATGATTTTACAGTAGTATTTTTTCCCAAAACCACAAAATGTAGTCCCAACGAAATTTAATGATTAAACAGTTTACTGTCTTAAGCTGCTTGAACATTTAAATGTGATTTAGTCTGTCATTCATGTAGAATTCATAGTTTATATGGCTTTTCATTAACCACTGAGTATATTTTCCTATTACAGAGTCGCGTAAGTGTTCAGTTTGGTTTGGTTGGTTCACATATCTTATTATTGAGAGATATCCAATTATCATTTTGTACAAAATTTACTTTTTGGGAAGAACAAATTTCATTCAAAAAGCCGTGTTCAATCTAGTGGAGAATATGTTTTTGAAATGCTCAAGTCTGTTTTTTACGAAGCTGAATTTTGTCAAGTGTTGAATATGTTTGTATGTCACAGTGTTATTATGTGTACCATAATATGTAAATATCCATTTTATTTGATTTTTTATGAAAAGCAGTCAGTTTAGCTTTCGTATAAAATATGATGCATAAGCCATGTTTAAGGGAGAATAAGGGAGAACAAGGGAGAACTTAATGTTTGTGCTATTGGTTAAGATCTTATCTGATTTGACAATCAAAAATTTTATCATTGATAATAAAAGCATAAGGTTTCAGATTACCTTGTGACAAACTTGCATTATAATGTCATTATTCACATGTATTTGGATATCTGTCATTTTAAATTTCTCTGTGTTGTATAATTCTATCACCAAACAGTAATTTTATAGCATGGACATTTCTTTCATTAATAAGTAGTTATCAATTAATCTATAACATGTGTTTTAGTCATTAACTGAATTGATTAATTTAAAACAAGAAAAGGGTTTAAATCCTATAATATTCATCTTTGTTTGCTATGGTAACTGTTTGATAGAAGCATGATATATTTTTCATGATAGCAGTTTTTAGCTTGACATTTTTAAGAAAAAAAGTTGAGCTATTGTTGTGATTGGATCCAGTGCCTTTGCGTTGGCTAAGTTTATTGTCAGGGTCATTTTCCCAAAGATTATCAAATGAATCTATTCGAAACTTAGCATAGTTATTCCCCTTTACAAGATGACAAGGGTGATACCCTTCTGACCTATATTGGTCAAGTTATCTGCTCTTGTTACTATAAAAAACAACGGAGTTGAGCGTCCATCACTTGTAGGCTGTGCTCTTGTTTTTATGGACCTCCATAGCCCTTGTGTTAATATTGTTACAAAAGGTTTATTAATTTATGGTGCATGATCGTTAGAGAATGATTCTAGTGTAAAGTATTAGCATCATTTGTTGTGTGATATTTTGCACTGCACCATTCGCTTGTCATGAAACTTTTAGATTTCTGGAATACACATGTTTATGTTCTGTGAATCACTTCATATATATCTTAAAGCTTGCTATATCACATCTGCTGAATCCAGCCTTTTCATTTTGCCATTTCCTTGAAATATAGTGTTGTACATTGTCTGTCTGGTGGTCAGTATGTAGGTTGACTTACTGTTTCTGATCATTTACTATAGAAATAGCTTAGTTCACTTTGAACCTTGTAAACTTTGTGCCAGTCAACATTGACCTTTAGATGACATCTACAGATTTTTTGGCTGTTGTTTTGAGATGAATCACTCATTAAAATATATAATTATATTTCTATTTAGCTGTAATGGGGCTTACATGTTTTACTAATATCTCTTGTAAAAGTAATGCTCTTTTCCTTTTATGATATCAAATATTCATTTATTTTTTATTACTTTCCAACTTTTAGTATTGTTATTAATAAATGAATGACAATGTCTTTATAATCTATTACAGCAAACATGGATGGCCTATTTTCTATGCCATGATACGGATAGTTTAGGCAATGATCCTGACCTACTTTGTACCATAGGAAAACTGATGGTTCATTTACTGGGGGATGAGAACTTCAACCCATATAGAGGTAAAACAAACAGCTTTCTCTCGATGGAACTTATTGTACAGTACCCTAGCACTGTATGTCTATAAATACCCCATTAAATATTTTTATGCCCCGCCATCTACTGATGTGGAGGTTTATGTGTAGCGATTGTTCGTCCGTTTGTCTGTTCGTCCGTTTGTCTGTTCGTCCGTTTGTCTGTTCGTCCGTTTGTCTGTTCGTCCGTTTGTCTGTTCGTCCGTTTGTCTGTTCGTCCGTTTGTCTGTTCGTCCGTTTGTCTGTTCGTCCGTTTGTCTGTTCGTCCGTTTGTCTGTTCGTCCGTTTGTCTGTTCGTCCGTTTGTTACAAAATGTTGAACATGTTGATTGGCTTAGCTAGTTGTTATGGACAAGGCTACCACTGGGGCATAAGCATTTACTGAGAACAGTCTTGTTTAGCTCTACTTTACGAAGACAATTTTATTTTGTGTCAACAACAGAAAAAACTTTCTAGTTATTCTTTGATTTCCATGGGAGACATGATACGTTGTATTGAGATTGCTGTATGTTATTGCAGATGAAAGATTTATAGTAAACAGGAAGAATACAATACTAAGATGGTTACCAGGCAACCATGAAGCCAAGCTGAGTACCAAAGGTCACGGCCTCTCTTCATTCAGATCAGGTAATACATGTATATACATCTTATTGTCCTCGGCTGGTACTAGTATTCACATAGCATCTTAAGAGAAAACTTAAACATTTGACTTAAGTTAAGAAATTGAACATATACGTCTTGTGAGATACTTTTTGAATGCTTCTATGGAGGGAGTTGATTTGTCATATTTACAATAGCTAATGAAGTATTTTGTTAATATTAATATAAAGCTGGTTACGTTTTTTTTAAAAAGAAAAAGAATCGAGCTACACATATTTACGAAGAAACAAAGAATTACCCATTTTGCTGTGGTTATTCTAGCTCTTTACATCATGCTTCAAAACTAGAACTAATAAAGCTTGAGTTCCCTGTTTTACCTGATACACTGAAGAAAGTTTTAAGATTTTAAGAAAATTTTAAGCTTTTCATTAAGATGTTTTATGAATACCACCCCTGTATTAACATTGCTAGATACTAGATGTCTTGCTTATGTATATTTATAACATATATACTTTCAAAGATAAATCAAAATGATTTGGCTTATTTAATTGACAAAAAAAACTCACTCTGCTTTCTAATAGTGTCTAAAATTGGAAATCTTTGCGAACTATTTAATTTTTTCTATATTGAATTTCTTGAGTTTTGTTAATTCGCAAAATAGTGAATTTACCCGTGAATTATAGTGATTTTACTCGTGAATTCAAACAACAATGATGTTCAAAATTCACGTTAATCTAGCTTCAGGATATCAAATTTGCCCCGTCTGAGTCTACAGAATGATGCTACCCATAGACTCAATGTTTTTTTTTCACATTTCATTTTTGTGATACATTCAATAAAACATTTGACAAATATAAATCTGACAAAACAGGCATCATTAAAAACCATATTTTGACAAATGATGATAGGATAATTATTGCTACTCATTTCAGTTTTTATTAACAAGTATTTTTTATAACACCCATACAAAGTATTGTGAAATATGTATAAAATATACTTGTACATCTCTTCTTTGTGTGCAGTGTGTTATTGCTTTTTTGGCATTTGGTAACTTGCTTTAAAATGCTAACTCATATTTCTGTTCATTAACTGAGTTTACATAGAAGTGTGTATATGTATATGTTATGATGTTTCTAGCCGCAGACCACAGGAATTCACTAGCAGCTACTGGCAGTAGCCATACAGGTAGTTACAGAAACTTGCAAATGTTTCTCAACCCCCACCCATCACCCCTCTCCATCTAACTTCTGTTTGGTGTGGACTACTATAGTTTTATTTTATCAGATATCAGACATGTGCTGTAAACCAATTTACTTTCGCAAATACTAACTTTCACGTTGTGCTTATCAACAGCATATTTGCCATAAAATAGTTTCACTTTTCAAAGTCTCCTGCGATTTCTGTATATGGGTCTTGAACACTACAAAAAAGAAGTTTCTTGCCCTCTTTTCTTGTAACAGATATTGACTAACAGTCCTTCCTTTAACACAAAAATTCCACTGGTGTTTGATGGGTTATGGACTTATGGTAGTGGTACAGAATTACACATGTTGTTGATACTCATATTGCAGTTTTAGTGTTATTACTCACGAATTGTCACCACCTCAATGTAGGTGGAACACCGGCTGTGTGGTTAGCGTTTTCCACTGCCAATCCAGGAGTCCCTGGTTCAAATCTTGGTGGGGGCACTGGAAATTTCAGTAACACTTTGTGTTTTCCACCTTACGTGAGATGAAATAGTTGGAAATTTGAGGTAGTCTTGGGTAGTCTATTGGCAACTTAGTGCATGGTTTGATTGTTTATGTAGCGATGTAGCTCCGATTTTATAAATTAGCATAGGAGGCATTGAGTAAGGGTCCTCATGGTCTTTGGCTAGCTTTTGGGAAGTTGTTAGAAAGTTTGTAAAATCCCTGTTCTCTGTGCCTCTCGAAGCTCTTATTTAAATTGGGTGTGCATTGCCGGGGCAAAAAATGTCCAGTGCAACCTATGCTTTACCTCCACCTTTATAACCATGTTCATGCACTAGCTCCTTTATTGCATATTCAGCACAAGTTTGCAACTAGATCCCTTTGGGTGCAATCTGACTAAAGTACTTGATCTTCCTTACACAGTGTAGCAGGTTTGATGATCTGATTTTAATCAGTTTGACTAAGGGTCATGTCTATCACAAAAAGTGAAACTCTTGTAAACGTTGTGTTTGCTATAGATGTAGATAGATAGCAATTTCAACTGGTGGCAAGATCTAGAACAGCAGTTAATGTTGTAAAACTTTGACTCTATATATTCTTATAAATAGCAGGCTCTTGTTTCAGCTTCTGCTGATGACAAATTGTATTCTTCTTCTTCCAATTTATGTGACCACAATCAATGTGCTGAATTTTTTGTCACAACGGTGGTGCGTGATTAGAATTACTTATAAGAAGCACTTCTTATACCGGTAGTATATGTACATGTTTTTTTTCCAAGGTGTCAATAAGGATCTGATTATGCCATGTAAGCAAATATGTACTGTATTGTTCATTATCATGTTGTTTACTTCCCACCTTTCTATCTGATGTTGTTCTTGTAAGGATCCACTACAACACTTTTCTCCATTGTTGTTAACTTTGAATGTATTTCTACATAAAAATTGCCAGACTCTTATTTTAATTTAGTAAACCATATTAAATTGAAACTCTTAATACGTGTACAAGTATAGGCATGTAGTCTTACTTAGGTTAGACAATACTTTGTTATCCCCCCATCTTTGATGAGGGGTATATTGCTTTGCACATGTTGGTCAGTCGGTCTGGCTGCTGGTAGATCAAAATGGTTTCCTTTCAATAACTTAAGAACAGTATGTCCTAGGATCTTCAAATTTTACATGGAGGTTGGCCAGCAACAGTAGATGACCCCTATAGATTTTGAGGTCAGTAGGTCAAGGTCACTGTGACCAAAGACCTAAATTACACAGATTGGAAACATGTACCAACTCTCACAATATCCCGTGGCAGGTCTCTGAAATCTCGCGAAATCTCATCCGTTTTTAATACCTTATATCTCCACTTCTAATATACTTACGAAAAAACTAATAAGTCTATGCAATAGATTTATTATTCAGCTTTCAAATGATACCTCATTTATTGAAATAGGTCAAGGAATAAAACAATAGACCCCGAAGAGCCAGACCTACTCTCATTTTTATCAAATTAATGTCAGTTACAAGTTTATTAGAAAATACCTGTTGTGCCTCATTCAAATCCTAATTTTCTGTATTTTATAAAAGGTAGACAAAAAGGAGTTACATCATGTAGAAAAACAAACTTAGCTCTTCAACATGATATATTGTCCATTAAAATTGGACAACTACAAAAAGTTTTATGCGCAATAACTGAATCTGCTGCCTGTTATTTTGCATTTTCTCCAAATTTTCAGTTGAGTGTCCAATCTGTGTAATTTAGGTCTTTGCTGTGACATTTACCATTTTCGACAATGATGCTGCCATGGGGGGCATACATGTTTTACAAGCATCTCTTGCTTTTGTTGAGAATGATCTACATCTGAGAGTGAATGGTAAACTACTTGGAGGAGTTGCGTTCCCTTTCTCTGTATTATACCTGACAGTAATCTGCAAGGGAAATAACTGCAGTGCCTTTAATGTATGTAGCTTGAATGGAAATACCTTACACAGAAACATATTTCAGCTTACTTGTTCCTCTCCAACATACAACCACAGTCACTGTTGTTATATAATGGATTGTAGTTGGTCCTGTATACTGTAAAATCATTTAATTTCATTAAGACAAAATTTTGTAGGTTTTGTTAAAAAAAAACTTTTTGATGCGACCTTAATTAATGGAATTTGCATTTCATAAAATAAAAACTTGGGCCAAAGTTAGTGTTCGATAGGATTAGGTTTTGTGGTCACAGGTGAACCACACAGTCCACGAAATTTAATCCCCATGAAAATTAATCATTTTGCAGTAGTATAGTAGTATGTGACCGAGATGTAACAGTGCATTTCCTGTTTGTTGTACTGTAGCTAGTGATAATTATAGTTTAGTCACATTTATTTCAAAACCAATTCCATGTCAATTAAATTATGCTAAACATGTGCCGTCCTGTCTTGTTCCTGGTTAGAAGAGAAATTTTGAAGTTAGAGAACTTAGAAAGTAATTTGCTTTCAAGAAGAATCTCTCTATACAACGAGTGATTCAAGTATTGCAACTAAAGCTGTAACATGTAAAGTTAAATCCATTCAATCCACAAGAGTACTCTGTAACTCACGTAATCCAATTCTGAAAACACAGTTTTAATCATTATCATCAATGAGTTTAAGGCTCAGACTTATTGCTGAGTCTGATTCTCATGTTGTCTGTTTCCAGATTTAAGCTATGGAAACTGAAGCAGTTGTTAGATTAGGAGAGCCTACAGAATATTCCTGTGTGATATAAGATATTACAATATGAATACTGTAATTACAGCTAACAGTGCAAAACAATTCTTCAAGAGAAAGCGACATGAGTATGACTTCGACAAGTTGGCTGAGAGGGAGTTATTCCTGTGGGCTATTCTATTCAACAGACGAGAACTTGGTAAAATGATGTGGCGAGCAGGGAAAGATCAGTTAGGTATGGATGTACAAATTATCTGATACGGCATATTCTGAGGTCATTCAATGAACTGAAACATCAATGTACTATAGTTGAAAACTTTGTACACAGCTCATATTGTGCTGACTAACTTAGTTACCAAATAAATTTGTTAATTTGTTATGACCTGATGAAGCCGTTAAGGCAAAACGTCGTCAAGTAATAAAATTAATGATACATCTTAATTTATACATGTTTGGTGGTTAATTTTCTTTGTCACCAAATAAAATACAATTGATTATTATGTTTTATCGTCTACTCATGTGTCATGTATTTCTGTATGTGACAAGTTCCAATTTTCATGTAAGTAGGCTCATTTGAAGCGCCTTATGATCTAGATTTCAAATATGTATCTGTCTTATCAGGCCGTAAGAAGAACTTATGACCTTCTCACTCTAAGCCAGCATTATGTCTATAGTGATTATACTTCTTATATATTTTCTGATGAATGTTGCCATGGTTACAGGCTCTGCTCTAACTGCATGTGCCGTACTGAAAGCTCTCTCTGCTATAAGTGATATGTCTATAGTGATATTACTTCTCATATATTTACTTTTGATGTTGCCATGGTTTCAGGTGCTGCTCTAACTGCATGTGCCGTACTTAAAGCTCTCTCTGCTATAGCTGATGATGATGAAGAACTCGAACTAAGTCAAGACTTAATGGATCATGCTAAGTAAGAACTTAAACTATGAAAATAGTTGATAGTAAAAACTCACTCAGCAAAGGTTTAAAGACCATTTTAAGTTAGAACTTAAACTAAGCCAACATTTGGTAGTAACAAAATAAACTAAGTCAAGGTTTTATAGTAAGAACTTGACGTTTTTGATGATGTTTTACTTCTTTGTAGAGTTCTATGTTTTCAAGTATTTATGCTAGATGAAATTAGCAAATTCATTAAATGCAGGAAATTCACCCAATATTTTCATGTCGCTAACTAAACCTGATGAATATTGTATATGACATTACAGTATGTATGAAGATATGGCTGTTGGTGTATTGTCCGAGTGTTATAAGAAAGATAAGATGATGGCTCACCAATGTCTGGTACGTAAACTGGAACCGTTCGGACGGACAACTCTCTTCACTCTAGCAGATACTCATACCTTGATGAGATTTATGGAACATACAAGCTGTCAGACAAAGTTGAACCTGATATGGAAAGGTCGGATGGCTCTGTACACTCCATCCTGGAAGGTATGTGTTTTAATACATAATTGTACTGTATAACCTCTTTAGTGCAACACCCTTTGGAAGCCATTCAGTCAGTCAGTCAGTCAGTCAGTCAGTCAGTCAGTCAGTCAGTCAGTCAGTCAGTCAGTCAGTCAGTCAGTCAGTCAGTCAGTCAGTCAGTCAGTCAGTCAGTCAGTCAGTCAGTCAGTCAGTCAGTCAGTCAGTCGGTCGGTCAGTCGGTCAGTCAGTGCTGGAGGTTACATAGCTCCATGTTGTCACTAGCAGTTTGTGTTGAAACCTAAACATATTGCAAAATCATATCTGACCGTTACTCCATAGACCTGGATGTAGGTTTTTTGCAGTTTTTTGGGCTGTAAACAACATTTTCATATTTGTTATTTGATTATTAGCAGGTACTTGAAAATTTACATGAATAATTGGTACCAAAACTAGTAATGTATAATTTTATCCGTAATTTTAGGTCAGATACATGGTTATATGGACCTTTTACACCCCCGTCGATTATTACAGGTGTGTCAGGATTAAATTCTACCATCAAAAATACTGTTAAATGATTAAAAATATAATGGTCCTAAAGCGTACTGCAATTAGCTATTCAGGAATGAAACATCATGGCGGTTTTGACAGACATCTTTGAATCAACAATAATGTTGTGTTGTTTTGTCTACAGATACTACTCTCATTGTTGTTCCCATTCATTGTACCAACCATCAAGTTCACGACAGATGAGGGTCTGATGGGTACAGCAGAAGATGAAGATGATGAATATGATGACCTTGATGAGGGAGAGGAACCGATGGAGGTACAGAAAGAGGATGTACATATCATATCTAACAAGGTAACACCATACTGCATCTTGAGCCCTTTGACTTACTTAGGCGCTACGGAGCATGTGATGGTAGCGCTTTGCTACATTTATGCAAAGACACGCTTCCGGGAGCAATGCTCATCGATCGGATACTGTGTCCCATCACTTTGCTAGGTGAGTGCTACTGTGCGCTTTTTATGCTACAGAACGCTACAGTAGCACTTTAGTGCACAACAGTTTGCTATCCCAGAGTATTTGCATGTAACATATACATTTTTCGCTTTGTTCGCCACATAGTATTACTTTTAAGCTAGCCATTTCCTATCAAAGTGCTATCAAGCACTTGGTAGCAGTTTGGTTAGGCAACAGGATCCTTGTTTTTGTGTTCATAATATTTGTGCTTTTTTATCAGAGAGTAGATTATTTCGTACATGTCAGTTGGTCAGTTGGTCAGTTGGTAGACCTAACAGTTTCCATTCAAAAACTGACAAATACCTCACCCTCAGAATGCATGCTCAAATTTTACACAGAGGTTGGTCATTATCAATAGATTACCCCTATTGATTTTAAGGTCAGAGGTCAAGGTTGCTGTAACATGAGCAAATACACCAAATGTTTTTCCTGTTTGTAACTCAAGAACATTTGGACCTATGATCTTCATACTTTATTGGTTGGTCACCATGATTGATTTTATGGTCAGTAGGTCAATGATTTAAGATCACCATGACCTTTGACATAACTGACTATTGGGGTGCCATGTGGCATACCTGTTTTACAAACATCTCGTATTTGCTTCGAGTTCATGTACTAACCTAAGTCTCTTTTTATTTGATATATAATATATTTGCTAGCCTATGACAGGGTTCCCACGGTGAGGGAAAATCCTCCTTTTCACTGTTTCTATTGCAATATTGTGCTCTGACAAACAGGCCAGATCGCTCGAAAAAGTCAGGGATAACTGCTGTCTAGTAAGGTAAAAATCTGGGAAAAGTTAGGGAATTTTGTCTTAGAATATTTTTGGGAACCCTGTATAATGAGTCAGTATTCATAATTGCATTTTTGATGGGTGCACATTCTCATGCCATGTTCCTACAGGTTTTACTGTACATACACTATTTCTGACCAGGTTCAACCAGATAAGAATTCAACTATCAAGAAGGTACATGGTATACATTATACATTGAACCCTGTAGTTGTGTATGTGTACAGTAAGATCTCCATACAACTACCCCAGTCATTTTGTTTGTTTCCAAGCCAATGCTTTGCAACAAATATGCCAGTATACTGAATATTGTATAATCTCAGACAAGGTGGTAGTTTAGGATCCTTTCCACCGGGTGAGGGTTCATATACAATTTTAAGTGTTCTTAAATTATTCCAATAACATTCAATGCCACTTTCAAACATTCCAGCCTTGCAAATGATGTCAGAATACTGATATGTCATTATGTCAGTATATGAGGGGGTTGTTGTATAAAGGCCTGACTGTATTGAACATTTTGTTGTCCCCATAGTACCCTTATTGTTATAACTGTCATGTATGTCTTATTTATGTTTTTACATAATTTATCGTATAATTATGTTCTGTGTGAATTAATTAGCAAAAGTATGGGAATTAGGGAATTATTAAGTTTTGTATTAAAAAGTACATTGAATTTCATCATTCACAGTATGTAACATGCGCAGATCCAAGAGTTTGGACAAACCTGCAACTTTATTTTAAGAAGGCATCTGACAAATTATTTATTATTTAAGTGACTCTTGACTCTTAAAACTCTTGGTTAATCGGACAAGATTCAATTACAAGGTGTAACCAGTTTCAATTTTGCAAAACCGCTGTAATGTATAAATTATATTTTGACGCTTCATAATAGAATGTGTTTATCGACACACACAGGATCAAAGGCTGGATGAGCAGGGATAGCCTATTATACATAAATCTGCTTGTGGTCGTATTTAACATAAGACTTTGAAAATGATACTTTTTACATCGGATAATAAGTCATAAAAGAAAGCTGAAAGCTGTTGAAAGTACTTTGATATGGTAGCCAGGAAAGGAATCAAGATTTTCAATATGGCAGCCGATTAACCCGTTCGATTCGGTTTTATATTGACGATTAACCAGTTACAAATTTTGAAATCGTCTTGGTCCTAGTCAAAATGCACAGTTTAAAGAATCAAGAAAGCACTGTTTGCTGTTGTGATATATGCTTGAGTTAATGATATTGTTGGTATTGTTATATGTGTCTTCAGATTCGTTCACACAATCTCTTAGAACTATTTGAATGATTATTGTTTTTGCGTTTGTTTCACCTGATACCATTGTTTGAATAAGGGAGATAATCAGGTACTACTAACATGACTTTGATAATAATACTAACTATTTCATCCTCTTATTTGATTTTTGTGTGACCCCATATTTTGTAATCAAACATTTTATAAACTTTCTGCATGTTTTACTAATTATAGCCCTTAAGGTAAATAACCACTAAATGCCTACGCGGACCAAATTCAGATACAGTCAAATAGTCCGTTTAAAAACTTTAAAGCGACTGGAAATGGGGGTATGTCTTGACAAATCAGCATCAGGGGGGCGTTTTATCAACGTGTCGTACGACAATACTATAAGCGTTTTGTCGCAAGTTGTGTCTTACGTCGCTGGATCTGCGACCAAGGCGTTTTATCAACGTTTTGTCTTAGCTACGATGTCGCAACTTGGTCGATTTTTGTCTCAAGTTCTAAGACAGGGTGAAGGCTGTCGTAACTCACAGGTTTTGTCGTAAACCCAAACAAAATGGCTGCCATTCGTCTGCTTTTAGCTCGATTCGATACCAATTTTGACATTTTTGTCCCATAAACGATGTTTCGAATAGTTTTGGGCCGATGTGTTGCGGGTGAGTCACGAAGTAGGACATGCGGCAACCGCTCAAATGAGTGAAGTGTAAACAAATCTGAAGAAAATCCAACTTTAAAATCTTCACAAGACCAATGTCATGATGATAGCTAACAAGGTAGCTGTTTGTTTTAAATTATTCAAACTACGTAAATTAGATCTAGTTTATTTCAATTGACGGGAATTGTCATAACACCAAGCAGCCAAGGGAGATAACTCAAACTTCAGTGTATTCTTCTCTACTGTATATCAGGATGCTATTTGACATTAAAAAACTAAAATTAGTCGCTAAATGTATGCTTAAGTGTGTTATTGATAGGCATATTTATGATAAATATCATATTGCGTTACTGTGCTACTTCAAACTAGCTACCAAAGAAACTACCAAAGTAAAAAAACATACCCCACCCACTAAGTTTCATAGTGACTTAGAAAATCATGTTGATTTATTGAAAACAAATGGCCTACATCAATCAAACCAAAATGCCATGTGCCTTTTCAGCATTTAAACAAAGCCCCTCACTCAATGGGTGTAATGCACCAGTTAGTTGCATCCATTGGCCCCAGCCCCATGGATGGACAGTTGATAGCCTGGGAAACAGTCATGTTTTTACCTCTTCCAGCTCCCCCATGTTGGGAATTTTTTCTCCGAACAATACCCCGGGGAAATATTTTGTTGTCAAGGGGCCCGGGAAATACCGTAGATTGTACCACGAGCTGTCCCCCGCAGGGCCATGGACGGGTGGGGTTTTGACAACCCAAAAGTAAAATCCCATCTTACATGTATCCCCCGGGTAAGGGGAGAGGGCTGTGGATGCAACTGACCGGTAACCGTGTAAAACAGGTGATATAAATGGCAAGCAGACCGGGCTTGCATCCTGGACCCTTCCCATCATACTGCTGGTTAAAATTCCTGCCCCCCCCCCCAGGACCATGCAGAAGGTAGACATCCCTACACATTGTTCCTGTCCTAATCTAAGTATATTGATTTTAATTAATATATTATCAATATCATTAAAATCAAATCCTAACATTCACTCCATTCTTTGGCGCTGTTTAAGTTATCCTATATCAGTGTAAAGTAGTGGAGTTTATATATTGGTCTGATTTTTATGTTAATATATGTGCCTAAATTAGTGAAATATAGTCTAGGCTATATGTCAAATCCCAACACTCGCCCGGCTTGGAAAGATAAAAACCTGGGACCATTCCTCTATTATTCTACAGTCTTAATTAATTGTAAGATTCTTGCATAATTGGCAAAGATAGCCTATACAGTGCATTTAAAATGATTTTTGTTTGCTGGAAAAGCCAAAAACCTGAGTTAAATACCACCTGCAATCAAAGACCACCAACATAAAGGCACTATATATGTTAAGCATGTCTGTCAAAACATACATTTAACTACCATTTGACATCTGGTAGTCCATTTAACTCATCCTGTGAAGAGAAACCACCTGTCAACAAAGATTTGCTGCTCCCATGAATGATCTTAATGCAGCAAAACATGTTTGTAAACTGTAAAATATTGTCTAGAAATTGAAGGTGATTTTGACTAAAAATGATGCTGTAAATTTTAAATGCACCTCATTTCATTATTGCAGATTCATATCCAGATAGAACATATATACTAAAAGATGTACAATTGTATGTGGTAAAATGAGAATCACTCATAACAGAGTCATATATAGACAGTAATACCAGCATTATGGATAAAAGGTGATTAATTGTCCTGATCTTACTTATATTTGCTGATCATAGCTTTTATTTTCTTTATTTCTACTGACATATGGCAGGCCTTCGTGGTCAAGTGATTAAGGCATATTATGCCTTCTGAGCAGAAGGAGGAAAGGTTTGAGTCCTGGCGGAAGCTGGGTTAGAACTGAAGCGGCCGGTTGGTTAGTCGCCTGCAGCTAGTTTAAGAATAGTTACCGTAGGCCAATCTCTGCCAGGCAATACAAGAAGGGATTTGGGAGGTACTGTGCGCATGAAAAAAAGAGTGTCTCATAAGCCAAATTGGCTGGCCCTTTCAATGGGGGTGACAGTACAATAAATGAACAATTTACCTTTAATATGTGCTCCACCGGGATTTGAACACAGGTCGCCAGATTACCCTAACCATTGAAATACGGAGACACATATCTTTAAGAAACTGAACTAATTCATAGTCTTAATCCCAGCATGCATGCACATTACTTGTGGTGTTTATCATTAACACAAGCTGCAAATAAAAAGTGTCTATCTTTACTGAAACAGATTATACATGTATAACTAAAGCAATGCGTTCTGTAAACATTTCATTAATAACTAAATTAAGTCAAATAAATGACTTCTGTTTTGTTGTATAATGCTTTCAGCTGAGCATTCTAGTCCAGACGAGAGTAACCTAAACCTTGTTATATAGTATTAAGTTTATTTTATTGTTGTTCTGAGTTGTCCAGATATTGAAGGTCTCAAAACCGTTTGATGACACTATTCATGTAGATAAATTAAAGTCTAGTATTATAAAAAAAAAATTTTAATTACAGAAGTACATGAAATTTAAATTTAATTAATTAATTCAGTAACTAACTCCAACAATTATAGTTATTTAATTGTTTTGGCATATTAAACATTTGGTGTTTTATTATTAATTTTTGAATATTATTTGTTTATTTTCAGGAAGTATATCTCTGCTTGTTCAACTGGATGGTGGCGATTTAAACTAGATAAATTTGAAAGTACATTGGGAAAATTCCTGTGGCCAGTGGAAGTACATTGGTGTTATTAAAAGATGAACTTTTGATGCAACACTGCCATGATCCTGAAAAGCTTTATAAATATTGTAATGCTTATAATATGCTTTAAATAGAAATTTGTCATTTTGCAACAAACATAAAGACAAAGCAACATGTGACAGTAATTTTTAAAACCTTCCTAAATGGTTCTAATATGACCTATTTTATATCTCCTTAAATGTCTGAATTCATTTTTGAACACTTCTTAACATTATTAGGTGAATGTATCTTATTGAGGGAAAGTTCAGTGCACAAGAACTCAAACTCTGATTTTCTATATTTTTGAGTTATTTCCCTTTGTAATTTTCCATACTTGCTCTGGGCACAACTCACACAGTACTGGAGAAATCAATTTGAAACTAAATATGTAAATAGATCTCAGTGAGCCCAAGAATCATAACTCTGTGTTGCATATTTTTGTAGTAATTTAGTATGCTTAGTACTGGCTCATGCCATAGCTCATAAAATATTCGAGATTTCAATTTAATCTTCATAAGTGAAAAGATCTCATCATTCATAACTTTCTTTTGTACGTTTTTGTAGTAGTTTTGCTATGACCGCCCAATTGGAGAAAATTACCCGTCTGTGACGACTCTTGGCATCAGTATGTTTTGCATTGTTTCATTAACATTTTATAGCCTTACATAATTAATTGTATTAATCAAACTTTATTTGTATACATAGAAACTGGATTTATTATGTCCCACCTTTCATGAGAGGGTATATTGATTTGCAAATGTTGGTTGGTCTGTCTGTTAGTTTGTTGGTAAATGGTTTGCATTCCACAGCTCAAGAATACTTTGTCCTAGGACCTAGCAACAGTAGAAGATATATATTAATTTTGAGGTCAGTAGGTCAAGATCACTGTGACCTTAACCATCTCCGACTGTTGAGCTGTTATAAGGCATAATTGTTTTTAGGACTATAAGTTTGTCCTCCGTCAGTCAGTGAGTCCGTCCGTCAAGAAAATCTGGACTCAAACAGTTTTCAAGCTATGAAATTTAGTATGCAGATAGCGACCAATATGGAGATTATGCACGTCTAATTTTTGTTGATTCGGACAAACAATTTCGTTGCCATGGCAACAGAAAGATTGACAACCTGGAAACCAGATAGGGGACTTCTGTATTGCTTGCAATTCCTAATTACTTGTTTTAAACATCTCTTGTTAAGATATGATCAATACAAATTGCTGTTGAATACTTTCAAAATTTTGCTCTACAGTGATTTATGCATGCAAATATAAGATTGGGAAATACACAGAAGAAAAACAGTACTTGTGTCATTATTTTATGTACTAGTATTATCAATTATTTCTTATTCTGCCCCAATAATCAAAGGACAGTATACAAAATCAAGGTTGCTGCATTTGAGAGGTAAAAGTAAATTGTTTCTTCTGGAACAAACTTATTATGCTGTTCAACATTGGTTTTTGCTACAGGCAAGATCGACCTGGCACTGTAACGCATTGTACTTCAGTGTGTACTGTAATGTACCTACCCCCAGCACAAAAGCACCCACAAGCTGCTAATTCAACTCGAACATAGAAAAGAACGCAAAATGGTACTGTGATTGCCAGATGCTGCTCTGTATAGACCCATTTTTATAAAGAGGCGGTTGAATACAGTTCGAATGTCGCCATTACTTACCAGAAGACACGGAATCCACGCTTCTAACTTCCATGTTCGATCATGTGTGTTTGGAATATTCACTATAATATCCGAATCTAAAGCATTGGATATTTTCTTATTGAAGGAGGACCAGAAACTATATAACACTGCTAATTGCTACACACTAGCTTTGGCCTTTTTGAGATTGGTTGTACCAGAATTACGTCATCACTTTCATACTATTCATCGTACAAACAAATACTCGGGAGTGTGTAGTGAAAATAGAATTTAGTGCATATGTACGGGCAAATTCAAACCCGTAGCTCATTTAGATAGAAGTCAGCAGGTTCCGGGAATAGGTAGGGGTACGGTGAGCAGAACACGTCGAATCAACGTCACAACGTCGGCTAAACGTTCACTGGTTTTACATTTGTTAAATGCGAATGCCTGTGTATGTACATTCGCGGGGGTAGGTTAGGAGATAATGATGAGTTCTAGCCGATTTCAAAGTCAATTGGGTATACATGTATCTTGATCTGTGAGCGTTCTGATATGTCTTTATTGTGATGGGCTTTTCGGTGTTCCGTAGTGATGATCATGAAGAACAATCCCTCTTCTTACCTGTAGTATCGTACATGGAACTTTTAGGATACGTCATTATCCTATCCGAGTGAAATGTGGCTATAAAGATGCATCAGTCAGTTGCATTCACGACCCCCCCCATCCCTGGGGATGGACTAGGATTTTATTTTTGACTTGTCAAAGCCCCCGCCAGTCCACAGCTGGTGGTAAAATTTCCGGTATTTCCTCGACCCCTTACAACTATATATTGTCCCCGGGGTATTGGTTCGGAAAAAAACCCTCCTCGCAGTATGGGGAAGCTGGAATTCAAAATCACGGCTATTTTTCCCGGCTATCCACCGCCTGTCCCCGGGGTTGAGGGTGTGCTTGCAACTGACTGGTGCATAATGTCGCGCATAACCAAAATACTACAATGTCGATGCTGGGGGATTTTTGTCATGCTAACATCGATAATATTTCTGTTAAAAATAATATTTTTACTTATTCTATTGAAAAAATCTAAGATTGTGAACATGCATTCCTAATTAAAAAGTTATTACAATTAAAACAATCTCTGTAGATCTAATTATTCTTTAACACTCCTCTTACTCCACGATCTAGATATCTGTACTGGTCTATCTAGAGAATCAAGTACTTCACAAGATTACAACAGCTAGAGAAAAACTCCGAAAGAAATAAGTTCGTGTCTACTATGGATGCCTTTTATCTCCAAATACATGCTTATTTCCAACTATGCTCAACTTTTCACAGAGGCTGGTCGACTCAGCCGGGCTATTGACCTGCCGAAATCGCCTACAAATTGTAGATCTATCAGATGATATTTTTTGAATTTCTGTGAATTCGTCAATCTATGAGTATTTGTGACTTTTGTCTATATCAATTTATGTACTAACACATTTATAGGTGTTGAATCGCTTTTCCTAGACCTACTACCAGATTGTCGACACAATATCATTAATTGTTTACATTGACAACGCTTATTTGACAAGTGCGCGTCACGTAGCGGAAGTAACGTTTCTGGACTGTGTCTCAAATATTAATGACTTACGACAAATGTTTGTCTTAGCTGCGACACTCGATTTACGACACCGTTCATAAAACGGTTTAGTAACGTCTTATCTTTTTGTCGTAAGTCACAGAGTTAAGATAAGACGATGTCTTAGCTACGACATGTTGATAAAACGCCCCCCAGAATCATGAAATTGGTGTTAAATGCTTTGTATGCATGTATGTGATGTAGTGAAATGGTTTTATTCAGAAATATTTTGTATTCTGGCTTAAATATGAAAGTGAAAGTAAGGTTGGGGCTAACGGACAGTGAGTAAATCCGTACATGTGAGAAAATCTGTTCACCGCGTTTGACGAACCAAATTTTTCTTATATAATACATGACCCCCTACTTTTTTTTCATTTTCTTCAAGCTGGATGCTATTTCTATTGATTAAAAGATTTTGAGAGGGCCCCATGGACAAAAAGTTGACTTTTTTTTTGGCTGACCAAGGTCACTTTACATTGAGTTAAAGAACAACTCTATTTGGTGGTTTGTGACCTAAAGACATGCAAAATTCCTTCAAAATCATGTTTTCATTTTTTTGCATTTAAATGGATGGAAATGCACTCAAGATGGGATTTTAACCATTTTTATCTGTGTAAAATGTCTAAAAAAGTGAAAATTTAGATTTTTATCATGAAAAATCCAGAAAAGTTCAGATTTATTTTTTCTTAAATTGACATTTTTATGTGAATGTTGCCCTTATTTTAGTATCAGACATGGATAATTGTGATTAAATATGAAGAATAGACATATTATCAGGCATCTAAAGCAAAATTAGGGTTCAGAATACCATTTTAGCACAAACACAACCCCATTCCATGTCACTATTCATACCATTTGAAAGGCGCTGACCAAATTTCTCCTTAAAGGCGCCTATGCGGGTTTGTATTTTTTTCTGGATTTCATGCCCAATTTGTCTAGAATTGATTGTTTTGTGCTGCATATATATAGTAACATTGAAAAAAGTGCAAAAAACACTTAAACAATCCAAAAAGGGTTGCCTTAAGGTAAATAACCACTAAATGCCTATGCGGACCAAATTCAGATACAGTCAAATAGTCCGTTTAAAAACTTTAAAGCGACTGGAAATGGGGGTATGTCTTGACAAATCAGCATCAGAATCATGAAATTGGTGTTAAATGCTTTGTATGCATGTATGTGATGTAGTGAAATGGTTTTATTCAGAAATATTTTGTATTCTGGCTTAAATATGAAAGTGAAAGTAAGGTTGGGGCTAACGGACAGTGAGTAAATCCGTACATGTGAGAAAATCTGTTCACCGCGTTTGACGAACCAAATTTTTCTTATATAATACATGACCCCCTACTTTTTTTTCATTTTCTTCAAGCTGGATGCTATTTCTATTGATTAAAAGATTTTGAGAGGGCCCCATGGACAAAAAGTTGACATTTTTTTTGGCTGACCAAGGTCACTTTACATTGAGTTAAAGAACAACTCTATTTGGTGGTTTGTGACCTAAAGACATGCAAAATTCCTTCAAAATCATGTTTTCATTTTTTTGCATTTAAATGGATGGAAATGCACTCAAGATGGGATTTTAACCATTTTTATCTGTGTAAAATGTCTAAAAAAGTGAAAATTTAGATTTTTATCATGAAAAATCCAGAAAAGTTCAGATTTATTTTTTCTTAAATTGACATTTTTATGTGAATGTTGCCCTTATTTTAGTATCAGACATGGATAATTGTGATTAAATATGAAGAATAGACATATTATCAGGCATCTAAAGCAAAATTAGGGTTCAGAATACCATTTTAGCACAAACACAACCCCATTCCATGTCACTATTCATACCATTTGAAAGGCGCTGACCAAATTTCTCCTTAAAGGCGCCTATGCGGGTTTGTATTTTTTTCTGGATTTCATGCCCAATTTGTCTAGAATTGATTGTTTTGTGCTGCATATATATAGTAACATTGAAAAAAGTGCAAAAAACACTTAAACAATCCAAAAAGGGTTGCCTTAAGGTAAATAACCACTAAATGCCTATGCGGACCAAATTCAGATACAGTCAAATAGTCCGTTTAAAAACTTTAAAGCGACTGGAAATGGGGGTATGTCTTGACAAATCAGCATCAGAATCATGAAATTGGTGTTAAATGCTTTGTATGCATGTATGTGATGTAGTGAAATGGTTTTATTCAGAAATATTTTGTATTCTGGCTTAAATATGAAAGTGAAAGTAAGGTTGGGGCTAACGGACAGTGAGTAAATCCGTACATGTGAGAAAATCTGTTCACCGCGTTTGACGAACCAAATTTTTCTTATATAATACATGACCCCCTACTTTTTTTTCATTTTCTTCAAGCTGGATGCTATTTCTATTGATTAAAAGATTTTGAGAGGGCCCCATGGACAAAAAGTTGACATTTTTTTTGGCTGACCAAGGTCACTTTACATTGAGTTAAAGAACAACTCTATTTGGTGGTTTGTGACCTAAAGACATGCAAAATTCCTTCAAAATCATGTTTTCATTTTTTTGCATTTAAATGGATGGAAATGCACTCAAGATGGGATTTTAACCATTTTTATCTGTGTAAAATGTCTAAAAAAGTGAAAATTTAGATTTTTATCATGAAAAATCCAGAAAAGTTCAGATTTATTTTTTCTTAAATTGACATTTTTATGTGAATGTTGCCCTTATTTTAGTATCAGACATGGATAATTGTGATTAAATATGAAGAATAGACATATTATCAGGCATCTAAAGCAAAATTAGGGTTCAGAATACCATTTTAGCACAAACACAACCCCATTCCATGTCACTATTCATACCATTTGAAAGGCGCTGACCAAATTTCTCCTTAAAGGCGCCTATGCGGGTTTGTATTTTTTTCTGGATTTCATGCCCAATTTGTCTAGAATTGATTGTTTTGTGCTGCATATATATAGTAACATTGAAAAAAGTGCAAAAAACACTTAAACAATCCAAAAAGGGTTGCCTTAAGGTAAATAACCACTAAATGCCTATGCGGACCAAATTCAGATACAGTCAAATAGTCCGTTTAAAAACTTTAAAGCGACTGGAAATGGGGGTATGTCTTGACAAATCAGCATCAGAATCATGAAATTGGTGTTAAATGCTTTGTATGCATGTATGTGATGTAGTGAAATGGTTTTATTCAGAAATATTTTGTATTCTGGCTTAAATATGAAAGTGAAAGTAAGGTTGGGGCTAACGGACAGTGAGTAAATCCGTACATGTGAGAAAATCTGTTCACCGCGTTTGACGAACCAAATTTTTCTTATATAATACATGACCCCCTACTTTTTTTTCATTTTCTTCAAGCTGGATGCTATTTCTATTGATTAAAAGATTTTGAGAGGGCCCCATGGACAAAAAGTTGACATTTTTTTTGGCTGACCAAGGTCACTTTACATTGAGTTAAAGAACAACTCTATTTGGTGGTTTGTGACCTAAAGACATGCAAAATTCCTTCAAAATCATGTTTTCATTTTTTTGCATTTAAATGGATGGAAATGCACTCAAGATGGGATTTTAACCATTTTTATCTGTGTAAAATGTCTAAAAAAGTGAAAATTTAGATTTTTATCATGAAAAATCCAGAAAAGTTCAGATTTATTTTTTCTTAAATTGACATTTTTATGTGAATGTTGCCCTTATTTTAGTCTTATTTTAGTATCAGACATGGATAATTGTGATTAAATATGAAGAATAGACATATTATCAGGCATCTAAAGCAAAATTAGGGTTCAGAATACCATTTTAGCACAAACACAACCCCATTCCATGTCACTATTCATACCATTTGAAAGGCGCTGACCAAATTTCTCCTTAAAGGCGCCTATGCGGGTTTGTATTTTTTTCTGGATTTCATGCCCAATTTGTCTAGAATTGATTGTTTTGTGCTGCATATATATAGTAACATTGAAAAAAGTGCAAAAACACTTAAACAATCCAAAAAGGGTTGCCTTAAGGTAAATAACCACTAAATGCCTATGCGGACCAAATTCAGATACAGTCAAATAGTCCGTTTAAAAACTTTAAAGCGACTGGAAATGGGGGTATGTCTTGACAAATCAGCATCAGAATCATGAAATTGGTGTTAAATGCTTTGTATGCATGTATGTGATGTAGTGAAATGGTTTTATTCAGAAATATTTTGTATTCTGGCTTAAATATGAAAGTGAAAGTAAGGTTGGGGCTAACGGACAGTGAGTAAATCCGTACATGTGAGAAAATCTGTTCACCGCGTTTGACGAACCAAATTTTTCTTATATAATACATGACCCCCTACTTTTTTTTCATTTTCTTCAAGCTGGATGCTATTTCTATTGATTAAAAGATTTTGAGAGGGCCCCATGGACAAAAAGTTGACTTTTTTTTTGGCTGACCAAGGTCACTTTACATTGAGTTAAAGAACATCTCTATTTGGTGGTTTGTGACCTAAAGACATGCAAAATTCCTTCAAAATCATGTTTTCATTTTTTTGCATTTAAATGGATGGAAATGCACTCAAGATGGGATTTTAACCATTTTTATCTGTGTAAAATGTCTAAAAAAGTGAAAATTTAGATTTTTATCATGAAAAATCCAGAAAAGTTCAGATTTATTTTTTCTTAAATTGACATTTTTATGTGAATGTTGCCCTTATTTTAGTATCAGACATGGATAATTGTGATTAAATATGAAGAATAGACATATTATCAGGCATCTAAAGCAAAATTAGGGTTCAGAATACCATTTTAGCACAAACACAACCCCATTCCATGTCACTATTCATACCATTTGAAAGGCGCTGACCAAATTTCTCCTTAAAGGCGCCTATGCGGGTTTGTATTTTTTTCTGGATTTCATGCCCAATTTGTCTAGAATTGATTGTTTTGTGCTGCATATATATAGTAACATTGAAAAAAGTGCAAAAAACACTTAAACAATCCAAAAAGGGTTGCCTTAAGGTAAATAACCACTAAATGCCTATGCGGACCAAATTCAGATACAGTCAAATAGTCCGTTTAAAAACTTTAAAGCGACTGGAAATGGGGGTATGTCTTGACAAATCAGCATCAGAATCATGAAATTGGTGTTAAATGCTTTGTATGCATGTATGTGATGTAGTGAAATGGTTTTATTCAGAAATATTTTGTATTCTGGCTTAAATATGAAAGTGAAAGTAAGGTTGGGGCTAACGGACAGTGAGTAAATCCGTACATGTGAGAAAATCTGTTCACCGCGTTTGACGAACCAAATTTTTCTTATATAATACATGACCCCCTACTTTTTTTTCATTTTCTTCAAGCTGGATGCTATTTCTATTGATTAAAAGATTTTGAGAGGGCCCCATGGACAAAAAGTTGACATTTTTTTTGGCTGACCAAGGTCACTTTACATTGAGTTAAAGAACAACTCTATTTGGTGGTTTGTGACCTAAAGACATGCAAAATTCCTTCAAAATCATGTTTTCATTTTTTTGCATTTAAATGGATGGAAATGCACTCAAGATGGGATTTTAACCATTTTTATCTGTGTAAAATGTCTAAAAAAGTGAAAATTTAGATTTTTATCATGAAAAATCCAGAAAAGTTCAGATTTATTTTTTCTTAAATTGACATTTTTATGTGAATGTTGCCCTTATTTTAGTATCAGACATGGATAATTGTGATTAAATATGAAGAATAGACATATTATCAGGCATCTAAAGCAAAATTAGGGTTCAGAATACCATTTTAGCACAAACACAACCCCATTCCATGTCACTATTCATACCATTTGAAAGGCGCTGACCAAATTTCTCCTTAAAGGCGCCTATGCGGGTTTGTATTTTTTTCTGGATTTCATGCCCAATTTGTCTAGAATTGATTGTTTTGTGCTGCATATATATAGTAACATTGAAAAAAGTGCAAAAAACACTTAAACAATCCAAAAAGGGTTGCCTTAAGGTAAATAACCACTAAATGCCTATGCGGACCAAATTCAGATACAGTCAAATAGTCCGTTTAAAAACTTTAAAGCGACTGGAAATGGGGGTATGTCTTGACAAATCAGCATCAGAATCATGAAATTGGTGTTAAATGCTTTGTATGCATGTATGTGATGTAGTGAAATGGTTTTATTCAGAAATATTTTGTATTCTGGCTTAAATATGAAAGTGAAAGTAAGGTTGGGGCTAACGGACAGTGAGTAAATCCGTACATGTGAGAAAATCTGTTCACCGCGTTTGACGAACCAAATTTTTCTTATATAATACATGACCCCCTACTTTTTTTTCATTTTCTTCAAGCTGGATGCTATTTCTATTGATTAAAAGATTTTGAGAGGGCCCCATGGACAAAAAGTTGACATTTTTTTTGGCTGACCAAGGTCACTTTACATTGAGTTAAAGAACAACTCTATTTGGTGGTTTGTGACCTAAAGACATGCAAAATTCCTTCAAAATCATGTTTTCATTTTTTTGCATTTAAATGGATGGAAATGCACTCAAGATGGGATTTTAACCATTTTTATCTGTGTAAAATGTCTAAAAAAGTGAAAATTTAGATTTTTATCATGAAAAATCCAGAAAAGTTCAGATTTATTTTTTCTTAAATTGACATTTTTATGTGAATGTTGCCCTTATTTTAGTATCAGACATGGATAATTGTGATTAAATATGAAGAATAGACATATTATCAGGCATCTAAAGCAAAATTAGGGTTCAGAATACCATTTTAGCACAAACACAACCCCATTCCATGTCACTATTCATACCATTTGAAAGGCGCTGACCAAATTTCTCCTTAAAGGCGCCTATGCGGGTTTGTATTTTTTTCTGGATTTCATGCCCAATTTGTCTAGAATTGATTGTTTTGTGCTGCATATATATAGTAACATTGAAAAAAGTGCAAAAAACACTTAAACAATCCAAAAAGGGTTGCCTTAAGGTAAATAACCACTAAATGCCTATGCGGACCAAATTCAGATACAGTCAAATAGTCCGTTTAAAAACTTTAAAGCGACTGGAAATGGGGGTATGTCTTGACAAATCAGCATCAGAATCATGAAATTGGTGTTAAATGCTTTGTATGCATGTATGTGATGTAGTGAAATGGTTTTATTCAGAAATATTTTGTATTCTGGCTTAAATATGAAAGTGAAAGTAAGGTTGGGGCTAACGGACAGTGAGTAAATCCGTACATGTGAGAAAATCTGTTCACCGCGTTTGACGAACCAAATTTTTCTTATATAATACATGACCCCCTACTTTTTTTTCATTTTCTTCAAGCTGGATGCTATTTCTATTGATTAAAAGATTTTGAGAGGGCCCCATGGACAAAAAGTTGACATTTTTTTTGGCTGACCAAGGTCACTTTACATTGAGTTAAAGAACAACTCTATTTGGTGGTTTGTGACCTAAAGACATGCAAAATTCCTTCAAAATCATGTTTTCATTTTTTTGCATTTAAATGGATGGAAATGCACTCAAGATGGGATTTTAACCATTTTTATCTGTGTAAAATGTCTAAAAAAGTGAAAATTTAGATTTTTATCATGAAAAATCCAGAAAAGTTCAGATTTATTTTTTCTTAAATTGACATTTTTATGTGAATGTTGCCCTTATTTTAGTATCAGACATGGATAATTGTGATTAAATATGAAGAATAGACATATTATCAGGCATCTAAAGCAAAATTAGGGTTCAGAATACCATTTTAGCACAAACACAACCCCATTCCATGTCACTATTCATACCATTTGAAAGGCGCTGACCAAATTTCTCCTTAAAGGCGCCTATGCGGGTTTGTATTTTTTTCTGGATTTCATGCCCAATTTGTCTAGAATTGATTGTTTTGTGCTGCATATATATAGTAACATTGAAAAAAGTGCAAAAAACACTTAAACAATCCAAAAAGGGTTGCCTTAAGGTAAATAACCACTAAATGCCTATGCGGACCAAATTCAGATACAGTCAAATAGTCCGTTTAAAAACTTTAAAGCGACTGGAAATGGGGGTATGTCTTGACAAATCAGCATCAGAATCATGAAATTGGTGTTAAATGCTTTGTATGCATGTATGTGATGTAGTGAAATGGTTTTATTCAGAAATATTTTGTATTCTGGCTTAAATATGAAAGTGAAAGTAAGGTTGGGGCTAACGGACAGTGAGTAAATCCGTACATGTGAGAAAATCTGTTCACCGCGTTTGACGAACCAAATTTTTCTTATATAATACATGACCCCCTACTTTTTTTTCATTTTCTTCAAGCTGGATGCTATTTCTATTGATTAAAAGATTTTGAGAGGGCCCCATGGACAAAAAGTTGACATTTTTTTTGGCTGACCAAGGTCACTTTACATTGAGTTAAAGAACAACTCTATTTGGTGGTTTGTGACCTAAAGACATGCAAAATTCCTTCAAAATCATGTTTTCATTTTTTTGCATTTAAATGGATGGAAATGCACTCAAGATGGGATTTTAACCATTTTTATCTGTGTAAAATGTCTAAAAAAGTGAAAATTTAGATTTTTATCATGAAAAATCCAGAAAAGTTCAGATTTATTTTTTCTTAAATTGACATTTTTATGTGAATGTTGCCCTTATTTTAGTATCAGACATGGATAATTGTGATTAAATATGAAGAATAGACATATTATCAGGCATCTAAAGCAAAATTAGGGTTCAGAATACCATTTTAGCACAAACACAACCCCATTCCATGTCACTATTCATACCATTTGAAAGGCGCTGACCAAATTTCTCCTTAAAGGCGCCTATGCGGGTTTGTATTTTTTTCTGGATTTCATGCCCAATTTGTCTAGAATTGATTGTTTTGTGCTGCATATATATAGTAACATTGAAAAAAGTGCAAAAAACACTTAAACAATCCAAAAAGGGTTGCCTTAAGGTAAATAACCACTAAATGCCTATGCGGACCAAATTCAGATACAGTCAAATAGTCCGTTTAAAAACTTTAAAGCGACTGGAAATGGGGGTATGTCTTGACAAATCAGCATCAGAATCATGAAATTGGTGTTAAATGCTTTGTATGCATGTATGTGATGTAGTGAAATGGTTTTATTCAGAAATATTTTGTATTCTGGCTTAAATATGAAAGTGAAAGTAAGGTTGGGGCTAACGGACAGTGAGTAAATCCGTACATGTGAGAAAATCTGTTCACCGCGTTTGACGAACCAAATTTTTCTTATATAATACATGACCCCCTACTTTTTTTTCATTTTCTTCAAGCTGGATGCTATTTCTATTGATTAAAAGATTTTGAGAGGGCCCCATGGACAAAAAGTTGACATTTTTTTTGGCTGACCAAGGTCACTTTACATTGAGTTAAAGAACAACTCTATTTGGTGGTTTGTGACCTAAAGACATGCAAAATTCCTTCAAAATCATGTTTTCATTTTTTTGCATTTAAATGGATGGAAATGCACTCAAGATGGGATTTTAACCATTTTTATCTGTGTAAAATGTCTAAAAAAGTGAAAATTTAGATTTTTATCATGAAAAATCCAGAAAAGTTCAGATTTATTTTTTCTTAAATTGACATTTTTATGTGAATGTTGCCCTTATTTTAGTATCAGACATGGATAATTGTGATTAAATATGAAGAATAGACATATTATCAGGCATCTAAAGCAAAATTAGGGTTCAGAATACCATTTTAGCACAAACACAACCCCATTCCATGTCACTATTCATACCATTTGAAAGGCGCTGACCAAATTTCTCCTTAAAGGCGCCTATGCGGGTTTGTATTTTTTTCTGGATTTCATGCCCAATTTGTCTAGAATTGATTGTTTTGTGCTGCATATATATAGTAACATTGAAAAAAGTGCAAAAAACACTTAAACAATCCAAAAAGGGTTGCCTTAAGGTAAATAACCACTAAATGCCTATGCGGACCAAATTCAGATACAGTCAAATAGTCCGTTTAAAAACTTTAAAGCGACTGGAAATGGGGGTATGTCTTGACAAATCAGCATCAGAATCATGAAATTGGTGTTAAATGCTTTGTATGCATGTATGTGATGTAGTGAAATGGTTTTATTCAGAAATATTTTGTATTCTGGCTTAAATATGAAAGTGAAAGTAAGGTTGGGGCTAACGGACAGTGAGTAAATCCGTACATGTGAGAAAATCTGTTCACCGCGTTTGACGAACCAAATTTTTCTTATATAATACATGACCCCCTACTTTTTTTTCATTTTCTTCAAGCTGGATGCTATTTCTATTGATTAAAAGATTTTGAGAGGGCCCCATGGACAAAAAGTTGACATTTTTTTTGGCTGACCAAGGTCACTTTACATTGAGTTAAAGAACAACTCTATTTGGTGGTTTGTGACCTAAAGACATGCAAAATTCCTTCAAAATCATGTTTTCATTTTTTTGCATTTAAATGGATGGAAATGCACTCAAGATGGGATTTTAACCATTTTTATCTGTGTAAAATGTCTAAAAAAGTGAAAATTTAGATTTTTATCATGAAAAATCCAGAAAAGTTCAGATTTATTTTTTCTTAAATTGACATTTTTATGTGAATGTTGCCCTTATTTTAGTATCAGACATGGATAATTGTGATTAAATATGAAGAATAGACATATTATCAGGCATCTAAAGCAAAATTAGGGTTCAGAATACCATTTTAGCACAAACACAACCCCATTCCATGTCACTATTCATACCATTTGAAAGGCGCTGACCAAATTTCTCCTTAAAGGCGCCTATGCGGGTTTGTATTTTTTTCTGGATTTCATGCCCAATTTGTCTAGAATTGATTGTTTTGTGCTGCATATATATAGTAACATTGAAAAAAGTGCAAAAAACACTTAAACAATCCAAAAAGGGTTGCCTTAAGGTAAATAACCACTAAATGCCTATGCGGACCAAATTCAGATACAGTCAAATAGTCCGTTTAAAAACTTTAAAGCGACTGGAAATGGGGGTATGTCTTGACAAATCAGCATCAGAATCATGAAATTGGTGTTAAATGCTTTGTATGCATGTATGTGATGTAGTGAAATGGTTTTATTCAGAAATATTTTGTATTCTGGCTTAAATATGAAAGTGAAAGTAAGGTTGGGGCTAACGGACAGTGAGTAAATCCGTACATGTGAGAAAATCTGTTCACCGCGTTTGACGAACCAAATTTTTCTTATATAATACATGACCCCCTACTTTTTTTTCATTTTCTTCAAGCTGGATGCTATTTCTATTGATTAAAAGATTTTGAGAGGGCCCCATGGACAAAAAGTTGACATTTTTTTTGGCTGACCAAGGTCACTTTACATTGAGTTAAAGAACAACTCTATTTGGTGGTTTGTGACCTTGATAGTGACATTATGACAGGTTGGGACACCATGTCATCTGGTCACATTTGTAGTTTCATATGAAAGAAAATGTTTATGTTTTTGCTTTATTTCTTTAGTTTGGATTGTGCAAGCCTAAGGTATAATACAGAAATCAGGCCCACTGAGGCTGTTATTTGTTCACCATCCCACCATGCTGTAACTCATTCACAGTCAATGCTGTTACTCGGTCACTGTTTGTGCCACAATTGTTTCACTGCCTATGATGTTATTTTTTCACCAACCTGTCCAAGCTGGAATATGATCACTGATATCCATGCTGTAACATTTTCACCATCCCATTAATGCTTTGTATTGGTCACATTCACCAGTAACTACCTTGTTCAGGTTTTGTTTCACGTTTGGTAGTACAGTACAATATTTCACTCAAAAAGAAATTTCATGATAGATATTGAGCATTCTGACTGTGATTCCATAACTTAGGTAATGTACTTTGTAACTACCGGTAAAAGAAAAACATATATTAAATAAAAACATAAATATAACCCAAGATACAAAGTATATGGTGCTTTATTGGAGTCATGGTAGACGGTCTGTTGATTGGTTGGTCTGTCCGAATTTCGGCCTGGCTATTTCTTAGTTAACATTGGTTTCTATTTCAACAAAAATTTGTTTGACTTATCAATACTAAGCCTTGATGTGCATATTATTTGCACACATTGGTCAGACAAATTTTTAGCAAGTACATGGAATTTCCCTCTTGGATGGTGTAAAAGGCAACTACAAGGAAATACAAGATATTTCCATTTGCTATTATTTGTTAAATACCTTTTCTTTGTTTTTCCATTTTATATTTTTCCCTTGTAAACTGTACTGTATTCATAATGTCAAAATCATGTAATTAGCTTAAGTTGTTCAAACATTATCAATACAATTATTGATCATAATTGGCGTATGTAATGTATACATGTATGCTGTTACGTGTTCCAGATATTGCCAAATGCCGGGGATGACACGCAAGTAGGGGACGAAATCTTTGTTCGTTCATCAAATCCCCGAAAGAAAGCAAAGAGAAGAAAGTTATATAGGATACAGATGTGTAGCGATGTGAGGACAAACAAGATTGGTATACTCAACGCCTACTACTGTTTCTACACAGCACCAGTATCAGTGTTCATTGTTAACACGGTAAGAAGTGTTTTACTATTGTTTGTTTGTTTGTTTGTTTGTCGCTTGCTTGCTTTTGACTAAGAGAGTAATAACTGCCTTTTCTTTTGTTTTTCTGTGCCAAATTTGGCCAAAAAGCTCTGACTCCAAGGGGGGAGATAGTTGTATGATGCAAGGGATCTGGATGCAATACCCTAGCTCTTTTGGAATATACTCCTTGGTTCTTAAACATGTATAGCACCCATGCATGTGTTTGTTCTTATGCCCTCACCAAAGGTAACAATGTTTCCTATGTAGTCATTTTTTATTCTGAAACAATGGAAATATTACCTTAGATTACCTTAGGTAACATTCAAATAGGTCCTCTGTCTGTTTTTCCATCCCAAAATGATAGACTGGCACATAATTTGATTGATAACATGCACTTTTATATCTTCTTTTTAGTCAATCCTAGACAAATGTTTATGGTTTTTGTTTCAGATTTCGTACCTTGTCTTTCTGGGGTTGTTCACATTTTTCGTGCTGACAGACCTGTATCCTGACCACTTATCTGCTGTGGAATTAACTGTGTGGGGATGGACCATAACAATGCTGATTGAAGAATTCAGACAGGTAACTTGTTGTCATAGTAACATAATGCTGGTTTCTTAAATTTGCTATTGTTAAATGATCAATTAAGAATCTCTTCTTACTTATCGTGGAGGTTAATATATGGGTATTAAATTCAAATACAATACAATAGTTTTTTCATGATTCAGGCCACCAGCCCATAACACACAAAGAACAAATTACATATAATACAGTGCATAGATAATATGAAAAAATGCACTGCATACAATGGGGATTCCTTAAATCAAATGCCAATGAGCGGCAGAAATAACATAAATGATGTATTTGGATCGATGCTGACCTTGATTTTTTTGGCGCATATCATCATGTGTCGTCATCGCGTAGAACGTGACATCCTTAACATGAGGTCATCATTTATACATATATTTGGTATGAACTTTTATACAGAGGATATTTGTTTATTTTGGTGTAAGAGCGAAGTTTAATTCACCGAGTGATCAAAGAAATCAATATTTTCACAAGTGGTTACTTTGATCACAAGTGAAATAAAATATTAAGATCTTTCAACAAAAAGCAACAAATTTTCTGTTTATAATTTGCTTCATTCTCTCCTAAAAAGGTACAGTAATTGGCTCAATTTGAAAAATCAAATTGGGCACTGGTAATGTCTGAAATACTTTTCATTGGATGCAAATGCAAAGCAAACTACAAATGAACAAGGTTTAAAACTGAGGTAGTCTCACAAGTATCATGATATATGATGTATGATATACAATCTGCATTCCAAAGGTCCCAGTAGATTGAGTATCTTGAATTTAACAGTGCGACAGTTATTTGTTATTATAATTTGTGTAAATTCAAAAATTATTAATCGTTAATGCCAGCATAAAAACTTCTGTAGACAGTCCTCATATGATTTGCTAGGATAACGGAACTTCCGTAATCCTAGACGCACAGATTGAATAACGGTACCCTAATCCTGGCAAATGCCGTAAAATAAAGTATTTCACACAATTACATGACTTATTGTATGAATTATCACAAGTTAAATGTAAACACTAGTAAATATTCTTTACTTACACAAGTTTCTCCACCATAAGTAACTGAATTGTACATGTAAACAGTGACAAAATAATCTTATAAACATTGATAGGAGTGTCATTTACATTGTTGACATTTCATTTCATAAATTCAGTACAAATTTGAGCCGGGCCGACATACTTACATTTCAAGCCTCTGAGCTGTCGATCTAATTGTAAAACTATGTAATAATGTAAATTAAAGACGAATTTCTTCGTACATGTAGGTGATAGCGAATGACAGACGGTCGTTGTATTACAAGATTAGTGGATGGTTTGGATCTATGTGGAACAGATTTGATCTATCTATGTACATGATATTCTTTGTATCTGTGATATTACGGTTTACATTGGAGGGTGAGAGCTTCACATACTGTCGGATATGTTACAGGTAACGTCGGATACTGATTTCTGATTTGTTGTAATATGTAGGTAGTTTAATACATGTTTGTACAAGCATATAATATTACATTGTATTATCCATCTGTCTCTTGAAACTCGGACAATTTCTTTTGTTGATAGTGTATACATACTAAGTTAAGTGTGATGAAGATCTAATGATAATGCATTTAACTTTATCAATGAAGAACCAATTTATAGTATTCTTTCAGACATTACACCGTCTGTTTAACACAATGATTAAGTCTTGACTTATAAGCAATGTTTTATCTATTTCAGTATCACAGTTGCCATGTATTACCTGAGGTTCATGCAAGTGTTCTTTGTTGAGAAGAATATAGGACCTAAAGTCATCATGATCACAAACATGGTAAAATAATGACTTCCAGTGCCTTTTCAATTTTGTCAAATACATGATACCTGCCTAGCTAGTTAAATCCAAAAAAGGAGTGATAAAAAGCAAAACATGTCACAAGGTGCACTTAAATGTGATTCAAAAGGGATTTAGATGCTTAAACAAGGATGGTATTAATTCTAGTTGGAAAACCAGAAATCAACAACGAAAACAACCAGTAGATTATTTCTCATGGAATTTTGGTCCTTAATAAAATATATTTCTCATTAAAAATGTGAGTGCTTGAGTCAGGGTCTAGTGTTAAATGTGCTACATTGGTAACCTTTGATCCTGGTTCAATTCCCGGCCGTGGTAGTCATACTCTTCCTTTAGTTTGTGCTGATGAAGATACAGTCAAGGAAAACTGGTTTGGTAAATTAGCGGTGATATATAACAGAAAAACTGTGTTGAGGATCAGGGTTAAAGTTGAATAAACATTATCTGTATGAGTATGTGCTCTTAAAATGCATATTGCTTTCTATTACTACCTTTTATTTTACAGGTTATAGATTTGGTGTTCTTTCTCGGCATTTTCTTGTTTTTCTTGCTGAGTTTTGGCATCATGTACCAAGCTAATTTGTTCCCTAATTCACCTCCAAGCTGGCATCTACTGAAGAGTGTATTCTATATACCATACTGGCAGATGTATGGTGAACTCTTCTTGGAGAATCTTGAAGGTTTGTACACTTGATTATCTGGGGCCTTATTCACCAAGTTTGTAAGACTGAAATTCAGACTCAGACTTAAAATTGACAACATTAGTATACACTTCCATTTTTGTGCAATTACATTTAAACATGTGAAATTTAACTGATTATTTGCTGTTACCAACTGAACATGTATATCCATTCGTATCCAAATCGTTACATTAATAACACCATGAGAGCAAATTGAACATTTGACAATATTAAGTCTATGTCTGAATTTAAGACTTACAACTTTGGTGAACAAGGCCCCCAGGTTTTTAACCAGAGAAGGGTGGCTCAGGTTTGGGCTCCATCCTTCTTTTTGAATGTCTGTTAGTCTGTCATTCAGTCAAAAATCTGGATCTTGGCATATCTCAAGCAGTTTTCAAGCTATGTTTATGAAACTTGGTATATAAGGACATTATGCACGCTTAAATAGTTTTACAAACTCATGGCTTCAAACCTTAAAGCCACTAGACTCCATTTCGATGATAAAAACATGTTTTTTTGACGTTTTAATCACAAAACTATGTTTTACGAATACAAATAGTATTCTTACAACTTACATTAGGATCAAAGGCGCTACTGATGAAAACTCCCTCACTTGTTTAACCGTCTGTTAATTGGCTTACAGCTTTTCTGGTATTTATACACTACCATACGCTCCAATAACGTTATTAATATCTAATATTTCATTTCCTGTTTAAAGCAATAAACTCATGTTAAGCGATTATTTTTCTTCTAGAAGAATAAGTCCAGATTTCGTATATAAATGAGCCGCGATCTGAGAAAAGGGCCCTTAATGACATTGACATCAATTTGAGAAAATTGAGTTTAAAGTTTGACATCATTTTCTGCGAATTTCAGAACGAGGCAAAAAAATGCACACAAATGTTTTATGTTGTATCCTGCCACATAATTGTTGCCTTGTAACATACCTAGTATGGAGTTCTATACTAACACATGATGCCTATATTTTTGGGTTAAAACATAACAAATTACAAACAAAAGTGAGGATTTTTGGAATCGGCAGACCACATGGTAATTTATTGTCGTATTTTATTGAGAACCACCTGAATATGAGTATATTATCTAGTAGTAATATATAGCTAATTAAAGCCTTATGAAATTATCAGTTATTGATCAAGATACGATATGTTGGGGTAAAACCCTTCAAAATATAAACGCAAATGGTGATTTTTGGAATCGGTTTACTGTAATGCCATTTGTTATGTTATTCGATTATAAATCAGTATGGTGGACACATGTTGTTTGCCTGCATAAGATATTGCTAATCTGATGGCTCAAATGTTGTCCACTTTCGGACATTTTTGGGGCAAAAACATCGAAAATTAAACAAAAGTGAGGATTTTTGGAATCGATTGACCACATGTTCATTTATAGTCGTATTTTATTGAGCACCACTGCAATATCAGCGTAGTATCTTGTAGTGTTATATAGCATTTGAAATTATCAAGATACGATGTTTTGGGGTAAAATCCTTCAAAATATAAACACGAACGGTGATTTTCGGAATCGGTTTACTGTAATGCCATTTATTGTGTTATTTGATTTTAAAGCAGTATGATGGACACATGTTGTCTGCCTGCATAAGATATTGCTAATCTTATTTCTTAAATGTTGTCCATTCTTAGACATTTTGGGGCAAAAACATTATAAAATTAAACAAAAGTGAGGATTTTTGGAATCGATTGACCACATTGACATTTATAATCGTATTATATCTAAAACAACTGTAATAAGTTTGTAGTAGGTTAAAGTTTAATATATCAAATAATACATTATCCATTTGGATCACTATATGATATTTTTGGGTAAAATCATAAAAATTATAAATTAAAATGGTGATTTTTGGAATCGGTTTTGTACAATGCCATTAATCATATTATTTAGTAATAAAGCACTTAGATAGTCATATGATGTCTTTCCGCTGAAGATATTTATAAACTAGTTTCAAAGTGATATGTGTCTTGAGCTACTTTTGGGGTAAAAAAGTCCAATATATTAACAAAACTCAGGATTTTTGGAATCAATTGATGACAATGTTGTGCATAATCATATTTTATCCAAATTAACTGCAATTGGTTTGTAATAACTTGTAGTATTATATATAGTAAGAAATTGATAATTTAAAGCTTTTGTTGAAGATACCATGATTTTGGGTAAACTTATTAACTTAATTGATGATTTCTGGAATCGGTTTAAACATAACACCCCATACTGTTCTATTTGGAAATTAAACAATACGAATAGGCACTTGTTGTCATTCTGCACAAACATTAATAATATATTCTAAAAAGTTGCTCATTGTGTGATATTTTTGGGGTAAAACATTACAAAATATAAACATAATTATTAAGTTTACTTATTTCGAATCAGAAGACCACATAGTTATTAATCATGGCATTTAATAATAACTTACTGTGTTAGGTTGGTGGTAACAATTTGCTTAATGCATCAAAACATTTCAGTATAAAGTGAGTAACATGTGTGAAATGCGATATTTTGGGATAAAACACTAAAAATGTAAACGAAAAACCTGTTTATTGGAATCTGCTAACTACAATGTTGTTAATAATTTAATTTCGATATAAAGCCTGTAATATGTACTAATTGGCATTTAGAGCATCCGAACTTTAGTGACAGATAGTCGAGACAATACGACTTTTGGGTGTTAAACTAAGTCAGATATAAACAAAAAAATGAGAAATTTTGGAATCGAAAGACCACAAAACCATTAATTATTATGGGTGATTAATAGCAATGTAATGAGTTAGCAGTCTCTTGTAGTATATTTTCGAATAACATATCAAAACATCAAATATCTTCATTTTATAGAAATGAAGTATGGAAAAGTCAATATTTTTATGTTATCCTAACGTAATATATTTTTGGAACTGTGCTGCCATTAATGATGTTATGAAATAAATATCAATAATTCCGGAATCAATTTGCCATCATATATCATCGTATGCCGGAATTGGTTTATATAAGTAAAACTTTTTGAGAAAACCAGACAATGAAGAACATGAAGTTTAACATAAACACGCCACTAAAAATTGCAAGCAAGTCAAAGGCCTACATGTTTTAATCTACGACCCTTTGTATTATGGTTTTAATCTATGTTGCCATGACAACCACTATATTTGTCAGAATATAACAATATTCAAGCGAAAATGTTATCATTATATGTTTTTCCCTTCGAATTCCATATACAAAATTTCATACACATACATTGGAAATTCTTTCAGTTATGACAGAATTCCAGATTTTGAAGTATTTTCAATATTGCGGTATCCATAGCAACCACATTCTTTGTTAAAATAAATTTATATTCAGATGTTCATACTCTTCTTATTGTCACCTACCTACATACCAGGTTTCATAAATCTAGCTTGGCAACTGAATGAGTAATTTCAGGGTCCAGTCTTTTTTTACATATTTTTACTACATGTATTTCGGTCTCCATAGCAACCACAATTTCAGACACAATAAAAATAGATGTGCATAATTCTCTTCATTGTCCCTTATCCACATATTAAATTTGCTGAACATAACTTGAAAGATATATTGCAGTTGTAATATTTTCCTGATCATTAGTAGTAAACCAGAGAATTTGCATATTTTGATAATTGAATAAATGGTTGCTATGGCAACAAAAATAAGATAAAGACATATTTATACACACACATGTTACTCCTCACAAATGCGTATCATAATTCAAATGATAAATTCAATCCAAGCAGATAAACAGCAGTGTGAAAATGCCACTTAAAACACCAAACGGTAACAAAATATGTCCATGTTGAGATACCCGTTTTTTGCCAAAAATGTTCATGTCATTGGTTCCTTTAAAAAGTCATAAAATCGTTAATATTTGAAATTTTGACAAATTTTTTTCTTTCTTGTGCACAGGAAAGATAGATTCTTCGGAAAATGCAAAAACATGAAAATCGAAATTTTTTCATTAAGGGCCCTTTTCTCAGATCGCGGCTCAAATGTATTAGGTCAGTCCAGCCAAAACAATGCGATTTTAAGAGAACTTGTTGATACATTTTGTAATTTACCAACTGGAGTTGAGTCCCTTTAACATTATTTAGCAATGTTGAAATATGAACATTCTGATAAAAAAGGTATGGTCAATGGTAGTAGTTAAATCTCCCTACACTTTCTAATCTGAATACGCTAAATAGCATGTAGCAGACCAAATTGTGTAGAAATCACTTCAATAATCTCAACATGATTGTGACTTGTGAATTTGACATGTATGTGAATTAAAACTGCTGAATATCAGCTTATGTGCAGATTCCATGTGCCTCCGTAGCTCAGTGGTTAGTGTGCATGCTGTCTAATCAAGTGACCTGGGTTCACATCCGGGTGGAGGCACATATACATATATATGCCTGCCATATTTCAGTAGAAATAAAGCAAATAAAGGCTATGCTCAGCATTATTTAAAAAAATATTTCAGTTTAAAAATGATTTTGTATATATTTCTAGGTGAGAGTCCTTCTAGCTGCACTACCAATGAGAGTATCTGGCGCCCGGCTGGTGGAGCAAACAGATGTCCTGAACAGAATGCACTGGTTCCCTTACTAGGAGCTGTCTATCTTATCTTGACAAACATTCTACTTGTTAACTTACTCATTGCCATGTTCAGGTATGTAAGATTCTCACTGCCACAATTATAACTTAACTAAAGATAAAAAATGTTGACATGGCCATCTTCATGCAGCCCCATAAACTTGTACACTTGTTGTTGTTGTTTGTACTTTTTGTGCTCTTATGTTGAATGCTGCATTCAGTTTGTTATCATTTGGAAGAGATGTATGTTATAAGTTGACCCTTTCTGGTCAAAACCGTTGATTATTTGACAACAATGTTGATTTTTAAATGTTGAGAAGTTGCTGGTTCCTTGTGGATAGTAGGTTTTGACTGGTAAGGGTACAATCCAGGCAAACTGATTATGTGAATCAGCCACGATAGATTACTAAAAGTTGCTTAAAATGACATTAAACCTAAACAAATAAAACATGTATATTTATTGCAATAAATTAAGTTTAAACTTACGGTTCTTATTTGATTATTTCAGTTACACTTTTCAAATGGTTCAGGACAAGTCTGAAAGAGTGTGGAGATTTTATCGATACAGTTTGGTATATGAGTTCTACGATAGACCTAAATTCTGTCCACCCTTCATCATTCTTAGTCATATATACAGAACTATACTGTATATCGTACGCAGGACTTGCTCTACTCAGAAATACACTAATGAATTCAGTAAGTATTATTTTCGTTTTAGTCAATGAACTTGGTTATTGATATCTATATCTAAGGTCAGGTTCTCATGGATGTTCGAGAGTCGAGAAGGGTGACATCATTTCTAAAAATAGAATTCAAGAGCCCCCAACTTTGATAAGGGGTATATTGCTTCGCTCATGTCTGATGGTCTGTAGAACAAATGGTTTCCATTCCATAAGTAAAGAAAGCTTTGCCCCTAGGATCTTGAAATTTTACATGAAGGTTGGTCTGCAACAGTAAATGACCCCTATTGAGGTCGAGGTCTAAGGTCACTGTGACCTTTACCATTTGTTTGAGACCAAATATTTTCCATTCAATGACTAAAGAACACTTTGCCCTTGGATCAACAAACTTCAAATGGATGTTGGCCAGCAACATTAGATGACCCCTTTTGATTTTGGGGTCAGTATGTCAAAGGTCAAGGTTACTGTGACCTTTACCATTTTCAACTATTGGGCTGCTATGGGGTTATTTGTGTTTTACAAGAACTAAATCTGGATGAGAAAGACAATAACAGGTTAACATTGTTTGTAAGATCAGCCTCAGAAAGCTATCTCAACATCTCACAGAACGATGGATACAATTATTATAAATTAGTGCTATGGTTATTGTATTGTAGAACTAAATCTGGACGAGAAAGACAATAATAGGCTGACATTGTTTGTAAGATCAGCGGCAGAGAATTATCTCAACATTTCACAGAAAGCTCAGAAAGAAGAACTAGGAACTAAAGTCGCTGATACTGCTAACAGGTGGGTGACACACTGTTCAAAACCACTAAATAAATTTGATTTTGGTCCACATAGGCATTTAGTGGTTTATAACTTTAAATGTTAGTGCAAGAATGATTCAAGTATTCAACTTGTTCTTATTATATTACAGGATTGAGAGAGTGATAGAGGAACTCGACAGTATAAAGGAACAAGTGAAGGTTGTCAGATCACCGCTGATAGATGAGAGTAGACCTGGTACAGCTGAACCTTGGTTAAATAGTACCATGGATAGTGTTGCACCATTATCAGCAAGGTAGGTGAAATCAGGGGTCCTACAATTCTGGAATATTCCACAAATCCGGATTGGCTCTAGAAAGAATGATATTTTCCTTACAAAATAAAATTATTTGATGAAAAAGTTCAAAGAATTGACATAGTTATGGTCATTTTAAGTTCCCTTATCTGCATTTAACAATAAAACAATGTTTGGAACCTAGTTAAGGTAAAAGGATGTGTGCTAATTGCACCCAAAACAGACTTTAGACTCATTTTTAGGATGGGGAATTCTGCATAGTAGAACCCCTTTGTGAAATACAGTCCATTCTCTGCAGAAAACAGTCTGCAAAATTAGCACTTGTCGGGTTGTTCAGGAATAGTAATTCTTGATCAGGCTAATAACTTTTGCAGTGGGACATACATGTAACTTTTTGCAGTACATATAGAGTATATAGGAAAACCATTAAATTTCATGCGAGTAGTTTCAAATTCTAAATTCACTGACTGGAGAAACAACATGTGGCAGCTGCAAATATTGGTTTTAGGTTGTTGCTTTACAGAGGTTAAATTCGTAGAAAATATCAACTTGGGAAGATTTTGACGGAATTGTTATAGACAGGTGCTTGCTCTACATAGGGCCGCTCTTGAGAGGATTTACAAGAGCTGTATATAATAATGTTAATTTTCCTCTACACATGGAGAGGTTTCTGGTTCCTAGTGGAAGGGCAACTTGTAAAATAATCTAAGGAAAGGGATAAAACCAAATGAACTAAGTTAACAGATTGACAGTTTGTCAGTTAGTCATTTAACATTGTATTGGTATTCCCTTGCTAGACGCTCAGCAGGGAAACTGGCTTCTCTTCTCTCATACCATGGTGGTGATGGATAACATCAGGCATGAGGTGTCGAGAGTGATTAATATAAGTTGGAAAAACTTGTTTCACAATCAACCATAAATACATTAGTATAGCCTCGCCTCGTATTTCCGTGGTACCCCTAATTCCGTGGTATTGGATATTAACAGTTGTTTATGTCATACATACGAAATATATCTGTAAATAAGTGCACTGTCACTTAAATCTTACAAATTAATCAAAAAGTAGACAAAAAAGTAAATAAACAATTTTTTTTTGGCTGAATTTACTTTTCCTCCTAGTAAAGAGTAACTTTTCTAGTGTTTTAAGAGTAGGTCACTTGCTAAATCTCTAGCAACAAAAGTATACATAACAGCTTATGTTAACTTGTCTGCTACAGTTAGCAACATCTGTCTTAACATTTTTACAAGGTTTCAGACAGGTGCATGTCTTGTTGGCGACACTAAGAACTGTTTTCATTGGATACCGTGGAAATAGGGGTATCCGCTCTCCAAGTGTAGAAAGGAGTAGGTTAAGGAAACACTTAATTTTGTTTATGTTTTGCCCGATAAAAACATTTAATTAGAATAAATCATAAACCAAAGGTACATTTTATTATTCAGTGGCAGGCTGTAGCCAGTATTGCTGTTGTAAACATTATATTAAAGTTTATAGTTAAGTGCCACGGAAATACGAGGTACCAGTATATATTGTATTGGTTCTATATTTTACAGGAAGAGTTCCAATCTTACTGCAGCAGTGGGTACATTAGAAGAACGTATGGATGACCTTGGAGAACAAGTGTCACAGACAAACCTACAGATGCATCAACTGATGACCATGATGTCATCAATGTTGTCACAGCAACGACCTAAATCTAGCCAACCAGAGATTTCGGATGTCAACATGTAATCAATAAAATGTCAGTATGATGTCATCAATGTTGTCACAACAACGACCTAAATCTAGCCAACCAGAGATTTCTGCGGTCAACATGTAATTAATCAAAGGGGGGTGGGGGTAGAATGGTTTTCATGACGCCATTAGGTTTTCAAAAGTAGGCGGTTGATTTATATCTCACTAAGTAACAAAAAAGACACTGACGAAAAGAAATCATGTTTAAATGACATAGTGATTTTTCCGCCTTCCGCCTCATTTCTTCTCCCCTGATCATAAGACTGCTATTGTTACAACTACCTAGATCTAGCTGACCAGAAATTTAACATATTATCAATGAATTGTTGCTGCAAGCTTTAATAGCTTACAGTATAGTGTAATGATATCTAAAAAATTACAACAACATTCAAAATCAAGCAATTATATCATTAAATGAAGCAGATTTTATTTCAAGTGCTTGAACAAAATTTATGGATGAGTAATAAAATAATATTTACTTTTATACTGTTCTTCACAATGAGAGTATAGTGTGGAGGTATTATCCTGATTCAAACACTTGTGTATAAATGATACAAGATTGGATTTTTTGGTTTGTCTTGAACCACGAAATTAAAGCCCATGGCAAAATAATTTTGCCCCTTGTATTTATTACCTGAAACGCAAAATCCACAAATTAACGTCCCATCGAAATGTCTGATCAAAATTAAATGATTTTACGGTATGTCAATTTCTGCTGGCATATTGTGGCTTTTTGGTCCTTTAGATTTGTGTTTGTGTTACTTCCTGCTTATGAATTCATACAACGAAATTTTGATTAATGAAAATAAACAAGAAATCAGTCTTTTAATTTACACAGATGAGGTATAGCATGGAGAATTTGGCTCAATCCTGAATTTTCATGCATGACTATATTACAAGGTTCTTGTATAAAAATTTAGTAAATGATACAATATCAATATTTTAGATTTGTGCTTGTTTACACCCCAGGCATCTTCATGATACTCCCTGCTTATGAAAACATAAAACTGGGGTTATAAATATCAGAAAGAAGTCAGCTGTTGAATTAATGCTTAAGAGATATAAGCTGTAAAAATAGGCAAAGAGAGAATAACTGTTCAAATATGCGAAGAGATATTAGCTGTTAAAATAGGCAAAGAGAGATTAGCTGTTAAAATATGTGAAGAGATATTAGCTGTTAAAATATGCAAAGAGATATTAGCAGTTAAAGTCTGCTAATTTTAAGGATCAGGTTACTATCTCTGCACGATACTACAAAGTGAATTTCGGCCAGTATTGTTTTGTTTATCATATATTTATTTCACAAATGAACACAATATGTGTGATTTGTTTTATGTCTCAAATATCCAAATATTATCTGTGATTTTCTAATGGACTCTCATATAACCCGACAGTCAAGAGTTGCCAAATTAAAGATATGTTTAAATTGTATTAAACCATGTAAAGTAATTTGTATACTGGTAGTATGTTTTTATATTGTATCTAACTTTGTAAAATAATTTCTATATGATCTAACAACTATTTTTTATGCTTTTGCATCTTTTTGTTGTATATTTATTAACTTAGTATTGTTTATTCAATTTTATTCTCTGTATTTATGGTTATACCTGGTTGTAGTTTACTTGACTCAATGTACAAATGCTCACATTTCCAAGCAATACCAGAATGCCTTCTGTGTTGTAGTCCGTCCTCTACGTAATTCTTGATCAATACATGTTTTATAACTTTATTTTTTATTCTACATTTGTAGCTGGTTAACTGTGTATATAAATCGACTTTGTTATTGCTATGTGTAATTTCACTGTAACTATTATTGTATCATAATAAGCTTTCTGATTGCATTGATGCTTCCTTTGTTCGTTTGGAGTCAGTTTGTGTAAAATAGGCCTGTTTCCCTTGTATTTATGCCCCACCCCCATCTTTGATGAAGGGAAATATTGCTTATCACCTGCCAGTTGGTCTGTGTGTATTTCAGTTGGTCCAAGGATTTCTGATATAATTCAACAACATTTGGCACTAGGACCCTTAAACTTCAGAAAGAGGTTGGTCATCAACAGAAGTTGATCCCTCTTGACTTTTGGTCTGTAGGTCAAGGTCAACATGACTTAAGAATGCCTTGGTGGCAACAAGTTTTACAAACATCTCTTGTTAATATTATTGCTATTATTAGTCATAAGGAAATAGTCCAAAATGGGAGCATAATGACACTGTTTATCTGTTCGTTCATGTTGAGTTTGTCCGTCCAATGTCTGAACTTTTAAGACAATCCCCTTCTGTAGTATACCTCACAAGTCAATGTATATTTCATAAATTTTGTACAGAATTATGTTCAGTCTACATTCCGTGTGACCTGTGTTACTCTTTTTTGATAGGCAGCTTGAGCTTGTTACAGCAGTGTCAGACTTACACTGTGATAATAAATTGCCCTTGTTTGGGGAAGATAATGTGCTTTCTTTTGTATGTAAATTTGCTCCTAGTATTGTCCCAAAGGTACAGAGTGTTTGGGGCTGTATTGGGGTCATGCTTGAGGTTGGTTGATTGGTCAGTTCATAAATCTGTTGTCAAATTTTTCTGCCCTATTTCTTGTTAACTGTTGCTCAGATTTCAATGAAACTTAGCAAGTCTGATCAGTGCCTACCTCAGACATGTTATACATACCTTTGGCATATCAACTTGGGCAATGCTAATGTACATGTGTCAGGAGGTATTCATCTCATGCAGTGATATATTTCTTGTTAATATTGTGAATTTTGTAAAAAAAACAATTTTGACATTTATTTTAAAAGCATACATGTTTCTACATATCTTTCTCTTTTTTATTGATTTTATAAGTGATACATGTTGTATCCTATTGTATACAACATATATTGTTGATTAATCTTATTTAAATCAGACCCATATTAGCTCCATTACTGTACACTGATATAGGATCTGATGACACTCTGTATGGGGTTTTGTCAATCTGAACTTTTACATCATCCAATCAAAACACTACTTTCACTAATCTGAAAGTACAGAGAATCTCTTCTGTACTTTACATTGAGAGAGATGTTTTAAACTTGATACGAAGAGAGATAAATGTAGACTAGTCATTGCACTCTCTGTACATACAGTTCAATTACCCTAATACAACATTTGAATGTGACCTCTTATATAGTGTAGTCAGATCGAACTAACAGCGTAAAGGAATGCAGCAAATGTTAGGATCTGATTTTAATGAGATTGCATGTTGATTATCCCGATATTGTGATCTGTGATATAAACATGGAGTACATAAAGAAACACACATGTTACATTTATTCCATATGGTTACATGTAAGTATTGCTTCCAAGATCACACAGAACAATTGCGTTTAGTGTGCGTTTGACTGTTAACACATTAATGGTGTATCAGTAGACAATAGTCTGTTTCAAAATTTTACCTTTTCAGTCACAAAGTCAAGGAAGAATTTGCTGAATGGTTTATTTCACGGAAAATGCTTTTTAACAATTTGCATTTAAAATTATATGTGAATTCAGCTTAAAAGCTAAAGCAGAGATACATGGGAACAAGTAGACACAAAAATGTCAGATATATATATAATACCGGAATGATCGATCCAGCATGTAATTCTATGTAGACAACGTAACATGTGCATTTCTTTATGAACTCAGTGTAGTTATTTTATCCCACATTGTATATACATGTGTCCGTCCTATCATGATCATACATTCCATTATCATTGTATACTGAAACATATCATCTATTTAATTTATTTATAGAACTCTAGCGCAGTAATTGGCAATAAAAAAACTTTAAATTTGTACAACCTCTCTAAAGCAAAACCCATTGGTTTGGTTGTTTTACAAGGGCTGAAACAAAATGACTACTGTATTTTGCTTATGAGAAGTTTATTTCTGAATTTGACCCTTAATATTCATTAAAACCAGGAAACATTATATTTCCTGTTATATTTGTAAAAAAATCAAGACAAGTCAATGTTCTGACCTTCATTTTGAAAACTTTACAGGAAAACAGCTGTATTATATTAAGAGATATTTTGTATTGCTTACTGTTGCACTTGCCTTACACTATTTTTTATAGGGAGAGAATTTTTTGATAATTTTATTTATATACGGTCCATTTAATTTTAAGTTAATCCAGAAATATTTATGTTTAGATTTTAGCTTTAATGTAGATTAATCAAAATAATTATTTATACAATTTACACAGGGCTTTGTAGACTTTAGGTAAAGAAATCTGACTAAAAATCAACTTAAACATGAATATATTCATTATCATAATCGTCGTTATGTACTTATTAAAACCAAATTTCAATTCAGATATTTTGTAGAAAAAACGTTTTTATATTATTGATATTAACTCTGTTAAATGATTGTATTGTAGAAATAAAATGATATAGTACTAGATCCTGATTCTGTTGTTACATCTTTCCAGATAATAAACTTTCTGTTCAGAATTATCTGTTGAAACCTTACCCGTCTGTGCCAGGTTGTACCGGGAAAACCACTTCATATGTTTGGACTTTAGCTCTGTTGGCACGCTGATTCAAGGTATTTTACTTTCCATGATGACATCCCTCGTCATTTGTGAGTCAGGGGGACCCACCATGGCATCTGCTTTTTTCCGGACAGAAAGGTATGCAAAACTTGCCTTGACACTGTACTGAAGTACAGGCTACCTGACTAGTAAATATATCTTATCAATCTTTTTTTCCAATTTTAGCTTGATTTCATTCCGGGCTTGATTATCTATGTTTGAGAGTACAAAGGGAAATAATTTCATGAGAAAATAGTAGACTATTATTCAGGAGTTATCTTTTAAACATAGGGTATGTTAGACAGACTTAAGGTACAGTGTCTATATAAGTATTGCATACTTTCCTGTTTGGATTTCAAGACGAGGGCCTTATACAATATAAGGCATCTATCTTGTTCAACTGGCCTCTGATAATAAGATAGTAGTTCAGTATCTCATACATTAATTTCAGGAACTGAATCATTTAGAAACTCCTCCACATGTAACCGCTACCATTCAGGAAACACTGCTACCTTTCCGTGCGGTCAGGAATAACTGCTTCCTTTCCCTACGGTCCGGAATAACCGCTACCTTTCCGAGCTGTCGGGTTACACTCAGGGAAAACAATCCAGGTACAGAATGTTATTGGCAACCCATCTTCATAGCATCTCCGCTTAGTGGCAGCAGGTCTAACGCAAACAAGATCTACACAAAAGCACACATGCTTGTCTCACTTTTTTATAAGTCATCAAAGGGAGGTAATTTGTAAACTGTAAAAAGGCAGGCAACCTCATGTGCTCAATAGAGTATCGACAAATAGGGTATCATGGTTTGATTTTATTATCCCCCCATCTTAGATGAGGTGTATATTGCTTTGCTCACGTCTTGTAGGTCGATCAACCTAATAGTTTCGATTCAATAACTCAAGAACGCCTTACCCTAGGGTCGTCGACTTTTACATGGAGAGGTTGGTCAGCAACAGTAGATTACCCCTACAGATTTTGATGACAGCAGGTCAAGGTCACTGTGACCTTTACCATTTTCGACTATTGGACTGCCATCATCAGGTGGCATACGTGTTTTACACACATCTCTTGTTCAAAACAATTTATAACCCTTAGGTCACAATTTCTTGTTTTTTTACCACAAAACAAATAGTAAACAAAAGCATGATTAACAATATAATTTTAATGTCTCATATACAAATATATGAATACATATACATAGGTAATTTAATGCTACAGAATTGGAAAAATGCAAATCATTGGTTGTTACAACCACAACTTGAGCGAGCACACATCAGTGAAGAGAAAACACATATTCAAATGGATTCAACAGACATGTATTAAAGTAGAAGCATCAATTTGATTGCCAAAGCCTTAGGAATATGTATTTAAACATACAAATAAAAGTGTATCTATCGGTAGTCATCTTAGTTTCAAGTTTTCGAACTAGTTGTTGATTTTGTGTCATCAAATTCACCCTCGCCTTCTCCGAGAAGTCCGAATGATTTGAAAACCTTATGTTGTCTAGTTGTTCGTAATTTCTTCAAATCTCCTGAATATTGTTGTTCCCGATTTAATTGCCTTCTTTGATCTTCAAGCTCAAGTTTATGCTCTTGTAAAGCTCTGGTTTTACGTATTAATTCCAAAAGTTCTTTCCTAAGTTGTCTATTTTCTAGTTTTATTTTGTTAGTATGGTCTGTAAGGCACATAATGGCTTCCTAAAATGGATACATTCACACATGAATAGATATATCAAAGTATACATAACAGAAATGTACAGTACAACCATTATAAAACTCCCTATCAGACTTAAAAATTAATGACCAATGTTTAGAAATTATTGGTCAAGAGAGGTTTAATGTACAGTAAAAGGTGCTTGTTGTTTGTTTTGAATTGGAAATTTTTACTTGAAATTACGGTGAAAAGAAGAAACATGTGTAATATTTTCAATTGGAAACAGTCCATCATTGGCTATAAAAGTAGCCGAAAAAAGCACTGATTAAAGATGTGCAAACATGGTTACCTTATTAGCTTTCCTCTGTAAGGTAGAAATTTTACTTTCTGAATCATGCTGATACTCTCTCTTATCACGGAGAAATTGTGCTTTTAGTTGTTGAATGGTCTCAGAATGTTTAGAACGAAGCTTCATGACTTCTTTTTCCAGGTCCCGTATCTTAGTCAACTGTTCCGTTTGTAAGTTCTAAAACATACAACACATTTAATCTTATCATTCAGGGATGAGAATCTTCTGCTGATCGGCAGATTTCAAATGAAATTAATAGTGTTATTCATGAAACTTTTCTCCTGGTTATTTTAAAAGTTATTATTGTCAAAATCGTCTACAAATTAGCAAGTTACAGTCTTATTTAGACACCCTGCAATCAGGTAACACCATAAACATTCAGAAAAAATTGTCAGCCCTTTTAAAAGGATTTCTCTGTTCACATCACTGATCATTTAAAGAACAGAATTACGTAAAGGATCTATCAGAATCGTGTAGTCAATTAAAATAAACTTATATTGAACAAGTTCTGGAAATTTTACTAAGTGAGCCTTTGGCTGTTTTTGGTTTCGAAGTGAAGCAAATTAATTCTTGGGTTTGTAGTCCAAAGACATATGGTATTGCTACCCTGTTATAGAAGTACGCATAGTTTACCTTGTATGAACCCAGCTCACCAAGCTCTTGTGTCGTCTTTGTAAGAAGATTTTGCTTCTCTAGTAACAAATCTTTCAATGCTGAAAATATAGGGAATAAGTCAGCGATTGATGCAAAGGAATTTAAGGTTAGGTTTTCTCTGCTCAACTTTCAGTATATCTGACTCAGAACCTGGATCTTGACAAGTGACAGTAATTGTTTACAAGTATTTACTGTTTATGTCAACAATGCTAGAACTAACAACAATAAGTTCACCAGAAATTTATATAAATGATACAACTTTCCACAGGCCCTAGTGATCAACAATTTCACTTCCTGCTAAGGGATTTACAACCGACTACATTTCTCAAATTGAACCAGTTGAACAAATCAATATTCATGTAAACAAACAAGACTGATTTTTATGCAACTAAGTACAACAAATTCACAGTCATTAGGTACAATAAATTAATTGATGGAGAGCCCAAAGGGATTCGACAAGACTAAAAAATACACCACTATATTTTTTAGTGATAGACTTTTCTTATGCAGGAATTTCCCAAAGGGGATCGACAAGACCAAAAAATCTATCACTAAAATTACACTATAAAGTGTTTTATAAAGTGATAGATTTTTTAGTTGTGTCAAACCCCTTTGGAAGAGCCCTGCATAATTTAAGTCCTTAAGTTAACACCTACCATGTACCTAACATATTCTTACCCTACACCATCTTCATTAGATGGTAATAAATGTGTTTTGTAGTTACCATATGATAGAAAGTCTACGAACCTTTTGCTTTGTCATTAAAGTCTTCCTCCATAATTTCTTTCTGTAATTGAATGTTTCTGATCTCTTGTTTATTATGATCACTTAAAGTGATAATAGTAGTCTGTCTCTTTGTCGTTTTCTTTTCCATGTAACTCATATATTCATGCTGAAATATGATCATAAGTAATATTATGAAATAAGCAATTTATAATGATTTATTGATGAATTTGAATAGTCTATGATGCCCATCTACACATTCTTATTAATAATTCTTTGAAGGCGGTAGCTCATAATTTTTTTGCTCAAATACTTTGAGTTATGGGCGACATCAGATCAAGAGCACAACTTTTAATTTCAGATTAGCAGTATACTCTCTTGAACACAATTTAAATTGTATGAAACAGTAAGAAAGCAATCAGCAAAATATTTAAATTCATGATGTATTATTCTGATGGAATAATATTAATGATACTTACACTTTCTACTCTAACTTTCTGAGCTTCCTGCTGTAACCATTCATTTTCCTTACGTCTAACATTTGGTTAAGGTAAATATTGATTTTCTTCTATTTTTAAAAAACTGATTCATAGCTAGAAAACGTAACGCAAATTGTCAAAAAAGCTGTGGTTGTATCATCAATTCATATAGTTTATAACTTCTAATTTAACTACAGTATAATATGTAAATGTGTTTTAATTAGGTATTGTATCTAGACACAGTTCTGTGAAATGTAATGTACTCATATAATGCCAAGTTGTGTATTTCATTTCCTTTAAAATTGTTTATTACTCCCGCACTTGTTACATATGGTTTAATGTATGTTGTAATAAATTTATGATTTTCACCATATTAACGTGTAATTCCGATTGAAAACCAACTTCATACATAAATTGTTAGTATTTTGACTTAAAGGATACAGATCTTCCACATTTTTCTTAGCATTGTCAAGTTCTGAAGTAACTTTTTCCAATCTGAAATCAGAAACATACACTCAATATTAATACCTGGTTAAAACATTCATGGTCTGTTTTTTTTTCAGCCGAATTTTACTTCAAATGAAAAGTTACTGGTCACACATATCTGTAGGGAATTTAATTAAAATAATGAGCAATGAAATAAACAGCCATCACATCTTGAGGTAGATCAAGAGGAAAAAAGTGAGCCCAATGTGGGGCTATGACAAAGACTTCCAGCATCTAAATTAAGACTTGTGCCTGTTGCCTAACAATGTGCTTTTAACGGGGCATAGTTTGTAACGCTTGTGCTTAATGCACTAGTCAGTTGCATCCACGCCCCCCCCCCTATTTCTTGGGATGTGAGGGGATTTTTACTTCCGGGTTGTCAAAACCCTCACCATTTCCGTGGACGACAGCTGATGGTAAAATCTCTGGTATTTCCCCCCATCAAACTAAATATTGTCCCTGTGGTATTGGCTCAGAAAAAAAATCCCCAACATTATCATGGCAGTGCAGGGAAAGCTGGAACTTGGAAGATAAAACACCACTGTTTTCCCGGCTATCCACCTCCCATCCCTGGGGAAGGTAGGGCCTTGGGTGCAACTGACTTGTGATAAACTACGTCTATGCTACGATACGATTACAGCCTTCTTGTACTCTGGGTTGTAAGAGCCATGAATGTTCACAAGGTGTATAAAGCACCAAATTTGGCACAGTTGTAGTATAAGTCAGTCTGAATAAAAAAATCCAAAGAGACACTCGATCGAGGCCCTGTCTCCTGCTGAAATGAGGCCCCAAAGGGGTACCTCAGAGTGTAAATACTCCCTGGTAGAAATATATGTTTTTTCATCTGATTGCGAAGCAAAACATATGAAACCTTGGTAAATATTATGATTAATGGTGACATTTAAAATATATTGCATTTTGGTATACTTAAACACTAAAATGAGGCCCTGCTAGAGGTGAAAACAAAAAATGAGGCCCGAATTCGGGAAAATAAAAACTAAATAATATACTCAGGGTTGTAAGAGCCATGAATGTTCACATGGTGTATAAAGCACCAAATTTGGCACAGTTGCTCTATAAGTCAGTCTGATGAAAAAAATCCAAAGAGACAACCATGAGAGGCCCTGTCTCCTGCCCAAATGAGGCCCCGAAAGTGTATGAGAATCTCCACCTACCCGTCAGTATAAATACATGCTTATATTTTTCCTGATTGTGAAGCAAAACACATTGAGTCGTAATATATAAAGTGATTAATGTGAGTGCTTGAAATCTGCAGCTTTTTGTAATAATAAAACTTGGAATAGAGGCCCCATTGGTGGTTTTAACACAAAATGAGACCCGAATTCAGGAAAAATAAAATAAGAGCATATGGATGTTCACATTATGTATATAAATCACCAAACATAGCATAGTTGCACATCAAGTGAACCACCTATATAAAAACCAATAAAACATGTATGTGAGGCCCCGTGTTTTGTACAAATGAGGCCCCAAATGTGTGCTTGATTTCACAAATTCATCTGTATATAATGTACACATTATTATTTTCTCAATTGTTACGCAAATAATCTATAACTGTTTTGTACATTATGTTGAATTGGTTATCATAATTAACAATCTTAATTAATAATAAAATATGACAGTGAGGCCCCGCTAGTGGTGTTAACCACCTACTCGACTCACCATCACACTACACAGTTGTATATTATATAGAAATGCTACAAATGTTGATAATTAACGATAAATATTGAGTTACATAGTCATTGGTAAGTACAGTGTATAAACAATCTGCATTATATACTATTTCATATAATACAAACAAAATTTATATCAGAAAATTACAGAATGAAGTAACTATCTTTCAAAAATCGAACGGTTAATTGGTATTATTTTCTCTCCATTTAAGCAAGCTCATATACACAGTGCATTTGATTGTAGGCATATCAGCTGTGTAATGACTAATAACTGTAAAATGTTAATTTGATGCCCTGTCGTGGTTTAAAGAATGTGTATTTGAATTGATAAACATACTTTGAGGTCATTATAAGTTAAATTTAAATGTGAAAATGATGCCAATTACTGTATTTTGAATGTTTTCTTACCGAGTACAAATGTTTTCATAACCTAATACATTATAATGATTTCTTAACATATGTTTTTATAAATTAATCCGCATCAACACCTTCAGAACATTAATTTTAGATACATTTACTGTGGAAATCGACTTTTTTAAAAGAATTTATTGAGGCCCGTAATAAGGGATTCATTTCTTTCTTTTTTATGCCTGTACAAATGTCATGTACTTATTCTGTATTAGCTCGGTTTTGGCCCTCACCATTGCCATGATAAGTCAATGAGAGACTGCAAAAACATGCAGTTATCAAACTGTGGTCGATGGGGGAACGGTAGTACAGAGGTTGGACGCACGCTTCAGAATGTGAGGTCTTGGGTTCAATCCTCATCTGGACCACTGGTTAATTTCTATGAGCAAGAAATATCCACATGCTATACTCAACCAATGTGTAAATTGGTACCTGTGAGGGTTGGTTTATTCCTGGACACCGCAGATAGTTGTTGGCTACCACACCCACAGGACGCGTTTCATAAGGTAATTCAATGACCAGGGAAAGCTTAAAAATGTCAAAGGGTGGTTAAACAGCTGAACTATGGGTTGTTATAGCATCAAACCAAGCCATTGTCATAGACTGATGTACACAATTAATCCGATACGTTATTTTAGGTTGGTCTTTGTTTTGATTTCAATTAATGTTAAAATGTTGTATTCATTTAAGCTGATGGCGACCTTGGTCATTTGAGGTACTAAATACTGCCGAGTGAGGTCATTTAATGTACTTAGATACAGTTAACACCACAAAGTACAGTCATACCAAGACCTGTTGTGTACCCGTAATGCCCATTACGTCAAATCCAGATCTTAAAAGTAACTCACGACCAGATCTGATGTGGTAAACTGAAGTCCTATGACCTATGAAGTGATTTAATTTTTCAAGCTACAGCTTTGCCTGGCCCAATAAAATACTTACATTCACCAATTACACTGGTACGTGTACTCAAAACCATATGGGTATTTCATGGCATAATACAGTCCTTTCAGGTCCTATTGGTAACTAACTTCTATCTAGAGAGCAAAGCAGACAATAGAAGCTACTAGTATAGTTGGTCCTTTGAAGTAATCACCACCATCTTATTCAACCATTTCTAATGGGTACCAGTGTGTGAATTGATACCTGTGAGGGCAGTGGGCCTCAATGATGGACACTCACTAATCAGTAGAGAATTAGTCTCAACACGGAGACTCGAACGCATGTTTCCTTATGCTAATGATCAGAGGAAGTTAAAATGGCCGTTAAAATGTTGTCCTATGGCTGAACTGCTGAAAGCGGCCATTGAAAACTGATATCTTAATGTTTAACTATACTAGGCACACCCATGCCTCTTAAGGTACCTCAACTGTTTGGCACACTTATTTCATACTCTGGCTCTAGGGGTAACCTTTCACTCATCGACACATATATTTCAGGTTCCATTGGGTATTTAAAACTAATGGTCACATATTTTCTTGTCTACGCTAGGAACCTAACATTAATTGTCACAGTAAGGCCATACCAAACCATTTCTTCGTTTAGCGTCCGAGGACGGATAGGTTTGATCATCCTGGGAAGAAAAATAACCAACAAACATTGTAACCTTTTTTATCTTCAAAATCCATTGAGATATGGCTTTCATATTTATCATATCAAGATGTCACCCTACCCCTACACAGCAGTAGGTTTCACACAAACAATTTTTTAGTTTGAACGATATATTTGTTAGCCATATAATAATGAGCAAATAAGTCGTTATGTCTTTTTACGAGTGTTTTGCTCTTGTCTCAGGATAGCTAGATAGGTTTCGAACTTAGGACGGACGCTAAACGAAGAAACAATTTGGTATGTCCTAACTCTGAATTCAATGGGGGACAAGCTTTATTAGCCACCTATTCAATTTGTCACATCTACATCTGGCTCAATGGGGTTGGTAAACCTGCCCTGTTAAATCAGTCCTAGCTCTAAGAGTAAAAGTTAGGGCCCCATGTAAAGATATGCTGGGTTCGTGCCATTTTGTGGTACCGGGGTACATGGCACTACTTCAGTAATTATTGGCCATGTGATACATGTTACCTCATACATACTTAACCATGTACTGCGAAGAAGGGTCATTCTTGGCCCTAAAAATACAACCATTCCTTGTGGGGTATCGACCTCTCGTAAACAACTTCATCGACATATACTTTCAAACACAAATACAATCATTAGGAAGAGCAATGCTAGTGCTAAATGCTGTTTTAAAGTAAGCGCGATACAAACATCTATTACAAAACATAACAACATAGCCAGGCAAATATTGAACTAATATTGATATACATTCTCATTCACTATACAACACAATATTATGTTTTATCTCATCGATTTGGGCAATGAATATTCGGTGTTATCATGCATGCGACATGTTAAAATCGATTATTATGAATATTGTAAGCTATTTTTTTAATTACTTTGCTGAATATATGCTATTTACCCGCTAATGGGCTTAAGTGAAGTTTAAACCACATATGGGGCCTCATATCCACAGTTACTATTTACAATACGGTATAGCTTATATACCAACATTCAACACAGTTATATATATTTCTGTTACAGATACCTACACTTTGATTAAATCTATAAGTAAATATAAATATTTTATTATCGTTTCTCTACATATGAATTCAATCAATTTTTTTTCAAAATAGATTTAACCCTTTATATGGCCTCAATTCACTAAAAGTAATCATATATTAGTTATTTACTGTATATTTATATTACTTTATTATTATTTGCGATTGGTATAAAATATGTCTTGTATTTGAGTATTTAATCAATGTACTGATTTAATTTCTAGTGTGTCTTATATAAAGTATTGTGTTTAGTTTGTACCCCTAATGGGGCCTCATTTTCACATTGGAACTATTATTAAAGTATCAATATGGTAAATTTTTATATACAACAAAATATAATTCACTTTTACAAATCATTTGTTGCACATTTCAGAGACATTTATATGTCTTACAGATTGCATCCTGAACATATTAAATTCATCCACGTTTTCATGATTGAAAAATGTCCTTTTAAGGGCCTCAATCAATAAATAAGTTGTATTTTAAATGAATTAAATTATATCATAAGCATCACTGTGTCAACTGGTCTGCATTCTATTGTTGTCTTGTTCAACTATTCATAATACTGAAACTAAGTATACAAACATGTTTTTAACTCTATGAAACTTTCAAAAATACCCCTTTCGGGCCTCATATTTGTAATAAAACATGTATCATAGTGGAATTCATAATACAATATATAATATATGTACTTGATTTAGACATTCCAATTGAAATTTCGGTGATTTGTATATTTTTTTTTAAAAAATCAGCGTTTTCATATTTTTAGTGTGCATAGCAATTTAATTTGATGGACCCTTTTTGGGGCCTCTTATATGCGAATTAAGGGGCTGAACAGCTTGTCTCTTTCGATTTTCTGGAAGCCAATATATTGATTGTTATTTTGTGAAAGTTTGGTGCTTTATACACCTTGTGAACAAAATGACCATTTTTTGGTTCTTACAACCCTGAGTATTGAGGATAGCATACAATTTCTCAATTCTTTGCTTGGAAAGTCCAAGAAACGGCAGGCTGCTTCAGTTATCAAATCAATGGTTCGGTAGCGCTTTGCCTGCGAAATATTTTTTTCCTAGCCCCGAGTGCAAGCGAGTCATTTCCTAGCAAAGCCTTATCGAGCGTTTGGTTGCCCTTGCTCCAGTTAGTGACTGCAATTTCATCATGAAATTATGATCAAACTAAAATGAAACTTGCAACAATTTGCATTTTCCAAGTTGAAGTGTCAGATAAACAATCTTACTCTTGTTTTAACAGAGTTTCTTTCATGGAAGGTTCTCCAGCACCTCCCTCTCCTCCTTCTCCATCACCACCTTTTCCTCCCTTCTTCCCCTTTTTACCCTTCTTTCCCTTTTTACCCTTGCCTTTCTTTTTAGGAGGCATATTTCTACTCTTCTTTTAGAAATGGCGTCTCTGTTGCCACTAGTTACATTGTTATGGTTGTGGTAGCCGTAAATTCGTAAAAAATATGTTCATTTTTAAGGCTAAATTAAAAATATCAAAGACAAGTATATTATTAAGAGTATTTTTTTTAAATTTAATATTCAAATTTAAACTAGAAATGATAAATATTGGGTGCATTCGAAACGTCAGTTCTCTCTGTTCCGGAACAGATGGAACAGAGAACAGTCTTACGAACAGCCCGGAACAGTGTTCCGGACATGTTCTATCTGTTCCCAAATAAAAGGTGGTGCAGGCAGAACAGGTCACGTGATTTCAACGAAAGCGAGACAACCGGAAACTTCACGAAATGTGTTATTCAGGTCACCTTGGGTGCATTCGAAGCGTCAGTTCTCACTGTTCCGGAACAGATGGAACATAGAACAGTCTTACGAACAGCCCGGAACAGTGTTCCGGACATGTTCTATCTGTTCCCAAATAAAAGGTGGTGCAGGCAGAACAGGTCACGTGATTTCAACGAAAACGAGACAACCGGAAACTTCACGAAATGTGTTATTCAGATCACCTTGGCAATAGTATGTTAACGGAGAAAAACGGAAATCACCGAACTTTTATGTTTGGAAATTTTCTTGTGTCATATTTCTTCAACAAATATAACGGCTGCAACTGACAATATCGTCAACCTTAAAAGTTTTATTTTCTACGTTTATTTATTTATTTTATTGTTACTTCCTGTACTGTCCCTGTTCCATTTTGTTCGTAAGGTACTTGGAGTGGAACATTCGGAACACTGTTCAGAACAGTTTTATTTTGTTCGTAAGGTGCTGGAACAGGAACAGAAGGAACACTGTTCCAAGTGTTCCAGAACAGACGCTACGAATGCACCCCTTGGCAATAGTATGTTAACGGAGAAAAACGGAAATCACCGAACTTTTATGTTTGGAAATTTTCTTGTGTCATATTTCTTCAACAAATATAACGGCTGCAACTGACAATATCGTCAACCTTAAAAGTTTTATTTTCTACATTTATTTATTTATTTTATTGTTACTTCCTGTTCTGTCCCTGTTCCATTTTGTTCGTAAGGTACTTGGAGTGGAACATTCGGAACACTGTTCAGAACAGTTTTATTTTGTTCGTAAGATGCTGGAACAGGAACAGAAGGAACACTGTTCCAAGTGTTCCAGAACAGACGCTACGAATGCACCCATTGAAATGCGTTACTACGCACTTCCCAGGAACGATAACTCTGCGAAGAGAAAGTTGAATTCAAGATGGCGGCGCCCAGTAGCTCACAATCTGAGAGTGAGGAAGACACTGCGTTTCGCGATGTTCCTGCATATCTTGACTGGAGAACTCCCCATTTTGATCCGCTGCGAGCTATTTATGATGACCGCACGCCAATACCAAACGTATCTGGGGTTAGACAGTTTAATAACATTGCACAATTTGAAAATTTCCTGATGGGCAAAGATGCACAGACTCATAAAAAGATAAAAGAAGAGAAAGAAAAGGACTCAAAGGTCAAACTACCGGGAATAATTGCAGAAAGAGCTGCTGCACAGGCTAAGGAGGCTGTTAGAAAAGCTGCCATCATGCAAAAAAATGCTGGTCCATCCGAACGTTCTGAAACTCAAGCAAGACGCATGCGAACTACGACAGTTTTTACACGGATGGAAGGTGTGTATGGCAATATAACTCACACTCAACTCATGTTACATGTACGCTATCATTCTGACGAGATGACATAGCAATTGCAGTGCTCCAGATAATTTTTAGGTGCAATGAATCGTTCACTCCCTGTTTTCAAAACTAATGAGTGAAACACTCCGGAGACAAACGTCACAAAGTATTATTGACTTCGGCTTTAAACACATAGATTGATAGTCACATTCAATGGGTAAGCAATAAAAAGTCCCTTTTTTCAAATGTGCTGTCATATTGTGATATGTCCCTGCATATAACTACGAGACTATACTCCTGCATGATTTTCAGCAAATTGATAAAATCTCTTGCATTTCTTGAAATACTGGAACCTTGACATGTTTGGTTTGCATGATGAAATGATAATTTAAATAGCTTTATGAAGCTTGCATGGTAATGTCCTACAAGTAAAATAAGTGAAAACTGCATATTAACTTCATTTCATTTAATTTTCATTGAAATCTCCTGCATTTCCATTATCAATCTCCTGCATAGGCTTCAGGACTATATGGCATGTATGATTGATACTGATGTTGAGATGTCTTGTTTTTGCAGCAATTGTTTTTGTCAGACTGGTAGTCACTGCAGTAATAAATATGTTTTATTTTCTTTTTACTGCAGGCTATAAAAGGGGACCAATGAGTTTATTGCGTCGATGTGTTGAAGAACGACTTCGGGTGATTGTTGTTGTAAGAGCTGCAGTAGCTGTAAGAAGTAGATGTAGGGGATATGTTGTTGCATTTGATAAACACTTTAATATGGTGAGAATTTTTATTTTGTGTACCTACCAATAAGACACAGCTCTTTTGCAGCTGGGACCCGGAGAACTAGGTCGGGTCTTAGCTGCATTTCATTTGGTCACTTAGGGTTATCGATTTTTGTTATTTCTTTTTGAGACTAGGTCATCCTGCTTTTTTACAGTGGGGATTTTATAAAAAAATTGTATAAAGTTACGTGTGTGCGTTGGTTCGTGTAATTGTGTTATGTTGTGTGCGTTGCTGTTTTCTGTGCTCAGCTGGTTAAGTTGAGTGCTGTCCCTGTCTGTTTTCCTCTTACCGGTATCTCATTTTGTATATATAATATTGCATGTATATAACTTCCCAAGTGAGCTTAATTTAGCTTGTTTTTCCTAGTAATCCTAAAGATGTATGCCTATTTTCAAAACAAAGTATGTAATTTGTCTTTTGAAAATTTAATTTTCATTTCTGTTTTTGCCGTAACGGCAGCACAGAGTGTTTAAACTATACGTCCATTTTTCCGACTGGTTGACTTTGCTAGTTTTCTCTGACTTTTAACTTTTAAAAGTATTATTACACTATTCATTTCTATTGCCAATTTTATTTTGCTGGGAATCATTCTTTTGAAATATGTGTTTTCCTTCCCAGGTATTCATATAATCATTTTTTTCAAAATGATCGAAGAACTGTTTTTTGCTACAAACCTTGAAACCCCTTACATGGGTTATTAGACCAAAAGAAGTTTGCAAATAAGAATATTAGTGAAACCTCTTGAGATTTACATTGCACATTTTGACCTTTGACTCATTATGTGACCAGTGGCAACTCTAATAAAAATCATTGTTTGAAAGGTTATTTCATTTCTATTATTTTATTGCAGGCTTTAATGGATGTAGATGAGAAATTGATCAAACCAGTTTGTCGAAAAAAGGTAAAAACTTTTTAGAACTTACTAGTATTCTTTCTTAGACCTTTAAAAAAGTATCTATGAAGATTTGAATAAACAGGCCCAGGGCACAGTTTTGTCAAAGACTTATAAAAGGAAAACTTAAACTTACATGTTTATCTGGACAACAAAATTCTTCATCATTACTTAAAAACTGCAAATTGGGAAGAGTTTAACAGCTATGGTTTGCGAGAATACAAAATAATTATTATCATCCCCTGCCGAAGGGGATATGGTAATGGTAGGCGTCAGTCCGTCCGTCCGAACTTCTGTGTACAACTACTCCTACATTTCGTAAGGGAATTTGACAAAACTTTTACAGAATAACTGCTATGATGTCCCCCAGCGCATATTGTCAGGATTTTTTTATTCAACCATTTTTGACAGAGTTATTGCCCTTTGTTTATTTTTTACATATTTCTAGTGGAATTTGCCAAATAATCTTGCATCATCAACAACAATTCAACTGTAGTGGTCATCTTTATGAAGCTTTCGTGATAATATTTGTCGTTCACCTCAATTTTTCCTTCGGCAGGGGATATGGCTGTCAGTGACTACTTCTTGTTACTTCAGATTTAGTTATCACTTTTGCCAGTTTTGGTACTGGTAGTTGAACCATAAACAATATAATTTTGCATGTAAGTTTAAGAAATATGTAAGTGCTTTAATAAAAAAGTAACCAGATTTAAAATTAAATCCAGAATGCAGTTGACCAATGGAGTGGTTTAATTTTACCAGTTGTACAAAACATTGGATACTTGTTTACATAATCCAACGGATTAGCTTGCCAGCTTCCACCAAACAACCTGGACCAACCCATATAGACAGTGTGTTCTGTACCTTAGCTTCTGGTCAATTAAATGCGAAGACCAACCTTATGGATATGTGACACATTTTGATACAATTGATATCAGGCCAGAGCAGAATTTGCTCCACCTGATTGTTTGACAAAGGTACTTGGTGAAGGTTTTCAAACTCTCGTCAATCAACTGTAGCCTCTTTAAATAAGACGTTATTATTATTAAGCTAATACATTGGTACATGTCATAATGATTTACCGTTAAAATTGACCTGAGCGTTGATTGACTTTGAATCTGTGCTATTTATGAATTTATATTACAGAAGAAAGAGAAAATTGAAGTAAAGAATGAAGCAACTAGTAGTAATGGTCGGACAGATGATCTAAGCCTGCAATCACTCTCCACACCAACACAAAGATTATCACTACAGTCTACCTCAACATTCAATACAGATGGGACGTCAAAACAAGATCCCTATCAGAAAAGTAGAAACAATAATAAAGACAGCGCAAGTTCAGTTCACAAAGATTTGCGGGATAGATTGAAACCATTAAATCCACCAGGAAGCTCAAGAAGGCATGATCCTGCAGATCAGATCTCCTCCAGCAATTTAGAACCTCAAACAACCAAAAAGACTGAAAAAAAACGTTCGAAGGATTACGAAGATCATTTCAGAAATTGTTTATCTGACAGTAACATCTTCACGGAAAGACAGAAGAAAAAACTAACAGATAAAAAGACTAGTGAATCTGATGGTGAGATACATGTGAAAACAGAGCAATCCTCTAAAAAGTCCAGGGAAAGTCTTAAACAACAATATCAACCATTCTGGCCATTGTATAAAACTTGGACGGAATTAAGATGTAATTCTGAGTTTGAAATCATATCTCGACATGTAAATCAATTGTTTATTAGAGGCGATAACGTAGTGAGTGTTTCAATATGTAACTGAGTTGTGAGATGATCATGTCTGTGTTTTTCATCAAAAGTGCTTTTCTGGGTCTAAGACTCTTAATTCTGTAATTTGGGGGACAGTGTTGATATATTAGTATTTAGTGAACATGTGAAACTGATTTTGTAGAGGCTTTGGGGAGAACTGCTTGGTTTTCATAAAACAAATCCGATTTTATAAAATTTGAACTTATTTTTGGATTCTATAATTAAATTATTTGATGCATGCCAATCCTTAATCTTAAACATGCCTTATATTGGTGGCTTAGAACAAGAAGGTCGTAACTACCAAATCGATATATTGAGAAAACAAGAGAAAACTGTCTGTAATTTACTCTTTACCTGGGGAAACACTCATTTTGGTCAACATGACAATTTCAGATTTTTATGAAAATGGGCTCATAAGAAGCGCCTTGTGATGCTTATTCTAAATATGTATGAATCTTAAAAGGTTGTAAGTGGCACTTACGACCTTCTCATTCTAAGCCATCGAAATGTTAGGGGTTATTTGTTACGAGTATCCTCATTTTAACTTATTTTGATTTATTACAGATGTTTATTTTCTTGAAAAATATTATTTGAAGTGCCATATTTATGAATTATGGCTAAATTGGTTTTTAAATTGTAACATTCATGATTTATCTGAAGGCATCAGTTTAATATTTGTTGTTTACGTCATAATCATAATTGTAAGTACTGTAATATGTATGACTCTTGTTATGATATGCACAAATGTACATATTCGTTGGATATTTTCTCTGTTTCTTTCACTTCCGATAGAGTAACAAATTATGACATAATTAAAGTATAGGAGGATATCGAAATTTGTTGAGTATACATTATCTTTAAGTTTTGTTATTCCTGTACAATGTTGCAAACTATTTCTCATCATGTTGACCAATGTGTTCACGATTTAATAAACTTACTTGAAATATTTTTTCTGGTCTTATTTACCACAGAGAGAGGGAGAGTCAGAAACATTTTATGTCATGCAAGTTTATATTACAAGTTTATTAAATCGATGAAACCGTGTGCCTGTGGGTTTCCCCTATTTTTGTATAGGCCAATATTCCTGGTGATGTCAGACAGGTAAACAGTAATAACAATGCACAGAGTTTAATGATGCTGCTTTACTGATGGCATCAGTCAATGTATAAGTACAGAGAATTTGACACGATCCTCAACTTTCTATAAGTTAAACAGCTGATACTTGCCTGATAGCTTGTCTATATTTATAACTGCTGTTGAATGTTTTCAGAAATTAGGAGTATCATAAAGATGCTTGATATGTAACATAAACACAAATCTAAAGAACAAATATTGCATGATTTGCTTGCGGAAATTTATATATTTAATGTACACTGAGCGGCAATGAAAACGTAACACTTACATAGTACAGCATAACACATTGGAGAAGTATGTAAGCATCGCGAAATTTTGTCATAGAATAGATATATGCAAGTGACACATGCATATCAATTCGAATCAGATAAACTTGTTTAGCATCATAGTTTTTTATGCCCCCGTATCGATAGATCGGGAGGCATATAGTAATGCACCTGTCCGTCCGTCCGTCCGTTCTTCCGTCCGCCCTGGTTAACCCAAATTGACCGTTTCTTCTAGCATTAATATGGCTTGCTACAAAGCTTTCAAACTTGCATGGATGTTGTATATGAACACTCTCCACGTGCCTGTATCACCTGACTCCATTTTGACCTTCACCTTGATCTAATTTTGGACTTAGACTTATTGAAAGGCCAAATTCTTGGTTAACCCAAATTGACCGTTTCTTCTAGCATTAATATGGCTTGCTACAAAGCTCTCATACTTGCATGGATGTTGTATATGACCACTCTCCATACACCTGTATCACATGACTCCATTTTGACCTTCACCTTGACCTAATTTTGGACTTAGACTTATCTGCCCTTTAGTATTTTCACAATAAAATTTTGTCTGGAGCGTATCTTCTAAACTATTTAACATATTGACTTGAAATATGATATATAAATAGATGGCAACTTGGAGAAGTGCATTGACAAAGAACCATAACTCTGTCTGTCTTAAATTTTGAATTATCTCCCCTTTCGTGTTTTTATAGTCAAATTTTGCTCTGAGTATATCTTCAAAACTATTTAACATATTGACTTGAAACTTGGAATATAAAAAGATGGCAACTTGGAGAAGTGCAATGACCAAGCAATATAACTCTGTCTGTCTTAAACTTTTAATTATCTCCCCTTTAGTATTTTCAGAATAAAATTTTGACCGGAGTGTATCTTCAAAATTGTTTAAGATATTGCCTTAAAACTTGATATATAAATAGATGGTAGCTTGTAGAAGTGCATGGACCAAGAACCATAACTCTGTCTGTCTTAAATTTTGAATTAACTCCCCTTCAGTATTTTCATGATAATTGTTTGTCTGGAGCGTATCTTCAAAAGTATTTAAAATATTGACTTGAAACTTGGTATATGAATTGGTGGCAACTTGGAGAAGTGCAGTGACAAAGAACCATAACACCTGTATCACCAGATCACACATGAAGTCAATCAAGGCACTGCTTTCAAATGTGGCATATTCGTTTACCATCATAAGCCCCTTATAGTTCAAAGCCATGTAACACTATCAAACATTTTAACTGAATAATGGCCCCTGATTGACTTACAGCTTTTTATGGAATGGCTTCCACGGGGGCATAAGCGTTTATTGAACGCAGTCTTGTTACCAGTTGTTTTGGGGTCAGTATAAAACAGAGTCACATTTTTTAATCTTTTAAAACAATCGCCAAGAGCGATCAATCGTGTGCATCTACGACGTATTTATCTTATGAAACGTTCATTGAATGCTAGGGAGATGCTGTTCCGTTGTTGCAGAAGGGTTAATTGAAGTGCAGTTACTTTTAAGGGACTTATACACTATTTCGCGCACAACCTCAAAAATAAAACAGCATGGTCTATTATAGCCATGGAGTATTTTTTATGGTCAAAGGGAGATAATCTTGGTGTAATAAAATGATTAAACATTTAACTTGCCAGTTTCTTTATACCACTGCTCCGAATCTTGCGTCTCTAAATGCATATTTGAAACTTCTCGTTTTTAGATTAATAAAATTGTTTTATATTTGTTCCAATGATGGTGAAAGTATCACCATTTGTAACTGGAAATAAATTGCATGAACGCTATAGCTATTCTTTTAGGACTGACTATTGCACTCAATTGAGAAAAAATGCGCTTTTGAATTGCGTGCTTAATTTTCAAAACACAATTTGCATCTAAATAATAATGAACACCATAACTTGAGCATGTAGACTAGTTCAGTAATATACAGTTATACAATTTAGTGTAAAAGTTTGGTGATTAATCTAAAAAAGTGAGGATAATTATCCAAGAGTTATAGCACTTGACTTGAACATTTTTCTTACATTCTATGATTTTTAATGCATTTTTAGCTCACCTGTCACATAGTGACAAGTTGAGCTTTTGTGATCACTCTTCGTCCGTCGTCGTCCGTCGTCAGTCAACAATTGGCTTGTGTACACTCTAGAGGCAACAGTTTTGATCCAATCTTCATGAAACTTGATCAGAATGTTGTTCTCTATAAAATCTAGGCAAAGTTCGAAACTGGGTCATGTGGGGTCAAAAACTAGGTCACTAGGTCAAATCGTAGAAAAATCTTGTGTACACTCTAGATGTCACCAATTTGTTCCATTCTTTATGAAACTTGGTCAGAATGTTGTTCTCCATGAAATCTAGGACAAGTTCGAAACAGGGTCATGTGGGGTAAAAAACTAGGTCACTAGGTCAATTCTTATAAAAACTTTGTGTACACCCTAGAGGTCACCAATTTGATCCAATCTTCATGAAACGTGGTCAGAATGTTGTTCTCTATGAAATCTAGGCCAAGTTTGAAACTGGGTCATGCTGGGTCAAAAACTAGGTCACTAGGTCAAATCTTATAAAAACATTTTGTTCACTCTAGAGGTCACCGTTTTGATCCATTCTTCATGAAACTTGGTCAGAATGTTGTTCTCTATGGAATCTAGACCAAGTTTGAAACTGAGTCATGTGGGGTCAAAAACTAGGTCACTAGGTCAAATCTAAGAAAAACCTTGTGTTCACTCCAGAGGTAGTGGTTTTGATCCAATCATCATGAAACTTGGTCAGAATGTTGTTCTTTATGAAATCTAGGCCAATTTTGAAACTGGGTCATGTGGGGTCAAAAACTAGGTCACTAGGTTAAATCTTAGAAAAACATTGTTTTCACTCCAGGGGTCACTATTTTGATCAAATCTTCATGAAATGTGGTCAGAATGTAGTTTGTACTGATACTTAGACCAATGTGCAACAGGTGAGCGACCTAGGGCCTTTCAGGCCCTCTTGTTAGTTTTCTTAACAGGTGTATATGTATTCGAACTTGTGTTGAATAAATGAAATAATGACTTCGGTAATTTAAATCAACGAAACTTTGATTTTTAGTACGAGTACCCCACAATTGAGCACAAAGACCGATCTTTGGGAGACTGCCTTTGACATATGCACCATGTTTTCTACTAGTTATTTTGTTTTTGCAACTTATCCATCCATATTCTTCAAAATGCGTGCACAATATATGAGCAAATCTCTAGCCACCTATTAGCACGCGGGAAAATGCGGTTTAAGGCTATTCCGCTATGGATGAGTGATTCTTAAAGTATTTTCCAGAAAAAGCTGAATTCTGTAGATAAAATATTTCGAAGTGAGCATACGAAATTTCGAGTTTAGAAGTTGACAGATTACAGAAATATTCAAGTTTAAAAAGTGTTGCGTTTTCATTGCCGCTCAGTGTATAAAGCATCTTATGGGAAAGCACAATTGTAAAAAAACCTTGTAATTTCCTGTGTTTTAGCTGAACAGAAAAGTCATGATTATCAAATGTTTGTTTTGTTTTGAAGCGTTATATAACAAGCCACAATAATCACCAAGAAATAAGGTTATTCTTAGTTTGTTGCAAGATATGTGCAGTTCAATTTTTAATTTGTGTCAAAATATTTAAGTTTTCCCTGAAAATGCTGTATACTAGCACAAACATGTAGCTTAGAAAAGGATTTGTAAGGTCTTTGCATAGCATGCTATTTCCTGATGAAATTGAGATGATTAACTTAAGGCTCATACCCAAGTTGAGAAATCCAGGAGCTGTTCTATATTATGTTCTTGTATAATTAAATTCCTTAATAAGCATTACAACTTTATTACAATTATATTCCTGGGCCAGGTCTGTTTTATATCTCCCATTAATTTGGTTATGACAAACAACTAGAATTGCTTCATGACATTAGCATGAATTGTTATTTGATCAAAATTGCATGGGTTGGCTTGTTTTGTTAAATTGTATGTATACAATAAGTATACAATATCATGTTGTTATTTATTAAACTAATTAAATGTTCATTGATATGTGTTTGTTTGTTAATATTTACTTGGACTACTTCAAGGATAATGCACCGGGCATCTCTGCTTGAAGACAAAGCTTCCTGTATAGTTCCATAAAATACAATGCTGTGGTTGCGGAGACATCTAGTTGAAACGAGTCAAAGGTATGTACAAATAAAGAATATATTGCAAGTTGATCACTCTTCGTCCCTCGTCCCTCCGTCCGTCAACAATTTGTTTGTGTACACTCTATCAGCAACACTTTTGATCCAAAATTCATAAAACTTGGTCAGAATGTTGTTCTCAATGTTTGAAACTGGGTCATATGGGGTCAAAAACTAGGTCACTAGGTCAAATCTTAAAAAACATTGTGTTCACTCCAGAGGTCACAGTTTTCATAAAATCTTCATGAATCTTAGTCAGAATGTTGTTGTACATGAAACCTAGGCCAAGTTTGAAACTTGGTCAAGTGGGGTTAAAAGCTTGGTCACTAGGTCGAATCTTAGAAAAACCTTGTGCTCACTCCAGAGGTCACCGTTTTGACCCAGTCTTCATGAATCTTGGTCAGAATGTCGTTCAACATGAAATCTAGGCCAAGTTCAAAACTGTGTCATATGAGGTCAAAAACTAGGTCACTCGGTCAAATCTTACAAAAACCCTTGTGTTCACCTCAGAGGTCACCATTTTGATCCAATCTTCATAAAATATGGTCAGTATGTAAGTTCTACTGATACCTAGACCAATTTGCAACAGGTGAGCAACATAGGGTCCAAAGACAGGCAAAGAGGGCCCTCTTGTCTTGTTCTCTCAAAATATTGACCTTCTCCTTCGATCATTAAAGATGGGCTGAAAAATGAAAATTTATTGTAGAAGGGCCACAACTCTGTGAAAGATATTTAATGCACTTCCAGTGCTTTGATTAATGTAGTCCGTCCAAGTACGGGTTTTACACATAACCATAGACGAAATAATATTATATAAATTCAACCTGCATCTTTTGACTATTCGATTTAGTCACACGATATACCATATTAACAATATTTTATAATTATCGATTATTATTTTTATCGAAATAATTACGTGATTTTTTGTCATAATGGTATACATTTTTATAAATATTTCGTTCATATTCAATTCTGTCGATTGATTTCTACATCCGGGTTGTCTGTTAAAACGAGGCTTTGGACCAAAAAGGAGAAAACAATATTTTGATTGCGAAAGTCTTGCAAACTGCTGTCCAACATTGAGGGTAAGCATTTTATTTGCTGCAAATGCTCTTATGTTGCGTTTCTCATTCTATTTAACCTAATAATAGTAATATGGCAAAATGGGAAGCCCATATTGGAATTGTATTGTCATATAGATCCTACCGAAAACAGGAATATTCACGCAAAAGGATCAGATTGAAAGAGGAAGTTAATTAGATATGTTCTAGCAAAGTGACTCGTTTTTTAACTCAATTGAGAATGTTCCGTTGGATGGATGTTTCAGTATGATGTGATTCTGTTCCTAATGCATGAATTTGTCGTAAAATTTGAAGGGAACTGTCCTTTAAAAGTCAACTGTTTAAGATAAACGCTCGGAATGCAAGTTCTCTGTTAGAAATTCGCCGAAAAAATAGCACATTCGTATAAAATTAATATCAATCAAATATTTTGTCAAAAAGTTATCAATATATCACCTGCTTATAACCATCCCACACCCGATGTTTCAATTCACTTCTGTGTTTACACTAACCGAGCCGCCATTGTAAATATTTACATGTGTTGCAGGTGCGCGCATGTGCCCTTTTCGAAAATACGATTTTTTATGAAACATGGCTGAAAAGGGTGACAGTGGGTTCGTCAAATCTCCGGTTCGTCAAACTTAACTTTCTGTACTAAATAGGTTGTGGTTTCGTCAAATTGAATTATAGAGGGATTTGAGTTGATATACATAGAAGTGTGAACAAACACCTTTTTTATTGATTTAATATTGTGTGATAATCATGTAATTGTTGAAGTGTTTTAATTTAACAGTTATTACAATTTTAACTTAATTAAATGATAATTATCATCCGTTTGTCATTTTTGTTTGGCCGTTGCATTTTTATCATACTATGACAAACACACACTGAGTAATTACATGGATGGTGTGAATCACTCTATATTATCACTTTGACGAACCAGATTTTTGTTTATACTATAAATTCATTTTGACGAACCGGGGATTTGACGAAACCACAGTAATTCGCTGAAAATGTGTCTAAATTGAAACAAACCTCTATACTGGCAAAGGAGTGATGACCGGCCGCTAGCAATAACCGGACAAACGGTCTCCTCGCTTTGTTTAGTATAATAAATCGTATATTTTTGTATCATAACACTCAGAATCATGTTTTAAAGGATTCTGGTAGAAAAAAATTATCAAAATCAACAAAGCATTACTTATTTATCAAAAATATCGTCCGCTGCTGCGATGTTGACATTAGCAGCGCCGGGGAAAATAATTTGTGTTTGCGCATGCGCGAAAGAGCGTGTGCGCCAATAATTTTCCATAGTCAAATTATGAAATTAAATTTATCATGTTGAGACCGTGGCCAAGTGGTTAACGACGTAGGAAATATTTTCCAAATTTCACTTTGAAGGCACGGGTTCGAATCTCCTCGGTGGCTGATTTTTTTAAATTTTTTTTTTTTTTAATTTCAATCCAACACTAATTTTACCGCAATTAATAAAATGTGTTCTCGGATATCGGAAAATTAAACATTTTAATATCATGTCCATACATTTTGAAGACTTTCAAGTCGTTTGAAAATATTTTTCTCGATTTTTTGGTCAATAAACACGGTACGGTATATTATTGATTTTAGCCTGTCTCAGAACGCCCCCCTATCAGGAAAACATTGTGTGTCACGTGTTGTTATATTGTAAATCATGAATATTTTTGCATGCATGCGGAATAAGGACACTTTTCTAAACATTCCTGGCCATATTTTTCAAAATATTAATCGAGAAATATTCGTAACAGACTGTCCGGTCATTACTTCTGTACATCGTTGAAAAGGGCGGCAAAAGTACACATGTTTCGGCCCTGAATTTGGTAGTTCACGTGACGTCATATTTTTGGGTAATCCATTTTTAGCAACGAGCTTGAACACAGGTATGTGTGAACACAATTTTTTTTGAGGAAAAGTCGATTTTTAAGTTCATACGACGTATTTTAGGCCAATTGTGTCCGGTCATCACTCCTTTGCCAGTATAGACATCTACATAATAAATAAAACAAACTCAAATTCGCACTAAAAATTAATGCTATTTTCGCAGACGACAATCCATGGTAATACCGGGAAACCCCTGGATTTCCCAAAATGAGTCACGTGGTTTGCTTCGGAACAGTTATGTTATTATTGCTTTTCAAATAATGGCAATTTGCAACAGAAACTGTGAAATCCGTAGGGTTGAAACAATCGACGGAATTGATGGTATTTCTTTTGATACATTTTGTTTTTTTGGTGTACGTTGGTAAAATATGGTTCAATTCATAGGAAGACGGTGTTTATTTTGTTGAAAACATGCGTTTTGTCATAAAACGAACGCGACTCAATCTGAGTCGTACACCTGTTAGGTTTTAAAGAAGAAACGTCTTAGACGATGAATTGGAATAATCACTGAAATGGAATAATCATCGTCTAAGAAGCTTTGACCAGTGCTCCCGCTGGCGTTCGCCAATGGCGCCATTTGCGCAAGAAATGAAAATTTGGCGCAAGATAATTCAATTTGGCGACAAACATAAAAATCGGCCATTTTTTCGATAAGACAACAATACACAGTCATGTATACCGAAGACTGCAATAAACAATCAATTAGAGCTGCTATCAGTCAGTTAATCCCATCAAAGATGTTAAAATTTGCCGACAATTTGTTTTAAATGCGTATCGGGTTGATGTTAAAGACTGTTTTCGGCCGTACTTATATTCCGGAATTTCACATGAAATACGACCGTGATGTCAACAAAATTGGTTATGAACTCTGTGGATCGTAAAAGCTGTATTGGAAGGCATTAATTAAAGACTTGAACATTGCAAGACATAAACATGTCTTAGTAAAAAGAATTTGCCATTATAAATCACTCAAAATGTTGACAATTTGAAATGTCATATGTTTTCGCGACCTTCACATACGATTTTGTTACAACAATAAGAATTTGACATGGCAGTAGTCAACAGAAACATTACAATACATATCAACATATGTTTGATTAGCAACAGGTGTGTTTCTTTACCCTTCCTAGACAGTTTTGTCTTTCAAATCTCCATTATGGTGGCAAATATGTAGCATAGACCACAAGGGAGGTAACTCTGCTCTGACTGACATTCATATGCATACTGAATCAAAGCACTGGATGCATGAAATTTGAGTCAAACTTGCACTCAGTTTAATATAGTTATACACTTAGGCCTACAGTCTGGACTGAAATGTTAGCAATGCATTATTTTTACTAGGCCTTATGATATTAAAATGTCAGCCAGCACAAATATAAGTTTAGCTTCAGTTATAAGAATATTATAAGAATAAAGAATTTATTATTATATATTAATTGTGCCTGGTGCAAGGGAAAGCCCACAATGTATATGAACAGTTTAACAGATTAGAAATTTATCGGACACTGCTGTAAGCATGCTATTCTCTGATGAATGGTTAGCATATTGTCAATAACATAGAAAATAAAAATAAATTGTTATAATAATGCTGTAAATATATTTGTAACAATGATGACTTCTAAGTTCACACTGAAGAGGAACATAAGTAATGCAATTAAGGCATTACCATGAACACATCAAAATACACATAAAACAGAAATATATACAAAAATTACAAATACAAGATTTAGTCCATCATTTACATCATTTCAATTTTGGTCAAAGTGGCGCATAAGTGGCGACAACTTTTTTCATTTGGCGAAAGTGGTGGCGCAAGAAAAATATAAGCCAGAGGAAGCACTGTTTGACTATTTTTATCCCAACTTATTTACTTACAAAAAGCGCTTGATGGGTCCTTGGCTATGCAAAAGGCTCCAGATATATAAAAATAAGGCCAAGAAATTGCTTGTTTCCGCTACCCCTAACCACCCTATTTTTTGCCCCCTACCCTTTTGGACCAAAATAGTCACAAAACTGAAAAAAAGATTGACCTATTCTCTGAGGGCATTTTGGTTCTTTCTGCATTTCATGTCTGTGAGTATTCAAAACTTAAAGTTGATGTGTGAGTATTCAAACATAAAGTTGATGATTTAAAGGTCAACTCAGTATTTTTTCTGATGAAAAATAAAATATTTCCTACCTACAGACCCTATTTTTTAAGCAGTTAGCGGAAACTAGCAACTTTTTCTTTTCGGCCTTATGCACAGTTGGTAGAGCAATTATTCCGTCAGCAAATTTTGAGCTTGGGTTAGGCAGCACATTTCTTCACCCTGTGACATTTGGCGACCAAAATGGTCTTTGCATAGCATTCAGCGGGTGGAATATCATGCGGACGCCCGCTTGCCCACACCATATTAAATTGCTAGGGCAAGTTAAAAAATTAAGCATATTGACAAAGAATTATTTAGTACTTACCAAAATGAATTCATTTCCCATATTATGTTAGGCCATACTTCAAACCAGCTAAGGTAGCTTCAGTGTGTGCATTGTTGATAGCATTTCAGGTAATAATTATATTATTATAATCAGGAAACTATTATTGTATTTTAGGATGGCGTCTGGGTTTGGGAGAGGTGGCAGAGGTGCAGCATTGCTGCAGGCTCTGAATCAGCCAGCCAGGAAACCAGGCGAAACTGAAGAGGTATTATTTATATTCATATTTCTGTACAGTACTTGACTTTTCAATAAACTTAGATCATTTCATTGACAGTACTGTTTTGTACAACATGTGAATCCATCAGTAAATATTGTAAACGTAGCAAACATCAATTTGCTTGTTTGACTCAACGGGGAGAAACTGGAGTTGGCCAAAAAATATTGAAATGTTATTAATGACTTAGTGTACAGTGTTATTTTTATTACATTGGACAATATAGATGTCTTGAAAAAATTTGTAATGCAGATCATTGGTCTTGACGTTTGTGACTGAGGAACATAGAAATTTAGAAACCTCTGCCAGATTACATAGCATATGTTAGTTTAGAACTGTCTATTATCTGATTTATGATATGATCTAAGTTACAGTAGGTAATGTAGTCATCATATATAAATTTACTTGCAGGATGGGAAAGAGGATAAAAGTGCAGCAAGTGCCTCGCCAGGTGGCGTAACTGTTCCTGTAGCCAGGGGCCGAGGAGCTATGTTGGCCAATATATTAAAATCCAGTCAACCATCGCAGGCTGTTGGAGGTAAAACTATTAGTTGTCTTTGAACCATTTTTTACCCTTCAGCATCTACCGTCCGTTTGTCTCATTGAAATGTTAACCAAAACTTTTTGTTGCATGAAACTCAATTGTTTCAAATATTTGAAGTCCATCAAGTCATTGCTATCAAATTTATAACCATCATAAACACCTTAAATTATCAACACCATGTAACACACAAGGGAAAGGCTTTAACGTGGACGTACAAGTTAATTGAACACAGTCTTGTTTAACCAAGCAGTTTATTTCAACATACTAGTTTTATTTACCATTAAAGAAAATAATTAGATTCATACATAAAGTATAACTTTTGATTAGATAGTCTGATCGTCTCTAAATCATCTCTATTGCTGTTGCTGACATTATATAGATTTTATTCACAGGTGCTGGTGATGCCCCTGCCGTTCCACGACCTATGGGGAGAGGTTTGGCTTCAATGCAGGCTTTGTTGCAAGCGTGAGTAAATCAGTTTATTTATGCTGGTAAAATATTGAACATATTTTAAATGACCAATTTATGTGATCTATTTTGAAAACATTTATAGTTACTTGTTTGCATTGACTTTCTTGGATTGTTCTATTGTTAGCTTGACTTTTCAAAGTAAAAAGTTGATCTATTGTTGTGATGTAATCAGAAGCGTTTGGGAGTGGGTTGGTTAAGTTTATTGTCAGAGTCATTTTCTCAAAGACTGTCATAGGTATCCACTTGAAACTTGGAGTTTTTCACCATCGCAAGAGAAGTCCATACTGACAAAGCTGATAACCCTGTGACCTATATTTATTGAGTTATCTGCCCTTGTTACTGTCATTCAATTATGAGAAAATCGAGCTTCCAGCACTTATAGGGGGTGCTCTTGTTTTATTGTTGACATTCATACTTTTGTCTTACTATAGGTCTGGTCAGTCATTACCTCAAACCACTGCTAGAGGATCAGCTTTCATGCCCCAGGCACAAGAAACACAAGTAGCCTCGGTACCGGTTCAGAGGCAAACACCACCTGCACAAGCTTCCCCTGTACCGAGACAAACACCGCCAACCCAACCACCTGTACACCGGAGTCCTCCACATGCTGCTGATGTAGACAGGGCACCAGATAGATCAGGCAGTGGTCCACCTACAAATAAATTTGCTCAGATGTCCATTGATAGGCAGCCAGTTGTCAGTCGCTCAGGAGAAGTTGGCAAACCGTAAGTATTCTGTTTTGTGTGTAGTGACTTCTTTGGAAAAAAACGATACCATATTTTTAATACTACCATATTTTAGTTTGAATTTACACGTTATCACATACTTAGAATGTATAAAGTTGATAATATGTATTCAAGAAATGAATATTTTGAAGGGCAAATAAGATGATATACAGTTGGAAACTGAATGCATAGTTTATTCCAAGAAATGGGACACATTCCATGACGTAAATGGTTATGTAGGAAGTGTTTCTATGCCATGACCTTAATCAGGAAATTCTGGGAGAGGAATTTTATTGTGGCATTAAATCTTAGCTCGCTAACTAGTCCAACTATTTAAGCTTACACATGAGATAAAAAGGCAGGGAAATTCAATTTCTTATCAGCTAGGTCACATTCTCATGGATTCACACATTTGCATTATCTGCTGAATTTAGAAAATAATCAGAGAAATTGCATCTGTGTTTATGTACAGAATACTGACCTAAAAAACCAAGTTAGGCTACTATCATATTGTAATCTGACCACTTTAAAATTGAGACTCGGTATGCAAAATTAGCACTTGTCCGGGACAAGTAATTATTGATTTGGGCTAGTAATTTCTGTAGTCGGGCAAGTAACTTTCGCAGTAATTATGTATAGAGAATATAGGAAAAATATTAACTTTCACCGATTCGGGCAAGTAGTTTCAAATTCTAAATCCACAGACTGGAGACTCCAAGCTTATGCTCATTCAAGTCTGATGAGTCTCATTTTAATTTAGTTTACTAAAAATGTAATGTATTGGCTGGTGGCCTAAATCATTTATAAATTCATTGTAATGTAAAAGACAGGCCTGCTAAAACAGTGAATGTTATTTGCTAGAAAATAATCAGAGAAATTGCAATATTTTTTGTACAGAATACTGGCCTAAATAAACAAGTTTACTATCATGTTGTTTTTCTGACCACTTTAAAACTGAGAATCAGTATGCAAAATTAGTGGTTGTTCGGTTGTTTGAGACAAGTAATTGTTGATTCGGGCAAGTAACTCCTGGAGTTGGGCAAGTAACTTTTGCAGCAATTATGCATAGAGTATATAGGGAAACTATTAAATTTCACCGATTCGGGCAAGTAGTTTCAAATTCTAAATTCACAGACTGGAGACTCTGAGCTAATGCTCATTCATGTCTGATGAAATTTATGGCATGTGATTGTGGCCTTAATTCTTTAATAAATATAATATATTGTATTATAAAAGATAGGCCTACTAAAACAGTGAATGTTATTTATTAATGAAGATTTTCTTATATTTCAGATTGAACTTGTGTGCAAACCATATTAGAATTAAGTGCAATAATAAAGGTGTATACCAATATCATGTGGATTTTAGACCTAACATTGACAGTAAGGGTATGAGAATTCGGTTTGTCAATGAACATCGTGATGTGATCGGATTTACTAAAGCTTTTGATGGATCTATATTATTCCTTCCTATCAAGCTACAGGATCAGGTATGACATATGTGCTCATAATAAATACAATACTGTGAATTGTCCAAGTTTGTGGTCCAAATTCTGATATCTTTTGTGTCTACTAACTTTACTTGGTGTTGCCCAGTTAGATTTTGCAAATATACTATACTGTCCTTTGTGGCTCAGATTCTGCTTTATGTCTACATCTAATAACTGTTTATGTAGTTGCCAAGTTTGATGTGATTATAACTGAAACATTGTTAAATCATATTCAATTTACCAGATATCTGTGTCAAAAATGCTCATTGCTTGTTTAACTTGATAAACACATTACATTGTACCACTTTCAAACATTTCAACAGAGTTGTAGCCCCTGATTGACTTGGTCATTATGGACAAGGCTTCCACTGTGCATTTATAACCATTTATTGAACAAAGTCCTGTCTCATTGTATCCAGAGTGATTGAGAAGCAACACTCGGTCTGTGAGTCTTTGTATTATATAAGATATATATTGCTAACTGTGTCTATGGAATGTAATGTTGATTTATTCTAGGAGACAGTATTACATAGTGAACGACCAACTGATGGTGCTAAAGTCACTCTCATCATCAAATTAACCAAAGTATTACCACCAGAATCATGCCAGCAGCTATATAATATTATCTTCCGCAGGTATGTTCTCTCAACTGTTTGAATTCTGTCCTGCTTAGGGTATCATACCCTTCATTAAATGAACGAGTATGGATAGTACGCTAATTTTGTAAACAGGCGATCTAGGTCTGATTAATTCTGGGTTCTTTGGAACTAGTTTGTATAAGACTTGGAAATGATCGTCTGTCTCTATAACAATAACATACAAAGGGTATCTTTACAAACCTTACATATGTTACACTGAGGCTTAACAATGAATGTACAGTTTTACGTTTTGCTATTTGATAAAATAAAAATTACTCCTATTTCCCAACATTTTTGTTTCTCAACTCATTATTTACCTTTGTTGTCAGATTTCCCATTACATGTGTTAATGTTATATTATTTTTGTTCAATTACAGAATTATGACAATCCTAGAGATGGTTCAAGTGGGAAGATACTACTATAATCCACACACACCTTCCAGTATTCCACAACACAAGTATGTAGCATATTATAAAATCTTTAACAACTTCCAATGTCAGGTAATCTCTCCAATAATATGTGAGATATTGATGTGATTTTCTGCTGGATGGCTGTCTGCCTGAATATAAAGACATCACAGTCTGTCCTTGTTTGTTTTCCTTAACAACAGGTCAGATTTCAATGTAACTTCAAACGACTATTCACTATTGATACCAAGCCTAGTTGTGCGTATTGTCAGAAAATTTAGGTCCGATCAGATAGAGTTATGACCCTTTGTTGCTCATATGTTTTTGTCAAAAAGCATTCTAGTTCATTGCTACATTATTCAATACACATTGTTTCAACTTTATTCAAGGAATAATGACACATAATGTAGATTATAAGTTATACGTTATAAGTTATACAATATTGTGTTTGAATTTGTAGATTGGAGGTGTGGCCGGGGTATATCACAGCTGTATCTGAACAGGAAGGAGGCTTGATGTTGTTAGCCGATGCCTCACATAGAGTTCTTAGAACTGAAACAGTCCTTGATGTAATGTAAGTACTCATTCATGCTGATATTCTGTACCTTTGTTAACAGTCCCATCCAACTGTAACCAGTTTGTTTTCACTTTTTAAAAGAACATAAAAAATATCAAGACCATAACACATGGCTTGAAGTATGAATTATAAGTATTGTGAGCAACCAGTTGGATGGATGAGGTCCATCTGCTGCTGTTTTCCATATCATTATATTGTTTTTCAAGATTTTTACCCTCAAATTCTTATCTAGCTTTTGCCCCAACTACCTTCTTATGACTCTCAGGTTAAAAATGGAAAAGTCAATGCCTCAGTGCGACCCCTGATTATAGGTATTTTGGCTCTAATATGGTGAAATCAAATACTTGATTACCAAATTGACACAGAAACTCGGCACACTGTGAAAAGTCTGTTACTTGTTTGTAAACTTTATTTGTCATCTATAAATTTAGAATTTTAGGTTTACAATATTATTATGAGATTTATTCAGCTTTTTCTTAGCTATTCTGCTTGTTATTGAATATGGCAACCTAGACTAAGGTGTATTTTGTCTGTCCCTTTTCAGGTCCAACATCGTAAATAGAAATCCAAATGGTTTCCGTGATGAGGTGATAAGAACGCTGGTTGGTACGGTTGTGTTAACCAGGTATAACAACAAAACATATAAAGTAGATGATATCATCTGGGATAAAACACCAGCACAAACATTCTCAACTCACGCTGGTGGAGAAATATCATTCATTGAATACTACAAGTAAGTTCAGCCGTATTATTGTCATACTTAATCAATTGTTTTAAAACCTTATACCTGAACGTCAAGAGGTTATTGGTTGATCTAGCAGGGAACAAATAATCATTTGAATGACCATACACTAACGATGTCTACCTTTAATAAAATTATTAAATATAGGTCTGACATTGTCACATGATTGTGCTTGTATGTTGGTTTCTGTTAGTTTTTGTGTTGATGATAAAAAATATATACTGCCTAGTGGTGTAAGTGTTATGTGAACAACCAACTGCATTGCTTTAAAGGAGTCTAGAAATAGCTACGGTATTAGACCCAGATTTCTTGTTTCATACAGCTGTTTATTCCCTTGAAGTTGGAGGTCATTTGCCAATTTGGAAACAAAGATAAAGATGACTTTGCACTAATAGCTGTTTCTGTCAATCTCAGCCAACAAAAGAAATTCCAATCATTATTTTCAGAAAAAACTACAATCTAACAATCAAAGATTATGAACAGCCTTTACTTCTACACAGACCTAAAAAGAGACTTGAACCCGGGGTAAGTACAGTAAAAACTCTCTAATCCGAACTCCCTTCGGACCGGCCAAAAAGTTCGGATTAGGGAGGATTTCGGATTGGAGAGGTTTTACCTATGTAGTGTTTATAGGGAAAATTTATATCGTCCGGTTTACACTATTGTTGGTACAGTATGACTGTATTCTGAAGTCCATGTTACATGAGGGTTTCCGCTGGTATTCACAATTTCCGCTTTTGGTGGAATTTTTTTTGAAATTGGCGAAAAAATCATTTCAAAGCTTAGAATTTTTTTTTAAACCTATTTTTAGCTCACCTGACCACAATGTGGTCATGGTGAGGTTTTGTCATACCGAGATGTCCGTCGTCCGTCGTCCGTCGTGCGTCGTGCGGCGTGCGTCGTGCGTCCGTCAACAATTTCTTCAATCAACTTCTCCTCCTAAACCGCTTGGCCAAATTTGATAAAACTTAACAGGAATGTTCCTTGGGTGGACCTCTACCAAAGTTGTTAAAAAAATTCCAGTCTGTCGCATAACTAGGTCACACTGGCTAAAAATAGATTTTCAAAAAGGAAACTTCAAAAATCTTCTTCTCTGAAACCGTAAGGCCTAGAGCTTTCATATTTGGTATGTAGCATCACCTTGGGGTCCTCTACAAAGATTGTTCAAATTATGTCCCTTGGGTCAAAATTGGCCCCGTCCCAGGGGCCCTTAGTTTTACATAGAGTTACATGGGGAAAACCTTAAAAAATCTTCTCCTCCGAAACGGCTTGGTCCAGGGCTTTCATATTTGGTATATAGAATCAGCTAGAGGTTCTCTACAAAGATTGTTAAAATTATTCCCCTCGGGTCAAAATTGGCCCCGCCCCGGGGGCCTTAGTTTTACATAGAGTTATATAGGGAAAACCTTAAAAAATCTTCTTCTCCGAAACCGCTTGGCCCAGGGCTTTCATATTTGGTATGTAGACTCAGCTAGAGGTCCTTTACAAAGATTGTTCAAATTATGTCCCTGGGGTCAAAATTGGCCCTGCCCCGGGGGCCCTTAGTTTTACATAGAGTTATATAGGGGAAACCTTAAAAAATCTTCTTCTCTGTAACCGCTTGGCCCAGGGCTTTCATACGTGGTATGTAGACTCAGCTAGTGGTCCTTTACAAAGCTTGTTCAAATTATGTCCCTTGGGTCAAAATTGGCCCCGTCCCAGGGGCCCTTAGTTTTACATAGAGTTACATGGGGAAAACCTTAAAAAATCTTCTTCTCCGAAACGGCTTGGTCCAGGGCTTTCATATTTGGTATATAGAATCAGCTAGAGGTTCTCTACGAAGATTGTTAAAATTATTCCCCTCGGGTCAAAATTGGCCCCGCCCCGGGGCCCTTAGTTTTACATAGAGTTATATATGGAAAACCTTAAAAAATCTTCTTCTCAGAAACCGATTGGCCCAGGGCTTTCATATTTGGTATGTAGACTCAGCTAGAGGTCCTTTACAAAGATTGTTCAAATTATGTCCCTGGGGTCAAAATTGGCCCTGCCCCGGGGGCCCTTAGTTTTACATAGAGTTATATAGGGGAAACCTTAAAAAATCTTCTTCTCTGTAACCGCTTGGCCCAGGGCTTTCATACGTGGTATGTAGACTCAGCTAGTGGTCCTTTACAAAGATTGTTTAAATTATGTCCCTTGGGTCAAAATTGGCCCCGTCCCAGGGGCCCTTAGTTTTACATAGAGTTACATGGGGAAAACCTTAAAAAATCTTCTTCTCCGAAACGGCTTGGTCCAGGGCTTTCATATTTGGTATATAGAATCAGCTAGAGGTTCTCTACGAAGATTGTTAAAATTATTCCCCTCGGGTCAAAATAGGCCCCGCCCCGGGGCCCTTAGTTTTACATAGAGTTATATAGGGAAAACCTTAAAAAATCTTCTTCTCGGAAACCGATTGGCTCAGGGCTTTCATATTTGGTATGTAGACTCAGCTAGAGGTCCTCTACAAAGATTGTTCAAATTATTCCCCGCGGGTCAAAATTGGCCCCACCCTGGGGTCACCATTTTACTTAGACTTATATAGGGAAACATATAAAAATCTTCTTGTCTAAAACTACAATGCCTAAGAGCTTTGATATTTGGTATGTAGCATCATCTAGTGGTCCCCTACCAAGATTGTGCAAATTATGCCCCTGGGGTCAAAATTGGCCCAGCCCGGGGGTCACCGTTTTACATACACTTATATAGGGAAAACATATAAAAATCTTCTTGTCTAAAACTACACTGCATAGAGCTTTGATATTTGGTATGTAGCATCATCTAGTGGTCCTCTACCAAGATTTTTCAAATTATGCCCCTGGGGTCAAAATTTGCCCCACTCGGGGGGGGGGGGGGGTCACCGTTTTACATAGACTTATATAGGGAAAACATATTAATATCTTCTTGCCTAAAACTACACTGCCTAGAGTTTTGATAATTGGTATGTAGCATCATCTTATGGTTTTCTACCAAGATGTTCAAATTATTCCTTTGGGTGAAATTGTGCAGTGTTTATTATCAGGTGAGCGATATTGGGCCATCATGGCCCTCTTGTTTTATTTTGGTGTAAAGATCTGTATACCGGAAAGACCTGTACTGGAGACACCAATAAACATCTGACTTCTGTTAATTTGCCTCTGGCTACACTGTAAACAGGCAGTTAACCCCCCTGTCAGGCAATTAACAGATTAAAAGGTGTGATAACAATCTCCATTTCTGCTCTTCCTATCGGGTCGTGTTTAAAATCAACCTGTGTATGGTCCTTCGTGTCTAAAAAAAGTGCGAAACCGTTTGATTTAACCTCATTCCGACTATACGTCGATAAAAAACTGTTAATAATAAGAGTAATTACGAATCAAATCTTTGTTTATGTGAGCCACAATACATTTTAATGTACGAATGTAATTGTTTTTAACAAATAAATGACAAATTAAGTTGAACCTTTTTCTCCATGGTGACTTATTTACAAAATGACGAATTATCAACAAATTACCCCGTACCCTACTATACGGAAACACTCGGGTTGATGCTAAAAGCAATTTCACGAGTAACGGAACGTTTGCCAATCAAATAAACCGTTTGACATATCTTGTATAAAATCGTAATAATTCCGGATCAAGCGTTAAATTCCGGATTGGGGAGTTTAAATAACACTGTATATTTGCATTCCGGACCGAAAAAGTAGTCCAGTCTACAGAGTACGTAGGTTCCGGATTGGGGAGGTTTTTTTCACATACCTTTTAGAAGGAACGAATCGGGACCGTGAAAAAAATTCGGATTGAGGGGGATTCCGGATTAGAGAGGTTCCGGATTGGGGAGTTTCTACTGTATGTGTTTTTTAATCAATAAAACCTTGCATACAGACAGTAGGATTATTGGATGAGGGTTGTAAAGCCTGGGTTATGGTTACTCAATGGGCATGGTTTTTTGTGGCATTCACAATTTTTAAATTTTGAGAAGAAATGAGGAAAGTGGCAACAAAAAAAGATAATATTGCGAAAGTTAAAGCAAATTTGTGATGGTGTATCCCCATCTTAGATGTACATCAAGAAATGGCTATTTGAATAATGCACGTCTATCACTTGAAAATGAAACAAGTTGACTGACTGACAGCTGTCATACTCGGTATAGTCTATGCCATTTAGCAATTTATCTAGTGACACACACCAATGATAATCATTCCGTTACAGCCATATTAAGACACCCTACAAGAAGCTATAGGCCACCATCAACATTCAGAAAAAATTGTCAACCATTGTGTAGGATTTCTCTGTTAACATCCCTGGACACATTATGCGTCACAGTGTAATCCTTGTTCAAGATTTTCTGGAATACTTTTAGATTATGATGTTCATATTTTACTTCCAGCAAACACAGAAGAAATCTGAAGTGATATGTTTGATCCCAGAGTTATGTTACATGTCTGGATTGACTGACAACCTGAGGCAGGACTTCAAAGTGATGAGAGTATGTTCTGTTGTATTCATATCTCAATCAATTAAGTACACATTAATCATATTTCATAGTTCGTACACAAAACATCTTCTTGAATAGGAATGTAATAATGCTCAAAATTGAATTGATGATATTCGTTATTTTCTTTGGGCCAATGGAAAACCAATAAAAATATGGAATTTTTGTTTTGTGATGATTTGATGATCTCCCATTGGCTTATTAACCCCATATAAGGACATGTAAAGGGCGGGGGAACGATAAACTGGAATAATTAAGTATATATATATAAAAAGCGGCATTTTAATAATTCGGCATTTTACTTTGACACTGTCGTTATATAACTGTAGACATGTTGATTATGTTTTGTACATTGTATTTAGGACTTAGCGTGTCACACACGAGTCACACCAGAACAGAGAAGACTTACAATGATGAAGTATGTACAAACAGTGAATCAAACACCGGCAGCTAAAGCTGAACTAGATAAGTGGGGCTTGGAGCTAGATACTGGCATTATCTCAGTAAGTTATCATACCTTATACGACCTGTGCTCTATCAGAATCTCATTGATATTAATTAAGCTGTCTTCAAAGGAGTTAAGGTAAATGTAAATGCTTAAACCATTTACACTTTCATGTTGGTAGGGCAGTAGACCAATGGTTTGTGATCAGTTATGTTTTGGCCTGGAAACTTAATAAGCATAGTGGTCATTAGAAGTACATAAGCAGTTATGATTTTGATTGATAGATATTTCTACAAGGTGCTTAACAACGGCCTCTTTGGTACAAATACATTTAAAGTCATATCGTAACAACTGATACTGGTATAGCTACGATACTTTAGACTAGTGTTTGGGGGATCTTTCAAGTAAGGTCACTTTTAGGTGACCTGATATCAGAATAATGTGACAGTATAGTGTCTCTATTTGATACAACGAAAAGGAGAAAACAAATTGAAAAATTGAAAGTCATCTGTGTCATATACATTTGTGGTAGTTGATGCGAGTTTCGTTTCATTGAATATTTCAGTTCCAAGGTCGGTTATTACCCCAAGAAGAGATTGTGTTTGGAAGTGGTAAAGTACCTGCAGGAGCAAATGCTGATTGGGGTCGTGCTACGGGTAATGAGAAGGTGATCACTGCCGTGCCATTAAGAAACTGGGTTGTGTTATATACTAGAAGAGATCAGAGTAAAGCTCAAGACTACATCAAATGGATGGAGAAACTATGTCCACAGATGGGCATTGATTGTAACCCACCGACCAGATTTGAATTGGCCAATGATCGTGTTGAAACATATATCCGTGCTCTCCGAGAACATATCAATTCTAGCGTAAGTTGTCATCATTACGTTATCCTTTTTGGGTTCAGTTCAATATAAGCCCATGGTGATTGGAGCTAGATGTAAAATAAGTCAGGAGTCATACAATTGCAGAACAATCAGGTTTGGCTGCTTTAGGGAGGACTATCTTTTCTGCAAGTAATAAATTTTATGGTCATTTGAAATTCCTTACTCTCAATTTTGACGGCAAAACCATGTTTGAAACCTAGTTAAGGAGTAGGGATGTTTGCTAATGGCATCCAAAACAGACTTGTGACTCATTTCAGGATTGGGCTTTCACAAATAAACTAATGAAAGTTAATTCTGTTGATGCAGATTGTGTAACCTGTTACAGATTATTTATAAATATGTTCATTGTTTACAGCTTCAGATGGTTGTATGTATTTGTCCAACCAGTAGAGATGACAGATATTCTGCTATCAAGAAAACATGCTGTGTCGATCATCCTATTCCAAGTCAGGTACAACAAAATAGAATCTTAACTTTATAGCATATTCTTCAATTTTTACAGTGTTGGTTCAGACACTGACTAAAACTTTATTACGGTAGCATGATTATCATACCATGGTTGAGTTGCATTTTTTGTTGCATGATAATTACTGACATTTGTGTATTGATGTTAGCTGTTCATTTCATAAGCTGTAAACATTTGTGTTTGCAAACCAATCGTTTTAATCATATTATGGGAAAATGGTGACGCGTTATTGAGCATCTTGTGCAAAGGTGATGAAGGCTCATCCAGGAATAAGTTTTGATGAGAATTACTGTATAAAATTGTAAAATTGAAGGTCACAATGACCTTTAACTCAAATTGACTAATTCGGAATTAGAGGACTCCAAGATGATACTAGAGATAACTAATGTATGACTTATATTTGTGTTTGTAGGTTATTATTGGTAAAACCTTGGATCCTAAGAAGGTTAGATCTGTGGTACAGAAGATTGCATTGCAAATCAACTGTAAGCTGGGTGGTGAACTGTGGGGTGTGGCCATTCCTTTCGTAAGTTTATATGATTACTTTGTGTATTAGTGTATATTTATGTCTCCTATATTTATGTCTACTGATTTTGTGCTGGATTGATGTCACAAAGTTTGTCCCCACTTATTCTCTTTAAACACTGGTTGGATTTCTAAGAATCTTCACATAAATACTTGGTACTAGCCTAGTTGTGCATATTGTCAGAAATTTATTTTTGATGTTGTGAATATTTGGAGAGTTTTGATCCTTTGTAAGGAACATTCGTTAGTGTTTTAAAAAAATCCTTCTATTTGAAAATTATTATTGTAAGCTGAAATAAATTGTTATAATGTTTATCTATTTTTATTTCACATCATCTACTTTTGCAGAGGCATAATAGTGATTGTTTGTCCGTTCATTACAAAATTTTAAACTTTCTAGTTGATGGACTTAGCTAGTTATTATGGATAGGCTACCACGGGGCTTAAGTGTTTACTGAACACAGTCTTGTTTGACTACGGATATTATAGTCTTCTGCTTTAATACTGATAATGTTCATTACTTCAAATCGGCATCATCTGATTTAATGTTAATAATGTTTATTACTGATAAATAAGCAGTATTTTTCATTGTTTGGTTTATTTATATTTGCAGAAAAGTATTATGATAGTTGGTATAGATATTTACCATGATACCACGGGAAAGAAACAGAGTATTTGTGGCTTTGTCTCGAGTATGAACAGGAACTGTACAAGGTGGTTCAGTCGATGTAGAATACAACCAGTAAGCCAGGAGCTGGTGGACAGTCTCAAGTTATGTATGGTCTCAGCACTCACAAAATATCATGAGGTGAGTACTGTTATCAACTGTCATATATTATGTAGTTGAATTTACAATTCAGTGTCTTTATTGATAACAGGGGGGGGGATGAAATGTTTTCATGTAGCCAGTTAATCTTCAAAAGTAGACGGTTGATTTGATATCTCACTTAAGTAACAAAGAAGAAAATCAGAAAAAGTAGCTGACAAACACGTTCAAATAGCGAGTGAATTTTTCCGCCTTCCGTCTCATTTCTACCCTACTGGATAACTCTTATTTGTTAAACGTGTGAAGCTTAGTTGAGGTTATTGTGATTATCTATAATATCAACATTCTGTTATCCATTCAAGCTTTTTGCAAGCTATTGAACAATAATATCTCGAATTAATGTAGTCTGAAAGTATATAAGCATTAAAAAACCAAATTGGCTAGCCCTTTAACTAGCAGTGACACAAAAATGTGTGAACATTACCTTAAATTTATGTCCACATATGATACATCGATATATTAATTATATATACGGATTGTTAATAAAAAAGTCTTGAAGAAAATCTGCCTTCCACCTCCTGTCTTGAAATATGAAGCTATTCAAGACAATGTGATTGATGTTGAACTGTATATTTCAGGTGAATCATGCGTTACCAGACAAGATCTTGGTGTTCCGTGATGGTGTTGGTGATGGACAGCTAAACACTGTGGCTGATTATGAAGTTGACCAACTGAAAAGTTGTTTTACACATTTTGGTGATGACTATGCTCCCAAACTTTCTGTTGTGATTGTACAGAAGAGAATTAACACAAGAATATTCCATAATGTAAGATGATTGAATCATGTCAGTTGTTTTAGAACTCCAGAGCTTGAAATTATTTTAGTACAAGTTTGTAAAATTGGTACTCAAAAAGTCCATTACTCAGAAAAGACTCAATCAGTCCCATTTATATGATCATAAGATGGTGCAAAGTTGATTGCAAATTCACAGCATGTTGTTGATTATAAATTCAAACCACTGTAAAAATGGTTTTTGTATGTACCGTATCCATGCAGTCATCATTGCTCCCTAACTTTTTTTGATGAAATCTCAACCTATCATAAAGTACATTGAGTCTTAAACAGTTGTTAAAATTTATGGATTTTTCCCTGTCGCATTTTATGCGCAAATTAAGAACAAAAGATTGAAAAGGCTTGGATAAATATATACCTCACCTATATAAAAATGGTTGTGTAATCCATGATATGACAGATTTGAATACTAATGGTTGTTTATAAATTATATGTTTGTACTTTCCAGGTGAATGGTAGATTAGATAATCCTCCATCAGGTACTGTGGTCGACCATACAATCACGAGAAGAGACAGGTATGTTTATTATAATTTATTTAGTCAGACTTGTCATTTAAGTACTGAGTATAGTCGCATGTATTATGAGAAACTAAAATTAGAATTTTAGCTCTTTGGTGCTGTACAGTTGTCCACATTTATTTACTTCAAACAAGTGTGGGTATAATGCAGACCGTCAATAAGACAAATTCTACTTATTAAGTGTGGGTTTTTTTACATATAAAAAGATTTTCATATGGTCTTACCTGAAACCTGTTGTGCAAGCATTTGTGCTTTTTGTTGATTTCATGTAATAGTGATTATTCTAGCACAGAATAGCAGGGCGCTCCGCCCTGCCCGTTTTTAACTCCGCCCTTTTGCCCGAATTTGGCAAGTATGCCTTTTTGAACCGCCCTTTTTGCCCCAAAACGCCTTTTGGAACATCCCTTTTGTCCAAATATGCCTTAAATCAACATGTCAATCAAACAACATTCGATTAAAGTTGCTGATAATGACATGTTAATTGTCCCCGTCGGCGAGAAGAAGTCAGTAGGGGGTCGACTCGAGGTGCGAAATTAAACTAAAGACGTAGATAAGATGACCATAAATGGTCACAATGGGGTGTAAATCCACTGAAAACAATAAGTAATTACCTCGAACACGTTTTAATCTGTTAATTACCCTTTATTATGCTCACGCGCGTTGATCCATGCAGTTCGACTGACGAAAATTAAAATTAGTCACAAATAGTCGATCCGTAAAATTGCCGACGGAAAACGTAATCCATAGGCCAATTGTAATGTTAAATCGCATATTTGCATGTAATTGACGTAACAAAAATGTTTATAAGTGAACACAGTTGCGTTTGACTGGCTAAATGAATTGATGCGAAAATATGCCGACATACGTGTCACGTGACTACGTGTGTTCTGCAAAATATGCCGTGTTAGGTTTTACAGATGTAAATCATTCTGGGGATGACGACGCGTGTAAACTACGAGCTTTTAAGGCAAATCTAAGTGTTTTTGACGAATCTATGAAAGTTTAAACGCATAAATTAGAATTAAATGGTCGAAAGTACGCTGTCATTGATATGCAAGTTTTCTAAGTTCGGATAGTCACGTATTTTCGGATACGTTTATTTACGCTGAATATTGGCCATTCTCTGGCAAATAAGCGCTACATACGAGGATTCAAGTATGTCATTCATTGTTTGGTATGATATATCAGCTGTCAAATCCAAAATAGAATCGATATATCAAGCCTTAATATGCCACCAAAGAAACGCATTTTATTTTTATATTTTTTTTAATTTAACAAGAACAATTTAACATTGCCATATTATATGAAGTCCTAAAGTAGATAACTTGATTGTCCAGGGGAGCTTTTCTAGGAATAACACCATATGTTAAACACCAGTAAAACAGTACATGTAAACCACCACTTAATTGAAACAGAAGCCCCCAACACCCGGGGAAGTACTGGCAGGGTTGGCGACTAACCGCCCAGGGCGGGAAAACCCGCCCGGGAAAACACGGGAAAACCCGGGTTGGGCAATACTCCTAAAATTGACTGAAGTGGGCAATACTGGGTAATAAGAAGTTTTTCAGTTGTATTTTGTTCATCAATGGTGATTTTGCTACAATTAATTGCTGGCAATGAGATGAAAGACTTGCTAAGCCATAAGTAAAGCAAAACATAGTGAAACTGGTTTAATTAGCACATATATATATGTATACTAGTACAACTATATGATTTGCATTAAAATACATGGAAAATTCAATATCGAGTTAGCAAATTGTAGGTCTATACCATTTATATCATATATATGTGTTGCATAGTACATTTTGTATAACACTCTAAACTGATCAATACTGCATGTATCCGACACTAGATGAGGACACTTCAATCTATGTGCTTTCAGTCTTTTACTTTTTGCACTAACAATTGTCCCACAATCTTTGCATTTAGAATTTTCTTAGAATTTTCTTCAGTGATATCAAAAAAATTCCACACAGGGTCTTTCGGTTTCATTTTGACTGTCTTCCACCATACAATATGAATGAATGATTTTTACAAACTTGTGATCTCTAAAATAAGATCTCAGTAAACTTCATTTGAACACTTTTTAATACATCTTAAATCCTATGTATTGCTCAATAATTGCTCAATTAGCAGATCAGTGATCTGACAGGGGGCTGTTTTGACAGGTAACAAAGGGAGCCATAAGGAGGTGTTACAATCACTTTACAGGTGATTAAATAGGTGCAGGGATGAAAAGTCATTTTAATGTATTGAAACACATTGGACTTGAAGTATATAATGTCTTGATCAGTTATGAAGTTGATCAACTTTAAATGTTTTTAATAGTCATTTTTAACATTTTTTCAATTAATTTAAAGTAAATATTGAATTAATATTCCTTTTAATCATATTTTATAATAATTCTGTTACATAATTATAAGTTTATCATGACCCTCACCCCCAAAATAAATACTGATTTTTATCACCCAGTATTACCCAGTATTGCCCATTAAAACCCTGTAAAACCCGGGTTTTCCCGGTAAAACCCGCCGGGCTGGGAAATACTCATAAAACCCGGGTAATTGCCAACCCTGAGTACTGGGGATAGTGACTAGCTAGTCCCAAGTGATTCTTCTTTATAAATACATGCCAGAAATCAATCTACTGGATTGTACTAAGTCCCAGATGATTTATTGAACAAGACAGCCTCCGCTTGAAAGTTGTATGTACAATAACATCATAAACTTTTATTATTTACAATTTAAAGTTACTATGTACACCCTATGTGCAGCAGCTGTCTACTCCTGGGACCGAGGCTGAACTTGAAGGCATCTAGATTTGATATGAATGTGATGGTTGTTTATTTCAACCCTGTTTAGTTCTCGGGACGAGAAATGCTTGTATAATGAAGCATTGGCTGTTTGGAACATAAAGCTAGCCAATGGGTCACTCAGACTCCGGTCCAGCAATCACAAGGTCTGGTGATGCTGGACACAACTTGGTATTTCCATGATCTTGAATAGCTCGGTGGTGATAGCTAAGAGCCTCCCAGCCGAGTGAACTTACCATACATGTGACACACTATGGGGGTCTGTCTGTGTGAAAATTATGCTGATAATGCCTCAAAATCTGTCCTATTTCAATATCATTTTAAGTACCTCAGGACGCCTAGAATGCGCCTGATGGATCCATTTTTAAAAAAAAAATCCGGGGGAGCATGCCCCCGGACCCCCCTAGACACACCCTGCCCTATTTTTATAGCACCCTGCCCTTTTTCAGGTCCTAGAATAATCACTAATGTAATTTAAATTTTTGGTGAAGAAATAATAATGTCATCTTTATTACATTTGTGTAGGTATGACTTCTTTGCTGTATCGCAACATGTCAGACAAGGTACAGTATCACCAACTCACTATGTGGTAGTATGTGATGACTCCGGTATGAAGCCTGATCATATGCAACGTCTCGCTTACAAGATGACACATATGTATTATAACTGGCCTGGAACAGTACGAGTGCCAGCTCCTTGTCAGGTACTTATATACATATCTTCTATTATTGTCCTGTTTAAAAACTGATTTAATTATTAATTAAATTAATAAGAGATACCTTAAAAAATGGCCCAGCTGACTCAAAGACATTTGTTGCTTAATTTATTTTATTGAAAAATGATTTATACCTCCCATGTTGATTGATATATATCCTGCTTATAATTAAATTTAGATTGTTATACAATGGTATATGTTCACTGAAATCTCTATGTTATGTTTATTGAAATCTCAATGTCATGTTCACTGAAATCTCAATGTCATGTTCACTGAAATCTCAATGTCATGTTCACTGAAATCTCAATGTCATGTTCACTAAAATCTCAATGTCATATTCACTGAAATCTCAATGTCATGTTCACTGAAATCTCAATGTCATGGTTACTGAAATCTTAATGTCATGTTCACTGTTTTATTGACCCATGTTCTTTGAGGTTTAATCTGTTCACATGTCACCAAAAGTGCTTGCTGGTGCATTATGTAATGTTAAAAACAATAGGTCTGAATGGGTTTAATTTGTTTTATTGCAGTATGCCCACAAGTTAGCACAGCTGGTTGGTCAGAACATCCACAAAGAACCAAGTCAGGAATTATCCGATCGTCTATTCTTCTTGTAGACCCTGAAATCATCATTCATAGAAGACTATTCCATTTGTGAATATCAGCAGCTAACCATTCACATCACAGTGGCTCATGCCCGTCTCGGCTAATGCCTCTCCTGGTCGCAAACTTGTCTCTGCTTGAGTATGCCGTGGCTCAAGTCTTTCTCAGCTCGTGCCAGTCATGACTAGTGCCTGTCATGGCTAGTGTCTAGACCCAGGTCTGTTTTGGTTCAGGCCTGTCTTGACCCAGGCCTGTCTTTGCTCAGGCCTGTCTCGACTCCTGCCTTTCTTGGCTTGGGTCTGTCATGGCTCATGCTATATTTGTATGAATGTTTCTTCAGGACTTTGTAGTATACGTACATATGAGAAATGTGTAGATTACTGTAGTGATGTCTTTGTAAAAATAACACAATCAACACAAGTTCTCAAGTTCATGATCTCAGGAATAATATCATGTATTAATCCACGTGTACAGTCTGATGGTGTCAGTACTCTGTGAAGGGTATGAGTGTATACATGTAGAGGGCAGACTGAGGGCCGATACCTGTAGAAGTATATAAGTCGCAATAGTATTTTATAGAGAAAAGTGCTCTCTGGACTTTCTAAACTGAGTCTAAACTGCTCATAACATCATTTGTTTGCACTGATTTTTATTATTTGTTTGATTGTGAAATAAGTTTGTACAACTTATATTAATCACTCTCGAAACCTCGTCCCCAATGTTGTCCATTACCGTGCAGGTATGAGAAAAGAAGTCAGTTTTCACTTTTGTTCAGAGTGAGGTAAATACTGGTGAAATCATCTTTTATGTTTGCCTTTTGTTATAACATTGTTTGGCACAGTGGTGAAACTTTGTATTTTTAGAAGTTTCATAATCTTGAATTTAATTTGACAACCTTGAAACATTTAGTTTTGACCAGGAACCTTTGCAGGAAGATTTGTCAACATGAGATTTTGAACTTGTACCATCTGGGTTGTCTAATCGTTGGAACCAAGTTACAGTTCAGTATTGGTCTTTTTTTAAAGACACCAGGCTTATAAGTAACAAAAATAGAAATTTTGAGCTCTCTATATGTTATGCATATACCTTTCTCAGAGTTATTTGAACCATTAGAAAAAAACTAGTAAATGTTTTAGATATTGTACATAGTCCTGATACAAACTTGGTTTTATGTGAGGTTTAAAATGGTTTTATAGAGATTGTTAGTTTTTCTGGTACGACTACGACTATATCTTTTTCATTTTATAATGGGATGGATGAAAGCTTGATGTGACTACTTTTAATGTCCTAATATTTTAGAGGAACTTCAGTAACTAATTACATGCTTGTTAGGTGCATGTTAACATATTTTACGTGCACCACAATTTATTATCTTTCTTAGATATTTTATTGTAAATTCTATCAAAAAGCTTGATCATGGAAATTAGTAGAGTGAATAAGGGCTTTTCCAGGAAAATATAGTGGTTGGACGTGAACACAATTTTATTTGGTGGGTAGGCGTCAAATAATAATGATTGCACAAGACTTTAAAAAGGAAGAGAACATTCTTATTGTATTGTTGCCAGCTCAGTGTGAGACATGAAGTGCTAAGCAGTAGTTATGCATGTTATTGAGCTTAAAGAGTCAAAATTGTACAATTTTTTTCCTATGTAAATGTTTCGGAAATGGCCTTGAAAATACCAATACTACCTTGAAAAGTCCTTGAATTTAGATGTGAGAATTGTGTATGAACCATGATACTCATTTTTACTATGTGACAATACTTAATAGATACCATGAGCTTAAGCACAAGGAGAGAGCACATAAAGAGTATTGCCGATGTACAGACCATTTAGCTACGACAATAGCGTAATCGAACTACAGCTACAAAAATTGGTATTCAATTTGGTGATGATATCCATAACAATAAACACTGATATTTGAATTTCCTGGAAAAGCCCTAAAATGATACCTATCATTATTATAAAATTGTTCGAGTCTTAAAACGAGACATTTGATCATGAGGAGACACATGTGTTTTATTACAAAGTTTCTGATCAAATCGATCTACAGTATGATAACAGAAAGTGGTCAATTTGTGAAGTGACCCATTGTATTAAATTTGTTATATAGGTTTTATGTCAGTTTTTATTCGAACAAGAATTCTCTTCTTTTTTGTATCTCATTGTACATAGTTTCATAATATTTAAGTTTCTTTTTTCCTTTTACCATAATTTGGTTTGTTTGTGATTGTAGTAGAGCAAGATTGATGTAACTTTTGAAGAGTGCTTGCATTTAGAATTCTATGTTCCAGAGTAAATGTTGTTTTTGTGGAAAACTAGTCAGTATTCATTTGTTAACGTCTTCCATGTGCTGGGAAATTGGATTATACGGAACGGAAATAACTTTTGGAGAAGAAAGTGACAATCAAACACGTTAAAAAGTTGTTTCACGGATATTATTGACGTGGCAAAGTGTTTGTTTGCAAAATTTGTGTTTGTATTTCATTCTTGTTGTGCATTTTATAACCAAAATTTTATTTCGGATATGATATTTTTCTAAACTTGTTGAAACATTGTACATAGAATAGAAGCATTTGAGATTACCTAATGTAGCTGTATTGTTGTGAATTGTTTGTGCAAAAACATTTGGTTTTAATTTGCTTTTATTTATTTTACTTTTAATGATCATCTTAGAGGTGTAACTGTTATTATTATCAAGGATTATACAGAATACTTGACTGAATGAGTCTTGAGAATTTACCTGCAAATCAGCAGAGTACTTTTTTGTGAAAAAGTACTATTTAGCATTTTGTTAGCTTACATGACCACCGAATGATAAGTAATATAGTTATGTTTTGATATCGAAAAATGTATTGTATCTTGTAGCACTATATCTGACCCTTACCATGTTGCTTGGATTTCAATGGAATTTGACATGAATACAGTTGGTTATAAGCCTAGTTTGTTCATATTGTCAGGAATATTTGGACGGATGATTATTGCCGGAAAATGGCTTTAACAAAATGTTGTTGTGTCCAAAATCTTATTTAGCTCACCTGTCACATAGTGACAAGGTGAGCTTTTGTGATCACTCTTAGTCCGTCCTTCCATCAACAATTGGCTTGTGTTAACTCTAGAGGCAACAGTTTTGATGCAATCTTCATGAAACTTGGTCAGAATGTTGTTCTCTATAAAATCTAGACCAAGTTCGAAACTGGGTCAGGTGGGGTCAAAAACTAGGTCACTAGGTCAAATCTTAGAAAAACATTGTGTTCACTTCAGAGGTCACCGTTTTGATCCAATCTTCATGAAACCTGGTCAGAATGTTGTCCTCTATAAAATCTAGACCAAGTTCGAAACTGGGTCAGGTGGGGTCAAAAACTAGGTCACTAGGTCAAGTCGTAGAAAAACCTTGTGTTCACTCCAGAGGTCACCGTTTTGATCAAATCTTCATGAAACCTGGCCAGAATGTTGTTCTCCATAAAATCTAGGCCTATTTCGAAACTGGGTCATGTGGGGTCATAAACTAGGTCACTAGGTTAAATCTAAGAAAAAGCTTGTGTTCACTCCAGAAGCCGCTATTTTGATCCAATCTTCATGTAACTTTGTCAGAATGCTGTTCTTCAAGAAATTTAGACCAAGTTCGAAACTGGGTCATTTTGGGTCTAAAACTAGGTCACAAGGTCAAATCTTGGAAAACATTGTGTTCACTCCAGAGATCACCGTTTTGATCCAATCTTCATGAAACTTGGTCAGAATGTTGATCTCTATAAAATCAAGGCCAAGTTCGAAACTGGGTCATGTGGGGTCAATAATCAGGTCACTAGGTTAAATCTAAGAAAAAGCTTGTGTTCACTCCATAGGTCGCAGTTTTGATCCAATCTTCATGAAATTTGGTCAGAATGTTGTTCTCCAAAAAATTTATGCAAAGTTCAAAATTGGGTCATGTGGGGTAAAAAACTAGGTCACTAGGTCAAGTATTAGAAAAAGCTTGTGTTCATTCAAGAGGTCACCGTTTTGATCCAATCTTCATGAAACTTGGTCAGAATGTTGTTCTTCATAAGATCTAGGCCAAGTTCGAAACTTGGTCATGTGGGGTCAAAAACTAGGTCACTAGGTCAAATCTTAGAAAAATCTTGTGCTCACTCTACAGACCCCTGTTTAAAAAGTGTTTTGATCCAAACTTCATGAGATATGGTCAGAATGTCAGTTGTACTGATACCTAGACCAATGTGCAACAGGTGAGCGACTTAGGTCCCTTTGGGCGTCTTGTTAGTTTTTATCATTAAATCTTTTGTTGATAAGTTTGCGAGTGCCTTCAGAGACCTCACTAATATCATGCCTAACCTTTTTCAGCAGCATTTATGACCAGTTTATATGCAATTTTTGATCTCAGATATAAGGCTCAGCCTAATTCATTTCATTCCTATATTTTTAAAACTTTTTTTCATTTCGGCCATTACATATTCTTCTTCAGCATATATTTCAATATTCTGTCCGAAACTATACTTCAAGATGACATTTTGGCTTTAATGATTTATCAATTTCATTATATCATTTTTGTTGTGTGCCAATTGGTCATTTTCATCATTTTTTATGTGCCATAAAGTCATCCATTTTTGTTAGCAGAAATTTATTTAAGTCTGAAGATCTTGACATGATGATATAATGTTATGTGTGGTTAACTGGAGGAAGTCCTGTGAAATTTCTTACTTATGTTCACCATGACCCGATGTGCGATACATGTATGATATGCTCGGTATGTAACATTGAGACATTGCAGAGTTAGGGGCCTTGTTTTTTCATGACAAAACATAGGATTACAAACTCTTAAATCACTTGGCAGGTGGCTGTAGTTTAGATAATTACGCATTAAAAACATTTCATTTGATTTCGTTCATCAAGATGTATAATTTTCTGTTTATATTCATTGTTATTATTATTTACTGTACATAGCAAAAACATTGTTACTTGTTCAGATATGTGTAATAGTTGATAACATGTGAGTAGCATGTTTTATAACAAAAAAATAAAGGACAATTTGATTACACTAGCTTGTTTTTATTTTGTTAACAGTACTTGGTGCCATGTTAAAATTACTCAATGTCATGTTAACAGTAGTTGGTCTCAGTTTAGCAGTACTTGCCATCTTGTTAACAGTAGAGCTTGTTTTTGGCTGCAACATCAAACTAGATGGTTCCCATTGTCAAGGGATATTTCAACACAAACCTGTCACCTGATAGCACCAAGAACAAAACATAAGACAGCTTCGCCTCGCCAGGTACAATATTTACGGACCAGGTATCATCACATACCAGGTCACTCGATGACCATGTAACGAATAATAATATCGAAAGGCCCATAATTCTAGCACAGATTTTGACAGAACTATGGCCCAGTCTGTATCACCTTGACATGGGTTTTGATTTCTTGTTTCTCTATCAAGCACTCAATTGTCAAGTGCACTATCCTACTGACAGCTCTCATAAATGTGGACAGGATAATCCAGCATTTTTTCAGGATAACAGCCAGAACAACTCCAAATCCAATAAACACAACAATCCAGTTGAACTGTTCATAGGACATAAATCATCCTGCTATCCGGTGTGAAGTCTTTTGGACAAAATGTGAGTGAAAACAGATACAAGTACACAGGGTACTTGAGAAAAGAAGACATAAGTCACCATTTTGCATATTTAACATTTTAATGCAAAGGCAATTGCTTTTCATATCAAACATATTGTGCACTAGAAAGCGATATCTTGGTAGTGTCACGGTATTATATAATCACAATGTACTAACAGGAGACTTGAGAACATCAACCATTCTCTCCTTACACTCCCAAATTTATTTACCGTAAAATCATTTAATTTCGATGGGATGAAATTTCATGGTTAATTTGTAAATTTTGCATTTCAGGTAATAAATGCAAGGGTCAAAATTGTTGTTTGATGGGATTAGATTTTGTGGTTGAAAGTGGACCGCGATATCCATGAAATTCAATCTCCCAGAAAAATCAATGATTTTACAGTATCTCCATGATCCAGTGTATCATTGACACATTGAAATTTTGACCCTCAAGACACTGAAGGTTCAATTGTCTTGGAAAATTTGTTGTTTTTGGATCTAATGTGCATATTAACTATATCATGGAAATAGACCAAAAATAAACGATGTTTGAAACATGCCAAATATTTAACAAGATCCAAAAAAGTATGGCTACGCACTCAAAACGAGAACTGTCAAGAAATTAACACATTATTTCAGGTATCGAACAAACTAAGTGCATTTGTAGAGCATGTAAGAACGTGACTGTATGAAACATTCATAAATACAAATGTAGTTGCATGATCAGACTAGATCAGAAAGGTGGATAACACAGGAAAGTGAAAATATTCAACAAAATAACTATCCTATAACTCGATAATGCTCCGAACTTCAATCAAGCAGCCAAGCCCACCCTATCGCAAATTCATTAGGCATAAAAATTGTTAGTTTCCATTCACATGCTTCAACAAAACAGGACAGATAAAAAATATTCAATTTTTGAAATGCACATACGCAAGTTGAAGACAAATAAAATTCAACAGTCATAAAAAAATCATGCTATCAACTTCTAATCCTGTAGCAGAGTAACTTTGATATGCAAAAGATAAAGGGGCTAAGAAGGAAATGGAACATTTACCTGTCATGCTTTATTTTGAATGACATGTATTTATCGGAACAAACAAGTCAATTTAGAGATGTTTGTAAACATGTTCCCTTGGCAGCTTTTTTATTTAAAATAGTAATGGTCACAGTGACCTTGACTTTTGACCTCGAAATCAATAGTGATCATCTATTGTTGCTGGCCAACCTCCATGTAAAGTTTGAAGATCCTAGGGCAAAGGGTCGTTGTTAGAGTTATTGAACGAAAACCAGTTTGGCCTACCGACACAGACCAACGGACAGGTGCAAAGCAACATACCCCTCATCAAAGATGTGGGCATGATAAATTCATCATAATTCACTACAAATCTAAACAACTGAACGCATACAGAATGTCTCACTATAATTAATATCTGGTAACAAGGGAACATTCCGTTCTATAAAGGCTTGTCTATATTTGGCAAATAGAACACCGTTACGATATGATTTATATATGATAGGGCTGCAAAATTAAGCAAAAGGCCATTACAGCCAAACGTCACTCAATAGATAAAACTCAGGGGGAAATACATCTGATACATTTTGAATATGTCACGCTATACAAAAGATGTATATGAAGCAGATAGCACATTCATTTCTCAATCATCAGGCAATATATATTACACAAATTGTTTGGTACAGTCAAGCACACAATATCACACTAACTGCTTAAGCCTAAGTCACAATAAGCATGTTCGCGTCGGGGATGTACTCGCAATGCAATAATTAGGCATAAAATGCATCAGAAAAGAAGTCCTCTGGTCTAGGGGAAGCTTCCGGGAAGTATTTAGAACACCTGTGAAATTGATAATTTATGCATTATGCCTCCCAAAGCTTATTTATTTCCGTCGGGAGTACATCGCCTAGGTATAAAATGTTAGGTGTGACCTAGGCTTTATCAAACAGAACAATAGGCAGATAGAAGAAAAATTGAGATAGCATATTTTATCACATTGCTTCATCACAAGACATTTCAACATAGGTATACAATATCAATGCTTGAACATGAGCTGTTTGACTTAAAGGCGTTGGCGGCAGCAAAATCTTTGTGGATGTATTTTGAAAACGTAGCGAACGCCTTTAAGTTAGTCAACAATTAATTTTTTCTTAAAGCCAAACTAAATATATTTCTACATGAATAACAACTGCCACATATTTATCTATCTGCCCTGAACTTAATAACTCACTTGCTCCTGTATTTGAAAGTTTTTGACCATTAAATAAGTTGAATGAAAACAATTCTCTCAAACAAAGAGTTAAACTATAGAAGCATGGGTTACCAGACTAGGTGACTATTTTTCAAACTTGGGAGATGAAAATGGGGAAGTTATAAAGTTTCAGGTTGCAATATAATATCACTCAACTTTGGTGCTGCAAGATGTACACTATCTTAATAGGTATTCTATGCCCGATCTACTGAGCAAGAATACAACTTGAAACAGGTTAGTTACCAGATCTCCAGATTATCACTACTGTAAAAAACATTAAATTCCAATCAGGACTTTTCATGGATTTGATGAAAAAGATCATTTCGAGGGGACGTAATTTCAAGGTACCTTGCCCACTAAGTTATATACTATAAAAATTATTGATATTCAGAAGTATTTAATTTTGTGGTTAAGATCATCCACGAAATGAAATCCCCTATAAATATTAACGATTTTACAGTATAACAATTCAATGCTAACAACTGAGAAGGGACAGTTCCACTCACAGGAGGAAGGGGGTTACAGAAGGGACGGGGTTGCAACATTGAGGGAATAAGTATAAAATAAAATCAATTACTCAGCATCAATGAGACGTTACTATCTACAAAATATACAATTCTATTTACAAAATGTTCATTTTTTTCCATTATGCAATAACAAGAAACGAAATGGGCAGTAAAACAATTCATATGTTAATATTTACATAAACAAAGCTAGTGATAGCTATCATAATGATAATTCTATAAACGTACATATGATATACATCGCAACTATAAGTTTGACACAGCTCAGCCTTGACTATATTATGAGGTTTCATGTACAAATATTACTATATATAAACAACATGCACACAATGGATTTTGTAAATATCTCGTATAAAGTTTAAGTGAATATCACAATAAATTAAGCACTAAGTGTCACTGTGTGAGTCTTTGGCAACTGTAACATAGATACATATAGCAGCATGTACATCTTGTATGCTGGTTTACATTCCACAAGCTGCAGTCGTGTTACAACAATTAACATTCAACATACATCCACTATCACTAAATGTTCAGTACAATTGAAATCAGGAACAGTACACTCCAGTCTATGCCCATGTTGGGGTCAATGTATTTCAAATTTAAACACCAAAATTCAACACACTTTCCATCCCTGTTTGTTGGGGCAAATGTATTGCAAGTTTCAAAACCACTTTAAGTCACATTCAATCCCTGCTTGTTAAGATAAATGCATTTAAGTTTAAACACTACTTACTATCTCCGCTGTCTATGTTTGGGTAAACATACTCCAACACTACTTACTATCTAGAACAGTTAACAATATTCATGATGATATTTGTTTACTGTCTTCCTTTAGTTAATCGACTGTACAACAAATCTTCCCTTACTTCTCGCAAATAATCACTTGGGATTATCACTGTTAAAAGTGTAAAAAAATCAAGAAGAAATTTTTAAATCTCATGCCTTCGACATTTACCCCACTTGCAATAGTATGTTTTAAGTATCACAAAGACTTTGTCACTATCACTAAACTTTTTTACAATGTTCTTTCAACATATCTGAATCAGTAGACTGCGTCCTTCAACATATCAGATTCCGTAGACTGTGTTCTTTCAACATATTTGAATCAGTAGACTGTGTCCTTCAACATATCAGATTCAGTAGACAGTGTTCTTCCCACATATCTGAATCAGTAGACTGTGTTCTTCCAACATATTTGAATCAGTAGACTGTGTCCTTCAAGCGTAACTGAATCCAAAGACTGTGTCCTTCAACATATCAGATTCCGTAGACTGTGTCCTTCAAACTTAATTGAATCAGTAGACTGTGTCCTTCTAACGTATTAGAATCAGTAGACTGTGTCCTTCCAACATATCTGAATCAGTAGACTGTGTCCTTCCAACATATCTGAATCAGTAGACTGTGTCCTTCCAACATATCAGATTCCGTAGACTGTGTCCTTCCAACATATCAGAATCAGTAGACTGTGTCCTTCAACATATCAGAATTCGTAGACTGTGTCCTTCAACATAACTGAATCAGTAGACTGTGTCCTTCGAGCATATCAGAATCAGTAGACTGTGTCCTTCAACATATCAGAATCCGTAGACTGTGTCCTTCAGCATATCCCAATCCGTAGACTGTGTCCTTCAGCATATCAGAATCCAGATTGTGTCTTTCTACATTGGTAATCTGAGCACAATGAAGCAGATGTTTGCCCAGTGTTGGCTTTATGCTGATGATGGTTGACAGATGGCGCCAGTGGTTTCAGCTGATGATATACATCATGAATGAAGCGTTACAATGCTAACTACAACATTAAGCTTTCATCAGCTACGTTTCAATGATGTGGAATATATTGATATATAGGAATCTGTACTGCCAGCAGCAAGCTTCACCTGCAATAAAGAAAGTCATATGAATAGTTGGTACAGTAATGAAGTGGGCAATACTCTTGACAACAGATTGAGAAGTTCATTGCTGGAATTGACCACACTCCAGAGCAGAGATCGTTTCACCTGATTGCTTGTCAGATATTGCTTGGCGAAGGTTTGGAAGTTAATCCATTGGATCATGTTAAAATTTAAAGGGTACAGATTGACAACTGGTGTAATGTTTATTTCGACTAGGATACTTAAATATTATCTGAAACTTTTCTCCGTGCTTCCCACCAAGTTAGATGTGAATTAGTTGGTAACCAAGCAGTAATATGTACAATAATATGTGCATTGGAACTATATACACCAGGCCTGTTCAAGATTTAAGTAGTCTGTTCAATAAGAGCTAGGGTATTGCACCCAGTCTGTCCCTTATTTTCCAAAAAGACGGGGCAAAACCAGATGACAATACAGAATACAATATAACCTCTCCAGAGTGACCCTCTGTAGAGCAACAACCTCTGTATAAAAGTCAATATTTGATGCTCCAAAAGGGTGTTAGTCTACAGAAGTAGTACTGTACTGATACAACATAAACATTAACTGTGCAAAATGTTAACACTTACTCTATATGGATGGAAGGCTAAAGAAGTTATTGCACCAATCCTCTGACCAATGAAACCATCATGATATTTAATGGTACTCAGACTATCACCTGACTGGTTATATACACCAATATATTGATTCACCGAACCACTGAAATATACAACAACAAGTAATTAGGAATTGCAGACAATACAGAAGTATCCTACCTCATTTTCAGGTTTTCAATGTTTCTGTTGCCATGGCAACCACAATTTTTGTCCGAATCAAGAAACAATTTGACATGTTAAAGTTTGTCCTTGACTTGGTGAACAGACGGAAAACATTTGGTCTACCAACAGACACACAGGCCAACATGTGCGAAGCAATATCGAGGTCTCAGTGCAAAACTATCATGGTAATGACATCAATTTGTAGAGGCTGCAAGAGGTATGTACAGTAGCCACTACACCTGTAAGTTTGTGCACCCAAAATTTCAAATGGGCACATCTGCACAAAAACAATTTAATTGGAACCATCTTAATCCTCAACAATATGAATTATCTATCTTTGAACAAAATCAAAACACAAATTGAATGTCAAACTGCTAAAAATGGCAAAATCAGCGTCAATGCTACATGCTGTCTGCAGTCGTGATTTAAACATTGTGACCTGTGAGTTCGTGCACATAAATTGATGACGTCACTAGGAGAGCACGTGAAATATTTTGCCAATAAAAAGTCGCATAAAATCAAGTTTGATCTATTGTCAATAGGTCAGCAGCTTTTCCGATCGTAAATATATCGCATCTATTGAAAAAAATAAGAAAAACAAATGTCTCAGGTTTTCGCAACCGGAAGCGGTGAATATGTAAACAAAAAAATCGGTGCTCGGACAAAACGTGCCACGGACGTAACAAACCCTGTTTTTAAAATATTTGTTCGCATTATTTGGCTGGCTGAATGTCTTCTCAATAATTTAAAATTAATTTGGACACGAAAATGTGAGTTTTAGCAGAGTAATCAACGTTTTACTGAAATGCACGAACTTGTAGGTGTGCACGAACTTATAGGAATAGAGGCTACTATAGTTTTCACTGTCTTTGTGTCAGCTTAACTTTTGCTTTCATATTAAAGCAGGTATTTCTATTGAAGTATTACACTCATGGCAGAAAGTTTGGTTACATGAATAACTTACCATGCTATGACAGCAGAAAGTTTAATTACGCTAAGACAGCAGAAAGTTTGATTGCATGAATAACTCACCATGCTAAGACATCAGAAAGTTTGATTACATGAATAACTCACCATGCTAAGACATCAGAAAGTTTGATTACATGAATAACTCACCATGCTTAGACAGCAGAAAGTTCGATGGCATGAATAACTCACCATGCTAAGACATCAGAAAGTTTGGTTACATGAAAAACTTACCATGCTAAGACAGCAGAAAGTTTGATTACATGAATAACTCACCATGCTAAGACATCAGAAAGTTTGATTACATGAATAACTCACCATGCTAAGACATCAGAAAGTTTGATTACATGAATAACTCACCATGCTAAGACATGAGAAAGTTTGATTACATGAATAACTTACCATGCTAAGACATGAGAAAGTTTGATTACATGAATAACTTACCATGCTAAGACATCAGAAAGTTTGATTACATGAATAACTCACCATGCTAAGACATCAGAAAGTTTGATTACATGAATAACTCACCATGCTAAGACATCAGCTTGTGGATGGATATCAACACTGGTAAAACCTGACTGTAGATTCAAACACCGTACACTCTCTGTAAAACGTGGGTCCCAAAACCGCAAGTCACCATCATAACTGCAATAAAACATTCAAGTTTTCATTGTTTTTATTCAAGACATTTCCTATTTAATAATTTTAAGACCAGTATTTTTTATATTTATGTGTAATTTAAGCATTTCTAGACATTAGGACAACAATGGACAAGCATCAAAAACATACAGTTTTGGGTTGATAGGAAATATTGCAACAATAATTCAGTTGAAATATAACATATAATAAAAATTAATAACTAGCATGGTTTTTTTAAGAAGGATGATTTAGGGACTGAGCTTGATGGATTAAGATTCCATTAGATGTAATTTGAGTGTAGTTATGAGATTTACCTTGCAGTGACTATCTTTCCTTCAGCTCCATTCTGTAAATGTACTTTGACAACCCACTTAGAATGTTCTCTCAATGTCATCACTCGACTGCAATAGTTATACAACAGGCACATGTGATAGTCTATATTTACAGTATTTGGTATGGATTCAGAAAACAAGCAGATGACAATTAATGTTCTTACAAAGCAAGAGATGTTTGAAAAACATGTCGGCCTAATGTCACATGCTACCAGAGAGCAGTGTTTGCCAATAGCTTACCATTTCTCAGCACTTTGCTAGGGGAGAACTATCAAGGGCTTTCTTGTGCAACAGAACTCTTCGTTTCTGCTCGGTAGTGCTCAATGGTGTGCTACCGCGAGCCCTTGTTGGTAGCATATAAATTTTTTGCTTTGTCCACTACATAGCGCCTTTTTGAAGCAAGCTGTTTCTTAGCGTAGCACTGCCAAGCTTGATAGCACCTTTTAGGCAGTAAGCTCATAGTTAAGGTCCGGACTTTGACCTGCTGATCTCAATAAGGTCATAAACCGTTGATGACCAACCTCTGTGTACAGTTTAAAGCTCCAGGACAAACTTTTGATATCCAGACAGACAGACAGACTTCCACCACAAAATCAGCATGTCTGGCTATTTATAAGAGGGAGACATAATACATGATGAGAGAACTTACCACTCAGTAGGAGAGAGTCGTCTATCAAACAATCGTACAGTACCATCACCACAGCCTGCTATCAACAATGATCTACCGGACATATCTGATGCTAGACACGTTACACAACTATCTGCACCCGTTGGAATGTCCTAAAATACAGTAAAACTTCGTTAAGATGAGCGTCAATATTATGAACAGCCAGCCTACGTAGAGCAAATGTCAACGTCCAGATGAATTTGCTTTGTATTTTCAGAAATAGTCAATTTATAAAGGGAACATGGAAAAAAGCGTATTTTGGGGTATAATTAAAAACTTAAAAGTTCAGGCATTTTCTTTTAAACACCATCACCCACGGACAGTAACTTTAACACTTGACTTACTTGTACAGCCATTTCTTTCTGTGAATCCCATATTCTGATAAATCTGACATCACCAGATGCTAGCAGCATACCTGTATCTTGTTCCCAGTACGACACTATACCTGATCCTGAAACAAAGAACAGTAAACTTCCTCAAAACCGGACACTCTGAAAATTTGAATCCCCATAAAATCGGACAATTTCATAGGTCCCATATTTTCTTCTTATCAAGTCAACTTAAAAAGCTTCCACACTACTAGACTCCCTGAATTCATGACGGTATTTTGGGTCTGCTAAATAGGAAAACTGGACGCTTGCTTCTTCTTTGTGCAAGTGTCCACTTGTATTTTTACTTTACGGAATCATTGACTCAATCAATGGTCAGTACTTTTGATAAAATAATAATTTGGATATATTATAACAACGATGGTGACTCACTATGTCCTTGCCAAGGTTTAATCCCTTTCCGATAAATTCCGTCAAACTATACAATAGGTACATTATGTATACAATTGTTTACCTCTATTTAATGGTAACATTTCACTGACAGCCTGGAATGCTGTAACAAGTTCCGGTTTTGTATCCGTGTCTGTGATGTAATTCCTCCATAGTCGAACACATCCATCATCTGAAAGATAAGATAAGATAAGATTAGATAATCTTTATTTAACGTCGGTAATGTTTAAACATATTAACATAAGCTTGAAGCTTGTATCCGACATAAACATTGACTATCCAATAACATACAAACAAACAATCTATAAAATAAACTAAGATTAAACATATTAAAGACAGTATCACATTCAAATATTCATAATAATATAGATAGGTAAAAATATATAAATACTCCAGGAAAGGCGTGGGTACAAACTAAAACTAAGACATGTATATTAAAGAATGAAACACAAGTTGAGCAGATTAATAGAAACAATGGAAACCAAATATAGATAAACAGCAAGATTATTGGAACAAAAGTACATAAAAAACAGTCACAAAAATTAAAATTAAAAACTGTATTTATAAAAAGGTCATGACTAAAATAAATAGCAAAGAAAGACATGTTCAATGGAATAGGCATTTAGTGGTTAAAATAGAAGTACAGAATGGCATACAAAATGGCATACATAATGACATAAAAGAATTCAATAAATAATCCATGCAGTTTTATGTATACAGCAACATGATACACGTCACAGACGGTACATGTACATGCAAAGTTAGGCAAATAAACGAACATAAAACGAAAGACATGAAATTCTACACATAAACAACAATTTGTTAAAAGAGTTAAGTTACCAATTTCCTAGGGCTCTTTTCAGCTGCCACTCAAGCACACTTTGACATTTTAACTTCCCCTGGTCATTGGGCTACCTATGGAAACAAACGTTCATGTCTCCCTGGGGAGACTATTTCTCTCCTGTGGGTGTGGCAGCCAACATAGATCTGCGGCCCCAGGAATAGACACTGCTACTTCAAGTCTGCTTGGTCTGTTCCCTTAGCTCTTACTGTTACAATTTCAATTTAGCATTGTACTAAATATGTCTCTATCCTAGACATTGTATGAAGCATGAACCAAATACAGGAATAATTATGAGAATGTAAACTGAATAGGTAGTCTTCTTTGTTTATGCCATTTAACTGACCTAAGAATAATTGTGACCAACAGCTGACCGGATCTTTTCAACACAGCTAATATTGAATTTGAATTAAATAGTTGTCCTCCAAAATCTGACATGGACCAACACGGTAATATCTAGATTTTTTCTACGCTCAATTAGGATTTAGCTCACACACTTGCATTCTCCAAATACCAATATTTCTTTCTATGTTTCTACCATGTCTTATACCATGTAAAATGAAATACCAACTGGTTCCAGGGAGAATGACATGTGGAGGAAAATTTTCCACTTGTCATAGAAGGGCAAGGCCTGTTGCCATTTGACAACCAGTTTCAGTGCTTGTTTTAATGTTTAACCAAATGGCACATTAACAAATATCCAAATAGCCCTCCTTATGTTATCTTTGATATGCTATGGAACATTGGACACCCCCCCCCCCCATCACATGATTAACTTGTTTTGTGCATAAACATTGCTTTTGGAAAATCAGTTGAAGCCAACATTTACCGCTTAACAATTACATAATTGTACCTTTTTTAGCCTGCCATGTGAGACATTAACCTCTCACAACTTCCAGTTTCTACCTTCTCACTTCTCCACTTCATCATTTCTTAACTGCCTTCAACCTTGACCTTGACTTTCAATTAACACTTATGCCACAACCTGGCATCTTCTTATACGGTAAACGGAATACAACAACATTGCAGGATTTAATTTTAGAATATTTTAATCAATTGACAACTTGAGAGACAGCAAAGAGACAAGGCAAAATGTAAGCAAAGGAGCAAACTAACCGATATTTCATACTTGATATGGTGCAACTCTTTTCTTGTACTCAATTCATTCAACCCTATTTCCATGGTCAATATTATTTAAGCCAATTTCCTACTAAAACTCATGTTCAAAAAACCTCAAATAGTAAAAAACTTTCTTCAAACGTGAAAAGAAAATATTTCTTAGGCAATATGCCCTCATTTTTTCTGAAGATGTTAAAAGATGATATACTGGGGTACAACCAAAACTACATGAAATCCAATACAATGTAATACATTACCTGATCCACACATCATTAATGTATTGTCATGAGCATTGATATATTCCAGTGATGTAATCTTAGATACACGCGGATTTCCATTCACTAGATATCCCAATTTTGATCCAACTTCCCAGTCCCAGAAACTGAAAATGTACGAACGATATTAATCAATGACAATCATATACATGGTAAGTAACAGAGCCCATGCCCCGATCAGGGCGCTCCTGAGCGAATTTTAGTAGTGTTTAACCATGTCTATGCAATAACACACTATTGACGAGCTCTGCTCAGCATTTTGCAAGATAAGCACTAGCAAGCCCTTTCTTATAATGCAACTAACCGTTTACATAATGCTCAGTAGCACTTTACTGCACAATGGTCTGTAAGCCACAAGTGCAATCCAGTTGCATGAAAATATTTTGCAAGTGGTTTCCTAGCATATTGCTATTGATTGCTCAGTATTGGTTTTGTTAGGCAACAGGCTAGTTCAGTCAAGATTGTGCGAATGCAAGTGAAATTTATATCAATATCAATAAGTCAATAAAGAATACAATACTTACGCAACACCATCTTTATGTGCAACCGCCAATTCCGACTCATACGGGTGAAACTTTATCACTGATGGAATACCATAATTTTTATTCACAAAAATTTCATTGTCAAGGCGACTGAAACCTGAAAATGATGATGATATTTTTATTCATAATAATCAAAGGGTATGTTACCGTATGTATCTACCAATCTTCGATCTTCAGTTTGTCTCAGATACATTTGCAACAGATAATAATCAAGTGTGACTTGAAAAAAGCTACGGAAACAAGTTACTGTAAAATCATTAATTTTCATGGGGGATTAAATTTCGTGATTTCGTGATTCACCTAGACCACAAACTTTAATCCCAACAAACATTAATTTTGACCCTTGTTTTATTACCTGAAATGCAAAATCCACGAATTCAAGTCCCAACGAAATTGTTTGTTTTACCAAAACCACAAAATTTCGTCCCAACGAAATTAAATGATTTAACAGTATTGCAACTTGTATTAATCACCAATAATGACTGCCTGATGACTTATGAGCAACAAACCACATTTCCCCCAAATATCAAGAATGGTGAAAGTCAGATATAATTTGAACCAAGGGTGAATTAAAACATCCAGATTTAACCTAGCACAAGGAAGGATTTTAACATCTGGACTAAACCTTGCCTGAAGGGCAGAACTGAACCCATGATCTTTGAATCACAAGTTAGACATTCCTTGTTCACTATATATTACTCGACAAAGTACAGCATCAACAACTCACTTACCAGCTTTGATTTGTTCTTCTTTTGCTTCTTCTCTCACACCTGTGTTTCTCTCGAGTCGGAACTGTTTCTGTAAGTATGATTCACTCTCTGGGTCCTCCTCGTCAGATAAACGCATGATTGGATGTACAAAATGGTTACAGCTCCATTCAAAGAACTCAGTGATCACACCGTTACATTGAAGCTTGCCTGCCTTGTCTTCATCTTTTTCTTCAATCTGATCATATAAAACATATATTACCTGTCAAATCACTTATGGTCCTGGGTATTTAACTTCATGCAATTTTATGCTATCCTGTCATAATTTTGTGCATTGAAAAAAGAAGGTTGTAATGACAGCCTTTTTCCTTATTTCTGTGGATAGATTTGTGCAAATTCTCAACTAAAAATCATCTCACTAAAATTAATATTTTTCAAGCATTCATGCAGTTATATTAACATATTTTCAGTTATATACAGCTACCTACAAGTAGTATTGCAAGGGTCTAAATAACAAATCAACAAGACTGTATCAATAAGCACATATGCCACGGTTGTAGTTTTTCCATAAAAACTAGCCTTATCAATGAGCTTGAAAGTTTGTAACGAAGGGGCCATTAGAAGATGCGGGGACAAGTATAAGCAAACTTACCAAACTTGGCCCCTTATCAAACATTTTCCTCTTGTTAGAGAACTGTACGCTGTAAGCATTGTATGGACTAGATGTAGTGTTGTTAGGTATGGGTGTTCTAGATGGGGATTCTCTCTTGTTCTCACCAGACTCCTCAAATACACTGTTCAGTTGTGGTGGAGTTCTGGTCAATGAAAAACAAATATTTATCATCAATTATTTTAATCAGACTGTGAATCAACTTATTCTAAGAAAACGTCTAATAAAAGTAGATAATTTAATAAAAGTTGATAATTTAATCAAAGTTGATAACGATAATGAGATTTACATACCCAGAGATGATGTTGACACTGACTTTATTTGATGGACTTGATGGTGCTGACTGTGAAGCACTTGTACATCCATGTGGCATGATTCTAGGCTTCGTAGTTGATATCTAAAAAAATGTGGGAAATATTTATTAAAAACCAATAGTAAAGTGGTCTGAGGGACAAAAACATATATGGAACATATTTCAATAAATCAACTCTACTGGTACCTTGTCCCATATGACAGCAATGCATACATCTTAATTTCACACAACTGATGCTCAGCATAACTGTTTGTACAAATTCAACTGTGTCATAAACATGCCTTGTAAGAAACAAAGACAAGGCAGCCTAAATGCTATACAAGGGGTGTCAAGCATGACTTGTCTTCAACAATTTAGTTTCCCATGTTTTGCATTTTCTCGATAAAGGCCAACTTTGAACAGTGATCAACTTAAAATCCTATTCAAACAGTTCTTCTGAAATTAACAGCCTATATGACAAAGTAAAATATAAATACAGGATACTTACTTTTGATCTGACAAGATTCACCAGGGATCTAGCCATACTGGCAACATGAGGCTCTGGATCAATGGCAAGTTGTGATAAAGCTTTCCATACATGTGTGTACACATTGTTGAACATTATATTAGAGATAAAGTTAGATGACATTGCACGAGTCATGACAGTTTGTGTTTGAGGCAGGTCTAGTTGTGAGAGGTTCTCCGATGAGGTAGTCATTCCTGGCTGTCGTAACGATAGGTTTCCAGCAGACGACATACCAGAGTGAGCACTTGATATGGCTGAAATGGTAGAACAATACAATCTTTGTTATGCATACAACACAGAGAGAACCTGAATCTAGTCTTGAAAACAATGTTTCTGAAAAACTCATTCATAAATGAACAATTCCAATTTCTTAATTCGGGCTAACACCATTGCTCAATAATTTTACATTTTCCTGGACTATATCCTAACCAGTACTAACTTACCCTTTCACAATGGAAACAGCTACTTCTCCATATATGGAGAAAAAGCATTGGTGTTAAATTTGCACCTCAGAATCCAACCAAGATTGACAGATTACTAATTCAGCACAGTAACCACAGCCATTGATAATGGTTTAGAATTTTAAAATTTAGTTTTATCACACAATATTTACTTGATTAAAGTAAGACATGTACTTCAAAAAATGTCTTATAAAATTACATTTTAAAATCATAAACAAGCTGCTATCCATAATAAAAATGTCTGTGTTAGAAAGGAGTGCAGTTGGACAGTGAATGGGGCATAAGAAGTGCAAGGTGGTGCTTACAAGATGTCAAAAGGTTTTTCAGGCTACCTCGTGATGAGGATCTCTTCATACTACCAGAACTGGTCATAGGTGTTAGAGAACCATCTGAAACAAAGGTATGAAGTATGATATACTGTGCTGGTGCTTTATATGAAGGTTGCCAGGGCAAGATTGCTGGAGTTTTGCACATGGATTCCAGTAGACTGTCAAACTTCCATGAGCTCAGAAAGTGCTACAAGCAAAAAAACTGTGTTATTCTTCTTTTGACATTTCATTCAAATTCAAAATTGCTTAATACTGAAATTAAAAACAACATGGTATTAGTATTGGGGTCCTACTGAAGTAGAAAGTAGAAATTTAAATCCTGAAAATAGATAAACATCTGTTTTGGAGGCATTGTCACACATTCCTACACCAAAACTCCGTTTCGAACATAGTTCTATTGTTAAAGTTCAGATCATGAAATTTCAAATGACCATAACTTAGTCAACAAATAATGACAATCACATGCTAATAAAGGCAATTCAATTTCTCCTACAAAAAAATGTTGGAATAGCTGCAAATTACAGCCATGATCATGTGACCGCAGCCAGATTAAAACGCCGTTACAATTTTAATGTGTACAAGTCAGTTATTCTTTATGAATGAGAGAAAAGAATTGCTAGGTGAAATATGTAGAAATACATGGATAACAGAGTAAAGTAACGGTGCAGTGGTATGTAAGCTGGGATATAGATTACCATGTACTGCTAAATGGTAACGATAAGCAGCTACCACTTCACTCTGATCTGGTGTTATTATAATGGCCGGCAAATCACCATGGTGATGGAAATAGTTATATCCTAAAATACCAAATACACAATATCATTTTTCACAGTCAAGTATTAATTTAAGAATCCGAAAAAAGTTTTGGTGTCAAATCTACATGACAATTGCACATAGTCAAGCATATAATATTACATCAGCATGTTGAAAATAACCTAAACCTTTGACATACTACTGCACGAGCCTATTAACAAAGGTTTAACAAGCCGGTGTTCTTACAATCCATCTTTTTTCTAATATTGACTAGCTATTTATGTTAGGTTAAATATTTTATAATAGGAAGTACATATCTTAAAAGTAAAGTTTAAACTCACATGGAAATAACTTTCACCAACAGAAAAAGCCACAATAGAGTAAGCAAGGATATAACAACAGAACCCCTAAGCTGAGTCGAATGCTCAGCAATAAGCTGCACATTGATTTTCCTTTTTTTCTTTCTCTTATCTATACTTTTGCTAGTGAGGTAATTTTTTTTGTTACAGACTGTGAGTAAAAGATTTATAACAATACTCATTTTTATTCTTAAATTAACAATGGGTGAAAGTGATCATTTCTGAACAAATTGAATTGCTTACACGGTTAAAACTTACAAAGGGAAAATGAAGATAAACAGCTTTATTGGTATACTCGAAAACCAGAAGTAAAGGTATGTGCCTATATTTCTGAAAACTTTCACCTTTGTAAATTACAGCCATTTTCCTAGCATTTAATATAATACTGTAACAAACAAAACAATGATCATTACTATTACATAACTCCTAGAAAGGAACATTGTTAGTTGAGTAGAAAAGGTGATTAGTGAACTGATAGAAAGCTACAGGAAGTAGTTGACATGGGGGATTATATAAACACTGCAAATCCTAGGACCAAGTTTCAGACAAAGTTTCAAGACGAGAAACATGTTTCACTCAAGAAATATAGACCTACTTCATTTTTAAACATTGACAATTATAAACCCAAATTTCATGCCACTTTTATTGGTGGATGTACTTCGGCATCATGATAATGGATATCAAAACTTTTCTCATATGAATTACTGTAAACACCCATGTATTGCAAACAAGTTTATCAACCAAGAATTATAACTAAAATGTCAATGCATCCATTGCATGTGAGAAGCAATTGTCAAGGTATCAGAATGAGTAAATCAGAATTTATTTTCCATCAGTGAATCTTCTGTCATTTTCTTAATTTTACCTGCATGTAGTGTAAAGGTGTGGGCAATACATGGGTATTTACGGTATATCAACAAACGTGGTAGAAATAAGGAAACTACTGATTAGTTGGTTTGGAAGAGACATGTTATTTAGCAGTGTTTACTAGGGAGGTAGGGGGAAGCTACCTGGGGACCCTGGGGATACAAGATTCCACCCACCAGGCGCCTCTCCTGATACTACAGCAGGTGTTCTCTCTCGTAGTTTCTCATCTTCCATCAGTTGTGAGGCAGCAGTAGCGAATGCAGTCTCAAAATGTGCTACCAGTCCACCAAAAGCCACTACCAATTCCTTAAGAAAATACAAAAACACAATTATAAAATTTTCATCACATGGCAGACCAATACAACTATCTTACATGAAATACATGCTTGGAAACAATCAGATTTAAATTATATCCTTAATATACACTATGCGGCACTGCTCAATAAAAATCTGCCGAGGATGCTATATAAATTGACAGAATGGAATTGTATACAAAGAATGTAGTTATCCCACAGAACCTTTTTTGTATCAAGCCGCAAGGCATTTAGAAACCTGGAGTGATTTGCTGCCATTTTGGCATATCTAAAATTGATAATCACCACACCTATGCAGTGTAACACATGTACGCTGAGTTAACTTTTTCAGAATTCGACAAGTTAAATTGAGTTATTTAAGCCAAAATATAACATATTAACTGGATACTTAATATATTAAAAGATCATCATGTTGCAGATAGACGACTGATGTAGTACAAATTGATTGTTTACCTTTCTGACCAAGGGACTACCATCCTGTGCAACATGAACCAGTTTCATACCAACACCAAGATCTATACTCTTAGAATGATCACTCTTCTCACTATCATTGTTGATAAATGTACCCAGTGCATATACTGCAGCCGCTCGTACCTGTGGAATAAAAGTACAATATCAAATCATAAACTTCTGACATACAGGAAGAAGACAATTTTTACTCGATTTTGGGGGGTTTGAATGAGACAGACAAATTGTAAGAAGTGTATTGTTTTTCAGTTTCTCCCCTACTGTTTTGGCCAATGACCTCTGACTACTAGTAAGTAAAATACTTGGTTAATTCAGGTCATCTATGAAACCAGTTGTACAATGTACATGACAGTATCAATTGCCTTGTGGGTAATTAAAAAGAAGAGAAGCCAGTTAATTTTTTTAAATGCCTAGTATAGACCCAGGGAAAAAGTGCCACAGGGGTACCAACTTTTCCTCGGGCATATGAAATGTAGTGCACTCAATCCCTATACTCTTAACATGAAGATCAAACACTTTGATGTTGAGGTTTAAAAACAGTTACAAGCTATTTGTCAGAGGTTTTCTCTATCGGCCAAGTTTGAGCATTTTATCATTGTTTTATACGTATGTCAAATTGAAACAAGCTGTTCTTTTCTTTCTATAAACATGAAATGGATCATCAACCTCAACAACCTAATAAATGGACAATCTAGTTCAGTCTGATCATCAATACTTAGACCTAATAAGAGGTAATTTCCTGTTTTATCATAAATGACAAAGAGCAAAGTATGCCCTATGATCTCACTAATGTTATACTGTTAAATCATTTAATTTCAATGGGACAAAATTGTGTGGCTTTGTTGAATTATACCATTTCATGGGGACACAATTTCAAGGATATTTAATCAACTAAGTCATTTACTATAGAAAGTATAAATATTCATGGGGATTTAATTTTGTGGTTGATATCATCAACAAAATTAAATTCCCCTCAAATATTAATGATTTTACAGTATGACATCTTTGCGTCTTTCTTTGTCCTCTACATAACATGAAAACAATGATTTATTTAAAGTACTTGGTCTCATTCTATTTTTTTGTGGAAAAATAACGCTGATTTCCTTTGAAGGCTATATGCAGTTGTTTATACAAGTGACCCTACTTGAGAACTTTTCGTCTAGGCAAGTTTGAAAAGGGTGTAATATTTGACATGGAGCAAAAGCATTCAAGCATCCCTCACTCTGAACTGTTGTAGGCTAGATACACATAAAAGACTATTATAGTATATTACCATTATTTTTGTGTTTTTTTTATTTCATTAATTTTAGGATTGAACTATTCCAATAAGTCACATGCCCATGATTAAAATATTTTAAATATTGTGCAACGGTTTTCTCTTCCACATTCTGTATGTTCAAATTTACAACCCCTCAAATTTATATTTTTATAAAAAAAAGTTTAATGCCCACAGACAATAATTATTTTACAGGATATATAAATTGAGGGGAATAGAACAATATGGACATACCTCCGGCTCTGGATCGTTCAGCAGTTTATATAACTTCTCATGTGCACTGTCTCGTACTCCACACCATCTAGCACTGTTAAAGTTTGTCCAGACCTTAGCCAAACACAATGCTAGCCACTGACGTAACAATGGACTAGGATCGGATAATTGATCTAGACATATAGCCACCACATTACCCTGTAATGCTGCCTCCTGTAATACAGATAAAATTGGTAATCTTCAGATAGGATTTGTTAATTCGGGTAAATACAGTTTCTCAACAGATTTTCCCTCATATATGGCAGGAGATCCACCAAACCAGTCTTCTTGGACTGCATTATTACCAGTACTAACTTATCCTTTCACACGGAATCAGCAACTTCAGAACATGATAAAGAAAATCAATATAATTATCAAACTGTCATGGAAGGTTATGACGTGCCGAGATAGGGATTCAAATGGATGTAGCTACAGGTTTGAACTATAGGTCTATGAAGTGAGGGGCACAACAATTATATGCAGATTTCATAAAATATTGTCAAATTCCATTTTATTTAAAGTGAGGATTATTCAACTGTACAACATTTGCAAACTTACTCACCTGGCCATGAGTATATTCATTGACAATCATAGCAAGCACAAAAGCTGCCATAGTCTTCTGCTTGGCCTGGAATAGAGAATGCAATACATACATACATACATAGCAACAAATACACAACTGGTAACAGTTTATACTGGGAAGCAATTCAACCAATTTTCTCTGACTTAGGGAAACAAAGATTGCAGTTTTATATGCGTAATTGAGGAAAATGAAAAATGGTGAAAATTATTGACTCAAATTTTTTTTCTTAACATATCAACCAACAAAGGGACTCCAATATTCACCTTTAATAATGTGCATGCAGGGATACTGTTTGTCCGTCTATAAGCAAAATATTGCATAGAAGAGGAACACTTACGGGCATATACTGGTCACCCAGTACTGAGAGAAAGTATTTGTGTCCACTGTCCTTCACCAGGTCACACTGACAAGACTGTAAATGCGAAAAAAATATAAATGTAAAATAATTAAACAGCATAATGCGCTGGCTTATAATGAGAAGGTTGCAAGTGCTAAATGACCTTACAAGACCAATACAAAAATTTGTAACACAAGGCACTTTTTATGAGCCTATTTTCATGAAACAGGTCATGATAACCAAACTGAAGTTGAAAAGGAGGCTGTTTTCCAAAAGTAATGAGTAGTTTTTTTAACAGTTTTTGTTTTCTCAAAATAGCATTTTTGTACTTAAAACCTTCTCATTCTAAGCCAGCAAATGGTGGGTATAATCAAATAAATGAATGGACAAATATCTTCACCAAACAATGATTGACCAAAACTTCAGTTATAGCCAGGGAACTGCTTTAGCTATGGCAGGATCCAGATTTTATAGAAAGACTGATGGACAGACAGACAGACTGACAGCAAATCTTTATTCCCCTCCAGATCTGAAAGGGGATTTGTGAAATTTGATGGTTTTATTCTGGGGTAAATTGGAACACTGAATATAGTATCATTATACTTACACTATCCACAGAAAGTATCTTGGCCCAGATGAAGACAAGTAAAGGTCTTAATTCCCTGGCATTACTTTGTAACAGCTTCAACACATAGGGAAATATACCAACTGATAAAGCCTGGAATGAAAAAACCACATGAAAATAATATCAGAAAACATGCCTTAGAAAATTGGTGTAATAACTACTGCTCACTACTAAAAGTATATATTCTTAGATCCAAAATGATACAATTTGAACCCATATTTGTCATAAATGGCATGTGCTTAACTATTCTTGGCAAAATGATGAGTAGGCCTGAGTCTAGTGAGTAAGACAAAATAAAATTTCAATAAATTTTCATAAAAATACATCAATTTTTACCAGACTAACGGCCCACGGGCCGAGATCTAGGAACCTCCCGAGTAATTCTAGAGCACGCAATCTGTGCACTTGACTCAATAACACTTGTAAGACAATAGGTAACTGTTCAGGCGGTGCACGAGTTTCCGCTCCATACTTCAACCATACGTCGAAAGCTGTTAACTGTTCGGTGAAGAATGGACTATGTTGAAATACTGCACTATCGTCCTCTAACAGTTTTGGTAGTTGTCGAAGACACAAATCCAGTGCCAAATCCCAAGCTTGCCTGAATTGATAAACAGAAAATTTCATAAAAATAAGGTCTGACACAGAAAATAATTTGCTATACATGTATGTTTATTTATGTCTCATTTCAAGTTTTATTTTGTCAAACTACTGAGTACAATTGCTGCATTTATTCTTATATACTGCCACATTCAGAAAAAATGCCAGATAGCTCATGTGCAGCTACGGAATCTTCAAGCTATACGTAAACATCTCACACAAAAGTCTACTGAAACATTAGTGCATGGACTGGTTCATTCCCATATTGACTTCTGCAATGCCTTATTCACTGAAATTCCAGCCTATAAGATGAAAAAATTACAGCGAGTCCAAAATCATGCCGCAAGAGTTGTCATGAATGTTTCTTATGACAAATCCAGTGCAGATCTACTGACAGAATTACACTGGCTTCCAGTTAAGGCCAGGGTAATGTTCAAAGTTCTGGTAATCTTATTCCGTGTCATCATGGGTACAGCTCCATCGTATCTAAAGACATTGTTTGATCCTATTCGGCAAGGGTACAGACTACGATCACAAAATGACACTAACTTTCACATCCCTAGACGGCGAACAAAATTAGCAGACAGATCTATAGCCGTCACTGGTCCAAAATGGTGGAACGATCTACCAAACTATCTCAAAGACATCAAAAGTGAAACTAGGTTCAAAGCACATTTGAAAATTTATTTGTTTAGGAAGTTTCATCGGCAATGAGTGTGCTCTTTATCATATGACTAAATCTAGTTTCTAGAATCCAGGTTTTAAACTGAATGTTTTAAGTGAATGTATATTAGTGTAAAGCGCAATAGAATGTGATTTCATAATTTTTGCGCTATACAAATGACATGTATTTGTATTTGTATTTATATAGGTGCTATACATTGGGAATCTGCATATATTTGCAAGGACCTATGATGATATCCAGACCCCTTTCATTACACAGCTGTATCCTTCTACTTGCAGTCCTTTCAGCAGCCATTACAGGACTGTATTGGAAATAAGTGCTTGCAATACATTTTCATTGATTACCTTGAACAAAAAACCAACAGAATTACACCTACTACTACAGTTCATATACTGTAAAATCATTAACTTTCATAGGGGATTAAATTTCGTGGATTTCGTGGTTCACCTTCTACCACGAAATTAAATCCAATCATGCAATGATTTTGACTCTTGTATTTATTACCTGAAATTAAATATCCACAAAATAATGTCTCATTGAAATGGTCTTTTTTACCAAGACCACTAAAATTTCATCCCATCCAACTTAAATGACTTTACAGTAGAGCTTACAATGTTTTTAAACAAACGATAATGACTGATTGATATAAGTAGCCACTACACCTGTAAGTTTGTGCACCTAAAATTTCAAATGGGCACATCTGCACAAAAGCAATTTAAATGGAACCATCTTTATGATCAACAACATCAATTATCTATCTTTGAACAAAATCCAAACACAAATTGAATGTCAAGCTGCTAAAAATGGCAAAATCAGCTTCAATGCTACATGCAGTCTGCAGTTGTGAAATAAACATTGTGACCTGTAAGTTTGTGCACATAAATTGATGACGTCATCAGGAGAGCACGGGAAATATTTTTGCAATAAAAATTTGCATAAAATAAAGTTTGGTCTATTGTCAGAAGGTCAGCAGCTTTTCCGATCGTAAATATATCGCATCTATTGAAAAAAATAAGAAAAACAAAGGTCTCAGGTTTTCGCGACCGGAAGCGGTGAATATGTAAACATTAAAACCGGTGCTCGGACAAAACTCGCCACGAACGTAACAAACCATGTTTTTTAAATATTTGTTTGCATTATTCAGCTCGCTGAATGTCTTCTCAATGATTTAAAATGTATTTGGACTCGAAAAAGACAGTTTTAGCAGAGTAATCAACGTTTTACTGAAGTGCACGAACTTGTAGGTGTGCACGAACTTATAGGAATAGAGGATACATACCACATAGGATGTTGATAGGTAGGAGGTAAAGTAGGACCGGAGACAGGTGTACAGTTGTACGATCTCATTATCCTTTCTGCCAGCAGAAAGTTACGGAACAAACTTGCCACCAATAAATCCTGACGGAATAATCTCTGAAACAAATCTGAAAACAACAAAGAGAATTTCATAAGAAAAGGTGACATCATAAATACCAAGATGACATCATAATAAAGTTTTATGACATTTATTTAATGCTGCTAAATTTAATCAAGGGCCAACCAGTAGGGGGCTAAAAATCATGTAAAGGAGTTGGAAAATACATGTATCTTCAAAAACCTGAAATCCAAACACAAGCCTGAAAAATACCAGGCCTGACAAATGGGTTGGCATGAAGGAAGATTCAAGCTCAGAAAGTTTGTATTTACTACAAATATTGTTATCTACCAATGCAAAATTAATTTTATATAAGTACACATGAACTCACCTCGTGGTAGAGTATTCCAGGCAATAGTATCTGTTATAGCAGTAAATATCCAATTCAATTCTCCTAACATAGTTCTCCGGTCATTCAACATACCAGGCACTCTGTAATATACCACATACAACGGTTCAACGTAATATAAACGTTGTGTGAATAGAATAGACCAAAATCGATCTACATTTACTTAAATGCAGAATATGAAATCATGGATGAAAGAGTAATGAAATCAAGAACACCACCTACGAGTGCGTAACGCTCGAAATTCTCATTTTTGACAGTAACAAGGGCAGATAACTCAACAAATATAGGTCACAGCGTTTTCAGACTTGTCAGTATGGACTTCTTTTGTCATTGTGATGATGAATAAACTATGCTAGGTTTAAAGTGAATACCCTTTATAGTCTTTGAGAAAAGGACTCTGACAATTACCCAAAGCTGACCAGTAGCTCAACTTTCTTTTCTTCGAAAAGTGACAAGTCAAGGGGGTAATGTTCATGTCTTTAGATCAAGAGGTCTCTGGCAGGAATCCTAAAAAAGTTGTGGAATTTACAAAATCTACTTACTTGTCAACCAAGTCTTGAGTGAGTCCAGGAACTAATTTACTTGTATTCTGAAGTACATACCTGTAAAACAATAATCATATCAAACCACATGTATGCAACAAGCCACAAACATCCAGGAGCATGAGGAAGGCTTCATTATGAAATTAGATCCTTTCATGGGTCAACTGAATTCTCAATTTACATCTGTTGTAAGGTCAATTATGTAACAGGTGTCTATTTCAAATATTTTCTGATAACCTGTATGGAGATGGGCCAAGTACTGAGCATCAGTACTCAAGTATTTGAAACTTGGTACATACTCAAGTGAGTACAGGGTACTTTTTTTAGTCCAATACTTGAGTAGTACTCGGGTACTCCAGACAGTACTTCTGAGTACTACAGGAGTACAGCATTAATGTTACAAGCTTACACATTTAGAATTCCAATAGAATAATTTAGAATGCTATTATACTTACAAACTGCACATAGTGTACTTAATATCATTAAAAATACTGTCATTCATATTTAGACAGCTTATGGATTAAAGTGTTAAAATTGAAACTTACCATTTCAAGGCTATTTTGATAGGTGTAGTGAGACATGAGGTAAAGAGGTCAGCAGGAAGTTCATGGTTCATCGGTAATAATTCATTGGCACCGCAAGCTGCTAACTGTATACAATGTTTAGATGATGCCATACACATGGCTGTATGTGATTTCCCATTCACAGTCTGAAATGTATCATCACACAATAAATTGAGGGCTGAGCGCATACCTATGGTAACTACATAAATTTATAGAGGCATGTACCATAGTTTTGCACTTAGCCCTCAAATTTTAATACTGCACAGACAATTCAAAGACACACAGATAGGCAAAAAATTCTAGCGAAATCTTAAATCAGTTTCCCTAGACTGTATCCCAAATGACCCGAGTGGTTGATGCTTCTTAGCTTCTTAAAACACCACATGATCATATGACCTGCAATCGAACCTAAATCGCTGTATAATAAATCCAGTACACTAACCAAATTGGCTCGGCATAGCCTTTATTTGAACCCCAGCTGCAGATTAGACAGCAAGCATGCTAACCACTGCGCTATGGAGGAACCAGAAATATGGGTCTAAATAAAACTCTGACCTACCTCTGCCTCTTGTTCTCTCTGTGTAGAGAATTGTTTGAACAGATCCACAATAACACCAGCATGTGAACAATCATACACATATATAGATGGACTACCCATCCATGTCTGTAGATCATAGATAGACAATGGGATATACTGGGTGTAACTCTGAAAATATAGAGGTATATTATGTCAAACAATTAGCACACATTTCAGATAAAACATCCATAAATATATATCTGCACTGAAATAAGATAAACCAATTGAAATGCCAGTCTGCAAAATTAGGACTTGTCTGGTTGTTCAGTACAAGTAGTTGTTGATTCAGGACAAGTAATTTTTGCAGTTGGACTAGTACCTTTTGCAGTAATTATGTATAGAGTTGTATAGGGAAACTATTAAATTTTACTGATTCGGGCAAGTAGTTTCAAATTCTCAATTCTCAGACTGAAATGCATGGGCATAAAGAAGTGACAATATGTGTATCTATAGAGAAAAGGGTTAACACATAGTCTTATCATAAATGCTTGCATACTTGAGTAGGAGTTGAGTTTAATTGCATGCATTGTCTATTTTCTATTCTGAACACCATTTTTTTGGGTAAATTTATGTAATGAATCTGAAGACAAAATAAGACAATTAAATACAACTCATTCATCATTTCTTTGTTTGTTTTTTAAGACACATATCTTATACTTAACACACAAATGTGATGATTGACATACTACATACTGGAACTGTATTAAGATATTTACCTTGTTGAAAACCCAGATTTCACCATTGACTGTTGGTTTAGGGACACCATGTCCATTGTAGTGAAACAGAACTCTTTCTTCCTGTGATTAGAATAACAATGCTACAGTTAAAACAATCATACCTTGACAAACAAGTGTACAATTAGTATAACAAGTATAGTGCCATTAGAAAGTCAAAGGTGACTTTCAAATTTGAGATGTCATGGGTTGTAAACTTGTTTGATTCGAAGCTATGACATACTGTCATTAAAATCATACTGGTATATCTCTCTTGTTTGATGCTCAGCTTCTAGTTAAATTAGTTCTTGGTAAGTTACAATATTCAACTCACTGGTTTGCCTGTTATCAGAATCATGTTACTGGGTAATGTCCATATGACTTGAATACTGTTGACAGATCAAATGTAAAAGCAAAATACACTCTATTACTAGGCTATGAAGGCAGATTACCCAAAACTAGCAAATTAACTTACTAGCCATCATGACTAGTCACCATAAGAAATTACTAGTCCAATCTAGACTTTTACTAGCCTCAGGCTTCGGGCTAAAGGTCAAATTAGAAGACTGCAAGCCAGTTGGCAGTACAATTTCCAATTTTTATTGCACTTTATGGCTAGTGCTGTCTAAGCATAAGTTACTTTCAAACACAAACAGTAGGCAAAACTGAAACTAAGGTCAATAAATCTTACCTTAGCATTCCTTCTAAGTGATGTACATAGTTTCTTCACTTCTTCTACAGTAGGGTCTAATGTTTGCTTGTACCTTGCACGTGGCTGCCATCTCTCGTACTGTTTCTGTAGATTAGCTCCGATAGCCTCTAGAGCTTTCTGTGGACTCTGTGTTAGTGGATCTATAAATATACACACAGTTTTATATAATGGATGTCTGCGAAATTAGCACTTGTCTGGCTGTCCATGGCAAGTAATTATTGATTCCAACAAGTAGCTTTTTCAGTCAGGCAAGTAACTTCAGTAGTACTGTAATTAATCTTATTATTAATGGAGTATAATACTGTTAAATGAATTAGACTCGGGTAAGCAGTTTCAAATTCTAAATTTGCAGACTGTGAATGACAGCCAAATAACATTCCTTCCATTCTGTCTTTTAAACATTTAAAATGCTATCAAGCAGATGAACTTGAACAATAATTTGATTATACATCGTATATGGAAATGAAATATGTTGTAACTCGTAAGTTTAATAGAAATTATACATAATGATTTGAAAACCCCTCCCACCAAAGAGGGAAACTCTTTTTCTCTTCTATCAAACCCTTACCCATTATTTTGGGAAGAGCAACAAAAATATAATTATTTCATAATCTTTAACAATTCTTGTACAGGGCGCTACTGAGACATACATGTAATGCCCAGTTCTGAAAATGAGGTGCATGTCTATTTCGGGTGCCATTAACACATGTCCCTATGCCTCATCTGCCTTAACAAGGAATCAAACACTGTTTTATTGTTAAAATTCCGATCAGGAAACTTCAAATAACCATAACTTGGTTAAAAAATATTCAATAAATATTAAACTTCTATTTTGTTCAGAAAATATAATACTTTCAAATGCAGCAAATCCTGATTTCTGGATTATTCTGCATTACTGTAAAATCATAAATTTTCGTGGGGGATTAAATTTCATGGATTTCGTGGTTCACCTCAACCACAAACTTTATTCCCAACGAACATTAATTTTGACCCTTGTTTTATTACCTGAAATACAAAATCCACGAATTCAAGTCCCAACGAAATTGTCTTTTTTTACGAAAACCAACGAAATTAAATGATTTTACAGTATTGTAGAACCCTTGTTTTAAACATCATTTTCAAGCTTAAGTTACTTAAATATACTTACCAATCCAACATTCTAGTCGAGCACATGGTGACGTTTTAACAACATCAGGAGGATCTACTCCTACATTTAAACACAACACTAACGCAACACTCACTGTCTTCATCTGTAAAACAATACAGACACACACATAATTTTTATAATAAGAAAAAGTCTCTTAAAGAGAGTCTGGGTGTCTCTGTTCTTTTTACTTTCTTAATAGTTAGATCATTTATACACTTGACTCCTATAGTTCTAAATATATATTATGTAAAGAACCACTAAATGCCTCCGCGGGCCAAGTGGTGATGCACTCAAGAAGTCCTTAAAAGAACTTAGGTTTGCCTGTAAAAGGAGATATTTCTTGACAAATGTGGAGTTGAATGAACAAATAGAGTTTAAATGATTGGTAAATATGCATGTGATGTAGTAAAACTGTCATATTTGTATTATTCCGCTATTATGTTCTTGATACCAAAGTGAAAGTAGACTAGGGTAAAACCCAGAACTTATCTTTCTGGACATGTGTGAAAACGGATAGACCATGTTTGAAGGACAAAAACTTTCTTAGAAGATACATGACCCCCCTTTTTTATTGTATTATTTTGAAGCTTAAAGGCCCCTCTTTAAAATGATATATGTGGTCCAGGTGGCCATAGACTAAAAAAACGTTGAAAATTGGGGTCTACAGTGGGCAATTTACATTGAGCAAAAGAGCAAATTTATTTGGTGGTTTCTAACCTATTATGGTATATAATTTGAAACACTTGTAATGAATATAAAGCTAAATCACAATTTTAGGAAAATAAAATGATTGTAAAGAAACAGAGGATGAAACATGAGTAAACTTTAATGAGTAAATCAATCTTGAAGTATCGTTTTATCAATGCTTTACTAAGATCTATACAAAAGGCACTCAAACCATTTCCTGCCAATTGCATGGAATGTGGCTGGTCACAATATTATATGGTTGTTTTTTAGAAACAAGTGAAGATTTCTTCAAGTAACTTGTCATTGTTTTCTTTTAAGTAGGTAATGATTAAGAGGGGTTGGGGCACTGTTCCTCTTTATAAAAAAAGATAGTTTGTAGATTAATAGCAATCACAAGTGTTGGGAAAATCTATCCATAATGTATAACAGGGCTTTCATTTGACTCTTGAAATTGCATTTTGGCTCTTGACAAAAGTGTTTATTTTGACTCTTGAAAATTTAAGCTGAAGATTTACTATTTACTATACATATTAAACAAATTTTCTTGCAATACTTTGATGACTCATGAAAATTGAGAGTCAGGAGTCATTTTGACTCTTCACTTTTGGATGCTACGGGTACTGCTAGTGAAAGCCCTGTATAAGGATCACTTTCTACGAGAAGACAAAATACAGATGAATGATAATAGTGTGAACAATAGCAATCTGAATCAAACAAGTTAAGACTTATGGGTGGTATGGTTGGTGGCAAGGTGGCCGGGAGGTCGCAGAGGGTATGGCTCTATGACTACAGACCAAAATGTAACCGGTTAAGGTTTAATTCTCTGCTTGGGCATTTGGAAATTTCTAAGCACTTTCAGTGTTTCCCATCCCATTAGAGATGAACTGGTTGGTAACCAAGAAGTACTTTTTATCAATGTTATACATATAATTTTTGTGTACTTAAATTTTGTTGACTTTTTAAAGGTAGATTTCTGTCTTGCTTATGTCTGAATGTTATTAAACTTATTTTCACTTTTTCTATCATACGAAAGTATACACAAGGATCTGGGACACTGCAGCTAGTAGGGCTGAAACATTGCGGGCTTCAGTCCCACACGGTTCACAGTACAAACTTCTAAATTTTGGTATGGTTCAGTTTAAGTTTTTTTATGACCTAAAATACATGACAAACCAAATAATGGGATTATTACTAAGATAAAATAAGGTCTAACTGGTTTTTTTTTGTCTTAGGTATAAATCAAAGACCTAAATTACTTTGCATAAATTTATGCTTGATTTATTGAATAAAGATAGTATGGCACTACGTAATTGGAAAATAACAAAATTCTGGTGTCAAACTTTCGAGAATAAAGGGCAAATTATAATATACAATGTACGGTATCAATATCACACAACTGTCTTAATTAAAATTTATCCTTGAAGTTGGAGATAAATAACATACACATGACCGCCTCCGTCAAATATTAACAAACATCTTGAGATTGAAGTAGTATGTCGTTCAAGCCGGGTCTATTTACACACAAAATGATGACATTACCCAGCATCATTGCCTTGCAGATCCCCTGCAGGACGTAAATAAAGCTGGCACAGAATTCGGACAATCACGAAATATGGTTGATCATTTAGGAACACTCCGACAGTTGGATATACGTCTTCTTAGAAGGTTGACATGCAATGTATGACTTTACCACATGGTTGTAATTTGATTAAACATAGTATAACTGTGAATGCAATTACTAATACTTGGAACTTACTTTCACTTTCATGTCTGAGACTGAGACTATAAAATCAACATTGTCCTTCACCTTCGTTTTGGTTGTTCCAGTTTCAAGACATTGATTATTTGATGAATATAACAACTGACAGTTCGAACAGAACACTTGAATGTATAAGATACAACTGATAGAATCAATTACATACCCTTTCCTTCATTCTCCATGATTGCGTGACCTTTTTTGACCCTTCAATTTTATCACGATGTCGAAGTTCGTTGTAGGCGACTGACAAGCGCAAGTCATTACTGACAGTTTCGTCATCGAATCCATCTGACTCGGCTTCCAGTGCTTTAGCCATATCTTTAGGAAATGACTTCATGTTGTCATAACCATATATTTGTACACAAAAACACAATATTTATCAAGAAGTGGGCATGTGTCCTCAACATGGACGCCATATTTTTCCCGATTTACCTCCCTTGATTTGTTTACGCGCAGATTCGTAAAATTGAGAAAAGACGATCCAAATACAAAACAATTGATGATTCTAACACTATAGATTAATAAAACTATGTTATTATTAATAAGCGTAATTCATAGTCTCCTTTAGCTAAAGTTTGGTTTTATTTGCGTGGGCGTTTGTTTTCATTAAAGATTTTTATGTGGCGGAAAGAGTCAGAATGAACACAAAGACACAAAATGGCTGCTGAAGAGGAGAGTTCAGCAGATTGTTCAGAGATGGAAGAACCAGATGACTGGGAGTTTGCAGGACTTGAAGCAATTGACAGAGCCTGCAGAGAAGTTTATCCAGATCAACCAAATCCATTACAAGCAACGGCGGTTGTGAAATTTTGGTATAAAACTTATTTTTGTTTATCATTTTGTTACATATCCTCTGACTCACTCAATTGATTAATTGCACATATGTTTGGGTGGAGTCTCTGTTTTGCTAAACTCCTAAATTGTTTTGTTATGCGTCCTGTAGTATGCAGTTGAATAATAAAACATAATTGTATTTAGTTGCCATTGAATGCTGATAATTGATCTTTATAATTAATATTCCTCAAAATGACAAAAATGACATTCACTAGCATCCTACAAATCTATATCCATGGTTTTAGCATTTTGACATCTCTTTGACATTTAACCGAACGGATACTTCCAATTGCAAAGTAACTCAGTATACATTATGTCTTGATTTCTGGACTACTGTCATCAATAATAATTGTACATGATATTTAGCTATGATGTAATAAGGCAGTGTACAGTAAGGGGTTAAGGATCTGTACCCGGGACAGCAGCCTTTATAGAGGACTTATTTAATTTTCTGTTTCCTATATGCTATAATAACATCTGCATACTAAGGAGAAGATACATTACAAATTACTTAAAATACATTCTGTAAAATCATTTAATTTCGTTGGGTAAAAAAGACAATTTCGTTGGGACTTGAATTTGTGGAGTTTGCATTTTAGGTAATAAAACCAGGGTCAAAATTAATGTTCATTGGGATTAAAGTTTGTGGTTAAGGTGAACCACGAAATCCACGAAATTTAATCCCCCACGAAAATTTATGATTTTACAGTATAGAATGCAATGGTCAAGTGCAATGATTAATAACTCCATAATGATTTTAATTGGAGCTATGCCCCTTTTTAACGTAAACTTTCATTGTGATATTTATTAAAGCCATAGCTATTTGAAAAAAACAAAGTTGCAAGAATAGCTTGAATTTTTGTCTCTTTATTCTTATGTTGTGTAAAACACATACTTTTTTATACAAAAAGATAATTGAGCCGACCATGTACTAATCAGGGAGGCGTGATAGCTATGAGGTGGTCCGGCATGCTACAGACTTCAAGCCCTGCTGTAAGCTACGATCAGCAGACAACAACATAGATGTTGAAATATTTTTTCATACACTTGTTGTAACAGTTTATTGTTGAATTTAAAAGAATAAACATAATAATTAAACAATGTGTGGTCTCTTTAGTAGAACTTTGTTGCAATGGTTCAAGTTATACATACATGTACTCAGTCAAAAACGCATTCATTCTGCTGCTGTATACATGTGTAAGTATCATGATTCATAATATGGACAACTGGCAGTATCTTGATAATATCACAATATGTTTTCCCCAACTTTAGTATTATGGATGGTATCACTGAGGCTTTAATGTATCACAACATTTAGGACAGTTGGGCTTATAAGTACTAAGGAATCAAATTTTGTAGACGTTACTATGAAATCATTTAATTTCGGTGCAATGAAATTTCATGGTTTTGGTAAAAAAGACCTGATCTCAATGAAATGTTGATTCATGGATTTGCATTTCAGATAATAAATACAAGGGTCAAAATTATTGTTCAATGGGATTTGATTTCGTGGTTGAGATGAACCACGAAATCTACGAAATTTAATCCCCCATGAAAATTAACGATTTTACAGTATTATTTGTATACACTGTTGCTGATTAAACAATATATGTTTCTGGAAACTCCAACCTTTTATCTTATTAAATTTAGAAAAATAGTCTCATAGAAAATTTGTTAACCCTTATCAAAGTTTGAGTAGTATACCCTAGAAAATAATCACTGTGTATAAACAAGTCAATTTCCTGCAATAACAATAAGGCATACACATTGAATTATATAGTAAGGCAATCAGTCATACAGTGATCAGATTTTAAAAGTGCTTTCAATAGCAATAAATGATACCAGTTTTAAATTTTATAGTAATCCGATAAGTTATACAGTGATTTGATTTGTATGCTGTGGTACTAAACCATTAAAAACCCTGTTTAGTCATTGCCTTATGATGTATTATTTGTACATGTCAGGGTAATTAATATTACATTATGTATACATCAAGATGAAACAATTACATTGTGGTTTCTGCTTTGAGGTTGTTTTAAGTACTGTAGTAAGAGTAGTATGTATACATAGATTTGCCTCCAAGTGGACAGTCAAGTGTAGGTTAAGATATAAGGCCACATGTAAATTGACGTTTATTGTACATGTAGGCTACTTACTAATATTATCATCAGTCAGTAGGTTGATTAAATATTAATTATAGTTTCTTTTATATTCACTCATAATTAGAATTGAGAATAGTCTAGTAAAAGTAATGTAATCCAGTCTATTTTACCCCCAAAACATTTTGAGTCCCAGTCAACTTTTCACAAAAAGTGTTATGTGATATATAGGCTAAAATAATAATTCTATACTAAGTAGCATGTAACACTTAATATTGTCCAAAATCTTTTTTTTTTGGAGGCATTGAAAACAATCATGCTCTAACATCTTATTCTCTCTCTATTAATTTCCTTGTTTGCTATTTTTAAACCTTGGGCAATATTTTGGCCAAATATGCATTGAACTGTTAACTCATCTTCTGTGAATGTATATATTTTCACAAATTTATTATTCTAAAAATGTTATTTAATTTATTTATTTAATTTTTAGAATGACTACTGTCATTGTTTACTAGCAGTCAACTTAGGGCGTGTAAATGAACTAGGACCATTTCCTAAAATCTGACTATCTACCTTTAATTTCGCACCCATGAGTTTTTGCAAGCTTAACAAATTTGCAAATCTTTTGAATAAGCGAACATTTATATTGCGCAACAATTTATGATTTTAGAGGAGCATATGTTTGCCATCCTTGTTTTTTTTTTAGCTTTTGACTTGTGAGCCCTTGGCATGTGAGCTCTTGACTTTTGAGCCTTGGCATGTGAGCTCTTGATTTGTGAGCTTGTGGCATGTGAGCTCTTGATTTGTGAGCTTGTGGCATGTGAGCTCTTGATTTATGAGCTTGTGGCATGTGAGCTCTTGATTTGTGAGCTCTTGACTTGTGAGCTCTTGTCATGTGAGCTCTTGATTTGTGAGCTCTTGGTATGTGAGCTCTTGATTTGTGAGCTCTTGACTTGTGAGCTCTTGGCATGTGAGCTCTTTATTTGTGAGCTCTTGGCATGTGAGCTCTTGACTTGTGAGCTCTTGGCATGTGAGCTCTTGACTTGTGAGCTCTTGGCATGTGAGCTCTTGACTTGTGAGCTCTTGGCATGTGAGCTCTTGACTTGGTAGCTCTTGGCATTTGAACCCTTGACTTGTGAGCTCTTGGCATGTTAGCTATTGGCATGTGAGCTCTTTGCATGTGAGCTCTTGGCATGTGAGCTCTTGGCATGTGAACTCTTGATTTGTGAGCTCTTTTTTTGACTATCAACTACTGGAAATCAAGTGAACTCATATCTGATCTTAGATTAGCAGATTATTCCTACACCATCTAGGTATAGTAAAGGGGGATATTGATAATGGTCTATATGTTTGTCTGTCTATCTGTTTATGTCACTTGTATTTCTAACCTAAATATCAAATTCAGTTTATATCAAAATCACTAAATATAAGGGGATTCAGCCCTAATCGACTGAATTTTGTGTGTAGGAATCTCCCAGTAAATAGTCATTAATAAAACAATTAGTCATTTAACGTCTTAATTTTTCGCTCATAAATTATCTTTAATTGTTTAAAGATGTTTAAAAATTTTCCCTTGACCATAATATAATATCAAGATATAAAAGTTCATACCAATTTATGTATAAATGTTGACGTGACGTCAATGACGTCACGTTATATGCGATGATGTCACATGACGTTACGCACCAAAACATCAAGGTCTGTATCATCGCACGACGTTGCGAAGTAGTCTTGATTGATTTACATCACTTTCTTTGACATTAAAGCCATTGGTTTTCACTATATTTAAGTGTTTTTATCAAAATACATAACATCATCATTTATGCTATTTCTGCCACCCAATGGCATTGATTGAGGGAATCCCAGATGTATGCGGCACATTTTTTCATATTAAATACAATAATGGAGAATGTTAAGAAGTTCTTTGAATATCTATAAGCTTACAGGGCTGATGGACTAGATCCTCTTAACTAATCAAATTAATCAAATTATCAATGTTCCAGTACACAATATATACAGGAAGCTAGCGTAAATGTGGTTTTCTTCATTCTTTGTTTTATATCTGATTACAGGGCAGGAGGACCTGATCCCCTAGACTACATTAGTATATACAGTAACCATGGTGATATTGGTAGAGATATTCCTGCACATTGGCATTATATAAGTCATGGTTTCTCTGATCTTTATGGTGACAGTAGAATACATAAGTAAGTAAAGTTTTACCCTTGTTGTTTTCATGCAAGTAAAAAATCTGAAGCTTGGTGCCTGACTAAGACACTACTGGTTAGCGAGTAGTTTCCGACATTTTTTGCATGTTTTTTCTCATTTTATCGAAAAGTAGTCAGTTTAAAACAAAATAACTTACATTTTTGTGATCCTGAGCTCAAGACCGAAATTATAATCACTATTTGACGTTTGTGACGTCATACAGTGCCTAGAATTCAGGGCACAAAAGGGGTCACTATTTTAGGTCGTAAATTAGATGTAGAGCAGCAGTATCCAACATTTCACATTTATTTACGTTTAATATCCCCTTTCCCCCGTTTTCACCCTCTCAACTAAAAGGATATTATCTCCCATTGACTTTACTGCGAGCAATCGGGAAGTACTTGCCGACCAGTACGGAAGTCTTTTTGGAAGCACTTTACTCTGTTTATGCAACAACACACACCTGAGGCCATATCAAGATACATCTGAGAATTAGAAAGCTATCAAACAATTAACACTCAGTTCTATGCATATTTTGATGTTTGTATATTTGGATTTAATGCTGTTTCTCAACAATAAAGACTATATGTATTTGTTGATGATGTTTTTGAGTTGGGGCACTGTGTTTTGATAGTTTAATATAGTACAAAAGAAATTAAACCTGACCCTTGATCGTGTGTTCCACTATTTACTCTTTGTTTTCAAATAGTGTATTTTTTATGTAATTCATGTGTATGTAATTCATGTGTATGTAATTCATGTGTATGTTATTCATGTGTATGTTATTCATGTGTATGTTATTCATGTGTATGTTATTCATGTGTATGTAATTCATATGTGTGTTATTCATGTGTATGTTATTCATGTTTATGTAATTCACGTGTATGTTATTCTATGTATGTAATTCATGTGTATGTTATTCTATGTATGTTATTCATATGTGTGTTATTCATGTTTATGTTATTCTATGTATGTAATTCACGTGTATGTTATTCTATGTATGTAATTCATGTGTATGTTATTCTATGTATGTAATTCATGTGTTTGTTATTCATGTGTTTGTAATTCATGTGTATGTTATTCATGTGTTTGTTATTCATGTGTTTGTTATTCATGTTTATGTTATTCATGTGTAGGTTATTCATGTGTATGTTATTCTATGTATGTTATTCATGTGTATGTAATTCATGTATTTGTTATTCATGTGTTCGTTATTCACATGTTTATTATTAGGTACCGGGGGTCCAGTGGAGTTAGTGGATATGGTTTTGAGATGACATTACGTCTGAAGAAGTTAGATACTGAAACTTCTGCCCCCATGTGGCCCTCTGGTTTGATGAACCGACTTGCTACTTATGTCTTTCAAACAGGTTGGTTTGAAAATATTTGATATAATTTCATTAAACATATATAATGTTATACCATTCAAAGAATAACAGAAAATTTCACCTCTGTTCATCTGGGGTATTTTTTTTACATGTATCGTAATTAAATTTTGCTCTGGATACACATAATCTTGGTTCCGTCCAGGCATTATGATGCTTTTCAGTTCCATCATAGCAATATGGTAAATGGTACTGTCCACAGAAGAGTGGTGTATCAGGATTATTACTATGTAATAGAGTATTCAGTAATTTGTCTATACAGTGCAACCTCTCTAGAGAGGCCCTATATAAAGCTGCAACCTCTCTATAAGAACTACTTCTGAATAAAGTTTCCCTCAGATGATATTTACTGTAAATTTAATCTCTATAAAGCAACAACCTCTGTGTAACTACTGATATTGGCAGCTCTCTGAAGGTGTTGCTCTACAAGGGTTGTACTGGGGTAGAGTGACAGACTATATATAATTTTCCACATTCTTTTCTGTATATCTTTCAGGTAATGTGTTCCATGTTGGTGATCATATACCGTGGCATAAATCCCTGGATGGATGTACACAATCACCTATTATACATATGTTGGTAGCACAGGACCCACAACTCTCTACAGTCAACTCTCCGTATGGTCATCTCAACTTTATCCAGGTAACTCACCATAGATACGATTTTTTTAACATTTTTTAGTATCCTGTTATCAATGGTATATCTCTCACATTAAACATTAATAGGGGAGGCATATTGATGTTTTGCTGTATGGATTGCTGTCTGAATTAATATCACAAAGTTTGTCAGGGCTTCTCAAGCCTTCTTCTCATTAACCACTTGCTTAACATGAATGCATTGTACCAAGCCTAGTGGTAGTTGTACGCATTTTCAGGAATGTTAGGTTGGATGATTTTGCCAGGGTTATGGCCAACTGGTGAGGGACATTTGTTCAAGTGTAAAAACCTGTTGTTACTAAAGTGAGCTTGGTAGAAATAGTCGTAAGACAATGTTAAAGCATTATAAAAACATGAAAAATTTTGCACCATAACTAAGCATAATATAAAACATTAAAGAACCAGGTTGTCTATTCAAAATAAAAGTTTGCCGTGTTGGACATGCCTGCATCGAATGTCTCTCTCTCTCTTCTCGGAGGGTGCACCATGTAACTGCACCATTATGTAGAGCGCCTTTGAATATGTATAGTATGAAAAGGACACTATATAAATCTGGTATTGTTAATTCAGTTGGTAGGTGTGACAGATGATGAAATGAAGGCTGCACAGAGATGGAAAGGTGCCGGAGTGTTAGATCTGATGTCTACTGTATCAGCGTATGTTATATTTCTCTTCTTCTAATACTTAGTATGAGGTAGCTCTGGTAGTGCAATGGGTAGTACCACCTAACAGATTTAGATTCCATTGTCTAGAATAGCATTCCAGAAGCTCTAACTGATATATTACACAATGCATATTTTAATCAATCTGCCTGGAAAGTCTAGTCTCTGCTTCGAGTACTGTATAGCGGGTATATTTCACGGTGTCCAATTTTCGTGTTAATTGGATCCTTTTGAATTCACGGTGTCTTGATTTCGCGCTAACGGCCTTGACCGCGAAATTAAAACCTTGTTGGTAAACATGGAAGGGGTGGTAAACGTTAGAGTATGAGTATAATAGTCACTACTGATCTCGGGGTTGTGGGTTCGTATCCCGGACTGGCCATCTAAAATTACTTTTAGTCTTTAAACCGAGGTCCCATGTATGGGTGCTATAAATATGGCATGCAAAAAGAACCAGGAATGCTTCTGGAATTAGGGCATCTTCTGTATAATGCACTATCCCCCAAGACTAAAAGTCTTCCGGAGGCATCACCCATAAGGATTATCCGGTGGTGAGGATAAAGAAACACAATAAACCAAACATACTGATCATTATAACTGCTAACATAAGAAAATATGTAGATCTATTTACAAAAAAATCATTATTTCGGCAAACATTTACACGTTCCGCAAACAAAACTGTTATTGAAATTGAAAGTGTTATGAAACGGCTTACAATTCAACCTTCAAACGATATTGATATGCATGCATAGAGATTTAAACACGTTTCTTACAAATATCCAATTTCTTACCATACTTTATACATGTCGTAGTCTATTTATTATTACCGTAATTTACAGAAATGACACAATGTGTCGTTTTGTACGTCTTGCAAAGTAATGTTGGCTTATTTCTTAAAGTTCCTTGATGCATTGTCTCCCTTTGTAAAATGTGTATATTTTTGGTGATTATTTCGCGGGGTTTAGATTTCGCGCATTCGATGTTGACCGCGAATATAGCGAAAATTAAACCCCGCGAAATATACCCGCTATACAGTATGGAAGATTTTAGGTTTGGTTCAAGGTCATGACATTAAAAAAAAAAGTACTAGTATATCTCCCTTGCTTGCGCTCCACATAGTTTCATGTAAAAGCCAACCATCAGGCTACTTGCGTTCACTCTAAATTCCAGGCACAAAACATTCGTTGAGATTAGTGTATTTTGAAAGAAATGCTGTTGCTTTGGACAAGTTTGCTCCCTTCCACCAACATCCAATATACAAAATTCTTTGAAATACAATCAGTTGCAATTTACACAATTTTAAATGTTAACAAAATATTTTCTCCCTGGTTCTCAATGTTTTGCAAATGTGATATACTTTAACTTTCAGTGTCGGTCCGTACTATATAACTGATTTGAATCGAGACCAGTCTATATTTGATAAAGACAATAATCTCGTGACCAAGATGACTGAGGGTATAAATACAGACGGATCAAATCTAGGTCATGTGACTGCTGTATGTCTGTGGACAGATCTTCAATCCAGGTTTGTAGTATTGATGTACGAGGGTCATTCAATATATTCGTAGACAAGCGGTGTCATTTACTCACAATTATGATTAATTAATATTTTTTTATATCATTATAAACATCTATCTATAACCTACCGTAGGTAAAATTTTATCTTTGATTATGCTACTCACTAGCATGGCATCAGCTGTTATATTGCCATAGTAACGCGCTACCACCCCCGACCGACGTAACGTACCTTTTTCACTAGTTCAACTAGTTATCAAGTCCGAACTAATTAATTTACATTTCCATAAGTTTGCCAGATTATTGCAAGATAGTATCTAAAGATTTCGTGAACTTATTAAAATATTTGGGCGTTTCAGTTTGAATTGGGAAGTATTTGACCTATGTCTGTCACGTTTTCATTTACGTCAAAATGCCGATGAATTTACACAAGGAAATTCGTGCAACTATTAAATTGTGTACTTGTCTTGGAAATACACACCAAACACACTAGATGTTCTAATGAGAGCAAACGGAGAACATGCAGTATTCAAATTACCTGTGTTTTAGTGGTAAAATCATTTTTTGAAGTTTAGCGTGGTTTTAAAAAACGATTTGTTGTGGTCGAATGAATTTTGCAAACGCGGTGCCTTTTAGGGAAAGGTCAGTCAAAATATACGAACCGTTTCAATTTAACATACAATCATTTAGTCTAGCTTAATCCATAACTTTGAATACATAAAACTTTTGTGGTAAATATATCTAGAAATATACCACTCAAATAATTATGTTTAATTCCATATGAATGACATAATTTAATTTCAGGTTTTGAGAAATAGCAAAACGTCAATAACGTCGCTGACGTCAAAATATAATTGCGGTGTGTGGTGGTTGTGGAAATGGGATAGTTTTGTTTTAGCCATATTTTCGTTACATATGCCCCGTTTCCAGCGAAATTTTCTGCACTTATGTCAGAAAGGCTGTAGTTTAGTTTGATATACTTAGTTTTTCTCTGGGTCCATGTGTATTAAAATGATGAGTCCAGTCCACGAATTTATTGAATGACCCTCGTATGAGTGACATGAGTTGTTGTAAGAGCCAGTTGTTTATAGGACTAGGACGTTTTCAAATATTTTGAAACCGGTTAATCGTCCGTATAAAACAGAATCAAATCGGTTTAATCGGCTGCCATTTTGAAAATGCTGATTCCTTCTTGGTGACCATATTAAAATACTTTCAACAGCTGAACTTATTTGACTTTATTTTATTATCCAATGTAAAAAGTCAAATATATGTTAAATACAATCACAAGCAGATTGATGTATCATAGATTATCCCTGTGTGTTGATAAACACATTCTAGTATGAGGCATCAAAAATATACTTTATACATGCAGTAATACACATTTTATTGACAATCTAGGGTGTGCATTGTTTTAGTCTAAGAATGATTAGCGGTTGTGCAAAATTCAAATTACTTATAATCTCTTCACCTAAAACAACTAATTTACAATTTTTTCCATGACTGTCTGATACAGCACTAGCAGGCTTGAGTGATTCAACTAGAGCTTGACCTTCAATCACTTTTCTGGTTTAGGTTTGATCCTTGACTGCTGCAAAGCAAACAAATTAAACTGTATGTTTATCTGTATTTATTTATACTGGTTGCTACTTTATTGATGGTATTGTGGCCCAGTCAATGTTCATTATTCAAAATTTTTACCCTGGTGTATTCTTATAATGCAACCTTTGGTATATTCTGTTTAACAACTCGTCTATATTTCATATGTTATGAAAACTTAGTCTGGTTCCCTGTCATACTATAGCATTCTGATAAGGGAGGTAATCCAAACTAACAAAAACTTTAAATTTTTTAGAATGTTCTCTGATGAGGATAGCATGGAAGGTCAGACACCAATAAATTTGGATGGTGTTCATCTAATGTTTGATTTAGAGGCTGCTGACCTGTTGCCTATGGTGATTAGGTACGTACCCGGTACATAGTTTATCACATGTTTGCTTATTTATTGAGGGATATGACACTGTTTCTCAATAATAATTCTGTAAGGCCATACCAATCGGTTTTTATGTTTAGCGTTGTCTTGGGCTTTGGTTTTGAAGTCAATTTTCATAATAAAAAACATTTGAAAAACAATTAATTTCTCGATATGCATGCTCTAGAGGTATATTTTGCTTGGTAAAGTTGTGTTTCTTTTGAATTTCCAAACTAACTCCAACATTATTGCTACTAAGAATGCATTTACTGACTGCATGGTCAAATGGCTAATGGAGACAAAAACCGTTCAAGCTTCCTGACAGCAAGGCACCTCATAATTGCCATTTTATAAAACAAAAACAAGCTCCTGAATCAGTCTTTCGGATGAGATTTAAAACCTAGGTCCTGTGTTTGTTGCTATACCTCGTGCAAGTAAAAGAACCAGAGAATCTTATGTACCATGCATTACCACCCCCTCCCCTAAAACAGTGACTGACCTCTTCTGGGGGCCTCCTCTGTATGGGTCACCTGGTGGAGAGGATGAATAAAAGCACATAAACAAATCAGTTTATACAGATCTTATTTACTTGCAGAGGTAGATTACAGAAGGGCAGATTTTTTGTGTTCCATAATGCTGAGAATCAGGTGATACATATGATACCACCAGACTACCATGATGAGGACGTTCTTGTGAATCAACAAGAACCAATCAAAGCACAGGGTACATACCTACAGGTGAGGATATAGATTTATCGCAAGTTGTCGATTGATATGAATTTATATTAAACTAGTTTTTGAAAAAAAAAAAAATTGTAATTTTTATTTCGCAAACCTCTGAACGAGTTTAATTTAATTATATTAATTGACAACGAGTAATAAATTCTATACATTTGTATATCATATGACACTTACAACAATAAATATGCATCCATTTATTGGAAAATCACGCCCATGTAGTATAAGGTTATATCACACATGTGTGTTATAAGGATATACATACTCGCTATACTTACCCAGATACAAGGAAAATCATGTGATATACTATGATATTGTATTAGTGCATATTTTTCACGGGGACAAAATATCGCAAATTTTGAATTTCACACAGAAGTAACTGTACAGTAAACATTCTTCCTATAATACTGTAAAATCATGAAATTTTTTCGGGATTAAATTTTGTGGTTCACCTTTAACCACAAAGTTAAATCCCATTTATTACATGAAATGCAAAATTCTTGAATCAAGGTCCCATTTTTAACAAAAACAAACACAAAATTTTGTCCATTCGAAATTAAATGATTTCTCAGTAGCATAACAAACTAGCATTTTGAAGTTTTCTGTCAAAATAGAAAGAAGTTGTGCCTTTCTACTTGAATTTTTTTTTTTGAAAATTTTTTTTTTTTGTAAATGAACTTGTGATACTGTATAGCGGGTATATTTCACGGTGTCCAATTTTCGCGTTAATTGGATCCGTTTGAATTCACGGTGTCTTGATTTCGCGCTAATGACCTGGACTGCCAAATTAAAACCTTGTTGGTAAACATGGAAGGGGAGGTAAACGTTAGAGTATGAGTGTAATAGTCACTACTGATCACGGGGTTGTGGGTTCGAATCCCGGGCTGGCCAACTAAAATTACTGATAGTCTTTCGGATGAGACTTTTAACCGATGTCCCATGTATGGGTACTATACATATGGCATGCAAAAAGAAACAGAGATGCTTCTGGAATTAGGGCATCTTCTGTATCATGCACTATCCCCAAAATACTGAAAGTCTTCTGGAGGCCTCACCCATAAGGATTATCCGGTTACGAGTATAAAGAAATGCAATAAACCAAACATACTGATCATTAACTGCTAACATTAGAAAAATATGTAGATCTATTTACAAACAAATAATTATTTCAGCAAACATTTACACGTTCCGCAAACCAAACTGTTATCAAAATTGAACAAGTGTGATTAAACGGCTTACCATTAAACCTTCAAACGATATTGATATGCATGCATAGAGATTTAAACACGTTCTTTACAAATATCCAATTTCTAATAATATTCTATACATGTCGTAGTCTATTTATTATTACCGTATTTTACTGAAGCGAAAAAATGTGTCATTTTGTACATCTTGGAAAGTAATGTTGGATTATTTCTTAAAGCTCTTTGATGCATTGTCTCCCTTTGTAAAATTGATATATTTTTGGTGATTATTTAGCGGGGGTTTGATTTCATGCATTCGATGTTGACCGCGAATATAGCGAAAATTAACCCCCCGCGAAATATACCCGTTATACAGTATTTTTTTTTTTACATTTTCAGATATTTTGTTCCCATAGTTTATTGGAAAGAATGTATGATGAACTGGAAACGTTACATGACAAACATCTGGTATGTTGTTTATATAGCTTTGTTAGAATTCAGGCACCTGAGTCTGCTCAAATTAAAGCTATATCGAAACTTTTGGAACATCTACTCAATTCCCAAGACCTGGTACTAGTTCCAACAACTGAAATAAATCCTCAATGACAGAGACTACTGTAAAATCATTAATGGGATTTAATTTCATGGATTTCATGGTTCTCCTTTAACCACAAAATCTAATCCCATTGAACATTAATTTTGTTCCATATAATTATTATATAAAATGTAAGATCCACAAATTAAGGTCCCATCGAAATGGTCTTTTTTACCAAAACCATGAAATTTTGTCTCATCGAAAAATTTGATGATTTTACAGTATGTCTGTGAAAGCCCTTATGTTTGGTTTTTGTCAGTATCTTAGAGTTACCAGTACACCCATTCGGCATTGTCAAATAATTCAAAAATGCTTTTAAAAGTTTTGGATAAAAAGATTGATATTGTCTGTGAACACAAATTGAAAATAAATTATTCGCCTTACAGTATTAGTTGTGTTAATTAATAAAATAAACTCAGCCTATAACTTTTTGGCCCGGCATGAAACTTATTTTGTTTTTTTAGGAATCGCAGACGTTCCCGAAAGAATTTCGATTCTCTGATCCAACTTTGAAGATATCCATATCAGAAAGGGGCCAGCTATTTGAGGATACCAATTTAGGGACAAAGAAAGGGCCATCTATGTGATCAAAACATACACGGACCAGATGATCCAACTATGAATTCATCATTATCAAAAAGGGGCCAGATATCAATTTAGGGACCAAAAAGGGTCATTTATGTGATCAAATCAATTTAGGGATCATATGATCTACGACTGTGAATATATCAATAACAGAAAGGGTCCAGTTAATTGAAGAGAACAATTTTGGGACCAGAAAGGGACCATGTATGTGATCAGATCAATTAAGGGACCAAACGAATCTAGTCTCAAGTGTATTCTTTTACATATATTCAAGTTTTATTGTTATTTTAGGTTTCTGTTACTTGTTTATTTATTTTACTTGTTTACTAGTGTTAGTGTTCTTTTAGATTGTTTTTTTACTCCACAGATAATGTGTTCAGCTTTACAAATTTTACTGTTATTTTTGTGTGATCCCAACATCCTTCGTACCTACGAACAAATAGGACTGGATGAAAAAATTAATGTGATAAAAATTGTGACTGTTCTTGTTGTTGGCTAGATTTGGTTTGTCTTGTTGTTGGCTAGATATGTTTTGTCTTGTTGTTAGCTAGATATATTTTGTCTTGTTGTTGGCTAGATATGTTTTGTGTTGTTGTTGGCTAGATATGTTTTGTGTTGTTGTTGGCTAGATATGTTTTGTCTTGTTGTTGGCTAGATTTGTTTTGTCTTGTTGTTGGCTAGATTTGTTTTGTCTTGTTGTTGGCTAGATTTGTTTTGTCTTGTTGTTGGCTAGATTTGTTTTGTCTTGTTGTTGGCTAGATTTGTTTTGTCTTGCTGTTGGCTAGTTTTGTCTTGTTGTTGGCTAGATTTGTTTTGTCTTGTTGTTGGCTAGTTTTGTCTTGTTGTTGGCTAGATTTGTTTTGTCTTGCTGTTGGCTAGTTTTGTCTTGTTGTTGGCTAGATTTGTTTTGTCTTGTTGTTGGCTAGTTTTGTCTTGTTGTTGGCTAGATTTGTTTTGTCTTGCTGTTGGCTAGTTTTGTCTTGTTGTTGGCTAGATTTGTTTTGTCTTGTTGTTGGCTAGATTTGTTTTGTCTTGTTGTTGGCTAGACATGTTATGTCTTGTCGTTGGCTAGATATGTTTTGTCTTGTCGTTGGCTAGATTTGTTTTGTCTTGTTGTTTGTTGCTTTATTGTTGTTGCCTTTTGTTATTTGTTTATGTATTATGTACAAATCTATTTTATTAACGGGAATGTAAAATGTTATTCTACAATATTTAACTGTGCTACAACTTTTAAATACTTGGGTTTGGAAAATATAGTTTGTGGGAGATAAGTATCATGTTTATATGCAGTAGCTTTTAATTTGTATGCTAATCAAATATCGTCTTGCTTAGGTGAATTAATGTATATAACTGTGCATTGTTGTAAAATCATTAATAGTCATGTGTATTTTTAATGGACTTTTGTAAAATTGCAATTTCATTAGTTCATAAATTTGAAAAGTTTAAACATTAGATTTGAAACTGTTGGTGACATATTTTGGGTATCTGTGTCTCTGACATACATTATGTATGTCTTGCTGGAAGCATGGCTTTCACACAGGTTCTCCTTAACCATTGGTCAGATTTCAATGAAACTTTACATGACTTCTATGTACCAAGCCTATTTATGAAAGGGTGTAAACATGTAGCAAGTTATCTTTCAAGTAGGGAGTTGGTTTGAAATCTCACTTAAAGTGACCAAGAAGAAAATAACATAAAGAAGTCAGCAAGCATGTTAAAAAAAGTGGTGAATTTAAGGCCTACCGGAAGCCTAGACATGGTTGTGCATGTTTTCAGTATTTTGATGTAATCAAAGTTCTGGCCCTTTTTGGGTCAATAATATTAATGTTTTACAGTAATGACTTTCAAACATCTGTGCACATTCTGTGTTGTTATTATATTATACTATTAGTGATATTTGTTGTTTAAGTTGCGAAAATGTTGATGGTATTGCTTTAAGCATTATAAGTGCCAAATATATTATGTAATGCATTGGTAGTATTGCAAAAATGTCATTTTAACAAAATGTCATTTTAATAATATTATACATTTTGTAATTATCGAATCAATAGATAATTGTAAAAAGCAATTATGCAGTCTTCCAAAATGTAATGTGTTAAAAAATACATTTCATTGTTGAAAATTGTATAGACATATAAATACTGATGTTGCGATACATTGTATGCAAATATAGTGAAAGCTCGCCAATATGGATTATTCTGATGGCGAGGGTAAACAAGTTCACCCCTGCATTCAATATATTTTTCTACTGACTCATAGTGTATAAATTTCTATTTTTAGTGAAGTTCAGTGATGAAAAAATTCTTTCAAACAATCCTGTGATATTTTTCCAGTAAACAATAGGAATGATGTACATGCCAGTCTTTCTGTCAGTCAAAAGCTTAGCAAATTCTGTAACTTTACTAGTTACTAAATTCCAAGCGATACCTTACAATTATTTTATAATATGGTTATATTGCTGGCTTAGAATGAGAAGGTCGTAAGTGCCACATACGCCCTTATAAGACTAGCGCATATTTTAAATCTATATCACAAGGCGCTTCTAATGACCCTATTATCATGAAAATCAGAATTTGTTGAACAAGTTGAAAAAGCTTGTTTTACCATAAGTAAAGAGTCATTGTCAGACAGTTTTTCTTGTTTTCTCAAAATATTGATTTTGTAGATACGAACTTCTTATATGTACCTAGTATTATGACAAATATGGAATTTGATTGACTTGACTTGCCATTCTTATATGCTCATCACCGATTGGTTCCCAAATGAGTAATAAGGGAGGGGATTTAATTTCATAAATGGAATAAACAACTCCCCTTATCAAGGGAGATCACTCTTGATATTTGTCATAAAAAGCTGCACATGACATGTGTACACATTCTGGTCCGTCTTGTTAAAATAGTGCTTGGTATTTAATTATAGAGTAAATAGCTGAGTTTCAGCCACAAACAATAGGATTTTTTGTTTATTGATGAAGGTGCTATTTACCTTAGCCTTTAATGTTTTAATTGACACAAACTTCTTATTGTCATGATAAATTGTGATAAAATGTTTTATTCAAAACATTTTTAATGTAAGTTTTATCCTAAAAAGTTGTGATGTAGAATTATCCAAGATAATTGTGATATCAAATACCTGATGTGTATCGTTTTATGTAAATTTTAGCCAAAAATATATATTTTATTGCAACAAAGTTGTTATGGATAAATGTAATGTAAACTTTACTTCATTTTATAGGTAAAAGAAATTTACCCATTATCCAAGATGATGTTTTGCCATGAAAATGTATTTGCTACACACATTTGTGTTTCATGGAAATGCATTTGAAAATTGTTTAGTACATGTACTATGAAAATGGTTTTTTTTAAACACAAACTTGTGCCACTAACATGTATTTTGACAAAAACCTTATGTCACGAAAGTGCTTTCAAATAGTCTCTTTAGATATGAACCACATTTAAAATGTGTCTGCCATGCAGAATATTTGGAAAATTGATCTGAGTTGATGTGTTCTGACAGCCATAGTTTTAATTTTTTACTCTGATTAGTGTTGGCTGCTACTTCTCTGTACTGATATTTGTTCAACTGTGAATGGATCACTGTCATAACAAATTGAAATGTGTTTCCTTTATTTTCTCAGATTCTGATCTGTGATAAAATAGTTATGGAAACATTATACAGATGTTTTTATGCCCCGGTATCTACTGATGCAGAGGCACATAGCAATGCACCTGTCTGTTCGTCCGTTGTCTGTCTGTCCGTTACATAATGTTGAAATTCAAATATTAAAGTCCATCAAGGCATCGCTTTCGAACTTGGCATACTTGTTCACCAACGTAAACACATAACATTGTCAAAGCCATGTAACACTATCCTACTTTTTAACAGAATTATGGCCCCTGAATGATTCAGCTATTTATTGTGGACAAGGCCTTCACCGGGGCATAAGCGTTTACTGAATGCAGTCTTTTTACTTATATTTTACCTGTATGTTTTATTTTACCATATAGGATATTGGTTTATTTACCATGTTTATTGTGTTAGATTATAATTCATATACATTCAGGAGTGTCAATAGAGCCGAATTTAAAATCAGGAAAATCAACCATTTTTGGCAAACAAGGGGTCTTCAATCTCATTGCTTCGATATTTGAATAAGTTTTTATAGAGCAATTCCTTCAAAACATATTAAATTGACCATAAATTTCTCAAGATATTTTCATCAAATAACTTTTAGTTTGTTCAGAAATCATGGCTCTTTCTAGATATGTAAATCCGGAATTCCTGATTAATCGGGAAAACTGACACCCCTGTATACACTCTAGTTATTTTTACATTGTTCAGTATTCATATCCGCAATGAAGACATTGTTCACAACTCAAAATATACTCTAACCAACACAAACTATTGTTACTTGTTTTACACTATAGAAAATTATAGGTGCTTAAATAAATATGCATTAAATTTATAATCCTCATTTTTCTTTGGCCACAGTATGCCATTATTTGCGGGTTGAGTATTTAGCCTTGCTTGAAAAATATCCTTTTTGGGATATGGATAGTTCATAGATGTGTCTGACTCTTATGTGGACGACTAGGTGTTACTGTCGTATCTTTATTACCTTGGATTGTGTATGTGCTATAGCAATAATTTGGATCAACAGGATGTGTCTTTGGCACATGATTTGAGGGCTCTCAATATTTGGTGAGCTGCAAATTGCTACTGGCCCTAGTGGTAAAGAGGTTCTGCCTCAGAAATAAAAAAGTGTCTAAGACAAAAAGGTGGTCAGACTTTACTATGACAACTAAGCTGACCATTGTGTTCTCAAATAATTATAACTTTGATATATATACCACTTAGGTTCTTCCAAATTGCAGGTATCCACATTTTTTCAAATAACTGAAGCAGGCATGTTATAGTAACTTTACTTTGATATTGCTCACATATTTTGGCACTCCACATTTGGTAGTTCCATGTCTTATATCCCCTGTCAAAAACCAAAGGAATATAGTAATGGTAGGCGCCATTCTGTCCATCAGTCAGTCCGTCCATCCCACCTTCTTAGTGCAACTCCTCCTACTTTGCTTATCAGATTTTGATAAAACTTTTACAGATTAACTAATATGAGGACCCTCAGGACATATTGTCAGGATATTGTGATTCAACCATTTTTGTCTGGGTTATGGCCCTTTGTTGAGTACTAGTATCTTCTCTTCAGTGAGGAATATGGCTGTCTACAACTGAAATGAAAAAGTTACCAATTTTCAAGGGCCCTTTTCAGCTGTTAGGCTGCTTAAGCACCCTTTGACATTTTTACTTTCCCTGGTCATTGGGCTACGTATGGTAACAAACGTTCATGTCTCCCTGTGGAGACTATTTCTCTCCTTGAAGAACCCGGGACCTCTAGATCCGGAAGTGCACGCCTGTCCACGCCTTACGGTCCTTACCTCTATGCCAAGGCTTCATGTTTGCCAAGTGTTAGGATGATGTAACCGGGTTTCTCAATACTTATGTCTAGATAGAGAACAATGCCAAAATGCATTTATATGAATTTTATTTTGTAAACAGACATAGTTAGTGCTGCATAATATACAGGTTTGATTTTATGCAGGAAAAACACAAACAGAAGAAATTTGCAAACTATCACAGATAAGGATCAGAATTTTACACATTTCACCCATTGGACGCAAAAAGGTTGTATCTTACTTTATATCATATAAGGAGATACAATTTTGTTGCACCCAAGGGACAATCAAAAATCATAGATGTGTTTTCTTGGTTTTAGCACAATACCTCTGCAACTAACATTTAATTTCTTATCCAGTTACAACTGTATTGAACTATAAGTACTCTTTAGACAAAGAATTCAATCTGAATGATAAATACAATGCAGTTTCATAATATATTGACCACATTATTGGATTGTGAAGAAAGGAAGTATGAATACTCACACCGATTGGTCACATCTATAATAACTCATATCATGATTGGTTGGCTAAAAATAGAAATTCAAAATGATTGGTTCCTGGAACTGATGAGAATAATTGGTTTGCTCAAGGAACCAATGAAATGTCAGCAAAAAACAAGATGGCTTCCTGCACATCAAATAATGATAATACATGTATATATGTGAATAATGAAGGAAAACAGGTAACAAATACATTTACATGTACATTAAAATATACAATGATAGTTAAAACTATCATAACATAACAAAAAAAACAAATATATAATATTTTATTCAAATATTTTTTTTCAAAAAAGCATGTCTAGATACCTTATAATAGCAGATAAAGTTTTAATACTGTGAATTGATATACAACTGGCATAGTGAAACAACCTGGCATTTATTATAAATTGATAAAATATTGTCTAGCAATTTATGAACATTGATATGCTTAAACAACAGATAAAGTCGAAAGGCAACACTATCAGAAAAAGGTGAAATAAGTTACCCCGTACACCATGCATACAAAATGTCTACTTCATTTGAGTAAAGTTTGAAGATCCCTTTTGTTTTTGAAAACAAAAATCTTTAAGTGTTCCTACCCTTTGCACATGTTATGTTTTAACAATCAAGCCTCAATATCTACAATCCCTATAGTACACAGGGCTACATGCTATGCTTATTTGTTTGTTTATAAATAATGCAATAATACAATTTTTAAAATGAAAATATAGGTGACTAATATAACACTCATAAATTATGATAAATGAAAAAATAAACAAATATTTATCACACTGAAAAAATCACAGACAATATTATATATTATAATTATGTATATATAAAATATGCAGAACATGTTATTAATTATATGTAACATGTGGAAGGTAGAAATAGTGTATAATAAAATAGTACAGTACAACCTCTGCAGAGCAGTCCTCTGTAGAGCAACCTCTCTAAAGCAGCCCTCTGTAGAGCAACCACTTCTCTAGAGCAGCCCTCTGTAGAGCAACCACTTCTCTAGAGCAGCCCTCTGTAGAGCAACCACTTCTCTAGAGCAGCCCTCTGTAGAGCAACACTCTCTATAACAACACTTTCTAGATATCCCTAAGCTGACATTTACTTAACCTCTGTATAGCAGCAAACTCTATACAACGGCCGCAATTTGCAGCTCCCAAAGGGTGTTGCTCTAGAGAGGTTGTACTGTATATCACAATGAAGTTCAAAATGGACGGATAATGTTTACAAAAAAACACAAGGACATGAATTGTCCTTAGATTATAAAATGTATTATTCAAAACTGTGTACCTTTCACTCCTCAATTACTCACTACAGATAATTCACATAAATCAAGCGTTCAATGTGCATTAAGTTAGGACAGTTGCATTAAAAACTCAGTATAATATTTAATCAATTTCAATTTAGCACATTGATATACTAGTAATACTATTCAAGGCTTAACTAAGCTAACTTATAAGTCATTGTGTGAACAAGATCTCAAGTTAATTTGGATCCAATGATTTCTTTTAACTGAATATTTGATTTGGTTTAAAGTTGTTTTTTACATTTAAACTGTCATAAAATGGACAAACCTTTAACGTTGATAAATATATGTAACATGTGGAAAGTCACTGTGAGGTGCTTACAATCCAACAGTCTATATTGTTTTTTTCTTTTAAAATGAATACACATTTTTTCATTCTCGTAAAAAGTTTCATGAGTGGTGACGACATAACAATGAAAAGTTGATCATATTGAACAAGTTGTTGTTCATTATTAAATACTGACTAATTAAGGTCAAGGCCGTCTTCACACTGGTCGTACACTATGTCTGGTTTCAGGTTTAAAGGTCTCCTCTATAAACTTTTCGTACTGTATTTTTCCTGTCATGTTGTGATCAAATCTATTCAATACGTGATAGACCTCGTCTTCGTCTAGGATTACGTTTGCAAGTTTGAGCACCGACCTGAACTCGGGTACCGACAAATATCCGTTGTTCATCTTATCTAACTTCCTAAACGCGCGACGAAGATTCTTCCAATCTCCGGCAAGCTGCAATCATAAGAACATTAACATTTATAGGGGTTCTTAAATTCGGTCAAATTTCAGATTTACTCATTTAGACATAATAAACTTTGCTGCAGAAAATCAAACTTATTTGATGAAAAAAGTATTAATGAAGTTAATATTTCAAAAATAGGTTTCAAGGTTTCAAATATAATTAAAAAATCTTCTAAAGCCAGGTTTTCAAATATGAAAACAAAATATTCCTTTGACCTCAGATAAATTACAAGAAATAAGTATTGCAGACAAAACCATGTTTTTCTGTAAACCTAGATTTGGAATTCAGGAAAATTAAACCAGTGAGAAAACCGAGATATTAAATCAGCTAGAAAACCAGGGTATTAAACCAGTGAAAAACCTGTGAAAATGTTAAGAACAAACCTTTTGTCTAAGTTTGGCTGTAATTCCATGTAAGCCCTTCTGTGGTGGTTCTACGATGTCACTGACAGGAAGTTCAGCTTGTGGATGTTGTAACAATGACAACATGTTGTTACCATGACGCCAGATCTGCTTACGTAACGCAAATGGCTTCAAAAACTCCACATACGATACTCTGTAACAAACAATGTAGAATAATAATTCTTTGCGTCACTACATTAAAGTTCAAATATTCACAATGTCTGTTTTTGTCAAAATAATCAATTAATCATCATTCCCTATTATAAGATCATCCTAATTAACTTTGGCACTATGAGGGCGTTCCGAAAGTTCCAGGAAAAGTGCTCTATAATTTTTATAGTGGGTTCAACTTACATCAAACTTTGCATTTAGATAAAACAATTCAAGGTATAACATCATCTACAAATCATCATCATTATCATTATTCTCATAATGATTCACATTCAATACGAGAGACAAAATATTGTAGGCCTACCTTCCATCTTTTCTGATTTCAAATTTTCTGGAGAGTGCATCGAGTTCGTATTCACTTAGATGTACACAGAGTTCTGTGAGAACATCCCTGAACTCATCTTGAGCAACAAAGCCGGTACCATAGGGATCCATCTCAACAAATTCCTTACGTAAGTCTTCCCACATGTAGTCAATCTGTGATAGAAATAATTGACAATTATTAATTTGTTTATGGAAACAACAACAATCAGATAATGGTGAAAGATTATCGGTGATGCAAACAAATATTAATTATTATTTTATGAAGCAATTACAAAAAATCATTTAATAGATTAAAGAATTTATGTCATAAAATGTCATTCTGGTACTTTCAGCGAATTAAATTTATGAAGAGATACAAAAAGTAAATTTGGATATGCACACTTGATTATCTATAAGACAGTGTTAAGTGTGTTTTGTATGATGTTCCAAGGGAGATAAGCCCTTTTCTAAATGGATGATTTATCTTTAAATAAAGCTTTTAATATTATTATTACAGATTTATTGACGCATACTGTTGATTCAATAAGTAATAATAATGAGGTAACTGTCCCATTCTTAAGAATTGCCTGGACTACAGTCAACTCACATACACACAGTTAAACTTAGATAAACAAAGTTCACCTGACAGACAAGTTTATGTTTATAACCGTTCTCATTTATCTAAGAATTGCCTGGACTACAGTCAACTCAGTTACACACAGTTAAACAAAGTTCAACTGACGGACAAGTTTATGTTTATAACCGTTCTCACTTATCTTTGAATGGACTGTACAGTTTGAAATGTTGAATAGGACAGGGCGAAATTTCGCTAGCCTTGTCCTTTACTAACCTTTGATCTGAGACTATCCTGAAGCATATCAGCAGCACAGTTTAACTTTCGTGAGCGGATCATGAAATCTGCGTCTCCGTGACGTGGTGGAGCACGTTTAGCATTGGGGAATGCAGCAGACGTCTTTGAGAAGCCAAAGTGACGAACAAATTGATAGTAATCTAATGTTTTATCCTTGTTAGTGATGAATGTTTTCCAGATGTCTCGTATCTCACCTCGTGTCACTTCTGGTTGCAGTTCTGGGAATCTGTGAAATAAAATGAACATTTTTAACGAAATCAGGGCTTTTACTATAATGCTATCATATTTATAGAACAGCTTCTTATGAAATAGACCAGCATTTATAATGAAATTACCAGTAACCAATCTTTTATGATGAAACAATACACATTTATAATGAAATAAATTGGGCTGGGGATTATCGTGTATTTTGAAATCAAATCTAATCCGTTAGTCAATGCCTTTGATTCACAGAACTTGACTACGATTCATGTTATGTAGAAATGTACTTTCAAGCAGACAATTTACTTAGCATGACAAACACTGATATGATATTTGGATATGCCATAAGAAGCAACTATGTACCCTGGCCATTCAGTGCTCTCAAGTAACCCACCCCCAGAGACAAAACATAGATAAGTGTGTTACCTTCTTAACAATTGGAACATTGAGTTATACACCACTCCCCTAGAGACAAAATAACAAACATAAGTGTGTTACCTTCTTAACAATTGGAACATTTGTTCCTGTGACATTCTCATGGAGTTGATTTCATCTAGATCATAGAACATTCTTTCTACATCATTAAATCTTCTAGTGAGTAATTCTTTAATCAGTTTGAACATTTCTTGTGGTGACCTTCTTGGTGCCGCCTCATCAATCAGTGGAGGCTCATCAAATACCATGTACTCGGATGTATCCGTGGTCTGCATGGCTGGAGCTGGTCGTATCACCTCTCCAAACTCTGGTCCCTCTGGTAGAGGTCCGACCTTCGCTGGCCTCCTGTCTGCATTTTGCTTTGTTGGGAACAGACTTGGTGCCATACCCCTAGTGTAAACATATGGATTGGAATGATACATGGTTGCTTTATTTACAAATTACAAACTTCAGAAATAATTGTGGATAACTTCAAGTGCACACAGTTAGTGTTCTGGTTTTTTTTTTAATTTAACAGATTCAGAACTGCTTGACTTGTTGTATGTCGTTTATAAAGAATTATTAGTTTATTTGATTGATACACACTAGAGTTACAACAACAAAGTCAAATCAAACAAATCTTTTCAACTCCAATTATTTTCAGTCAAGTCACATCTCCATAAAATGTAAACTTATTCTATTCCAAAGTTTTTATTGAAGATATTTTGAAGATATTTCATCAAGCTTGGATTGTCTTATAAAACATCTGCAGAATTTTGCTTAACAACAGAAATATCCAATCTCTATGGCAGAAAATTGCAAAGGTATTCAGCAAAATAATTTGCTTTGATATATTTGATAAAGATGCAATGTATTTAATAATGTAAAAACCTTGTATCAAACTGCTGCATGAATTCAGTATATTTTACATAACCGTCCTCATCTAAAGGTACTCTGTCCAAGAAACATTCAAACTGGTCGTCAGTGAGGGTCAGGTTGAATCGACTTTCCATGGCAGCACGGAATTCCAGCTGACTGATCACATTGGACTCCAATTTGTCTATGCTCCTGTAATAATCACATGTTTCAATAAAAACAATTCTTTCAATCATGTAGTTGTTTACTGGTTAATATAAGGAAAAATGTCCTTGAATATAAAGCTGAATCTTAAGTTGATTTTTAATTCAATTCATTTTCATGTATCACTTCATTCAAGTTGAAATTTGAAGTTTTCTTTCAATTTATCACTGGCATCTAATTCATTTTTATAAAGATCACTTATTTCCTTTCACCTTTCACCACTTAATTACTTTCATTTATATATAGCAATTCAATTGCATGTATGAGGGTTGTGTAAGAAGTTTAGAATAATTCAGTTACTCATACTCATTTATATTCATTGTGAAGCATTTCATTTATTATTCATTAAATTTCTATTTCAACTTTCATTGTTTTTCAACTTTGAATAATCACATGTTTTTTCTGTTCATGCATGCATGATTTATTTTCCAACTACACTGGTTTCTTTTTCAGAGTAACTTCACAAGATGCATCTACATGCATAATTATTTATTTTAATTAAATTTCTTAATATATGCATTTTGTCATTTATTTATTTTGCACATTTTTTATATCAAACTTCTTTCAAGATTCGTGTTTTAAAAAGTCATATATCACGCTTTAATATTTTACTGCAATTAAAATGATGACAAAGAGCACTTTAAAATGCAGACGAAATATATTCATACACTTATGAATGTTTGATTTGATTTACAGATTTAATTCAATTTAAATCCCTGCAACCGTATGTGTAATTTTATGAGTATAGAGCTCATTTGTCAATGAAATCACATGTCGTATCTGGTAACAAATGGAATACAATGGCTTTAGTAACAGACCATAGTTACCAGACAATGGGGGACAATGGGGCATTGAAACAAAATAGCACTAATAGTATAATTATAAATGGTATAAATAGCATGTGACATGTTGAAAATGTTACGCTATATCTGATTTCATTTTAGTTTTTAACCTTTAATCACATGCAGGCAGTTATTGCATGTGCATAAATTACCTCCCTTAGTCCATTATATTACTATGAAATTAAACTAGGGAGGTTGAAATTAAAATGTATGAAGATGGAGACAACCTCCTATGCACAAATTACCTCCCTTTATTCATTCTATTACAAGAATAGAATAATTTCCGGGCAATTGAATTAAATCATTTAAAATATAAAAGGGAGACAATTTCTAGAGCACAAATGATCTCCCTTTGTTTATTCAGAAAAATTGAGACGTTTGCCCTACTCGACGACGGCCCCTTGTCAGTAACTGGTTTTCTTAAAAAGGGAGATAATCTCCTGTGCTCATAATTTAAATCAAAGCAAAACAACTCCAGCAGATATACTACAAGTGGGTAACCTCCCTTATATAGCCGAATAAAATGAGGTGTATTTTAAAACTGTACAAAATCAAGGGAAATTCCGAAAAAGAAGTATAATTCAACTTACTTGAATGTTCCTAGAAGTGCCAAGAAATCTCTCTGGAACATGTTCATGAGCTGTGCTTCAATAGCGTTCAGGTTGGAACCATCTGCAGGCATGCCATTGTTAACTCTAAATACAGTACAAAACACAGTTAAAACATATTGCTGGTAAACATGCTGAATATAACCTAAAATCTCAAAAATGAAAAAAAAATGAAATTATCTCCCTTTGAAACCCTTTAATATTGAGTTTACACATAAATCTAGTTAATAATTTTCAGTGATGCAATTTGATACTTCGGTTTGCATTGTAAATACTTTTTGAAATAATACAGTTCTCAGTTTTATTTTATGCAGCGAATTTGATACACATACACTTAATAAATACAAAATTTAATACGTAATAGATAACAATAAATGATATTTTTGATTGGTGTCTAAATAACTTATATACAAACACATATTCCAAACTTAAAGATGGCAATTTTCAAACATAAAATATGTGTATTCATTAATATGGCTATAGAAATGAATTGTTTGGAAATTCATTAAAATCAATTCTGATCAACAGATTAAAATACACATACCATAAACTAATTTTTTAAATATCTATAACTAATCTAATGTTTTGAGCTAATTAATTCCTAAACCCAACCACTGTATATCTATGTCTAAGGATTTCCTAAAACCAATTGTATTCTATAGGGTTTATTCTAAATCTAGAAGCCTGTCTTTAACAATCATGTACATTATTCAGGGTCCAAAGACTACTCAGTCATACTATCCAGAGTCCTGAAATCCTTAATAGATATTAGATTATCTTAGCACTGAGCAAGTCACCAGTCCTAAACCAAGTTCATCCGAGTCCACATCATCCGCCATTTTGTTTTACCCATAGAGGAATTCATTTTAAGTGGATTATGCCAGACCTAAACTATAAGGTAATGTAAGCTTTAGGTACTGGGAATTAGACTATGAGTTCGTCTTTCACTCTAAACAGACCCCATAGCCAATGAACATATTATGTAACGAAGTAATCATAAAGTCGAAGTAACCATTAACCTGTGTCACTTCACAGAGTGACAGAGACGCGGAGCATATTGCAGGATATTATGCAGAGAAATGTATTACAAATTAAAGACATGTGCACAATATGTAACATCAGGTACATGTAAGATACAAATTTGTGCTTAGTTTCGGAAGTGTACGAATACGACACGGTGTCTACAAACACTTAATGAGACGAGAATTAACATATTATCATGATGATTTTAGTAGTAAGATCGTGCCCGGAGTAAACATGATTCAACCATTAGTCGAAGTTACAATGTAGGTGACAAAACCAATGCTTGTGGTATGACTGAAATGAACACAAAGTATGGACAAAGTACATAATAACCAATAAGTTAATGAATGAAATTAAAGTACCAAAGTAACCTAAGAATGATTGAACAAATTATACAGAAAAGTAAATGATAAAAATGAAGATGTACAGACACCATCTAAGTTAATTAATTAATTTGTTAATTAATTATCACTTGACACGTGTTGATAGTGAAATACACATGATGTTCGAGTCATCAAATTGGTAGCAAGTTTATATAAAAGTGCCTATTTTTCCTTTAGATGTCAAATATTTCCATTCAAATTGTACTTTGAATATGATGCATATGATACAAATGTATAGCTAATGCTAATGGAATGAGCTAACTGACAAATACTTTCCAGTGAATTTGCTAAAAAGACACAAATAAAAAATCCACCCCGATTTTGCACTTATCATTTTATTACTGATATTAACACGATATCCCCCATTTGATCTGCAGATGGTGTCTGTAGCATACAAACCAGATACAAGTACTGATGTCTATATAGAGAGACCAGTATAGAAGAGTCGAGCCACACGACATTCAAGGGTGCGGGATCTGCACACAATTTTATAAAAAAATACGAAACTAACAGTCTAACTAGCCTGTGTTTGTTATCCGTTAAGATTGTGTGGGTCATTCCTTTCTCACTTCTGTCCTGGAATCTGTGTAGGAACTCGCGGTACGGTATGGTACCATTTTTGTTGGCTGATACACTGCAGCGAGACAGGAAAGCAGCCAGATATTTCTTCTCTAAAGTCAAACCGAAGTTTTTGAGAACGTCAAGGAAGTCATCAAAATTAACCTGTAAACAAAATAATCACAATGTTTGACATTTTGCCATGCTCATACTGATATCAATACACATGCTCCAGACATACTTCTAACTTCTACATTATTTTACTAACAAACTGACTCTTTTAAAATAAAGATTTTACCACTAAACCATGTCTTTACTTCAACATGACCATTAGGGTTTCGCAATCGAACCGAATACATGAAGAAGAAACTATTACATTATTTTATTATGAAAATTTATTATACACGTCATGGGTTTCTTTTTACATAAGAACAGGACATTACCTTGAAGTTCAATGATTCTTAATTAAACAGGTACTGGAATGGAAGCTGTCATAGGTACTGTACACTCAAAATTAACGATTATTTGCCAAAGTCACTGATAGCATTTGGTATTTCTTTCATTGCCAGAGCTATCAGTAACTTGAGCAAATCATTCATTTACGGTGTGTTGTAACCGAGTGCCTAAAGAAACTATTTCTCGAGTAGCAGAGATGTGACCCTATGGTACTGTTTTTCATACGATTGACATTGATGTACACTCTATATCAGTACATGTATACAATCATATTGGTAGCAGACTTACTGTGCCTTCATTCTTTGGATCTTTGAATTCAAAAGCTTCTCTCATTGTGGTAAATCCCTCTCGGAACTTGTTCTTCAACCAACGTTCAACGTCTATTTGTTGCCGACGTTCTATCTCCTTACGCCGGGGTGTTCGTTTCGAACTACGATCTATAAATCATAGAAGTTACATTATATATGCGATATTATTATAAATATCATAGGTAACAACATTAGGACAATCTAACAGATTCGTATCCCTGTTATAAAGATTTAACAAATTGCTGTTTACTCAGAATCAATACAATGTACATAAAAAGTGGCCCTTGTGCACAAACGATTTGTCCAATCTATGGTTCAAAGTTTGCCCTTATAAAAAGGCTTTATCAAAACTATAAAAAGACCCGTGAATAACATCTTGCTTTGGTATGCAATCTACGTTTCATGTTGCCATGTTTCAGCAGAAGGCTTACTGGCAAGTAAAGATATGCTCGGCATTTTTAAGTAAATATCTACTACTTAGTTTGAGATGACTTTCACCAACATGAGTGACAATGGTACGAAAAACCAACCCACTTCACCAGAATAGAAACCAACAAACCGTTAGGTAGTACAGTAAATGGAAAATAATTCCAAAATGTTGTAGTAATGGAAAAGCAACTATTATTGCTATTACAAATAGTTAGGTGTTTGTGAAGAAATGATGCCATCATGATCAACAGCATAAATAATGCGTAGATATTATGAACTGTTACAGCCATCTAATCGATATTTTACTACCAAAAAATAAGTATATGTTTCACTATATTTCGAACTACTCAACTGAACTATGAAGAATTTGTTGTATTTACTTGTAAATTTGAATTTCTGTTTGAAATGCAGTTTTTGCAAATTCACAGTGTAGCATGTTCGTGTAATTATGAGCAAATAGTTTGCCCGATCTACAGTCAGTAAGTTGACCAGAATGTTATGATACATGTAAGCATATTGTCTGATATGTTAACAAGAGAAGTGGACAGATACATCACTTGGTGCGATGAATTGCGCATGCGTGGCGGCCATGTTGTTTTGTGGAAAAATGTTCTCAGGATCTGATCATGTGTTTAGTTCAAAGAAAAGATTTTAAACTTGGTAATAAACGAAATTATGTCGAAGTTAGTTTAAAACAGCGACGATGCCTAATGTAAGCCGCCAATGTACCATGATAGTTCTCAGAAACCACTCACTCAATGCTTACTTTCAAGTTGACTTTGTGCGTATGCTATTTGTGCTTCTGACTTACTACTAAGCTGTTTGAATTCATCAATGACCTTTCTATCAGAAATTCCTAGTCGTCTTAGGTCTGGTGAAACAGTAATACAGTTCATTACAGATATAAAGATATATCTAAAAGTTATATTTCGCCGACGATTGTCTGCGATGCGTTTTTTCCATTGGAAGGAAGACTTTTCAATTCAGTTGTCTATTATAAGTTTTTAACTAACGTGAGTATTATTAACACCACTGTTAGAAGTGGCTGTGTCTTAGAACTTTCAGTTTTATGAGAAACTGATTAAGTCTCTGGAACTATGAGTGATGCAGCCGCGTACTTTTAAAAGTGTTGATCTAATAAATTCCACCATACTGTTAAGGTAACTGCATTTTTTTGTAATTGGTGAAATTGAATATAGTTAATAGTACTAGAATACTTGGAAGGGCATATTAACATTTTTATTACCTCCTTAGATTATTCTTGTTTGATGAAAAAGCAAGGCATTTAATCTTACCTGATTCCATTATTGGTGATAATCTACCATTGTCCACACCATTGGTTGCAAATGTAATACCAAGTTTGTTTAAGAATCTCTCTCCGTTTATGGTTCCTGACATGTCCGGATCATACCTTATAAGAGAATACAATATAACATTTCATTTGCACTATGTATGTTGTAAAAGAAAACCAGCGCTAAAACTGTGTGCATGCTTGCATGTGTGGCATATCGCTGGCTTAGAATGAGAAGGTCGTAACTACAAAATCAAGATTTAATAAAACAGAAAAAACTGTCTGACAATCATTCTTTACTTATGGTAAAACAAGCTTTTTTCAACTTCAGTTTGGTCACCATGAAAGGTTCCGATTTTCATGAAAATACGCCCCATTAGAAGCGCCTTATGGTGTAGATTTCGAATTTGCATTAGTCTTATAAGGTCGTTAGTCGCACTTCTCATTCTAAGCCAACGATATGTACAATATGTTGTTCACTTTGGTGTTGAGGAAATATCACATCCAGATAAATTTGACATTGAAAAACAACAACATTAACTTAAACTTTGAAGTACATAATGGCTAGTCATAAGTTATTATCAAACTAAGTTAAACAAGTTCATAGATCCTGGTGCAACAAAAGCTCAGCATTAAATATTCTAGCCTTTCGGAATTGAATGATACTACATGTAATATATTATAATGGCTTTGAATTAATATATGTCAGTACTGGTTATGTGTTTTCAAAGGGACTACTACAATTGCATCCACTGATCCAGTATGTCATTCTTTTCCACAATGTTAACACATATAGTGCAATTTCATCTAGTGTACCATAGTTTACCCTACTTCTTTGTCCAGTCAAATGCTAGTGACTCTTGCATGTAATTGGTTTTATTAACAATTATAATTATTATGTTCTATAACCTAAACGTATATTCTACGTTCTAACCTTTTGAACACATTAAATACACGTCTGAGTATATCTAAACCACAGGCATAAGACACAAACTCAAATTTTCCTATTTTGTGTCTTGAACCTGTGATCTAAACTGATCAGCCACACTAGGACTTACTTATTCCATAATTTATCGAACTCGGCATCATCCATGTAGAACATGAGTTTATTGAGCAATTGTCTGAGTTCTGGTTTCATGATTCTACCATTTCCTCCAGGGTTCATCTGAGGTATTAACTCACCAACATCCATAAACCTGTTAAACATGAAATTGACGCGTTAGATTGCTGCTTTGAAAGAAAGAAGAAAGTTTGTACTTAGCGTTAACAGTTATTGTTTCACCACTTCGGACAGGGTGGCGAATTAAGCCAACGTGTATAAAATATTATAATAATAATGTCCGGGAAGAAGATAATGTTTACTTGGTAAAGGAACATTTTATATGATTACAGTTTGAGCTATGTTTTATGAAAATGTACTGCAAAACTCAATGGTAACACTAGTAGTCAACTAGACCATTTCAAACAAAGCTGTTTATTCCATTGGTATTGTCTGCAGTAGCCCACCATCGTTAACGGAAAATGTTTTTTTTTTGGAAACTGAGAGTTGGGTTTAAATGTTATTTGGTACTTTGGAAAAAGAGTGCCCAGCCCAACGTTCGTTTGTACTAGTCTCGAGAGTCTTGTTTTAAGAATTTATGTGCGGCACAAATGACTTACTTTTGTTTAGCTTTCTCTCTTAATTGTTGATGTACTTGTTCAGCGTTCATTGAAGCTTTCTCTAGATGGGTTCTCTGTACGGGATCCATCCATTTAGGGAACGAGGAATCTTCATCGTTCATCTTACGGAACAGAGAGAAGAACTCGGTGTAGTTGATAACGATTCTACTACCGAAGCCAAGTCTGTCCAACAAGCGGTTGAATGCATTGTGTGACAACTGGCGACTCAACACTGTCATCAATATTCGGTATAAAGCTTCTCTGGAATAACAAACACGACAAAAATATAAAAACAAATCCAACTGAAATCAGACAAGTTACTAGAGACGTGCACACCTAGACCTATATGGATATCTGTAAATGTTTAAGCGTTAAAAACGAGGGATTGTCTCAAATGAATTTTAATATAATATAAAGCAGACGAATTTAATCATGTGTATTGATGGTAAATCAATCCATTGCACTAGTGGTAGTCAATTAGTCATACATACCTTTGAGAAAAACCCTAGTACATTTACTTTTAAAAGATATGGAATCTCACATCCGTCTAGATGTGCACATCTCTATTGAGGCAACAACAGAGCACGAAAGCCAAACATAACACACACGTTTCAAGCATGGGTCACAAAAGCAACGTAGATCGGATCACAGGGAAAATAGATGCCCATTGAGTCGAAAAGTATGGTCTATATTACTATATATTGGTACGACAAAAACTATAAAAGCAGGGGTTTTCTACATTATAAAGATCTAGTATAGTGCGTCAGCGACTAAGCTGGACCCCCATAAACCTTAAATATCTTAAAAAGCACAATGCCGATTAGAACAAAAATGGGTATGTCTTCGTAAAACACGCTTACCAACTCTCATAAAATAAAACAGAATTTTCGGTCCACAGAAAAGTGTACTTTGCATAGACGCCTAATGCAAAATTTTGAGTCTAAAACAGGGTAAATACGTATGGGTATTGGAAGTGACCGGAACAGCAAAGGTCAACAATTTGGTCCAGTATAACTGTACATTTAGTCACACACCAGTGACTGTTGAAAATATATAATGAGGCCCATACACGAACGTTTATCTTAGTTTGTATTACTGAAGCAACTTCGAAGCAATATTTGCAAGAAAAACAATGTATTTCTTGTTTGTATAAATGGTCCTTCCAATCAGAAGATGGGCTTCAACTATATACACATTAATGATCGGACAAATGTTGGTCAAAGTTATAAAATTATACCGTTATAGTTGTTACATTATACAATAGCATAATCTTAACTAGCTGATCGTAATAGCTTATTTTACTCCCTTTCTATTAGTTGATTAAAATACCAAAAATAATACATTAGACCCAATTGGAAAAACATTTATTCGACAGTAAAAAAATCTGAAATTTAATCTCATAGTTGGTAAAGGTAATTAAGTAAACTCTGCCAAATTTCAATAAAATTGCATTATTACTTTTTAAGATATTTAAGGTTTGTGGGGGTCCAGCTTAGTCGCTAACGCACTATATCTCATGAGTGTTTTCTTTGTCGATCGGACGAGTCGTTCACATAAGTGATGGTAATTCCCCATTAATCCACTGTTGGTCTAATTGTATCGATAGTCCGTAATAATATAAAGTTTGAAGAAATGTCAAAGTGGCCAATGGCACTACTTATTCGTACGGACGATGGGTATACGCATTAATTATATGAGACGAATACAATATAATCGCAAACATTTGGCTTTAGAAAAACAGTAACACAGATGGGTTTTTATAACGGCATGCATTTCATGTTCAAATGCGTGCATTGATATGCATGTTGCATGCGATTCCAATTGTAAAAAACAATACTGCTACGTCAAACCTTCGTATGGTGCAATAATTGTCTTATTGAGCAATGGTAGCATTTGTGGAATAGAAGTGTGTAACAACAAGCACGGTGATTAATTAGATAAATAGCGGCACATTATGCACACAGTAGGATTTTTATAACATCGGATTCGGTTAACAGAAACAAGTGCAAAATCTACGATGAAGACCAAAACCTTTGGGTCTAGCCTATTCGGGGAACTACAAACAGTGGACATTTGGCAAATTAAACGAAAGCGATCAATAACTTTTTTCTTTCAATTTATTTCTTTATACGTACATTAACGTAATATTTACATTTAGTACTGGATCAATAACTTACCTCGAGACATTTCCTTTTCCTTCAGGATCATTGTTCTGGAATTGTTTTCTAATTTCAAAGAAATTTCCCTTCATTCTCTGTCTAAGCAACATTTCCAGCTGAAAAAATAGCACATAATTGTAGAAAACGAACAGAGCAGAACATGACTTTATTTCGCTCTCATTGCCATAGCAACACAATAGAAAATCATTAATACATTTGTTCTTGCTTTCGAACACGGTCAATTGGGCTTCAGTAAACTTATCAAGGAAATTGAATATTTGTGGGAGCACGTGTGTACTGTTTTTGTTTTGGTTTTAACTTTCATAGTGGATCGTTAAGTTAAACACTATATACAATAATGGAGTTAAATGATGAGGCTGTGCTGCGGACATTATCACAGACACAAACTTGTGTTTAATGGCTGATAAACCGGACATTCAATTAATGCTATTTGTATATTGGGCATACATGTGTATCACATATTGGGCGGTGGTTCCTAATAATTATGTAATTATTTGATTACTGGTACTAAGACTTTCACCAAGAGGTAAATCGTTTTTTCGTATTGTCCACGTGGCATTTTGAAATAACTACGAACAAGGTAAGCAAATATGACAGAAAAATCGTGTAATATGAATACACCACAATGTATTCATATTTGTTTGTTTATTTCAATTCGACCATGACTGCTTATCTTTAAAATATACTGTAAACACAAAATCACATTAAGTGTTAATAATCTGGCATACATGCCTGACTTCATGGCGAACCAACAATATACACTAGATAAAAATATTCTATAGACAATGCAGAATCGTTATGATAAAGCACTGATAAAATATATACCTAGACGTTTGTGTAAGCAGACTTTGATTCAAGACTTGCAAAATGAAAATATCAGATTTCTTGTATAGATATAAAACGAGGCCTTCCGAATGAATTATTGGCCATATCAGCATAATTTATATTGGTTAAAATCACATGAAGCATACGGGCTTGATCATAATTAATTGTCGATATATCGGTGTGATACGACAATGGGTTCAGACCTTTAAAACTAGTTTACAAATATTCAAGTCCATTCAAAAGGAATATATTGTCAAATATTATAAATAATGTAGAATGTTCAATGACTAGATATGGATGGTTCAGCGTAACAAGAATTAGTGATATGCTCAAATGGAAGCATTTTATCTACAGAGATTGCACCACGTGCCTTTTGACAAAACGTATAAATACTTGAACAACCGTATACTTTATATAGTAGTCTACATGAGTACAAATCTGTATATACAATTAGGACAAACCTGGTAAGTTGGCATTTAAATTATAATTGTATTCATTACAAATGCACCAAATTATTATGAAACATGACAGGCGTGTAGGCAAGAACCACCATCGTTAACTTCACAAATGCCAATTTTGACGTCAAAGAAAGACAAGTTGTAAACTTATTTTTAAATCTGCTACATTCTACTAAAACCTTTGCTATGATCTGGCGAACTTTTGCAAGTTTTAAATGAGTGTTACTTGGAATTGTCCTAAAACGATCTAGAACTCGGGGAAAGATGATTAATTTTAATTATATATGATTTAATGCTTAGACAAAGTACAACTGATTTAGGCGTCAATATGTAAACTAATATTAGTAAATTCAACAACAATTCAGTATTTTGATGTAAATAATGTGAATATTCTCATTGTAAATAATTAATTGTGCATAATTGTTTTATGTAAATCTCTGTATAACTATATTTCATGTTAACATCGACCGTATTGACAATTGGTCTAGAACCAAATATGTTATCCACTATAAATAAAGTTGTAATTATCATTATTATTCAAGTAATAATGTCTGATCCACGTATACTGGTAATGGTTCTGTATTACTAACCTCGTCAATCTCGAGTCTAGCCTGAGCGGAAGCTGTAGACAGACGGGAACCACCACGACTTGGTGGAACTCCTTCCGGTCTGCTGGTGACGTCAGCTTTGTTACCTGCAGAGAAATAATACAATATAGATGAATAACAAAATATACATTTATATCAAGCATACAGTATTTATATATGGCACTCGTATATAGGGATGTGTTGTCAATCTAGTATTAAGATAACAGTTATCAACTTTTATTAGTTCTAAATGATTCCTAGTTCAAATATTAACGACTTGTTTGCGAATGTGGGTGAACACACCAAAACCTCCTTTGGGATATGCTACGAGTGCGAAGGTTACATGTGTATGTGCGGCTACCATTGGCATCAACCAGGTCAACTCTAAAACGTCTTCTTCCTGTTGTAAAATTATTAATTGTATTCGAATGGGTCTTAATTAACAACTCTAATCTCTAAATTATGATAACACATGAAAGCTCGGCCATTGCCGTTTTCCTCCGGTATATATACCTCAAGTAAAGGTAAAGGCAGTCGTGAAAGCTCGACCATACCGCATAAACACCGATGTGATCGGAATGATTTTAATGAGTTAAAGAAGCACTATCCACAACCTCAGATCTATATTTTGTATAATTATCTATGTATGCAAACGGAATACGTTAGTGCAACTATCTACATCTACTGAATTAACTCTAATTAAATAATAGAGGTCTAGTCGGACAGACGTCACGGACAGACGGACGGAATGACGCCTACCAGTACTATGTCCCCTTTGTCTTCGACGGGGAGTATAATGACATACATAAATGAATATTAATGATAAATACACCTGATACCCTGATAGAATTGTTACATGGAATTAAACCGATAGCAAATACATGTACACGGTAACGTCTATTGATCCGATACTCCGCAATTTTTAACAACAATGTATTATATTTGCTCTCCGTATTCGCTTAAAAACTTGTGAAAATTGACGAGAGGTCAACAGTGGGTCGAGAATAAATAAAATAAGTTTCAAGTTTCATTGCAAACTTTTCTGACCTTAAGTATTTGAATAGAACAAGGGGCACATTACCATAGTTATATATGCCTAACTATTTATCCTCACTTGAGGTGGATAAGAATTGCCTCTGGAGAAATTATGTATAGGCCAATATTTTTTTTTTAAATCCACACTTATATTGATCAAATTATTTGATGTCTGAATAATTTATATGTATTGAATGCATGATAATAATAGGCCTACTAAATGAAAAATCGTTGTTCCTATATTATATTATATTATATGCTTATAAGTTATGTTAAACATTAAAGTTGAGGAATCGATGTGTTCTTGTTATTGAAACGTATCCATGGGCATTTTGTTTTGTGTCCAACTTTATGTGGTTTAAATGTCCTTGTGCGTAGGACCCGGGGACAAGCCCGCATTAATGTCAAGGCATGGTAGGGAGATTATACGTGTAGCTCCCAAATCCAATTTTGGTTTAAATCGTTCGTTTTGCTATGGTAAGGTACAAACAATGCACAAATAACGTTCGTCTCTTATATTTATTCTGATATAGTTTGCATTTTGAATACATATGCTGGATGCCAAACCTTGTAGGTTCCTATCTTTGCTAAATAACATCAAATACATTTACAAATAGCATTGTAATGAGTTAGTGCTGTAGAATACAAATAGATGACAGTATGTGGCACATTTTTATGCAGTATCCAAAAAATACCAATTACAAATATAGTACCGGTGTATGCGTTGTCAAACGCTTTTAAATCCTGCTGTTTTGTTAAATCTCCATGATAGGTAGATAATTAACATTTTAAAGTTATAATTGTTCAATAGTAATTAGTTCAATGTGAACACAAGAAAAATGGAGCATTTTACAACCGTAGCGAAATGCGTGTACAATTATATGTTCTCGAAGGTTTTTTACACAGTCTTCCTTGTCTCCCTATAACTCTAGAAATTTAGAAAAAGGCTAAGTCACAGTTTTTTTCTCAGGCTAACCACTTATCCCAAAAAGATGAAGAGTTATAAGGTGTTATTTTTTATTAAGTGATGAAATAATATGCAAATTGTATCATCATTGAAAATGGGGGTAGCTTCTTTACTTTAAAAAAAGAAAGAGCACTAATCGTCGACAGTAGATGTTTTCGTTAGTATGTGACTTAACGATGTCCGGGTGTAAAAACTTTTTTTTTAATTTTGAGGAATGCAATTTAAATATTTTTATTCTATTGTATACCCATTAAGACAACTGCATGTGAGTTTTAAAACACATGTATTGTCATTTAAGAGAGTAATTGCTATTTTAATTTCCCTACACCCAGCCTAAGAACGTACTGCACAAACAAATGGAGGCAACCGCATGATAAATAAAATAAATATCCAACAGATAACACAATAAAAACAAAAGTGTATTTAAATCTAATGATAATGATTATTTCTTCAATCAAAAGTGTAAAAATGATGTTTGGTGTAATAATGAAGTAGATAACAATAAAAATGTAACCCCACCCTCCTCGAAATTAAGGCATTTTTTTGCATATTGCCAATAAGTACCCTATAGATAAATGGAAATAAAATATGATCTATACAATTGGCACCATTGAATTTTTTTCAAAAATAACTTCAATGTGTGTGTTATGTTTTAACACAATTTTAAAAGGTTTTACCGAGCGGTTTTGAAAATATACATTTCAGAAATCCTTAGTAACCCGATTTTCATCTGTTTACCACATATTAAAACCTATTCTATATTGACCCCAGACATGGTTGTCCACGCATAGTCTCAGATTTTGAAAATATTTGGCCCCTTTTTTGGTATTCACCCATAAAAACGATTTCAGGGCTCAAAACTTCATTTTTCATACCGTTGCTATGGCAACAGAGGAAATTCGATTTTTGCTTTTTTCACATTTTTAAAAAATGAATTTTGCCATTTTTACGCTTTTTTAAGAAGGACTCGAGACAAAAATGGCCTTCACACAGCCTAATATTTCATAAATTATGTTACATATACTATTGTAGAACTGTTTGACTGTAAAAGATATGATCCAAATCGATCAAGTATTTTTTTGTACTCATTTTGTTGTGACCCCTTTTCTCAAATCTCTGCTTTTCTAAAAAATGAAAAAGTATGGGTTTTTAAAATTAATTAAAATGAGTTAGCACGCGGTTCCAGATATCACACATATATTTTTGAATACAGTTAGTATAGGTGTTCATGGCATTAAAGTTTTTGTCAGGGTGCAAATGAGAAATATTTTGAAAAAATGTGCCAAAGAATGACTTTTTTCATTTTTTAACAAAAATCTATTTTGATAGATTTTATCTTTATTCTAAACAATTTCTAATAATCCCCATAATTAAGTGTAACAGGTACATAGGAAGTCTACAATTTAAAAAATAAAGTGTTTGTCAGTAAAAAAATGATTAATGGTCAACACATATCTGAAGAAAACAATGTTAAAATCATACCCCACCCACTTTTTTAACATGTAGGACCTATTTTTTTACAGTATTTCCGGTATAAATAGAAATATGTGCTTTGTAATGGTGAGATATTTGGTAAAATATGTCCATTAGACATTCATGTTTCAATTTAGTTAAGAATATAACAAATTAGCATGTGACTGTTGCCTTGGTTACCAAGGAAACGTTGTAGAAAAAGGGCGAAGTTTTCGAATGAATTCCCAAAAACTTGAGATTAAAGTAGTGAATTTTCTTAATATATTGATAATAAATAATCAAGTGATTTCAGATAGGACAGCTCTTTCATTTCATATGACGCATGGATAAGTTTCTCAGATAGTTGCCATGGTAACCAATCATTGAATAGTGAAAAATCCACTTTTTGACCATATTTTCACAATTTTCAAAATAATGCTGCATGCTAGTAGATATCTGGTATGCATGTGGTTTGTAAATCATCCCAGTTGAGAAGTGCTACATTTCTAACTGACGTATGACCATGTTATCATTGTAGTTACCATGGTAACGAAGGAAAGAAGGTAGAAAAATCACTTTTTACTGTATTTCGTAAGTAATACTGCATATTAGAGGATATTAGTTCTTGGTATAGTTCGATTATCATCCTAATTGAATTGGATTCCATATCTAACTGACTTATGACGGTGTTGGCATAGTGGTTACCATGGCAACCAAGCTTCGAAAAGGGAAATTTCCACTTTTTAACTGTATTTTCATAATTTTCAAAATAATGTTGCATGCTAAAGGAATCTTGTGTGGATATAGTTTGTTAATCATCCTAATTGAGAATTGCTTCATTTCTCACTGACGTATGACCATGATATTATGGTAGTTACCATGGTAACCAAGCAATAAAGAAGGAAAAGTCACGTTTTACTGTATTTTCAAAAGAATATCGCATACTAGTAGATATTTGCTACGGATATATTTTGTTTATCATCCCTATTGAGTAGCGCCCCATTTCTAACTGATGTATGACCATGATTTGATGTTAGTTACCATGGTAACCAAGCAATAAAGAAGGAAAAGTCACGTTTTACTGTATTTTCAAAAGAATGTTGCATACTAGTAGATATTGGTTATGGATATAGTTTGTCAATCATCCCTATTGAGTAGCGCTCCATTTCTAACTGACATATGACCATGATATTATGGTAGTTACCATGGTAACCAAGCAAGATAGAAGAAAATTTAGCTTTTTACAGTTTTTTCAAAAGAATGTTGCATACAAGTAGCATTTTTGGTATGAGTATGGTTTGTTAATCATCCTAATTGAGAATGCTCCAATTTGAACAGTTTTTTTGCCACGTTTTTATGGTAGCTTCCATGGTAATCAAGCAAGAAAGAAGGAAAAAAACACGTTAAAGAAGGAAAACCATGTTTTTTCCTTCTTTTTTGCTTGGTTTCCGTGGTATCTACCATAATAACAAGGTCTTAAGTCAGTTAGCGATTGGGTGCTTCTCAATAAGGATGATTAACACACTATATCAGTACCAGATATCTACAAGCAAGAGGCATTCTTTTGAAAACGTAAAAAATGTGTTTTTTTTCCTTCTTTTTTGATTGGTTACCATGGTAACTACCACAATATCATGGTCATTTGTCAGTTAGAAACGGGGCGCTTCTCAATCAGGATGATTTACATACTATATCCATACCAGATATCTACTAGCATGCAACTTTCATTTAAAAATACAGTAAAAACGTTATTTTTCGTTCTTTATTGCTTAGTTACCATGGTAACTATCATAATAACGATATCATACGTAAGTTAGAAATGGGGTGCTTCTCAATAAGGATAATTTACACCCTATATCCATACCAGATATCTACTAATAACAGGCATTCTTTTGAAATTGTAAAAAGGTGATTTTTCCTTCTTTTTGCTTGGTTACCATGGTAACTACCAACATATCATTGTAATAGGTCGGTTAGAAATGGGGCGCTTCTCAATAAGCATAATTAACAAACTATATTCACACAAGATATATTCAACAAATAAAATGCAACATTATTTTGAAAATTATGAGAATACAGTTAAAAAGTGGAAATTCCGCTTTTTGATGCTTGGTAACCATGGTAACTACCATACCAACACGATCATAAGTCAGTTAGAAATGGAACGCACTTCAATTAGGATGATAATCGAACTATACCAAGAACTAATATCCTCTAATATGCAGTATAACTTACGAAATACAGTAAAAAGTGATTTTTCTACCTTCTTTCCTTCGTTACCATGGTAACTACAATGATAACGTGGTCATACGTCAGTTAGAAATGTAGCACTTCTCAACTGGGATGATTTACAAACCACATGCATACCAGATATCTACTAGCACGCAGCATTATTTTGAAAATTGTGAAAATATGGTCAAAAAGTGGATTTTTCACTATTCAATGATTGGTTACCATGGCAACTATCTGAGAAACTTATCCATGCGTCATATAAAATGAAAGAGCTGTCCTATCTGAAATCACTTAATTATTTATTATCAATATATTAAGAAAATGCATAACTTTAATCTTAAGTTTTTGGGAATTCATTTGAAAACTACGTCCTTTTTTCTATAACGTTTCCTTGGTAACCAAGGCAACAGTCACATGCTTATTTATTTTATTCTTAACTAAATTGAAACATGAATGTCTAATGGACATATTTTACCAAATATCTCACCATTACAAAGCGCATATTTCTATTTATATCCAAAATACTGTAAAAAATAGGTCCTACCTGTTAAAAAAATGGGTGGGGTATGATTTTAACATTGTTATCTTCAGATATGTGTTGACCATTTATCAATATTTTACTGACAAACACTTTATTTGTTATTTGTAAACTTCCTATGTACCTGTTACACTTAATTATGGGGATTATTAGAAATTGTTTAGAATAAAGATAAAATCTATCAAAATAGATTTTTGTTAAAAAATGAAAAAAAGCCATTCTTTGGCACATTTTTACAAAAAAATTCTCATTTGCACCCTGACAAAAACTTTAATGCCATGAAAACCTATACTAACTGTATTCAAAAATATATGTGTGATATCTGGAACCGCGTGCTAACTCATTTGAATTAATTTTAAAAACCCATACTTTTTCATTTTTTAGAAAAACAGAGATTTCAGAAAAGGGGTCACAACAAAATGAGTACAAAAAAATACTTGATCGACTTTGATCATATCTTTTACAGTCAAACAGTTCTACAATAGTATATGTAACATAATTTATGAAATATTAGGGTGTGTGAAGGCCATTTTTGTCTCGAGTCCTTCTTAAAAAAGCGTAAAAATGGCAAAATTCATTTTTAAAAAATGTGAAAAAAAGCAAAAATCGAATTTCCTCTGTTGCCATAGCAACGGTATGAAAAATGAAGTTTTGAGCCCTGAAATCTTTTTTATGGGTGAATACCATAAAAGTGGCCAAATATTTTTAAAATCTGAGACTATGCGTGGACATCCATGTCTGGATTTGCCTGGTTTGAATATAGAATTACAATTAATTCCTAAAGAATTAAAGAAAAAAAATAGAATTTTTTTTTTCTCCAAATAACACTATAAAGTGATGTTACGAAGCCAAAACATTGTCTTATAACTAAAAATTAAATAAAAAAGAAAAAAAAATATTTTGGCTCTAGTGGGGGTTGAACCCACGACCTACAGGAAATAAGTCAATTTGTCATAAAATTACTAATTGGGAATTTTTTCAACAACAACACGTATTCTGTAGAATTACTGAAATTGAGAACTCTTCAAAAGGAGATTCTTTATTAGACCCGGATATCCTTAAGTTACATGTATTAAAATAGGAAACACGGGATCAATTGACGACAGACGGTTATTTTCATCCTCCGGGGTATGTCTTGATTTCCGGGTTAATATTGTCAGATAATATTTATTTGACTGTGGAGCAATGGCTTTGAATGCGGGAAGGTATGGAGTTCGCTTAAGGTCGCGTCATGCCAATGATACCTGTGTTATGTCAGGAGTTTTCTTCCTTGGCGCTCAGTCTTAAAATTTGCTTTCATACCGCTGTAACGATGCCTTACACCTCCTTCAGAAATGAGGTGTCAAGAGGGAGAATTAAATGTTGTTAAGATTATTTCACAATCGACATAAAACTGATTAGAATCTAGTACAAACAGATAATTTATTTACTAGTATTATATTATAACGTTGTACGTTAGACTCGAGACCATCGCACCTAAAATAAAGACATTTGTTCTGAAAAAAATGACCTCATATTTGCTAACGAAATGGTTCGGCGAACATGTACTTCTACATAATATATTTTACAGTTTTTCTTTCACTAAAACATGACATAAACTTCACTCCTTTGTAAATGCGGGTATATAATACGACGATAAGATCTGCAACCGTTCTCAATGAAATGAAATTAATACCTTTTTCATAAATGGTATCGAAAAAATGTCTAATACGAATCGCGTTACTTAATCCCGATTAGTAATACAAGCATAAATCGATATGATTAAAATATATGAATGTAATTAAGAGCTTTTCATACATGTTCCTAAAATCTTATTGTAATTATTTATGTATTGATATTTCGAAAAATGAAATCCTATTTATATGGCATGCATGGTGGTGAGTTCAAGCATAATAACGAGGGTCGATCTCCGTAACACACTCAGTAGACCAATAATATAGACCACTGAGTAACGTCTATTGATCCGATACTCCACAATTTTTTACAACAATGTATTATATTTGTTCTCCGTATTCGCTTAAAAACTTATGAAAATTGACGAGAGGTCAACAGTGGGTCGGGAATAAATAAAATAAGTTTCAAGTTTCATTGCAAACTTGTCTGACCTTTAGTATTTGAATAGAACCAGAGGCACATTACCATAGTTATATATGCCTAACTATTTATCCCCACTTGAGGTGGAAAAGACTTGCCTCTGGAGAAATTATGTATATATTTATTTTTTTTAAATCCACGAATATTGATCACACTATTTGATATCTGAATAATTTAAATGTATTGAATGCACATGATAATAATAGGCCTACTAAATGAAAAATCGATGTTCCTATATTAAATTATATGCTTATAAGTTATGTTAAACATTAAAGTTGAGGAATCGATGGGCTCTTGTTATTGAAACGTATCCATGGGCATTTTGTTTTGTGTCCAACTTTATGTGGTTTAAATGTCCTTGTGCGTAGGACCCGGGGACAAGCCCGCATTAATGTCAAGGCATGGTAGGGAGATTATACGTGTAGCTCCCTAAATCCAATTTTGGTTTAAATCGTTCGTTTTGCGTTGGTAAGGTACAAAACATGCTTAAATAACTTGCATCTATTATATTTAATATAGTGGGCATTTTGAATACATTTGCTGGATGCCAAACCTTGTCGTGAGTATCTTTGCTAAATGGCATCAACGTACAATACAAATATCAATGTAATGAGTTATAGTTGTAGAATACAAATAGATGCACAATGTTTTCCGATAGTATGTTTTCGTTAGTATGTGACTAAAGTTACATGTATTAAAATAGGAAACACAGGATCAATTAACGACAGACGGTTATTTTCGTCCCCCGGGGTATGTCTTGAGTTCCGAGTAAATATTGTCAGATAATATTTATTTGACCGTGGAGCAACGACTTCGAATGCGGATGGTCTGGAGTTCGCTTATGGTCGCGTCATGTCAATGATACCTATGGTTTGCCAGGAGTTTTCTTCCTTGGCGCTCAGTCTTAAAATTTGCTTTCACTATTTCGTTATAACGATGTCTTACACCTACTTCAGGAACGAGGTGTCAAGAGTGAGTATTAAATGTTGTTGAGATTATTTCACAATCGATATAAAACAGATCAGAATCTAGAACAAACAAATAATTTATGTATTATAACGTTGTATATTAGATTCGAGACCATCGCACTTAAAATGAAGAAATTTGTTCTATAAAAAATGACCTGATATTTGCTAACGAATTGGTTCGACGAACATGTACTTCTACATAATATATTTTACAGTTTTTCTTTCACTAAAACATGACATAAACTTCACTCCTTTGTAAATGCGGGTATATAATACGACGATAAGATCTGCAACGGTTCTCAATGAAATGAAATTAATACCTTTTTACATAAATGGTATCGAAAAAATGTCTAATACGAATCGCGTTACTTAATCCCGATTAGTAATACAAGCATAAATCGATATGATTAAAATATATGAATGTAATTAAGAGCTTTTCATACATGTTCCTAAAATCTTAATGTAATTATTTATGTATTGATATTTCGAAAAATGAAATCCTATTTATATGGCATGCATGGCGGTGAGTTGAATCATAATAACGAGCGACGATCTCCTGAATACCAAGTAGACCTATAATATAGACCACGACCTGTGTTTTAATATTTACATAACTAGTTAGCCAAATTATTTTAACTCCGTGTTTTAATGTGTAGCTTTTTGTGACAAATATCAGGAGTGGTCTCCTTTAAAATGATACAATGCTAGATATTTTTCATAGTCGAATAGTCTCCCTTAAACGCGAATTGATACGTGGCTAAAAACGAATTTTCCTGTATTATTCGGTGCCAAAGGTTCGTTTCGAAGTTCGTGGTTCCCTATTTCAACCCTGGGGACGTGTACATTACATAAAGTATCTATTTCTGTAAAATGTTTTGGGTTTTCACGCCTGAATTCCCTTATGGCATTCTCGTTCAACCAGCGTGTTTTTCATCCGTAATACAGTCTAGGGACTTGACTATACACTGATTCATGAGAATGCCTTACTGTATGGCGATTCAGTTAATTATTTCCTGTTGGCCCTAACATAGACAGACTAGCCCTAACATAGTCTGGCCACCCGACTAGATAATATATTTTATCAATCAAATAGCATAACATTTTTCAATTTTCGCTAGATTTTATTTTGGGCTTGATTATCTCCTATGTTTGTGGGTGCAAAGGGAAATAATTTCATGAGAAAAGAGTAGATTGAGGTGTTGTCTTTCTAAACATAGGGTATGTTAGACAGACTAGCCCTAACACAGCATCCAGGCGACCATTTAAGATAGGCCTATACTTCTATTTTTATGTTATGTGATTTTTGACGAAATTGGTCAAAAGCATTTACAAATACATATATATGTATATTCCTTGGTAGATCGTAGTTTACGTGTGGAATACACGCTGGTCGTGTTACTTCAGAGATTCATCAATGCGGCTGAGATATTTATAAATAAACAATTAAACATCACCTTCAAATCTAGTTCTAGTTTAAAACTCTTATTAGAATCAGAAGAAAGCATGTCCTTCCTTGTGATGGTTCACATCTAAACCAAATAAAATATACCAAATACAACTGTATCGTAAAAGCACAGTCAATATAATCAAATAGCAGACCATATTATATCATATGACGGAGGTAAATATTGAACGATTCCCCTGAAACATTCATATGAATATAAATTCAATATGCCTATGTTTTACCCTTTTGTGTTTGATAACAATTAAAACAATACGCGATAATTACGTCGCCAGTATGACAAAAACCAACCCTAGTATTGACAAATTTCATTCACTGGTCGTTCAAAAGGCAAGCGTTGTTCAATTTTGCCTGGCGACAGACTAGAAACAAACAGTATTGCCACAATGGGGAAACATTCTCATTTATTTGTTCGTGAAGCAGACATCAACCGCTTCTAGGTAGTTCCAGGTAACTATGACAATTAAGGCTACATGGCTAAGAAAATTAAAAACTATCGATTTACTGTACCGGGTATTGTATTTAAACCAACGTATCCCGTTTCGTTAATGACACGTTCATACTTAATTGGCAATAAACGGCCTATAGAACCGGCTCATGATCAACATTGCATAGTTACTTTATGAACACCTTTCGTTATTCCACTGATATCTATTGACATAGATTCATTGAACGTCGATTTTCAAACTGAAATTTCTATGTTCACTCAAGCGTTCAATTCAAATTCTTTGAAGCTATAGATATATAATGCCATCATTTTGTCGTTAAGTTAGAATTTCATCAATAAATCAAATTAACTGTGCATGATATTGAATGAGTTAGGGGCAAACTTTGACTGGAGCTTTTGCGAGCGTTTGAAACGGCAAATTATAAATTTGCGGCTGAAATACGAATGACGAGCAAAATCGATCGGTTCAACAAGGTAAACAGATCAAAAAGCGTTTCTTTAATTCTTCAGCAAACATTATTTAAATGCAAAGTCAAATTGTTGAATTAGAATCGATTAACATTAACATGTATGGAGTTCAAACTTGTGGGTCTATTTTGTAATCATAAACTTTTAAATACTATTTGTTTAAATGATTAAATGAGGTTTGGCCATATTAATAAGCTAAACGACAGTAGCACATTCGAATTTTGAGGAATTTCCTGTCTGAATTATCGCACACGCTTTGAAAGCATACATGGAAAATAAGGCAAAATATGGAAAATAAGGCAAAATAGTTTGCAAATAGCATGGACAATAAGGCAAAATAGGTTGCAAATAACATGGACAATAAGGCATAATAGGTTTCAAATATAATACAAGTGTGCTATAAGTAAAAGAGTGTCAACGTTTCACGTGGGATCCTTCTATTTTTTAACTTCCACGATGAACGATTTATCTTTTCCCATACTAGAAGCGTTATCAAATAATAAGCATGCTAGGTGACATAACATAATCCAAGAATGCTATATAAACTACAAAGACGTTAATACCGTGTAAAATCTATTGGGGGTTGTTGTATTTGCAAGCCGATGGTGTACGAGCGTATATATACATCTTTAAGTGTCTATAAAATGAAAAGCATGCGAGGTACAACTATAGGTGCAATCTGGTATGATTGATAACATGCATAAACTAGTGAATACAAATATAACATAACCGAATCCAATAGAATAACTTAAACAGTTTGTGTCTCAAACCAAAAGCATGCGAGGAATGTACGTAATTCTAGGTAGAAATAATAACATGCATAAAACTAGTAAAATTTAAAAAAAAATTGGTTCCAATAGACCGCTAAACTAACTAATCATACGGTAAAAGCTAGTCAACCAAATTGGTGATTGGTGATTAGGACATCATGCCAATATTTACTTAACTAAACCTACTAATAACAAGGGGTCCCATCTCTGTCACACAAGAAATGGATTCCAGACGAGTGTCTATGGCAGTCACACGGATAGTTCGATGTTTGGCGAGTCAGAAGTTTATTTCGACATGAATCCTCATCCTCATAAGCCCAGCGGTGACTCCACTCCCGAACTCGCCAAACCAACGTCGATGTAGCGAGTGAGTGCAGGAGCGGGTGATTGTGGCCTAGGTTTTCGAGGATGATATATCCACTTCTCGAGATCCAATTCTCGTGTGATATAGATGGGACCCTGTGAATAAGCTTACTCCTCTACAGCACTCTGATTCATTCCAATAAATTGTGAAGTAACACTATCTCTATTCAGACTACTAAAATACCAATCGTCACTATATACTCGGGCATTTCCGTAACTGAGAAATACGCCGCGGAGTTCCGATTGCTAAAAGACAGGTAACAGGTCCATAGGTTTGTCCAAAACTCAAGAGTAATAACCCCACTAAACTATCAGCACACGTCCAACTGTTGTTGTCAAATATAATCTTAAAAATGCTCAGTTGATTACATGGAATAATTTGGTCGTCAGTTAGCGCATGGTTACTTCACTTCGATGCCTCGAAAGGTTGGGGCGAAACGATGTTACAGGACCGGTACACTAATGTAAAACATATATGACTCGGACAGATGAATAACTCGAACTGTTGTCTCAGTTCGAATGCAGTTCGAGGCAAAAAAGCTCGATTTGGTGTTGTATTTTTGTGGGGGATTATTCTTTAGTTTTGGACTACAATCAACGTGCCTGGTACCTGTTGTAAAGAAAGCTCATTGAATGATAACCAGCATCCTGTCAGACGACAGATATAAGAGAGTCTACATGGTACTTACTGTCTTGTGCTTGGCCTGTTATAAATGACGAAATAAGCAAAACAATGAACAACTGGTTATACTAAACATTATTGCGGATGATGTTTAAAAAGCGTGCATCATAACAGCTGAATGTATGAATGAAAATAACAATAAACGTGAACTAAAGATGAGCACTATTGTACATGGCTACTGGAACAAAACATCAGTTTTAAGTATAATCATCATTATAGAGCGTAGTTAATTGTGTGGATTTGAATTATGTTCTGTTTAGAGATGGGACCGAATATTCGAATATTCGAATATTCGAAAATTGAACGAATATTCGAATCCAATTTCAATATTCGAATATTCGTAAAAAATAAAGAAAAATTGTCAATTTCACCAAAAGTTGATACATGCAAATTCCAATTATGTTCGTATGCTTAATAACAACATAATGTGTGATATGTATAATCAAGTCCCTAATTGACACTTTTATGACATGTTTATCGATATATTACAACTGTATACTCTGAATAAACAGTATGACACTTCCGTAAAACGATTGCATTTTAGACACCCGAAACGCTTGCATTTCGTCTGTATTCAAGCGTCGTCATAACACGGATGATTTTGCAGGCTAAATTAATTACCTGACAAATGTGTGAGATTCTTTTAATTCGGGTGTTTCATCCACTGTATGATTAGCTGTTTGCATAGATGATTAAAAATGTAGTTGCTGGTAAAAGTGTCAGCACATTGTCCGCAGTTACAGAGCGAAACACCCATTGTATGACGACAACGATTTTTAAAACCGCGTAGTCGTACAAATTTAAATCATCTTCATTAAAAATAACAAAACAATCAAACTCATTATAGATTAAAACTTTATTCACACTATAAAATATGTTTATTACTTCCCAATCAGGTTGAATGTATATCAATTGTTCGAACAGAAATATCAAACTAACGAATATCGTAACTTTGCATAAGAGCGGAAATGGAACTTTTGTTCAGTAGGGAAGTGAAAAAAATGAACGAATACTTTGACATCGATAATCGAACGAATATTCGAATATATTCGAATATGAATTTCGAATATTCGAATACTGATTTTGGTATTCGGTCCCATCTCTAGTTCTGTTAGATTCTACATGCACCTGTATAATGATAGCATATTTTTTTTTTTTTTTTTTGTACGAACGACGGATGCTACAAGGTGATTTAGTGTAGTGTACAATTCTCTGTATTTTTCAACACACGATTTGGAGCTAATGTGGCCTGATATCATTAAAATGGTTGTAAACTTTTCGCGCCATTTCCTAGCTCGGAACTCATCTGGGTAAATTCCGGACATGAACGGGTATATCCGAACTTAGCCGAATTTGCGCGAATATGATTTTACGTCCGCAATGTTATCATAAGGTCGTCGATATAGATATTCATGAACTAAAGATAGACTTGTGAGGTTAATTGATTTAATGTCTCTAATTTATTCTGACAGTATTGACGTAAAACCTGGCTTTATTTGTAGAAATAATCTCTCAGTTTTTGTTATTTAATATATTTAATCTAGAGTGACTTGCAAGCAGATAAAATATGGAGGAATGGTGTCGTCTGCACTGAGCAGTAGAATATATCTACAAGATCATGAGCTTAAGTGGAAAAATGATGTGTTGACTTAATTCTAGAAACTTAAGTATGTCAAACAAATTGTATGTTTTGTTATTTATTGTCGTCTGCCCTCTCAGTTTTAGGCACACATAAGGGGTAATGAGTGTGTTGAACAAGTTAATACAAATATTCAAGGAAAACTAGCCCATAGAGAAAATACGAGATTTGAGAAAGTTTCTAGCCAGATTGAGGCACTCATATGCCTGCAATGGTTCAACAGAAAGCTGATTGGCAAATAAAGGCTATGATTCAGCATTTTCTTGCGACAATCATATTTATAAACGACATTAATATACCCGCACTGGGACAATCAGAAAACAAATACATGATGTAACCTTAAAAGTATGCAGACACGAATCCTTTATAGTGCCGACCAGATTGACCGGGTAAGTCTATATTTAAACAGGGAAAAATAGAAATTCGTCTTTCAGACGAGATGAATTAAGTTAACTACTGGTTATACACGCAATGTAGTATTTTATTCAACCAATGTACATAGGTACTCGTTCTATGCAAATATCTTATATTTATCAAGTGTGTCTAAATGTTTGTTCAGTTTTTAGAAAATATCTTACATGGGGGAAAGATTAATTTATCACAGGCTTTCAAATACTACAATACGGAAATCCGTATGGCGCAATCGTCGTTAGCAGTTTGTATGACTTATTGACAAGAAAATCAAACTTTGTCTAAACATGTGATTTATTGTATTATTTCATTATTACAAACGTGCACCAGTAAATCATTACCTTAAACCAAGGATAATTGATTGGTATAGACAACACATAAAAATTTATTTTGAAGAGCTTTACATCTCGGGCATACAATATACATAGGCCTACAATAAATTGTTTTGCCGATTCAAATGGTCTTAAAGATATAAATTTCAACCGCTAACTATTACGGGGTTTATTTATTAAAGTAAAAATACGATGGCTATGAATGTACATAGTATATGAATTTGAACACAGTGACACATAACATCATAGCATTGGCTATATTTGTAGTTACTCTGGTTAAGATATGTGTGCTCTAAGACATAGAAAAGTGAATAAATACATTTTGTAAATACATTTTACACAAATATATGAAGGAAAACACTTACCGAATATTGGCATTCTGGTCTTGCTAGGGTCTCCATGGGTGACCTCTATCCCCTCGGGTATGCTGTCTATGCCCATGGGTGGGGGTATATTTTCCCGTCCCATACGGCTCCCTATACGACTGTCCCGTCCGGATAACGCACTCATAGACTTCCTCACAGGATAGTGGGACTCGTTAGCCAATGGTCTGCCTGATGTAGGGTTCGACATTGGCCTGTCCCCGGATCTTGAAACCCCTCGAATACCCATGTCCCCTGGGTTACTCATTCTGGACAGAGGGTGCTGAATTTGCGGCAATGTAACTCCCATTCTGCCCGACCCAAGCTGGGACGCCGGTCGCGAGACGCCCACTTGTGACATTCTGGCCCTTTATATATCCAGGGTGTCCTTAAAAATATCCTTAAAGTCCCTTTCCTATCCTCACACAATCCAGTTCCAACGTTAAAACTCTACGTACAGACTTCTTTCACGATTCAAACACCGTGTATCACCATTAGCAACGACCAGTTGGTTACCTGCACCGGTACGCGGGTGATTAATACCGATATACTGCCGTATACTTCGCTCTATGCTATTATTTCCCTTGACTTTTTTGTTTAGGATTTATTGAAAACAGATCAACCGTACCACGTTCGACGATTGGGCTAATCCTTGATTGTAGAGACAAGCGGTTTTGAAAAGAAAAGACGAGTACCGCGAACGAAGATTAGCAAAATATCGAATATATGGCACAATCACACATATTTTAAATGTACAAATATTACGGAGATATTAAATAGTCTGTGGTAAATAGAAATAAGAATCGATATGACAGTTTAGCAATACGTTGACTCTAATTGTTTAACTTTAATTTCAGATCAAATAAATTCAATAATTATTCAAATTTAATCCTGTTTGTAAATAATAGAACGGCGAACTATAAAAGAGACAACGCCGCTGAAGGATCTATGTATCAATAATTATGTATCTTAACATGTAATTTATTTCACGAGGCGTTAACGACTTGATATGTTAACTGTGACATTATTGCATGCACACAAAGCCTTGTACATTTGTCTAGTTGTCTTCATTTTTTGCAAAAAATACGTTCTATTTATGCGACGGTAAAATCACGTGTGAACATTTACTGACTTTTGGTAACACGTGCATACGCGACAGTCGTAAATAATTTTGGGGACACGTGCACATCGCTGCCCCACAGAATTGGTGACACATGAACAATTTCCTGGAAATAAATGCATGTGACCGTCATACAGAAATCAAGTTTTTCGGTTACAAATGCACGTGGCGGCCATACAGAATTTTGGCGCGTCCTCGTCGTTTCCATAAAGAATTTCGGCAACATGTCCTCGTGGTCGTCATACATAATTTCCGTAGCACATGCATGTGACCTTCAAAAATAATTTCAGTAGCAAATACATGTTGCCGACATACATAATTTCAGTAGTAAATGCACGTGACCGTCATTCAGAATTTCAGTAATACATGCACGTGGCAGTCATACAGACTTTCAGTAGTATTTGTGTTTTTTTTTTGTTTTAACCGTTTTGCTCCTAGAGATTTGTATATTGGATTATCAAACAGTATTGTTGTGTTTGTCTGTATGTCTGTACGCCAGTCCCTATGAAATTCAACATGTTTATTAAAATCAAGGACCATTACTCTTACCATACTTTATCATGCTGCGTTAAGGAAAAAGGCAGCTCAGATAAAAAACATAAACTTCAGCTGTTTAAATTCACAACTTGGAATTTTAAACAACTTAACTTATTAAAAACAAACATAAGTTGGATGTAAAACTGATGTATTTCGTCCAGGTAAAACAGGAAGTTACAATAGATTTCCGTTACACAGAGTAAAATTGTCATTAAACATTTCAAAGTTGAAGCATTTTTCATGCAAACTTTAATCACTAAACAATCAAACCGGGTTTGTTTAAACATTTTCGTAATTGTTTGTCCGATAATCGTCCATTACGAGTATGTAATGCAGCATATGTTATCAAACCCTATCTCGGTATAACTATAGTTATCAAACTTCAGCCTGACTTCGAGACTCCACTTATCACAATTCAGTATATACGTACATTAAAATCAATTTAATATCGAAGCTTATTTAAACATGTTGATATTTATAGATTTTTGTAGAGGAATGAATACTTAAAGTGTTTCAGTTTGACTTAACCTTGCATGAAAACTTGAATGTCCTGGTTTATGTATCACAGTCAACAGTCTGTTAAAAGGAACTTTAATCTGTTGTTTTTTTTCAAAGCAGGGGCCAGTATTTACAATATGTCAGTTGTTTTTAGTTGTTTTTAATTGTTTTTATAGATAGATATTAAAATCTCAATTTTCATCTGAGCTGCTCACTCAGTGAAATAACATTCAATATTACACCGAAAAACACAAATATACTCTATATAGGGTAAATATAATATCATGCTGAAGATAAATTGGTTTAATTCTGGTGACAACACGTAAATCTTTATCTGTTCATGTTTTTGAAGTCTTGGACATTACGAGAGGCAGGGAAGATAAGGGAGGTGTGCTCTGTCCCTTTTAGATGTATTTTAGCAAAAATGCTAATTCATCGATTTCAAGGCCTTTTTATTTCATGATTTATATTTCTTTAAAAAAATACTCATACATTTGTTAAAAGCTTCCCGTAGTAACCTTTGTTTGTTCTCACTAACAAGTGTATACATTAGAACTTTGAAAGCCCTGTTCAACTTAACTATAGGCAGTGATGTATGAGGATGCATTAGTTAAGTGAATTTTAAAACACAGCCTACTTAAATCATAAAGGACAACTAGTGAGTGTTATTCAATTAACACTTTTTTTCTGAAAGATATATTGAAACCATACATTTTCACCCTTGATTAATATACTAGAATTCACCAGCTTTGGAAACCACTGGCTCTAGCATGTTCCTCAATTGTGTAGCAAACTTTTCAGCTAGATATATTTTTATTTTTTTGTAATAAAGTCTTTCCATAACTAACTCCGTCACAGAGCCACTGTATGTATTTATTGAACATCAGTTTTATTGTGACTTTATACTTATCACCCCTATCTTTTCAATTAAATTCTAATTATAACCTATGGTCTAATCCATTGATATACTAGTAGTCGTGTAGTATTTATTTGTATAAAACTTGATGTTCAATAAATACACACAATTACATTTATTGGTAGAGAGCACAGTGTCTGTTATTTATTAACACCCCAGTAAAGAAGTTTATGAAAAGAAACCCGTGGAGAAAAGGAAGCTAGTGAAAAGAAAATAATTGTAGTTAAATAAATTGAATAAAGCGAAATAGTTAAGTCTGTTTACTCTTGCACAGAGGGAGCATGGCCGTTTACAATTAAGTGAAATAAGGAAGTCACATTCTTCATAAAATATTATTTTTTTATTCATGTTTAACGCCTTTTCTCAACATTTTTTTTTTTTTTTTGTGCATTGTTGTGAAGAATGTGTAACCAAGTGATTCTGGTTTGATTCTTATTCATGCCCTTCCATAAATTTGATAACAATGTTGATTTTACTCAACATTTTGAGAAGTTGTTACTGTGTAAGCTAGTAATGCTACAGACACCATCTTAGAAAATTGTTCAGGGGACACAGCCATTGTTTATAACTAAAAGATTATTTATAAATCTTTATACCTGAATAAACAGGAGACGTTGGTAAAACACACATCTACCGATCGACGGACAGAATGTTTAAAGCAATTAACACCCTCTACAAAGAGGGGCATAATAAACAAACATCTCATATGCAGGTTTTTGGGACAGATATTTGGAATCATCTCCCTTGATAAGTAGTCTAGATCCGGGCACAAGGCTGACATGAGCAAAGGGCTTTTGACAGGGTGTAACTAAGGATTAATGTCCGATCATGAAAATAAGATGCATGTCTACTTCAGGTGCCATTTCATGATTTGCAAACACATCAATTTTATGTTTCAAACATTCTTCTATAATGAAACTCTGCTCAATACAAATTTTTTCCTCAAATATCTTCTATTCTTCTGCAAGAAATTATTTCTATTGCAGCAAAATCTGAAATCCTGGATTTTTAAGCCTTTGATTTTATCAGATATTACACTTAACATTATGATACACAAAATGATGTTTTTGTATTATTGACTTGTGATATCTCACAAATCTGACTTTGATAAATGATCAATGAGCAACACTAGGCTAACACTTGCATAGATACACAAAATTCCAGCTGGAGGATTGAACCGTTTTTTATATGATTTATGTGCAAAATGCTTCACTAATACAAACAGAAACCATAAGGAAACATGAGATCAGTTTGATATTATCTTTATTGCTGTAAAATGTCCACCATTAGTTGATAGGTTTTGATTACCTTGTCAATAACGGTGTATACCTTTGATATAGAAAAGAACTTGAGCCTATATACGATGTTATCACAAAATGCACGACTTCTCAAGTACCTCTCACACACATACTTCAACATGTAAGGCGTTGACATGGATGCAATCTTAACATAAAATGTAGCATAAAAACATTGCAGAAATTACCTAATTATGATACTGTAAAATCATTTAATTTCAATGGGACAAAATTTCATGGTTTTGGTAAAAAAGGACCATTTTGATGGGACCTTAATTCGTGGATTTTCCATTTCAGGTACTTAAACACGGACCAAAATTATTGTTCAATGGGATTTGATTTCGTGTTTAAAGGTGAACCACAAAGTTTAATCCTCCATGAAAATTAATGATTTTGCAGTAGTATAAGACATGACTGTGTTATCTTCCGACTAATGTGTTACAGTATTTTGTCAGAACCAAGTAATTTGGTCAATTGTAAAACCATTTCTTACAACCAATATCAATCAATCTTAGCACCTTGTTATAATTGATGAAATCCATAGCCAGTAAAACATGAGAGTAAAAGAGCACATGCCTAAGAAATTATATCACAAAAATAGGTTTTCCATCCCCAAGTTATCACTCATTCATTAGTTTTCCTTTTATCTAATGAATGAGTGAAAGTTTGGGGATGTTAAAACTCTGTTATTTTTGTGATATAATTTCTTAGGCATGTGGAAAGAGCAAAGCCAGCTAGCAAGGGATTTACTGGTTCCATTTGTGTTTTACCTTTGCTATATGATAAGACACTTTACCACTGGGCTATTGATGTGGTCAACACAATATTTGGGGAAAATGCATTTCTTAAAATTATGATGTAATTTCTTCTTATGATAAATGAATTTGAATGTAGCATGTACCATTTCACTCACATAAAGCATTTCCTTTATAATCAGCAATCATAAACAAATCATTAACATTATCATCATTAACATGAGAGTACTTGAGAAACTGTTTATTTAGTTTCAAGTTGTCATGTGAAGGCCAGTTACAGGAACAATATGTATATCATACAGGGACAGATAACCAACCTGTGAAATATGCATTCCCATTGGTATAAAACCTAATACTTTCAGTAAGTTAAGCATACACAACTTTTTTCTGTGGCTTGTTACTCAACTCTATTAACATTATAGGTATTTAAGATCAGCACTGATATTTAGCTTACTGTTCAGACCGTTTTGTATGATTTAACTCATAATCATTCTTTCAAAAATCATGCAGTTACTGTCTGCATTTTGTTCCTATGTGTCACAATGAAAACAGACAGTACAAAGTTATTGCACGCAACTGATCATGTAGGTTGGTAATGATGTACATCTGATCAGTGTCTAAGAGCCGACTCCACACAATGAACCAGTAACTCATCTCCGATCATTCCTAATACAACATTTCCTTCACAAACTGTTCCCAATATCCACCAGAAATGGTCTCCCGACATGAAATTGAGATCTATTTAAGCAGTCACGTCCATGCTGGATTTTTTCTGTTCTGTTCCTTTGGTCTGGTTACCCGCACCATTTGTAGCATCTTTGGATTGTTTGGAACTGTATGCTGGGTTTGGTATATCCGTCCTCAATTCAAATATCTTAAAATAAACAAGACCGTGTTCATTAAACGCTTATAACCCGGTACAGGCCTTGTCTATCAAAAATAGCTAGTTCAATCAGGGACCATAATTCTGTTGAGAAATGTAAGATGTTAATGATGGAAAAACTTTGAAAGCAATGCCTTGATGGACTTGAAAATTTTAGTAAACAATTTCAGCATAAAAAAGGTTGAGATTGACATTTTTTTAAAATTTTGTTGTTAGTCACATTAACAGTATTTCAGTCCTATAGAGACTACCCAGCAATATTTTCTGACACCAGGACAACCAGCAATAACCTGGAACTACCCTCATACGCTGAGTGCTAGGCAAGGAAACTATAAAAGTACCGGTTTTAACAATTTCAGTACTCAGTGTATCAAAATCTGTTGCAATTTATGCAATTTGGCATTTATTTTAATCATAGAATACTTCGCTATTTCTTTATCAACGTTAGGCAATATTGGAAGCCATAAAATTACAAATTTTGTGAGAAAATGCAACCTGGTCATTATTGACATAATGATGCATTACTCTACCTTTATCAATCAATATTTCCCTGACGTCTTTACTGGAAAACCTAAGCTCTTTGTTTAATACTAACTTGGTGCTAAAGATTTTTTATTGGTTTTTAATGCCATTTCTTAATGTTCTTTGTTATTATACGATTGCTGAATAACCAAATCCATTTATCTAAGCTGTGTCCTGTCCAGTAAAAGCAACAACTTTTCCACAAAGATACCGTACATGGTATTCAAGGAAGGGCATGCCACTTCAATAAAGATTTTTATCAAACCAGGATCATAGAGCTAGAAATCAAAGTCATTGTATTGAAATTACATACTGAAGTCAGGATGCTGATAAGCAACTTAAGAGTACACATCTGATTTAATTATATAACAATCTGAGTGGCATTAAAATTAATGGCATTTCACAATTAAAGGGAGGTAACACTATCATTATATTATTATTATATTAACATCATCATTTCCTAGTCCAAGAACAATCCAAGGTATGCAACAACTAAATTTTACAACAAAACTTGCACTCTTAAAAAATGCATAGTGGGTCAAAAATTCAATTTGGTAAAAACTTAAAAAGAAGATCTTGTCTAAATATCTTATTAAGAATTGCACAAAATACCACTGGCAATTTACCCTAGATATGTATGCAAGGGAGGTAATTGTGTCAATCATACTGACTAAACTGAGTAAAGCCAAATTGTCTCCCTTGTCCACATTTCTACGGTTGCTTTTTATTTGAATACCCTAGTTAACTTTCACTCAGTAAGTTGGAAAAAGCTATAAACAGGGACCTAGCTAGGCTTGACAGTGGGACTTGGGTCAGTTCTTGGCTGCATTTCATTCGGTCACTTGGGACCACCATTATTTTATTATTTCTTTGTGAAATTTGGTCATCCTGCATTTTTGCGGTGGGAACTTGGGTTTTTAAAAAATTCTATGGGTTGTCTGTAGGTATTGCTCCGTGTACTATGTTGCGATGTTATTGTTTTCTGTACTCAGCTGGTTACGACTAAGTTTAGAGCTGCCTTCCCTGTCTGATTTCTTCAAATCTTTCTTGAATTGATGGTGCAAATTACCTGTATATAACTTTCTGACAATGTTATCATCTGTGGCAGTATATCAGCAACATGGAGATCTTGTAATTCATACCATTTTCCTGAACCCTATAATATAACAACAGTAATCATACAGTATAGCTTGACCAGATTAAACGGACACTCGTCAAAGTCTGTAAGTGTGTCTGGCTATCTTCAGCTGTACTCGATTTAAAAGTTTATTTACTATATACTGTTATCTTCGTATAAGGCAAGCTATAGTTGTAAGTATATGTTTTAATAACATCGGAATTTCCGGATTTTAACAAATTATGCAAGGAATCTCGGTTTAACCTGGTTGGGCAATACAGTATAAACAAACCTGTATTTGTATTTGTGAACTTGGTTGATTTAAATAATGTGTCAGCATTACTACATCACTAACTTAACTACCTGACTGGCTGACGTGTGTAAAGCAATATACGCCTCATCAAAGATTGGGGCAGAATGAAACAGTGACAATCAATAATGAACTGGTACAAAAAGAGCACAGCCTATTAGTGCTAGATGCTAGACTTTCTTGTTCTTCATAGTACCCTTGCTCATCTATGAGTCAAAGTTCTAAATGTAAAAAGGGAGATAACTCATAATACAGGTCACAGGGCTACCAGTCCTCTTCTTTGAAAATTTGAGCTAAAAATAATGAAATTGTGAATGTGCACCATTGGGATATGACACAGTATAACGTTTCATCAAGTGTATGAATTTAATACAATAAAAAAATGTGTGGAACGAACAACTAAACAACATGTTTGTTTTTATTGATTTTATTTTATCCGACGTTTCGGCTCACATCGAGCCTTTTTCAGGGCATATAAAAATAATGTATCAATAAAGTATATGAATTAATGACAAACCTTTTGTAGTATATGAACCCTGTATGTTCCTTTACCTGGTCCTGGTTCACCATCGTGTACAATGTTTGCCATCAAATCATACGTTGTATATTTATGTGCAGCTTTCACTTCTGGTGCAAGAAGTTCACCAAAATCTATGTTCCTGAAAATAGTTTTTTTATTTTATTTCAAATATTGTTTCATGGACTCCCACTGGTTAACAATATTTTAGTCATATTAAGACTACACAGGAAAAACATTGGCATACACCATCGGCTCAAAAAATGTATGTTTGGCGTACGCCTGGTGTAAATTTAGGCACATACGCGCCTGGCATACGCCAAACCAAACAAAGTAAACAATTTCAATCCTTTACTTTAACAGAAAATATAACTCTGCTTTCTTAAAGGCTTCAAATTTGAAATACATGACACAGTAAAACACAAAGCTTTTTACTGTTAGAACCATTGGAAGTTTAAGCACTGAATAGAGTTGAGCATGAATCATATTTGGTCCATGGAAAGCATGCATAGTATCTAGCGAGGTATAAAAATAGAAATCTGAATGACTTACTTGATGGGAAAATTGACAATGGTAGGATTCTTTTCTTGAACGAAGAAATTCTTTGTGAATCTCTGCAAACAATAGCAATATCCAAAATTAAACAACAATTAGGAGAGTGTGATACATATGGCATTCTAACAGAACCAGCAGCGTGACCTATAATCACATGGAGATACCTAAGTACGCTTAAATTAATTGTACACCATATTTGGCCCCGATCTCCCGAAGCATCTCAAGCAAAAATCTCATCTCAAATTGAGATTTCGCGAAAATCAGGGTCTGAATTTCTAATATATCTGAAGTTAAAACTCATTAAACACCGATGAAATTAACAAAGAATAGCATTTGCTGTTTTTGAAGCTTATTTTGAGTACATCCTCTCTTGGAAATTATCCAAACGTAAAAAGCAATATTTGAGATGAGATTTATTTCAAAATGGAGATGTTTCGGGAGATCGGGAGCTGATCTATGATATAACAAATTCATTTATGCGTACCAACATGTCCAAATGCTTCATCTGTAAGGAAGGAAATCCATTTAAAACTAGAGCTGTTGCAGCTAAACCGACTAGTATACCCCCCTGCCAGCAAAGGGTCATAATTCTTACAAAAATCATTGCAGCGAATTGTTTCCTTCACGCACATCTACCCTGGCATGCCAAGTGCTAAGCAAAGGAGATATAACAGTAGTATTTTTAACATCTGGCGGACTAATATTGAACCCACAACCTTCCTCCTGAAGTGGGAGCTCTAGAAAAAGGTAATAAAGGGTTTATAATTATGATATAAATCTGTAGTATGTTAAACTTTCATCTTACCTTGACATATACTATAATATATGGGGGCAGTCTGGTCAGTTCAAATCTCTTCAATGTTGAATCCTTGTAGGTTTTATATTCTTTCTCATACACGCCATTAAACTTGGCAAGAATCGTGTGAAATGGAACCTACAGAAAGATAAATAATTAAAGGCTATGACAGGTTTTTTTAAAGCAATTGTTGAGCAATTGAAATACAGTGATATCCATTGCAGTTTAAGAGCAGAAACTCTCAGGTCTGTTGGCATTATGAAAACATTGCAATATCAGCAAATTGCAAGCAAAATGCTGAAAAGTCTGTAAGTTTGTAAGACTGGCGCTGGATGATTATTTAGCAGTCACATGGAATGCTGGCACTTTTCCTAAAAGGATGCCATAAAAAGACACAGACAAGTACTGTACAATCATAAATTTTCTTTGGGGATTGAATTTCATGGATTTTGTGGTTCAGGTGGAGAAGAAGATTAAGTAATAGAAGGTTGAAGATCACATCAAATACTAAATACAAGGTCAAAAAGTTGGACCAAAACTTTGTGAGATACCTGAGGTATGATATTTTCCTGTAGTTCATCAGGGTATAGAGGTTGTGCTGGAAGGTCACATGTTAGATATAACCATGGTATCTCATCCATCGTCTCCTGATATTCTTCTGTAAGTAATAACTTCTGTTTTTCATGTTCAGCCTGAAAGTATACATTGTAAGTAATAACTTCTGTTTTTCATGTTCAGCCTGAAAGTATACATTGTAAGTAATAACTTCTGTTTTTCATGTTCAGCCTGAAAGTATACATTGTAAGTAATAACTTCTGTTTCTCATGTTCAGCCTGAAAGTATACATTGTAAGTAATAACTTCTGTTTCTCATGTTCAGCCTGAAAGTATACATTGTAAGTAATAACTTCTGTTTCTCATGTTCAGCCTGAAAGTAGAATTTGTCAAAAATACAGTCTAGTAAACAGTAGTAGTAGTCAAATATGTTACATAGACAGTTATGGTAGTCACTATGATGAAATCAGATCTGAGTTTTCAAATTTTGCTGGAACTATCACCCTTTTTAACATTCTGTCCACAAGAAATGACAAAATGTCTGATTCCAGGGATGCTATTTGACTTGGGAGTATGGGTTTTAACTAAGGATGGCAACGGATATCCGGATATTCGTATCGCGTTCCGAGTATCCGAATAGTGAATTGGGATCCGAATATCCGTTATAAAATTCAATAAAAATGTTTTCTCATAACTTTACGACGAAAACATCGATTGACACCAAGAACAATAGAATACATTTGATGTCGGTGACACATTGTTTATTGGGGGTCTGTTTATTTCTTTGACACGGGGTCTCCGTTAGATTTGCTTTTGCGTGATAATCACTGCGGTGTATCTTAAAGTCTGTTTTTGCCAGACAATTATCAGATTATAGGTGTTTGTTAGTAATTATCCCGATTTTAACAAGTTGTCTACTCAATTAGTAATTAAATAAGACCAGTTTCGATTAATTGCGCGGGTCCACGAAAGGTGCTAATGGTGATTAAAGGGGTTACGAATTTGGTATTTGTCTTATGTAGCCGTATGTTACAAACATTCTTTTCTCATCGGCAGCTAATTAAAATCAAGCTAAGCTTCGAAGTTTTGGTTAATCTGAACGTTACTGTCGGCAAATGACTTACAATTAATATGCGTCGACGTTTATCATTGGCTTTGACCCTGCAACGCCCATTTCTAATTAAATATTACTCAAAGTGTATCAAGACTATCGATTGGTTATGATTGGAAATAAAAACTAAAAATGCACAATTATGTTATCAGTTATTTATTAACAAGATACTTATATACAGGGAGATCACTGTGTAGCAGCTTGTCAAAACGAAAGTAGAAATAATTCAGATGGAGTTACGTACCCTTATATCAAACAATCACACTCACGTTAAATACAAAATGTAAACACAAAATGTTAACAACTTACAGGTTTCTTAAGTTTAAAGCTTAGAGGTCAAATTTAATATTTGGACTTGTAGGTATGGATGTAACAATAGCAGAATATCCGCATTTAGGCATTTAATGTAAGTCTGTCTGGTACACAAAGACGATCGTGGTCGCGAAATTATGTTACATTGTCGCATAGCATTAGCTTTATTCCAACACGATTTTAACAACATTCAATTTGATACGGATATCCGTTCGGATACCGTTCCGGATATCCGGATACCAATTTTGGTATTCGTTGCCATCCTTAGTTTTAACCCTTGAAATTTCCAAAAAAGCAAAAATTTGACCCTCAACATAATGACTTGAATTTTTAAGAGCATGGGTATTTTGCTTATAAAATGGTATTTTTTGGCAAAAGTAACAAAATGACCCTTGAGATTCAAAAGCTAGTGGAATCCCTATTGAGTTTCACAAATGGTAAAATTCGAAGACTGATCACTAAAGGGAATACATTTGTTTAGATCTACCAGCAAACAAAAAAAATTGTGGTTCATGATTAACAAAGGCTATGAATTCATAGAATTTAACAACTGAAGGTAGCCTCATTATTGAGGTGTTGTAGCAACTTTCTTTTACTGAGTTATTTAAATCTGAAGTTAACCTATCTCAACACGAAATTCCGAATGGTTGTCATCCCCAGGTTCCCTTTTATGCTAAGCAAATAGCAAGGGTCCTGGGAATGACAGAAATAATCATTTTTGATGAGGAAACCTGTCTAATCTATAAATCAAACGCGATATTCTGCAATGTCAATATAAACAGAAATCACTGACCATTACATCGATTTAGGGAGAGAGGAAGTGTATTTGACCTGCTCACTTCTATTCACCAAGTAAATTAAAATAACGGTAAAGCTTGGCCACATTGACATGAGCCTGACCTATTGATTAGCATAATTTAACAGTCTATATATTGTCTACGTTTACAACACCGAGTGTATGTTTTCATAATCGGGGAGTATCACGAAGACGCTCGAGATGTAATACAAACACAAATCTGAAATACCGATATTGCACGATTTACTTGCGGACATTGATATAGTCAAAGCAAAAATCTTGTAATGTATTCTTGCATAAAGGTCAGGCTCAAGTCACAATAGCCAAGCTATACTGATTGAAAAAGATAATCTCTTTTCCAATATCCTTGTATGTTGTTATACCTGATCTGCCTGTTTATTTTAAGTGACACAGGTCCCAATACCGCGATAGAGTTATACATACCATTTATATTTAAATAAATACTCATGTACAAATGCACCATTTTTGACCTACATTTGATAAAGATCCTGTATCTGATAACGAAGTAGCCTGAGTGCTTGACAGAGGTTATCCTATCCCACATTGGTTTATTTAAGGGCAGTTATCCTCACTTTTATCCTTTGCTTCATATAGCAAATTTTTCTTACACTAGAAGTAATATAACAGAATTGTTGTGGTTCTTAGTTTATACATTTGTTAGACCAAAAGAGCAACTAAATGCTCGTAGTCTTAAAAGTGAAGTCCCTTGGAATGAATTATAAATGAGTTTGACTGCACATGACATTGTACTTGCATCTTTGGCTATCAAAAGCAACCCTAGAGCTTTTCATTGGATGCAAACCATGCTCACTGTAAACTGATTAAAAGTCTCACTTAAGTACTTTGAGTGAGGCAACAGGACCCTTGTAAACAGCTATATTACATTTTACAATAAGTCAATTACTGTAGAGTGTTGATGCCTAAAACACCCTAGAAACCTGGAACTGACTCTTTGGTTTTGACAAATTGATGATGTACTAGTATACATATGACTCAAACAGGTAGATGGCTGAAACTCAGGCTCTGTGAACAGTTTTTATAGATGTCATTCCAAATGGGTAAAATTGAATGAATGTTCCTCTTTGTCTATCAAAATTTAATACAGAAGTCTGAATCAAACTTTGTCAGTCAGGACTGGAGGACTGGCTGGCTTTGCAAAACCTGTCAATAAAACTGTAGAAGGCAATTTGAAGTTCTACTGTACTAATTACTAAATGACCTGGGCAGCATGTGATGTGTGACAGTGACCGAGATTGTCCATGTATCTGCACTGATAACATGCTCCACAAAATGATAATGTTATTGTACTTGCATACAGTAAATGCCTAAAACAAGTAGATTACTAAAACTAACTCTAACGCGGTATTGGGACCTGTGCAACCTAAAGTGAACAGGTAAATCAGGTAAAACAACATAAGGATAATGGAAAAGGGATTATCTTTTCAATGTGTACCGTAATTTCAATTTACTTGGTGAATAAAAGTGAGCAGGTAAAATAAACTTCTGCTCTCCCTAAATCGATGTAATGGTCAGTGATTTCTGCTTATATATTGACATTGCAGAATATCATGTTAGAATTATAGTGTAAATCAGAACGCAATTTGAAGTTCTACTTTACAAGTTACTAAATGACCTACACATGATGTGTGACAGTGACCGAGGTTGTCCATCTATCTACACTGATAACATGCTCCACAACAATCAACACTATATTCTTTATATACATCTCATATGACCAATCTAATTGTTGATACTATGTATTAATAGAACACCTTTACCGCATAGTTCAAATTCATATCATTGTCAAGTAGCTGTGCAGTTTTAAGACTTTTAAAACCTCCATATGATATTTGCATATCGTCGATAGTTAAAGCTCAAGTTTTGCAACTGCTAGCAAATGTTATAAAAACTGGATTTAACCAATCTTAAAAGATGGATTATGAGAAGGAAAAACTGATTCAGAATAAGGGTCCGCAAGATAACGGAGTTCGACAGTGGATATGGAAATATATCATATTGTCGGTATCTTTGTTTACATTACTCATCGGAGGCGTAACATTCACGTACATACAGACAGAATGGGTTCAGAATAAAGTCAAGAATGACTTATTTCCCGATTTGTCAACTCAAAAAAGGAATGAATCGGCTTCCGCTTGTGGAATCACTAATACATCGGATCCAGTGTACAAGAATTACACAATAGTCCAACAAATGTCAGCACGCTGGACAATGTACTTCAACATAGCTGAGCATATTCCAATGTTCTTCGCCAATTTAGTTTTGAACGCATACACGGACACATACGGAAGGCGGTTCATACTCATTCTTTCAATGCTAGGATTGATAATAAAGTACACCATCGTTACAGCAGTGGTTTATACCAACGCGTCATTTTGGTACGTAGTTCTTGCATACATAATCTATGGTGCAATGGGCAGCTTTTACGCTACATTGGCAGGAAGTTTCGCGTATGTTGCGGACATTATTACTGACAATCACAATCGTGTAATCGGTATAGTGGGCATCGAGACTATTATCCTGTCAGTATCAATAATTGGTGGAATACTGTCGGGATACCTTGTAGAAACAATCAATCTAGGTTTTGCAAAGACAGCATTGATTTGTACTTGTACATCGACACTAGGGCTACTCATGATTATTTGCCTTGTAACAGAAAGCCTACCTAAGAGCAAAAGGACACCTGCTAAGTCAATTCTAGGAACAATACGAACAGTATCACAGTTTTATGTAAGTTCTGAATTTAAAGGGAAGAGACTTGGATACATTCTACTGTTGTCTGCGTTTTTTATGGCCACATTAAGCAGTGGAAATCGAACAAGCTTGGAACAACTTTACCTGCTAGGTTTGCCATTCTGCTGGGGACCTTCTCAAATCGGAACCTTCCTGACAGCCAGACATGGTGCACAGGGCGTCATTGGCATGACAACGCTAAAACTTCTCCAATTTTGCATGTCAAACGAGGCTATTGCCATACTTGGACCAATTTCAAATACAGTTTCATTTATTATAGAAGGGTTAGCAACAACAGACATTATGATATACATGGTGCCAGTGAGTGGAATCTTATCCTTCATTATGATACCCCTAATCCGTGGCATTATGTCTGTCATCACTGACCCTGATAAACAAGGGGCCATGTTTTCTAGCATAGCAGCTCTAGAAGGTATAAGCAGTATAGGAGCATCAGTAGCATCAAATGAGATATATGCCGAGACGTACACATTCATGCATGGCTTTGTCTTTTTCTTATTGGCAGGACTCAGTTTTATATGTTGTCTTCTATTAGTAGCTTACTATGTATTGAAAAAAGTAAAATTAGATCAAGTGAATGAAATAAATTACAAACATGTGAATATATAAAATATATTTATATCATCTTTCAAGTCTTTTTATTCTTTCACAGAGCACAAGATAAAATGCAGTTTGATTTTCCACCCACTTAACCCACCTGTCCAAATTGCCCCTACTGAGCTTTCTTAATGCAGAATCTGAATAATATCTTTTTGGAGACAAAATAAGCTAATTAGTCATTCAATACTTTCCTAAAAATATTATCAATTTTTCCTTCCTTCAAGAAATGGATCACAGAAAAGGAAACAGGCAAGGCTTTATTTTATGCCAAAATATCAGTAGATTTGCCATGTACAGTGTAACCATAAATTGATTTCAATATTTGTTATATGTATGAAAAGAAATGAACGTTAATTGAAACCAGTAGGTTGCATCTGCATAAACATCAGGGAAATGTCATGAAATCCAATCTCCTTTTAATCAGATCCATATAGTACACTTCACTACTTTACACTGATACAGGATCTGATGACCTGTATGGGGTCATGCTGATGTGAACTTTAAATCATCCAATCAAATTGCTACTTTCATAAATCTGCAAGTGCAGAGAATCTCTCTGCTGCACTACCTAGTTTACATAAGAGAGATGATTTATATATAGAGCTATTACTAGACTGACATTAGCCATAGTATGAAATGCACTAGAAAGGTAATTTCAATGTGACTTCTTATGTAGTGTTGTCTGATTGAACTAACAGAGTAAAGGAATGGAGCAAATGTCAGGATCTGATTTTAATGAGAATGGATGAAATGTACAGTACAATCTCTGTACAACAACACATTTTGGGAGCTGTGAATATTGGCCATTGTATAAAAGGATGTTGCTTTACAGGGGTTAAATATATAGTAATATCAGCTTAGGATAGTTTTGAAGATGTTGTTACAGAGAAGTTGTTACTCTACAGAGGTCCACTCTCTACATTTCTTAAGCTCATTACAAAAACAAAGTATTAAGCTCGCCAAAGGCATGATAAATAACTTGTGTCTTCTAGAATTGTTTAAGAAATGTTGATCTCCAAAGACAACTCATTACGATCTAATATATCTCTATCAATTACTGAAAATTACGGACCTGATACTAGTAAATCTGGGAAGAGAGTATGTAAAAATGAGAAGTTATAACAAAACAAAGTAATTAGTTAGCACAACACATACTTTGAGAGACCTTAAGTTAAGTAATATATCTAAGTGATACAGGAACAATGATCAAAACCACATACTCCAAATGACAACCTCAAAGACATTCAACAGTCTCTTACCTTTCTAAATAGACATAAATATAGCCTACCAACATTGAACTTAATACATTATTCTTCGTTTTCGTTATTGCACCACCGTTAGATTGTTTTGACTTCTTTAAATAGCAAACCTGATGATGGAAAAACTCCATGATGCCAAACTATATTTATGTCTATTAATAGAAATGAGAAATTTCTTACACTGATGCTGATTGTAGAAAAAGGATACCAAACACTTGAGTGTGTTGAAATCATGTATACCGGAATTCATTAATCTATCTGAACTTTATTCCTCACAGAACTAATTCCTCAAGCTGTATGCACGAAAACATAACATATTTTTAATGAAGTGAATATCAGAAATGATGCTAGTTCTAGATGACCAGATTGGATACCACAACTATATGGTCTTTTATCTATACCAACGTCAGTTGACCTTTTGAAAAATTGGAATGATTATCTTCAAATAACTTTGACTAAATTAATGCAAGAAACCATGGCAAATGAATTCACACCATTTATTCAAAGCAGTGACAGTATCCATGGCAACCAAGTGAGACCAAGACAGAAAATATACTTTTGGATCCTACCTGCATTGTGCTTGACATTTCTTGCAAATTTCTTAAGTTGGAACTTAGTTAAAGAATGGATAATGGATAAGAATAGAAGACTATTTCCAGAGCTGCCAAAAGTGAGTGGATCAGCATGTGAGACGATGAACCAATCAGATCCAGCATTCAACAATTATATCAAAGTTGAAAAGACTTCAGAACAGTGGCTTACCTACTTTGATGTTGCGCAACGTGTTCTAGCCATCTTCATGACACCAATTCTTATCATGTGCACGGACACCTACGGACGCAGGTTTCTGCTAGTTTTTGCCAGTTTCGGCACGTGTTTCAAAATCTCAGTTATTTCAGCAATAATTTTTATTGACGCCAATCTAACCTTTGTGCTAATCATGTACATCATAGATGGAATTTTTGGCAGTGTTAATGCCATATTTACAGTTTCTTTCAATTACATGGCAGATATACCACAACCAGAACTACAAACTCTAGGTGTTGGGTTGTTACATCTAGTGTATGCTGTAACACCACTTATATCCAGTTACCTGACAGTAAATATAGGACAGTTAGGTTTTACCAACACAGCACTGATCTGTACAGCTTCAAGTCTATTAGGATTCGTATTCTTCTACTATCTGGTCCCAGAAAGCCTCAGCGTTAACCAACCTCCTCCAGCGCAACATATTATACAGAAATTGAGGACATTCATTCCATTTTATGTGACTGAAGAATTCAAATGCAAAAGAAAAATGCTGGTATACATAATGTGTTTTCTTGTTTTCATATATGCTGAACTCCATGCTATTAAGACACTCAACTTCTTAGGGCAGCCATTTTGTTGGCGACCATATAGAATACGTAATTACGTTATGATACAGCATGCAGTGACCGATATATGTGGTCATGTGTTATTTCTACGGATTATGTCATACGAAGGTATAGTCATTGCCCTTACTATCACAACCGTGATCTCCTTCTACATAGGCAACATAGCCGCGGATAACCAGGTGGTATTTATCGTAGCCTGCATTCTGACATTGTTTACTGTTTCGTTGATTCGTAGAATAATGTCCAAGATTACTGCGCCAGAAAAACAAAGGGCCATGGTCACAAGTTTGGCCATAGTGGATGTGCTACAAAATCTGTCAGAAACTATGGCGGAAGGTGAAAGTTCTTTAAAGGTCTACACATTTGTTGTATCGTGTGTTTCATTATATGTGTTCAGATTCTGCAGTCAAGTTTGCGCTCCACATCAAAATGAAGCAGAGCAGTTAACAAGTATTTCTGTTGTGTGTTGATCTAAGATAGGATAACTTATCAGACAATAGGAGAAACTATCTAATCATAGGACCATAGGACTTGCTTAGTAAAACATGTATATCATTAAAATTTATGTTGTAAATAATGTACTTGTTATGTAATTACATTTATGTATATTGAAAAATTCAGAATTTTATTAAATGATAGATGTTTGTAAAACATGTATGCCCCCATAGTAGCTCGATAGTCAGAAATAGGACGAAGCCAGTGAAAATCAAGAAGGACCAGTGAAAGTCTTGAAAAATAAGTAGCTGTTTGGTTTACAAATTTATCAATTCTTTCAGTCGGACCAGCGATCAAAAATAGTTAATGTCTAGCCCTGTTCATTAATAATTTATAATTGTTAAAATGACACTTATCGTTTGGAAACAAACATTGACTCAATATCATGACCTGACTGTACCAACCTGACTGTACCAATATGAAATCGACACAATGATATGTTACAAGTACCAGTGCACTCAATCAGGTTAAATAATTGTTGTCATAAAAAAATAGAACTCATACATAGATTTTTAAATTATCTGTTAGTTGATAACTCATACAGATAACTTAGTATACAAAATATACAGTAACTATACACTGATTACTTTATGTCTATTCAGGTTCGACACTGTTTGTCAATAGTTTTGTTTTTATTTGGGTACTCAATCAAACAGTTAGACAAGTTTGTGTTCTCACCAGTACTAACTTACCCCTCTACAAAGAAAGTAGCAATTTCTTCACATGCAGATAAAATCATCCTAGTTTTCGAGTTTTAATGACATGACCCAGTTATCAAACCTGGATTGGCTAATTACAAATCCAGCGCTTTCGTTTGAACAATATTTATTTCATAACATAATACTACAGTAATAAATTTATTTATACAAATCAAGAATTGAGTAGAAAGTTTTTTTAGTAACTCCAGCGCTTTAACAACTGGACTACAGACAGGGCAACAATGGTAGTACCATGCAGAGCAGTCTTTTTTTACCACCCAGCTTTCTGCTGAAATATTGCAGGCATATTAGTGACTCCACCCAGATTTAAACCAGGTCCGCCAGATTAGATGGCAAGCACACTAACCACTGAGCTATGGAGGCACAAAACATACCAAGCATGATTTTTTAAAAGTTTCATGTGCATGTCAAAATATACACAATCTAACACTAGATGGTCAACCCCTTAGCAAAAAGAACTGCAGTTTTTTTCCAGTTATTTACCAGTTATTTGAAACCAGTTAAATTCCAGTTATTTACCAGTTATTTGAGCGTCTAATCAGTAAATTGTGAATGGGGGTTCTAATGTTGAAATATGCAAATTAGCCAGTATTTTGACCAGTTTTACTGGAAAACCAGTTAAAAAGCAGTTTTTTCCCAGTTAAAAACCAGTTTTTTGGAGCGAAAAATTTAAATTAGATGACCAGTTCTATGACATCACAAAAAACTGGAATAATACTGGTTAATTTGCATAATTAATGAGCAGTTAACTAGCCAGTTAAATGATATAATAAAAACTGGAAAAAATACTGGTCTAAAAATAGACCAGTTAAATGCCAGTTAATTGGTTTCATAAAATAACTGCTCATTTAAGTGGATAGATAATCCGATGCTCGAACTGATTTGAACCTTGAACGACCTTGACCTCAAGCAGCAGGCAACTCATTGAACACAGCCTGTTGCAGTGGAAAAAACAAACATTTTATAGAATATTAACATACCTGAAGACATAAATATGGTAACCTTGACCTCTGAGACCCAAACCCAATGTTCATATAGGCTAGTTAAACATGCTTGACTACGAACATAATAGTATGATCAAGAGTCTCCTTGAATAAAATACTACATAAATCACGCTTATTTTGTTTTATTTTCCATCACACCATTACAAATGTGTTACATCTACATCATAACACTGAAAACAAAAATCATGTTATTGAAAAAAAATAGTAACATGATATTTGTGGGTGCATTTGAATTCATTACTCGCCCAACTTGACCTGAGACTTGTGAATATTACGTTATTTTTGAGCAGTACTGTAAATGTTACAATCTCATTATTTATCTTTTTTGCCTTGCATAATGATTTATACCACAACTATAATGGAGTCTCGGGTCAAATTGGTATAATAATTGAATTTAAATGCAATACGGAAAATAAACAAAAACCATCCTTAAAGAAAAAAAAACATCTAATAGTGAATACTGTCTTGGTACAAACAAACAAAAGGCATGTTGCATAAGAATAAGCCCATGCACCACTGTTTGGGCAATAACATACATCAAACCTTTAGTTTTGACTTGAGTTTGTGAATAAAGCTAACTATTGAGCAAATCAACAACTGGTGCTGAATTTGACCTACCTATTTTCAAGACAAACATTCTGATCAGGTTTCATGAAAATATCCAAATGTGACAACTATACTGAAGTTCAACTGTTGTTTCTAAATTTTGTCCTAGTGACCTAGTTCTTGACCCAGATTCCAATTTAACCTAGATATTGAAAAGATCAGAATTCTTAACCACTTTCAAGATTGGGCTAAATGGTGGCTTCAATTTTGACTCCCTTTGACTCAGATCTGTACTTGACCTAGATATCATAGAGACATTCATTATGACCAAGTTTTATGAATAATGGACCAACACTGAGGCCTCTAGGGTTGAATAAGGGTTTTCTAAAATTTGACTCTGTGACCTCAATTTTGACCCCACTTAATCCAGATTCCTTAATCCCTGTTCTCGCCCAGTGTACACTTGAAAATTGTTGGTGTAACCATTGGTTGGGTCGGCACGCATCCAAACTTTGATACCATATTTCACTGGCTTAGCTGGTAGGTATTGTCTAAAAGCTAACTGTCCTCGGAACTTGATCATAGCTTCATCAATGCTAGTATTCTGGTGAGGATTATAATTTTGAAGGCAATTTTGTCTCAAACAGTCAAGAACAGGGCGTACATGATGCAATTTGTCGTGTCCGGGCTGACCCCTTGGAGTATTCTGAGTACTGTCATTCACATGAATATACTGGCAGATTTTGTCGAACTGATCACGTTTCATTATCTTCTTTATTCCCAATCCACCAAACAATGAGTCTGTTGACCAATACATAGCCATTTGGGGAAGCTGAAAATACAAAAAAAAATATTTTTAGAACTTGGAATTTTTTTGTCATTCATTTCATGTAGTAACCTGTCAAAATTAAATTGAAATCTCAATTAAACTAGTTGTCATCTATGTATTTAATTTCATATTTAGTCATTAGACATATATATTTTAATAAATGCTAAAATATTAAATTATAAATACATAATAATAGAGTTATACATACTTCAAGTATGCTCATATACACACGGATCCCGAGCCAAGCTTTCATCTCGTCGAACACAACCGGTCTCCAGTTTGAGTCTACAACTCCCCTTGCTTGCTGTCTCTGGGTAGCATACAGGTTTGTTTGGCTGACTAATAACTCAATCATTCTCAAAGGAAAGTACAGTTCAAAGAAATCAAACTCCAATTGGTCAGGATCTAAATCAATGTTGGGACCTGGAACAGGACCACTAAATTCACGCTTAGGAATGTTCGTTCTGTCATTAATTTTCCACCGATTGTCATCTTGAATAACCAAATTTTCTTCATCACTGGACGAATCAGACGAATAACTCTCGGCATCGCTTTCACTCGTTAAATTCAAACTAATATCACTGTTCGAATCATCATTCTCGTCAACGTCCGACTGGAACGTAATATCAAACATCGAGCGCCGATTTTTGTTATTTTCCATCGCTTTTAGCCTTCAAAATCACTATTTTCGCTTTGTTAAAATGTTTTGACAACTTTACTTCCGTTTTGATCAACTTCCGTCGTTTTTATGTAACCTCGAATTTGATTGGCTAATACCTCAAATGTCTGGTTTATAGGACGATTTTAACCCAATGAAATTTGACGACTTATCGTGGCACGCGGTACACAGAATAGCTAAAGACCACGCCACGATATCGTGCCGTACGGGACTAGGATAAAGAATACAGCGACGCGTTATCGGGGCGCGCGGGATACGAAGGCTGCTTATCTTGCCACGAAATCGTGGCAGTAGGGCTCAATGAGTTAACCACATATTTGTATCTACAAAAATGATATCAGACACTAAGCTGTGGGAGACAGTAACCTTGTTTTAAAAGTGTACTTACACATCTTACTTTGATATTCTTAACCTACATGTATATCCTTGTGGCCCATCTGGGCTATAAGTATTAACATCACGTGTGTTCTTCTACTAAGTTAGAATATGAAAATATCAATTTTATCTAATTTAATTTGCATTTATGTTGTGTATCTGTATCCCTGTTTCATTTTTTCCGATGTATTTTGTTATAGTTGTAGAAATCGGTGTTCTAAACAATAAAATTAGTGAATGCAGAGGTAATTGCTTGCAAAACTGTTCGAAACCAAATAACTGTCTTTATTAACCAGGTTTTCACTAAGTAAAACTGGGTTTTTAGATTGGCCAAAGACAGGCGGGCGTCATACTGGATGGTTTCCAGTCAATAAAATATTTTTGATAGACCAACTTTGATGAAAATGAACATGTAGCATGAAAACCTCATGTGAGATTGTAGTTTGGGTCATTTAGGTCACTTTTACTCGAAAAAATGATTTTTCCAGCTTTCTTTTTTTGTTTGTTAAAATTATTTAGTTGGTTTAGTTAAGTAATTTAATTCAATCTGATAATTATTTTAGTCAAATATGTCCTAAAGAATAAAATCCAAACTTGTCATGCAATTATGATGGAGAGACATAATGTCAAACACTTATAATTTTGTCATGCTTCACATATTTAGCTCAACTGAGTATAGGCATTATGTATTAAAAATACAGTAATATATGAATGTATTTGATTTACTGTCATCTGAGGAAAAACTGGTTTTTAGAAATAACTGGATTTTTACTGGAAAAAAACTGGTCAATCAACCACTGTTTTCAAAAAATGATAAAATACTGGATAAAATGCAAATAACTGGTCATTTAACTGGTTTGAAAAACTGTTTTTCTTGATCACTAACAAAGATTTGATCAAATTACTGGAAAATAACTGGAAAAAAACTGAATACTGGTATTTAACTGCATTTTAACTGGTAAAAAGACCAGTACTTTTTGCTAAGGGACTTATCATCAAATGCGGACTTAATATCAAATCATTGAACTAAACATGAAACAGCTCAGCAGACAATTACACTCAAAGACCCTAGAGTGTTACACTTTTTGACATTATGACACTCAAATGTTCCCCAAAATAGATGATCATTTCTGTATGAGTCATGGAAGTTCACCAGCACTTGGTCAGTATCTGAAGAAGTACTTAACAATGGAATTCACAAGTCATGTGGACTACTAGCAGGGTTCCTACAAAATACTCTCAGTCTCACATATAATTCCTTCACTTCCCCATGAATTTTCCTTTGACCAAAGAGCTGTTTTCCTTGAGATTTAAGATCCATTGGGCTGTTGTTTTTTTTCAGTCTTTATTTTTCACTGTGACAATTTAAAAATGGCAGCAATAAAGAAGCATTCCCTGGCATGATCATTACTTTGGCTCAATCTCTTTATTTCTATGATTGATTTCAAAATTTCTTCTAGCCTTGAAAGAGTATGTTTTTCCCTGGTCTTTGGAAACCCTGACAAAATCTAGTTCATACTGCAACAACTCAAAGTGCAAATTTAAAGCAGCTAGAATGCCAATTAACATACACAGTATTGCTATGTTATGATAAAGTTTACAGGAAACTCTAAAGCGCGCAACAGATGGGGTCAAAGTTTCAATGCAAAGCAGTATGTTTCTCGTGGATAAATGACATGTCAGCACAAAATGCTACGTAAACAATACTATCACATACTAGATTCAGAACATGTATAAAAGTTAAAGCTGAGTCAAATACTCCATAGAGTAGTGGCTTAGAATGAGAAGGTCGTAACTACAAAATCAATATATTGAGAAAACAAGAGAAAACTGTCTGTAAAATACATGACAATTTCAGATTTTCATGAAAATAGGCTCACAAGAAGCGCCTTATAAAGCAGATTTCAAATATGTATGAGTCTTATAACGTCGTAAGTAGTAGTTATGACCTTCTCATTCTAAGCCATCGATATGAAGTCATGTGTTTTCCCTGATATATTGGCCAATGTCCCGTGACTTTGAGCTAAGAGTCAGTTGTGTGAAAGAAGTAATTCATGTTCGATATCCAAGTTGTTTCTGAACAGACCCTTGGTTATTTTACATGTGTACAGCATTAGTACTAGTGAGAACCTCTGGGTTACCAACCATATCAGAAAAGACCAAACACCCTAGCAGGGATTTGAACCAGTGATATTTTTATCATTAGCTGAGAGCACTTTTTGCCACCATTCTAGCCATGTGATTAGATTCTCTAGTAGAGGGTTCAACCTGGTTATCAACAAACATTTAACTCCATCAGATACATGTATCAACACATTTACGTTATTTTAAACAGGAATATATGGGTATGAAACTCAAATAGTTTTCAAATTCAATACAAATAACTTCATAGAATATCATCCCCTAATCTGCCCCTCATTTTTCTATCCCCTATTAAAGAAAATTACATTCCTTATTTTTCTGCCCCCTTTAAAGCTACTGTTTGGTGATAAGCTAGCAGTGACTTTGAAATGGACAACACAATGCAGAGAACAGAAGCAAAGTAACTGATATATGGTATTTATATGTATGTAAAGTAAATGAAATTCTTTGTAAATTAATTTCAGGCCAGTGAACTATAAAGTTCTAGTCGAGGCCATGCACACACATAGATAAACATAATTTTTACTGTAAATCACTGTATATATTCACAAGCACTAAATTTCACGAATTTCAGTAACAGACTTATTTTGCGGAATTATCAACTTGCGATCAAAGTTTCCATGACAAGTTTTCATATTATCACTGTATACTAACAAATTAATGAATTCTTGAGAAACTCTCAAATAATTATAATAGCGAAAATAATTATATAACATACAGAAACCACACAAGGCCAGTCAGATAAACATCATATAACATCAATGAAATCAGCTTACACTAGATTACATGTACACTAATCATTTACCTGACAAATTATCTATTAAAATCTAGTACACAATGCAATATATTATATCTACATACTGATAATTGTTATCATTTTTTATCAACTTCCAGTTGTAAGTAAATATGTTATTATGACAGAATTTCAACTTAACATTTTGAAATTTAAATTAAGTCAGTTTTTACCAGTTTTTCTGCCGTGTTAAATTGGTACACTGGCAGTAATTGGATTACTTAACCTTCAAGACTAGCATAATAAGGGACAAATGCATGGATTTAAAATAAATAATGTTAAATCTTCAGAAAAGTTTGTTATTTGGATACAGTAGCAGGATGTTCTTCACCAATACGGACAGCTGTATGAATTTGAAATATTGCCGAGCATAGCCTTTATTTGCTAGCAAGCTTTCTGCGGAATTATGGCAGGCATATGAGTGCCTCCACACGTCATTTTAGTTAAATAACTTAAGAAGTTTCAGAAATGCAGGTTTAGGTTAAAGGTTTATTGATACATAGTGAGATGAAACAATGTCGGGAGAAACAATGTCAGGAGAGCATGAGAATCTTATACAACAAACTGAAAAGCCGACAAGAAAGGATACTTCCGTGCCATATAAGTACGCCATCGTGATACCTGCCATAGTATTTCTCATTCTAGGTGGACAGATACATGTGTATGTAGTCAATGAATGGACACAGTACTCAGTACGAACTAAAACATTTGAGAACATGTCAGATATCGGGAATTTTTCTGCCTGCATTGACCGGAACCATTCTGATGCCAATTATCAGCAATATAAAAAAGTACAACAACAATCAGCAGTCTGGTTAGCGCTGTATGTAACGGCCCAGCACATACCAATGTTGGTCTCTAACATGATTCTGCCAAGTTATACTGACACCTATGGTCGTCGCTTTCTATTTGTGTTGGCTTCATTTGGAATGTGGAGTAGATATTGCATAATGCCAGTGATTATTTATTTCAATTTATCGTTTTTGTATGTTTTTGCGATTTACTTTTTTGATGGGTTACTGGGCTCAACATTTGCCATCAATAGTTCAATGTTTGCGTATGTTGCAGACATAACAACCAATCATAATGCTCGGATAGTCGGCATGGTAACCATGGAAGCTGTTTGGGTACTCACCAACGTGATCTCTAGCATATTCAGTGGTTATTTAATAGAAACGTGGAATGTAGGATTTTTGTACACAGGTATTATAGCAGCTTTCATAGCATTTATAGGATTTTTTATGATTGCTTTCACCTTGCCAGAAAGTCTACAAGAGCAGCATCGACAAGAGAGAAAATGTTTCCTAGAAATGATGGCAAGGTCCTTGGACTTCTACTTCAGTCAAAGTTTTAAAGGAATGAGACTGTGTTATGTATTACTCTTAATGAGCTTCGCATTCGCAGAGCTCAGCGGTATGAGCAGGCTTCTGATGGAGACTCTTTATTTTCTCGGTCAACCATTCTGTTGGGGTCCCAGAAAGATAGGACTGTTTACCATGACCCGACATGCTGCTCAAGGATTTTTAGGTCTGGGATCCGTTAAACTGTTCCAGAAAGTGATGTCTGATCAAGCCATGGCTATACTTAGTGCAATGTCCAACACTGCATCTTACATGGTCGAAGCTTATGCAAAAGATGACTATATGATATACATAGTCCCGATTGTTGGACTGTTTTCATTTCTGATGATACCAATGATCCGTGGAATGATGTCATCAATGACCGCTAACGACAAACAAGGGGCCATGTTTGCCAGCCTAGCTGTCATTGATGTTTTAAGTAGTATGATATCATCTTTTGTCGGATACGGTGTATATGTTGTGACATTTTCATTAATGGATGGATTTGTGTTTGTGGTACTAGCTGGCTTCAGTTTTCTTGATATAACACTGTTAATACTATATTGTTGTGTGAAACCATACTACACAAAGAAACAAACAGTGCCAAAGTATGAACCAGTGAAAGACAAAAGTAAATACACTAAAGTTTGAATCTAAACTGATTCATACATATACACATATAAAATATGTGTCAGTGCATATGTCATATAAAACTTATACTTAAAGAACATATTTACTCATCTTCATCTCTCAAATATAGCACAAAGCATTTGACACGATCCTGACCTTTATTCATGAATATATAACAACGTTCTTGCAATGAACCTCCCAATTTCAGCCGGCATATTGTGCAATGATAGCATTTTAGTTTTGTGTTTATATTACACCTAAAGCATACTCCCCGCTTTTGAAAAACATACAACCAGGGTTATAAATATAGACAACGCATCAGCTGTTAAAATATGCTAATAGATGGATGAGGACCGTGTCAAATTCTCTGTACTATAACAATTGTCACACTCAACTGGCCCGGTGATTATAAACATTGGAGTACGTACTCCATGCTCCAACTATCACTCCATACTCCAATTGGAGCATTTCTTAGTTGCTGATGTTACTTCTTTATTACTGAATGGAAACATATGAAATGGGGGTTCATTTTCTTAATTAGATCATTTGCTACAAGCTGGTGTTAGTTTTGATGCAAAATTGTAAAAAAAACGTTTTTCAAGTTGGAGAATGGAGTATGGAGTTTGAGTATGAGAAGGAAAAATGTTTATAATCACTGGGCCAGATTCTACAGTTAAACTACTCTTCCAAGAATCTTCAAACATGCATGTTTTGTATGTTCTTACATACATATTATGTACGTCATACATGCTCATTTTTATAAATATTTCTGTCATCATTGTTGTCAAATAAATGAATAGAAACATTTTGTCGTAACCTGGTTATGGATTAACTCGAATATACTTGGATAACATGCACATTTGAATTTCTAAATATTTATATTGCCTTTGACAGAGACAATCGTAGTGCATGGCCATTACATTTTATCCCTAATTGGCGAATGACATCCAGCTTTGAGGGAAAGAAAGATACAATTAAATGGCTGTAATCAGTCACAAAATGTTATAGTGCGATCAGGATAATGTGATATTTACAACCATAGACCGGATTAGTCTACTGTTGCAAAATTGGTTACTTGAATAAACACATATTATGGTCAATTATATACATACTAAAATAACAATGATACAATTGTGTATGCTTAATTTTTCCACCTAATGACCTATATTGCTTACTTCAAATGTTCATGCCTTTCTTGTTATCCTGGTTGCACTATAACATTGTTAAAATGAAGTGATTTGTTTTAATTGTCTTGGAAACAATCAGTACAAACTTTCAGCAGCAGAAGCCATTCGTGTTCAACAATTGCAATGTACCTTCAAGTGAACAACATGAAAACTGCATATGGGTCACTCTTTGTTATTTGGCTGACTAATATACCCACTCCCCGGCAAAGGGCCATAATTCTGGCAAAAATTATTGCAGCGCAAATTCTTTCCTTCATGCACATCTACATGTTAAGGTTGTTCATGAGTGAAATTTGAAGGAAATCCTGCAAAAATTGTAGAAGAAGTTACGTTGACAAGAATGACTCAACAGACTGTGGCTGACGGAGGGACAACCTGAATCCAGTAGCCTCTATTCCTATAAGTTCGTGCACACCTACAAGTTCGTGCACTTCAGTAAAATGTTGATTACTCTGCTAAAACTCTCATTTTCGAGTCCAAATTCATTTTAAATCATTGCGATGACATTCAGCGAGCTGAATAATGCAAACAAATATTTAAAAAACATGGTTTGTTACGTTCGTGGCGAGTTTTGTCCGAGCACCGATTTTAATGTTTACATATTCACCGCTTCCGGTCGCGAAAACCTGAGACCTTTGTTTTTCTTATTTTTTTCAATAGATGCGATATATTTACGATCGGAAAAGCTGCTGACCTTCTGACATTAGACCAAACTTTATTTTATGCGACTTTTTATTGCAAATATTTCACGTGCTCTCCTGATGACGTCATCAATTTATGAGCACGAACTTAAAGGTCACAATGTTTATTTCACGACTGCAGACTGAATGTAGCATTGACGCTGATTTTGCCATTTTTAGCAGCTTGACACTCAATTTGTCTTTGGATTTTGTTCAAAGATAGATAATTAATGTTGTTGATCATAAAGATGGTTCCAATTAAATTGCTTTTGTGCAGATGTGCCCATTTGAAAGTTTAGGTGCACGAACTTACAGGTGTAGTGGCTATACCCCCATTCAACTTATTGTGAGTGAGGGGTGTAAGTACCCAGATAGCAAAATCAGTCAATGAACATAACTTACCATCTCAAGAGGTGGCACCTTTCTACAATAAACTTTCATTTTCCCTCTGAATGTTTTGTTGATTATTGAACTACTAAGCTTCCTTGTACCATTGAGTGCTCCATGTAAGGCATTGAGGAACCATGACATAAACTCTAACGCATCACCTGAAAATATCACCAATCAAAGGGAGATCATTCATTGAGTGCTCCATGTAAGGCATTGAGAAACCACGACATAAACTCTAATGCATCACCTGCAAACATCACCAATCAAAGGGAGATCAATCATTACAGTTTAAGCAATTGTGGACTAAGAGAAAATCATACAGGGAGGGCAGCAGAGTGCTGCCTTACATGTCCTATTCACTTCATTCCAAAACCTAAGAAATTTAGGTCAGCCCACTTTAATCAGTGGATAGAGCACACGACTTCTGATCTGGAGGGTGTGGGTTTGATTCCCTGGTTTGACTGAATAAATTTACTGAAGTCTTTCGGATGAGACTTTAAACCTAGGTCCCTTGTATGATGCATTACATCAGGCACATAAAAGAACCAGGGTGCTTCTGTGTCATGCATTATCACCCAAAATCAAATAATCTTATAAATTTAGTACACATCATCCTACATACCTTGTTGTGTGATCTGGAAACGTTTCTTACTACACAGTACCACTGACTGTAACATTTCATGTGGACTAACGTGAGCTTTAAAGTTACGAGGATTCCATAACTTTCTCAATAACTCTCCAAATCTCTGAACTACGAGGAACATTTGGTCACCTGGTGGTCGCTTGATTGTTTTGTAACTTTCTTCTTGTAGGAAATAATTCCTTAAAGGGGTCACATGGGACAAGGCCTGTAAAGTAACAATGAATAAGTAAACTTACGTCACAAGTCGATAAACTACTGTAAAATCATGGTACAATATTTTGTGGGGGCATAAAGGATAACTTATCCACTTTTGTCATATACTATAGATTAATTAATATTTGTGGGGGGGGGTTAATTTAGTGGTTGATGTCATCCACAAAATTAAATCCCCCAAGAAAATGAATGATGTTACAGTATGCTACTAAAAGGTTGAGGCTTGTTCCAGTATATAGTCCAGAGAATTTGATCATACCTTCTACTATCATAATTTTAAAGCTGATATTAATAATTGTGTCCATATTTATCACTCAGTTGTAAGTCAAAGTAAGTTCTATAAACTAAGACAGAAGGCAAAGGTCTCATATACAGTGAAGTTTGGCTAATTAGACCAGTCAAAAAGGTGGTCTTAATAGCGAATCGGTCTTATTAGTGGACCTTTAATACTTTGGGACCTTAAACTGGTAAAAATCTGCATGATTTCAAAATAATCAAAGTGGTCTTATTAGCGGAACTTTACTGTACCAATATGAACTCAACTATGGTCATGAATAGCCACTATCCATCTACAAATGAATCACAATCGAGGGGAAGTAACTGTGTGAATAAGCGTAACATGGACAGCCACTTGACATTTCTAATGAGATACCAATAATACTTAGTATCTCAAATATACTAGAGCAGCAAAAAATATTTATAGCATCTTGGATAGAAGATTTTTGTGGTTTTGGTAAAAAAGACCATTTCGATAGGACGTTAATTTGTAAATTTTGCATTTCAGATAATAAATACAATGGTCAAATTTATAGTCTGATGGGCTTTGATTTTATGGTAGAAGGTGAAACATGAAATCCACAAAATTTAACCCCCCATGAAATTTAATGATTTTATCACAACTGACTTGAGTTAACTATTGTACTTACCTGTAGTATTACGTTACAATAATCATTGGCTTTGATGTTGTTCAGTCCAACAATACCTGAAAGCAGATAATACAATATAAATCATATCAAAATGGATTTACTGTAGCAGAATCATTCACTTCAAATCGTTACAGTTTACTTGTTCATTGCAAAAATAGTTACATTTCATTAAACTATTTGCACAGCCCTCAGAAAATTTATCAAATAGCAAGTCCTTTTAAACTTTTGTACATCAGCCAGGAGTGGTATTCAATTTTGATCTTACTTAACTTAAGGATAAGAACAACCAATCAGATTACACCATATTTTTAAAAAACTGTAGGTCAGTAACTGGTGATATGATTGGCTATCCTGATTCTCCAATTAAATAAGATCAATATCGAATAGTCAATACCACCCCAGCCTAGAAGCTTCTACCACAGTAAAATTGCTTGTACCATACTTACATACATAAACAATTCAATTAAAGTCAAGCTTCGTTATCTCGAGGAGACATCGGGACAGGTAAAATGCTCGATATGAACCATGTGCTTGTAATACTGATGGCTGATGCTCATCATAAAGGTGAAAATTCGCCAGGACTTAAAAATTTGTGTGACATAGACCAAGTGCTTGTATTATTGATGCTTGTCATAACAAAGTTTTACTGTATCTAAACTACAGTACAGCAATATTAAAGAACATTTACCTGGTAGATAGGCAGTCCCATCATACGCCCTGAACATTTTGTTGGTATTGTCCAAACTATGTATATGTTTAGTGGTGAATGTTGGATTCAGTACATACTGAAATGAACAAAAGTAGGTATAATTTATAATACAATTAATTCAGATGCAGCTCTTTCATAAATATCATAATACACCTCACAAGCATCGGACTTAATTCATGCAGGGCCAGTCATCACATTGCCACTGGGAATCTTATGCCTCAACATTTAATTCCTCTTAAATCTGTAAATATTGTTGTTCATTATATTTAGATGATCAGAAACTTGCAAAGAGATAGTCAAGACAATTTTTCAGCAAAATCAGAAGAGTTCCAGCAAAACATTTGTCTAAAAGACACATCTATATAGCAGCTTTGGCAATTGGAGTTAGGTATGATTTTTTCATAGCAAATTTTTTTTAAAGAAATATTGGCAGACCTGAAATAAACAGATTAAACTGAAGTATGTATAATAAAGGAACACTTACTATAATGTCTTCCAATGATGAGTCAATGATTTCATAATTATCTGGCAGGCAATAGAACTTGTGAGTTGAAAGGTTTAAGAACACATGATGACTATCCAATACACTATGTGTGTAAGCATGAGACTTATTCCCTCGACCTACAAACATGAAAATATACAACCAATTAACTTTCTTCTAAAAAAGAAAAAGTTGTTACATGCGAGTGTAAGGGTAAGTTAGAACTGGTTATGTTACTGGCCAAAGATCAATCAGTGCACCTCAGACAATTCTAACACGAATCATCTCTCGGTTGTAAAATAGAACGTCACCATTATTCAAACGGTTCTTAACAGTTTTTAGCAAAGCCAGAACAGTTTTGTAAACAGATTAAAAATGGAACTTGCGGCACTGTTTATACATCTTGGGCATAAATATACACTTAACTTAGCATGTTTTATATATTTATGTTCTTTAAAAACATCAAAGCTTACATATGCAATGGATATGTTATGGTTTATTTTCGGGCAAACCGCATCACACTTGTGTGACCGAATCACCGTGTGGAATATTTCCACGTATCACTACACTACATAAATCTGAGGGAGCTTCCAGATTCATCACAGAAAGACCCGAGTAGTTACGATCAGCAAAAGATCTGGTTAAGTGAAGTGGTGGCCATATATTAATTGTGATACACATGTACTGTTAAATCATATATTTTCATGTGGGATTAAATTTCGTGGAGTTCGTGGTTCACTGCAACCATAAAATTTAATCCCATCAAAAAATTTTTTTGATCCTTTAAGGCTAGTAATTTATGACCTGAAACGCAAAATCCACAAATTAATGTCCCATTGAAATGAAATTTTTTACCAAAACCCTGAAATTTTATCCCATCGAAATTAACTGATTTTACACTTAACTAATCAAGTGTTAGAAACAGCATTAAACCCTTATAAATAAACAAGAATTTCAAATGTTTGTACCTTGAAAGTATTTTCCACACACAAGACAGGCATAAACATTGATGTGAGATAGTGACACAGAACACAGCTTCTCAAAGTCAAAATCTAACAATGATCTGTTAATTGTGTCCAGGTATGGACAAATTCTGCTCTTGTCTATTTTAGGATCTTGCACAGGAGCTACAAAACAAAGAAAATATATAAACAAGTATCAAAAACTAGCCTGAGCAGTGTTTCATTTGGACGCGAGTACAGATTCCTTGACTCAATAAAAGTTGGCACTAATGGAACTTGGAACTCATTAAAGTTTGAAATACCTTCTTTTTAGCTACTGAAACTCATTGATTATTTAAGTTCAATGGGAAAGGACTGCATCATCTTCCAGATTATGGGCGGTGGCCATCTGCATCAATCTGAAGTGCCAGGACTCATAGTATTCAAAACCAAAATGAAACACTGAATGAGGTAAAATCATGCTCTTGTTTAAACAACGTAATAAACAATACCTACAATGTTTATCTAATTTATATTCTGGTACAATTCTCTATAGGCCAAGTCTCTAGAAGAAACGGTCTTGATGAGAGTATCACCTACAAAATTCAACTAAACAGGCACCTCACAGCCCCCATCTTATAATTATGTAGCCATCTCCAAGAAAGTAACACTAAATCTCATTGATATACCATCTTAAAAGTTCTACTGGCCAGAATCACTACTTTGACATACTGAACAAAATGAAGATGAAAATTATAATTCTAGTACCATTCTGTACACTTAACTTGTACTGATACTAACTCAATCCCCTAAATGGCATTATATTGTTGAACTGTCCACTGGAAAACATCAGCAGAGCTGATAACCATGGAAGTCAAGAATTTGCATTACTATTGGTGTTAATTATTGAATTATGTGTGAATCACTTGCAACCTTGTACTGACATTCTGTACACTGCATACCAGCTACTGTGCAATGCCGCCACTCACAGACTGGGTGTGACAGATTGGCTATTGGGCCAACTTAATTCCCCTTCAGTCACAGTCTGGGTATGCAATACTATGCATCATGGTTCATTCCATGATGACATGATATACATATTGTGATTGAAGTGAAAAAACTAACCTATCATATTCCATATTGGTTATAGTTTGGTTAAAGCAGGAGCTGCTTTCTATGACTAGACAATTCGTCCCTTTGGCACAATAAGGTTGTATCTCTCTATGTATTATATAGGGACATACAACCTTGTTGCACCAAAGGGACAAAGTTTTCTCTGCTTTCAGCTTCCTTCTAACTGCCTGGGAAACATTGGTGATTTTATTCTCTGAACTAATCCCCCTTGACAATATTTAGCTTTCAGGTGGGTTAGGGGAAATACCCCATGCAGGGCGGTGGAATGGCGGGTTTTGACAACCCAGCAGAAAACTAAAAAGAAAGTCAAGTTGCCAATTTTCTAGGGCTCTTTTCAGCTGTTAAGCTGCTCAAGCAGCCTTTGACATTTTAACTTACCCTGGTCATTGGATTACATATGTGGAAACCTACGTTTGTGTCTCCCAGTGGAGACTAGTTCTCTCCTGTTGCACAGAAATAGATACTGCCCTAACAGGTAACAATTTTCAGTTTGGTGGAGTGGAGTATGCAGGTTATTCTTGCTCATATAAATTAACCAGTGATCCAGACGGGGTTGAATCCTGGACCTCTCGATCCCGAAGTGGGCGCCCAACCTATAGGCCAACGCTCCCTGACCTAAATATTGTCCCCAGGGTGTTGGTTCAGAGAAAAAAATCCCATCATTTCTCTGGAAGTGAGGGGGAAGCCAGAAGGTAAACACACTGCCGTTTCCCAGCTATCCTGGGGCGTGGGGCAGAGGGGACAGTAGATGCAACTCACAGTCACAAGTGCATGACATGGCTCGAACCCGCTTCCTTTTACTCGTATGTCAGGATTCAGCTAAATGCTTATCCTGTGACACATGCTCACCAATTTCATCATCAAATAAGAAGTCACCAATCTTTTCTTTCTTCAGTTCATGTTTGATTTTGTGTTTTCTTTCATCTTTACTGCGTTTTGACTTCTTTTCCTTCTTTCTGTCTCTAGGACGTTCATCGTCATCATATTTGGGCTTCTTGGCTGAGCTTTTTGCATCAGTATCTACATCTTGATCAGTCAGTTTCCTTTTGGAAGGGCTTAAATTACTAGATTCTTGACTTTTTTGAAGCGTTGTCGTTTCGTTTTCCGCCATGTTTTCATGCCGGTGCGTAAAACGTCATCAAATTCGGGATATTTGTGTTTACTATCCTGTTTTTCGTCTTAATCTGCGGTCCTCATTGTTTAAAGTGGTTTTAGACTTAGTTATTTTTGGACAAAAAAATCTACAATCAGCAAATTGTCATAAGAAACAACAGACACAATGATTCAATTGTTGAAATATATGCTAATAAGCCTACATGCTATGAACCCAAACCGGACCGTGTTTTTGGCCGACTAATTCTACGCAAAATTTGATGACGTTTTCAGAACCGGAAGTCTCAAAATCGCAAAATGAGCTGCTTAATTCCTGCCCGCAAGGTGAATATAAACTATTTGATTTTCAGGGTGGTAGCTTTTATATATTCTATTTCTGACACAATAAATTTGTATAACACGATTTGTTTTATGTGTATAATCAATGAAATAACAATGGCATGTAATGCAGGAAATATGTGGGTGACATTTTGTCCTGATTCGTCCTCATGTCGTTTCGTACCAACGAACATTTGTCAATTCATATTGCTTAAAATTTCATATTAATTGCCAGACTTCCCGATAGTCGACAACAATCTGTCAGAACAACGATCTGTTAGCTTTGGAGTAGTCAAACAATCTCGACTTAGAGTTGCCACATCTAAGTCAAGACCCATTATGCGCTTTACTGATCAGTTTTTGAGTTTCATTAATTCTGTCTTTTACGCAAAATAAGAGCCATTTTTAGCATTGAACATGTAAAATATAATAAAATTAAACGAATGGCACAGAATACCTGTTAATATTGGTCCTTATAATCAATAAATCGATAAATAAATCAGCACGTGTAATTTCCGAAAATCCAATGTAAACATAACTGTGAGTATCCGGTACGCGTATACCGCCCGTACAGATGAGCGCAACACGTGTGTAATTCATATGCTAACGTCAAGCAAATCGCTAAGCGAGCAGTAAAATTCATTTAACTTATCGTATTCTGTTCATAAGTCATTAACTATCAGTTTACAAGAAAAATCAGCTCGATTTGTCAACAAATCTTCGTTAATTTTTCGTTTTTAGTGTCACCCGAGCGAGCTCAGTGTTATTGGTTTCACGCGTACCAGTGTACATCACAGTGAAAACCAAATAGTGCCGAAGATCTCCCAGCATCCTCCATTGTTCTAAAAACTCATTCCATCGAGTATTCTGATTGGTCGATATGGGAATGCGATTTGCATATCAACAACAAATAGCTGTGTAGTGGAATTTAAAAGTGCGACATCATCGTGTTAAAATTGTCGGACAAACGAACCGCTGAGTGTTTTATGGATGTTTTTGGTGCAGAAAACGAGAAAAAGGGTTGATCTTCGTGGACATGCTATATATTTCATGGTATTTACAACTTTTCATTCACCTTTTCAAGTTGCGCCAAAAATTTGATCGCAAAGCCCCCCATAAATATGACACTTTAGTGCACATCTGCGATGGAGATAAAGGTCAGAAATTAAAAAATCTCCTAGCAGATTGCCCCACATCTAGCTTTGGAGAAACTGTCAGACCAGAAGGAAATCTGTCAGCCCGATTTTTGTTCGTTAAAAGGCGACGTACACACAGTAAGAATTAGCTTTCCTCGTTTCCTAGTACTGACATCGAGAAATAAGTATTAAACTTGTTGTCCGGTAGCCAATTACAGATAATTCTTTCGATTTTGTCCATATTTTTCCGTGTTTCCCACACGAAATTGGAAGAGACTTCAAAATAGGAGTGCAAGAACGCAGAGTTAGAAAAATGGTTTGCGCTTTGCTATTGGCTTACAAATTTATTACTGACCAATAAAAATAAGTCATACAAAATACACGCCGTAACATACCCAATTTAAAACGTACCCAGACGATAACGAATCATCGAACAAGAGGTCCGACAGATAGGTCTGACGCACCAGACTGAGAGCTAAACTGTCTGACTCGTCTGACGGCTATTGGGAAGTCTGATTTCTGGAAAACCTGATGATAATGACCTAATAACTGATACATGTGATACTGCACTATTCTGTCCACTACAAAACTATATAAAACTTAAAAAGGACTCAACTCCAGTTGATAATTTGAAAAATTTAAGCAGTTTGTTAAAATCACATTTTTTTGGTTTGACCCTTAAAATCTTTTGTATGACTAACACAGTAAAATATATATATATTCAACGTTGTTCTATAGCGTAGGAGTGTATAAATGCCAAGAAATGCTGTGGCCTAATTAAAGGACGGTAAAACATGTTCGAGAGATTATATCAATATTGTAATATTGATTGTAATGTAAGTTTTAAGAATACTTTATGTATTCGTATAACATAGTTAAAAATTGTGATTAAAACGTCTACAAAACATGTTTTATCAACGAAATGGAGTTTAGTCTCTTGAAAACTTAACTGTAAATTACAATATGTTGCCTTGACATATCTCAGGCTCTAAGCAGTTTCTTGAAACTCAAGAGAGTGTCTGTTGCTGTCACCTTAGATGGGAGTTGGTTCCAGTCTATAAAGGTTCTGACAAAGACCGTATTTTAGGTCTTTGGTTCTGGGTAAGGTTCCTAGGATAGGGTTGTGTCATGTTTGTGCTCATGGGAGATATTCAGTCCATCTCGCATGTGAATCACCAGGTTTCAGAAGCTGGCTAGTCTGAATGACCATAGTGCTTTTGAACAGCATCTGTTACCTGGCTGGTCTCAGACAGCTTTCAAAACATGCCCACTGGAGGTCCTCAAGTATCTACGTGACATATCAAGGGGTTTTCGATGAGTAGTCGGGGGATCATAGTCATATAACACATCTATATAACAAACAAATACAATTTTTGCAATTATTTTGCCAAAAAGATAGGAGTATGTGAAAAGTCTTACTTGAACTTTTAATGACAATGCTGTTTTTACAACCTCGCTGATTTCTTTTTTCGTGATTTAAATGTTTATCTTGATAAATTCTATAAAATATGTATGTTTCTCACCACGCTTTTGAAGCAGCAGGGTAGAATAGAATGCAATATCAACTTCAAATATGAAGCTTTATTTAGGATATTTTCTTACTAAAGCTTAAATTACAGTATGTAGTACAGTATATCAGTCTCGGTTAGTTGTATTCTTATTACAAAATGAAAGACTGGTATCTGAATGAAATTGAATGTTCTCTTCTATAACCAACTTTCAGATTTATAATACCAGTAAATGACGTTACATGCAAGCAATAGTATTTAATTGCATATTGTTTATTTGTTTCCAGTGTCTTCTATCGATATCCATACCACAAGTTGCAGCAAGAGGCATTCAGACTTCATCAGTGCTTCAAAGGAAGAAAATCCGTGCAGGAAGTTTTAAAATCTCTACAAAACAGAATGTACGATTAACTTATGAAGAAGCTAAGCCACCTCATCTGCTTGGTATAGACAAGTCATGGAACACATGGAATACAAGTATGTTTGTCACTGCAAATTCTAATTGTTTCTTGTGGGGAGCGGTGGCCTAGAGGTAGGGCACGCGCTTCGGGATCGAGAGGTCCCAGGTTCGATCCCCCTCTGGACAACTGGTTAATTTCTCTGAGCAATGTTGTAAAATGGTACCTGTGAGGGCAGTGTCTATTCCTGGGCGCCGCAGATCGATGTTGGCTGCCACACCACAGGAGAGAAATAGTCTCACCAGGGAGGCACGAGCGTAGGTTTCCATATGTAGCCCAATGACCAGGGGAAGTTGCAATGTCAAAGGGTGCTTGAGCGGCCTAACAGCTGAAAAGAGCCCTAGAAAATTGGAAACTTAACTTTTTTTTTTGTAAGTGTGGGTTTGTGATGGACAAAATACTGCAGTCTTACATCCTTATCCATCTGTAGGTCATTAAGTTTGGACGAAAAATATGCTGGTTGAACGACATGCCGTCTTGATGGATGTCATCGTGAGTTTGTCAGCATGCGACCATACATTCTCCTAACCACCACTTAAGACTACACAATAATACTATAGTTAGTACCTAGCTTAGTTGTGCATAGTTTCAGGAATTTTAGATAAGATGCAGAAGGCCAAGAGTTATAACCCTTTGAAATTGTGGGAGACAATATTTTTACTCGTTTCCTTACATACTCTGAGCAACACCCTAGTATATTGCTTTGCACCTGTGGTTTATGAAATTGTTGGTTAGTTCTGGGTGATAAACAAGATTGCCATTGAATAGACTCTTTGCAGGTACTCGTGAAAGTTTAATTAGTTGAACAGTCTAACCATTGTGACTGTAATGAAGCTAATTGTTATCAGGTCTGCAGCTATACTGAAAATTTGAGAAATAATCAATTATCCAAACAATCACCATGACTTTAGATAGAAGACACTTCTGACATGAGGAAATTCGACATCATGACGAATGATTCTGGAAATAGACTTTGGTCACACTTTTTGTTCCCAATGAAGAGATCTATCTATTTTGTGCTTGATGGATGTCACAAGCTATGTCTGTGCTTGTTCTCCTCAATCACTGGTCAAATTGTCCTTAAATGGAACTCCACTTTAAACGTTTGTTCCAAGCCTAGATGTACTACAGTGAGGAATTTTAGTTCAGATTTTTTTTCATAGTTCAGCATTTTGTTGGAATCTTAATGTGTCTCTGTAAAAATCAGTTCAAATGCTTTTAAACAATAATAATGCTGTGGTCTTTGTATTTATTTCAGCCAACTTAAAGGATGAAGGAAGAAAAAGTGAAACATTGATAGAGGATGCATTTATACGTGATTTCTTGCAAGGAACATGGCATAAAATGTTAGCAACAGAAGTTGTAATCAAACGTAGACACAATATGATCAATCTTGCCTTCTATATAGAAAAGCGATTTGATCAACAGTTTCTGTCTAGAGTCTACTTCTTGATTGGATATACGGAAGAATTGCTTGCATGTTTATTAAAATGTCCAGTGAAACTTGAAGTACAAACAGTGAACGATATGAGAGATATGACATTCAAACTGATTTAAATTTGTTTATTTGGTGATTTTGTTTATCAAATAAAATTTTGTGCTTTTTTGAAAAAAAAGTTTGTTTTTTGAATTAACACTTTCAATTGTTAAATCAATACGATTATACATAACTTATTGGTAGATATATAAGAAAAAACCAGATATGAGATAAAATTTATTAAAACGACTGCAATATTATGACTTATAAAATGCCTCTTTCGGACTTAAGTCAAATATTACTCATCTATTTGATGGAAAATCATTTTTAGCTCCACTTTTCAAAGAATATGGGAGCTATTGCAGTCACCCGAGCGTCGGCACAATGGTAATGTTAAAGTTTACATACCACCTCAAATATTTTCAAAGTCCATTGACATATTGGTTTGAAATTTGGCGCACTTGTTCACCATCATTGTTCACCCAAGAGGAGGTAGCCCTATCAAGCATTTTGACAAATTATGCCTCTTTTGACTTAGAAATAGAAATAACTTTTACACTATCAAAGAAATAAATTTTACAATATCAAAGGATGTGACTGAGAATAGTGGAGTGGGCTGTCCAGTGACAGCTCTTGTTAGAATTTTAATCTTTGTGTAATGAATTCTTTCTGGATTCAAGTCAATTAAGTTTGTGATGAAATAATGTCTCATATGTTAATATTAACTGAGGATCCTACCAGCACACTCAACACAGGCATGGGATTATTAATTTCAGTTATGTTCATCCTTATCGCCAGTATGGCAAAATCGCCAGTCACTTAAATTTTTTTATTTCTAACCGGTACATAGGCAGAAGAACCCTCAAATCAACCATTTATTTTGTTAAACTGGCTATATGAAAACATAATTTCGCCCCTGACTGAAGGGTTGGTAATAACACCAAATGTTAGCCAGTGTTGAGCGTGTTTTTCTGACATTTAAAAAATTAAACATTATCACAACTTAAATCTAAGTACATAATTCAGATGTATGAATGCATGTGAATTCAAATACAATTCATGCACAAGCAAAGAGATCAATAAAATATATAAGCTAAGCTATATTTGACTTAAGTCTAGTGAGGACTTTGTTTTAAACCTCAAGTAATAACGTGACAACATTGAAGAGGTCAGTGCTATTTGGCCAAGTTCTGTCACAAAATACTCAAATGAAATGAGGAGCCTTACCAAACCTCTACCGAGGGCTTGATAGCACTACGCTTTGCAACAGCTTGCTTTGTAGTTGTCGAATTGAGATGTTATATGCTACTGGCGAGTGCTCGTGTTAGCAAAACGTTGAGCAGCAAAGTGCTCTGTAACATGAGAAACCTTTCGTCTATCGAAGTGCTAAGAGAAAGTATGCCATTGGCAAAACTGCTGGCTTGTAGCAGCTGCATGTTGTGGCATATACACTTAGCGGCACTTCTAACGCTGCCACTTATATATTTCAGTTTTCTTTAAAAGTCCTCAATGAATTGTAATGAAATTTGGCATACTTGAACATCAATATTAGACACAGCTTCTGGTGAATTTGCTGCTCGATTCGACAATAGACTATTGCACGATACGTCTTCAACTGACTGAATGCTTATATTGAAAGTCGCATTTTTATCACTCAATATCGGCCATCTGATTGTTACGTATGCGTGTAGATGTCCCTTTTTCCTACAATGGTTTTGCATATCAACATTTTATTCGCTCATGGTTTTTAATAGTTATTTACAATATTTACCAAAATGCTAGAAAACGAAAATTGTTGGTTTTGCTGCAAAATATAGTGCTTTCCGTACCCATAGCGTGTCTGTTGAGTAAATACGATTTTTGCGAGTAACGCGGGTTGCGCTCAACTTGAAATTTAATTTTAGGGTGACTAATTATTATATTAAACTGAATAAATTCAATTCTACTGCGTACTATTAACATTCGTTATTTAGAAGAAATGTGAATTTTGCCATCCAAGTAGCATTATTTGAGGTTAAACGTTTATTTTAAGCGCATCGGCTTTCTATTCAGATTATGGGCTGATTTTGAGGCGGTCTAAGCTTACCAACTGCTATTTGGTTACCTAGGAAATTGTAACGTAGATGAAATTTATGAATACTTTTATTGTGTACACTTATTACATAATACTTCAAGCTACGAAGACATAAAATATTGAAAATATTCAATTGACCCCTAATAAATATGCTGTTTAATTTTGTGACTTTGTAATTCCGGGTGACGTAAATTACGCTTTTACCACGCATTTTCATACACACCAATTTCTGAATTAACATGTGCAGCAATAGGCACATGCCTTAAACTAAAACAGGTGAAAATTTGATATAAAGTTATCTCAAACGGTTTTCGAGATATCAAGAATACTAAAGTGGCAGCGTTAGAAGTGCCGCTGGGTGTACATAGTAAACACTACCAAAAAGCCCTCAGCGTCTTAGTTGAGCAACAGGCTCTAGGTCAACTCTAGCAACTATATACTTTCAAGGGAAATAACTCTGTATCAACATTATCACTCAACAGCTGGAACATCAAAGAATCATAATCATGGTGCACATCCTGTTTGGAAAAGATTTTTTCTAATATCATATGAAATAAAAATTCCAAAGACATCCAAGCAATGTTTAACTTTAATATAAGCATATATACAGATTCGTGGATGTGATTAGTATTTGTCTTTTATAGAGTAATGAAAAGATGAACACACTATGGTTGGTATTCATAAAGCATCTTAGTTAATAATCAATATTTTCTTAAAACATTGAAATTTACGTAAATGTCACAGTATATTAAACAAGACAACCAACAATATATTAAGTATTGTGGTATTGTGTAGAGTTACCATAATCATTAGGCAGACATGAAGCCTTTTCGTATTTGCAGAAAATATACATGTGCATAAAAAATTTTGAACCAAAAAAGTTAAGTTTTCCATTAAGATGCTTTATAAATATCGGTCAAGAACTGTTAGCAAAGGAACATATGACTATAATTAACATCAAGAATCGCTCAACACTTTCAACAATTCTTCTCTCTCATTTTCCAATGTTTTAATTTTGTATTTATTTCTTTCAAGTCTGTTTTCAAGAGTTTGTAAAACTGGTCCGTTCATAACATCAATCACATGACACAGGGACTTGGTAAACACTGAAGCATTGTGAATCTTCGAAATCAAATCAAAGTCTTTATTTTCCATAGTTCTGCAAAGAAATAAAATAGACATATATAACAAAGGAAATGTCATTCCCTTTAAATATCATTGTGAGTAGTTAACAAACACTGCAAATCTGAGAAAAGACCATTAAAATCAACATTAACATGCGCGTCTGTTTGGATTTGATTAAGACAGACATAAGTGTATGGTCATCTGTTATTTTTTTTCAATTAAACTTTAAAGCAGCAATGATTTCAGGGATTCAACTACCTTCTGAATATGAAGGCCTTGAAGGGTAATGTTGATATTTCAAGGTCCAAACCCCCTACAATTGTTTCTTGCCTGAATAGCAAATGCCAACGATTTATAAATCTGTTCTTACCTATGATAAGCTTCTTCCTCTTCCATAGTGAGTATAGAAGGAAGTGTAATCAGAGATTGAATACATGCTGAACCAATCTTCTCACTAGGTACTATGTGTAAGGGAATTTCTATTCTTGTGTAGTCAGAACCATTGTTAGCAGCCTGGAAACAGGTGACTTGAATTCTAAAATAAATATAAGACATTTTATTAACGAGTTGTAGAAATAAGTCATGAATTATATGTCTATAGATTAAGTCAATACTTTTTTCTTTGCTTAATCAACTAAGAATGTTTATTCAACCAAAAAAAAGTAAAATATTGATGGCAATGTGGCTGAGTGGTCAGCTCTCTCAACTACCAAGCTGGAGGTTCCTGGTTTGAATTTCGTCTGTGGCATATTTAGTCCTTCACGGTGCATTTTATTTAAAGCACAAAGGAGCCTATGTCCCTAGAGGCGAAAGTCTACAAATTTGATGGTTAAATGACAGATTACATTGTGACTAGTTGACATAATTTAGGACATGATGCAGGGCAATGTACTGTGACATTGCAACACAACATTACAACATCATTCCTAAAATGGCAACTCCAGCCATGACAATGCAAGGTGACATCACATTTTGACAAATGCTGGTATTGCGATGAGTTTGCAGTGTTTCAATATCATGTCGCAATAGTCACCCATTCTTGTGTAACATACTATATCCAGTTTGACAGAACCCACTACCTTATAAATATCGTTGTACACAACAGTACACGGTGGTACAAACCCACGCTACCGCTGAGTCCACCCGTGACATGTGCATCGTAGCAATGTCACATTGCATTGTTGCATCAGTATAAAAACTATAATCATGTTGTCGTGTCCTGAATTTCAGATGACTGACTTTTAAGACTTGTCAGACCGAAAAGACTTTAAAAACTGATTTGGTACCTGTTTTGCTTGTTATTTTTATCTTCATTAAACACGGAGAATATGAGTCCAACAAATCCAGGATCCATCATTTGATACATAGCCTGTGTCCGGACATCAACATGTGAAGGCCACACAGTTATATGGGGATGCGAGTGGTACCAGCCAATGACTCTCATTGGTCTCTGCAGTTCAACAGCCAGTCTTTCAGCTTCAGTAGATGCAGCTGATAATTGTTCTGGTGAAATTTCAACTCTGTCTGACTGTTTGTCTGATCTACGTAGCATGATAACCGCGGAAATACGGGACACTTTCATTTCGTCAATTTCACCTATCAATAGTCCCATTATTTCTTCCCTTTCCGTCGATAAAGCGTGTGTTAAACATACTAAATATGCTTCTGATTCCAAATAAACACTCTTTACAGCCATATTAGTCGTTGATATTAAGAAATAACAAAAAATAAAGATGATTTCAATCCGCTTCAGATGGAGGCCGCCATGTTTAGGTCACACAACACTAAAAGTTAGAATAAAACCCGTTTGACCGGACTGACAAAGGTGGTGTGTATGGAAAGCCATAGGTGCCTTAACACCAGCAGAACTGAAGTATTGTAGTTTTATAGTGCTATGATTTGTTAAGCTAAATACATCATATCCATATGATACTCATTAATGTTTTTTCATTATATGATGCTATTTTGTCATTATTATGATTACAGGCACCAGGAACTAGAAGGCACACAGTTTCATCGATTTAATATTTCTTTGGACTCTCCCTCTGTTTTATTTACATACACTAATTTCATTAATTAGATAGAGAGGGAGATTCCGGAAAAAAATGTCTCATGCCAGTTTATTTAATTGACGAAACTGTGTGCCTGTGTATATATATATGTTCGTTTCCCATTGTATGATTGCCAGATGAGCATAGTGTTACTAATTATACTTGAAGGTTTTGTGTTATTTTATTATGCTCGTTTTGGTTTATATATAACGTTTTGTCCATTTCCTTTTTGACGATGCCTAGTTCGTTGATATCAGCTTCGTATTCTCAATATAACATGGTCCATGTTTTTAATCCAGCATTAGCGGCCCTAGAACTGCACAATACGACCAGCATTAAAACAACATTAACGGCCCTTGAACTTCACAAAATGACCAGCTTTCAAAAAGCATTAGCGGTCCTAGAACTTCACAACACGACCAGCATTAAAACAGCATTAACGGCCCTTGAACTTCACAAAATGACCAGCTTTCAAAAAGCATTAGCGACCCTAGAACTTCACAACACGACCAGCATTAAAACAGCATTAGCTACCCTAGAACTTCACAATACAACCAGCATTAAAACAGCATTAGCGGCCATAGAACTTCACAACACGACCAGCATTAAAACAGCATTAGCGACCCTAGAACTTCACAACACGACCAGCATTAAAACAGCATTAGCTACCCTAGAACTTCACAACACGACCAGCATTAAAACAGCATTAGCTTCCCCAGAACTTCTGAATACGACCAGCTTTAAAACAGCATTAACGGCCCTAAAACTTCACAACACAACCAGCATTAAAACAGCATTAGCGACCCTAGAACTTCTGAATACGAGCAGCTTTAAAACAACATTAGCGGTCCTAGAACTTCTGAATACGACCAGCATCAAAACAGCATTAGCGGCCCTAGAACTAATGAATACGACCAGCTTTATAACAGCACTAGCGGTTCTAAAACTTCACAACACGACCAGCATTAAAACAGCATTAGCGGCCCTAGAACTTCACAACACGACCAGCATTAAAACAGCATTAGCGGCCCTAGAACTTCACAACACGACCAGCATTAAAACAGCATTAGCGACCCTAGAACTTCTGAATACGACCAGCTTTAAAACAGCATTAGCGGCCCTAGAACTTCACAACATGACCAGCATTAAAACAGCATTAGCGACCCTAGAACTTCTATATACGACCAGCTTTAAAACAGCATTAGCGGCCCTAAAACTTCACAACGCAACCAGCATTTAAACAGCATTAGCGACCCTAGAACTTCTGAATACGAGCAGCATTAAAACAGCATTAGCTACCCTAGAACTTCACAACACAACCAGCATTAAAACAGCATTAGCGACCCTAGAACTTCACAACACGACCAGCATTAAAACAGCATTAACTACCCTAGAACTTCACAACACGACCAGCATTAAAACAGCATTAGCTACCCTAGAACTTCACAACACGACCAGCTTTAAAACAGCATTAGTGGCCCTAGAACTTCACAACACGACCAGCATTAAAACAGCATTAACTACCCTAGAACTTCACAACACGACCAGCATTAAAACAGCATTAGCTTCCCTAGAACTTCTGAATACGACCAGCTTTAAAACAGCATTAACGGCCCTAAAACTTCACAACACAACCAGCATTAAAACAGCATTAGCGACCCTAAAACTTCTGAATACGAGCAGCTTTAAAACAGCATTAGCGGTCCTAGAACTTCTGAATACGACCAGCATTAAAACAGCATTAGCGGCCCTAGAACTAATGAATACGACCAGCTTTAAAACAGCACTAGCGGTCCTAAAACTTCACAACACGACCAGCATTAAAACAGCATTAGCGGCCCTAGAACTTCACAACACGACCAGCATTAAAACAGCATTAGCGGCCCTAGAACTTCACAACATGACCAGCATTAAAACAGCATTAGCGACCCTAGAACTTCTATATACGACCAGCATTAAAAGGCCCTAGCACTTTACAATACGACCAGCATTTAACAGCATTAGCGACCCTAGAACTTCACAATACGAGCAGCATTAAACAGCATTAGCGGCCCTAGCACTTTACAATACGACCAGCATTAAACCGCATTAGCGGCCCTAGAACTTCACAATACGACCAGCATTAAACAGCATTAGCGATCCTTGAACTTCACAATACGAACAGCGTTACTTAACAGCACTATTAGCGAGTCGACCCTAGATCTTCACAATGCGACCAGCATTAAAACAGCAGTTGCCATTCAGATGCTAATACCGGTAGTCTAACGCTTGACGTAATTGTATGAAACTAGGAGAAAGATCTATAAAATGCATATTTATTACAAGTTCAAACCAATATGCATTCATGTACATGGATTTAGTCTATAGATTGCAACAGTTCCAATTTGCACCATTGCTGATGTCGTACCCGCGATATTCTCTACTTCAAACTTCTTTGTGATTTTGTCTTAAAGTGTCTTTGAACATTGCAGCAAATAGAGTAAAATCAGCACCAAAACTTTTTCTCTTCTTTTTAAGGAGAGTTTCTTCACTGTACAGTTCTTCTAAAACATCTTTTTCTTCTATAAATGTTACCTGGTGACAATATAAATGTACGAGAGCTAATTAACAAAATCTAAGGTGAACAAAATATTTTATATGGGACCAAAAGTCAAGTAATAAAATTAATCTGTTACACATACATAACTATAAAACCATTTAAACAAAACTCGCAATGTCATTATATGATCATAGCAACCAAAAAACAGTGTCCTTTTATTTATTTGAATTATATCATATGAAGAGAAAAATTTAGAAATATCCACACCTTTTTATTTGTTTTACTGGTAGCAGGATCGACGCTTGTTGAAGCAATGGCCTCGTCCACCATCGGTCCATCACTGACACTCGTTGTGGTCCCTGAAGAGAAACATAAGTACATGTAAAATTTATAGTTTGCAAAGACACGCCCAGTTTATACATCTACCGGGGACTTACTCAAGATGGATCTTACTTAACTTCAGAATAAAGATAACCAATCTTATCTCAACATATTAAAGTCTTGGCCAGTAACAGGCGATATGATTGAATATCCTTATTCCCAAATTAAATAAGATCAACATCATGTATAATATTGAATACCTTCCCTGGTCGAGCAGTTTTTGTCGCTCGGTGAATTTTCGAAGAATTCATGAAGATTTGTGGATGGTTCGATAGAAAAGATTGCCGTGAAGTTAACCATTCACATGCTTATAATGCCAATAAGTGAGTATATATAGTGACTGAGAGTACTTGTAAACCAAGGTGCCAACTAGACATTGACCAATAGTTCGCTGGTCTACACATTAACATTATGCATAAATAAGGTCCATAGACTCCCTACAGCCGTTTAACAGATAACGCATTTTGAACAAGTGTTGCCATCTCAATAAGATCACATTGATTGAGCAAAATAGCACACAATGTTAATTCATGTTGTTGTTTTTTCAACAAATTTTCTCATGATAACATGAGTAATCCAGTAACAATTACATTTGCAAGGGTCTTTTATATCATCTTATTTTTTAATTATTTTAATTAATTAATTGAGGTTTTGCCGTACGATATATTGACGCAGTATACAAAAATGTAGATCTAATATAATGATTATGCTGTGTCTTACCTATTTTGAACAATTTTTCCAAAATTCCAAATGAAATATTTTATTTTTACATTAACCCTATTTCAATCAATGTTTGTGTTCTGTCGACGCAGTTGAAAACGCATAATAAAATCTAAGTCCTTCAACTGTTTCTTTATCTCCAAAACTTTTATATCTATCATTTATTGCAGTCGTTCAATATTAACCGCTTACATTATAATCGCCGTACTTATTGATATAATAGAACTATAGTTTTGATAACAGCATAAGACTATGTCCCTCCGGCTACCCAGGATTGTCATACTACGAAACAATAAAAGTTTAAAAGTCCCTACATGATTGAATAACGCATTATGACTTTGAACACATTATTCAATTATTAAAGGTACGTAACAGTATGGCATATCTACAAATTTCTCCAGAGCCAGAATTGTTGAGAATTAGGGTTTGATTCATTATGCTCATGATTGCTTTTGACTGTATTTGCATAAAGGGGGAAGACTAAAACTATGAACCAGTCAGTTGCATACACGGCCCCCATCCCGAGGAATGGCGGTGGAATGGCCCGGGAAACGACTGTGTTTTTGCCTTCCAGATTCCCTCGAACTGCCGGGAAATGTTGGGGATTTTTTATCCGAACCATTACCCCGGGGACAATATTTAGTTGTCAGAAATACCAGCGATTTTACCATCAGTTGTCACCCGCAGGGCCGTGAAAAGGTAGGAGTCGACAACTCAAAAGTAACAATCCCAGTCCATCCCCGGGTATGGGTGCGTGGATTCAACTGATTGATGCAATAGTAAGTCATACTCCTGCATTATGTTGCTAACTGAAACACATTAACTTTACAAACACAATAGTCCAAATTGCAGTTCCTTTCTTTCACAATATTCTTACCAATAGAGGAACCAATGTCATCGTCTAGGTCGTCTGCATGTTCTGATTTAAACAGACGATCCAAACTGATCATGTCAGACTCTCGCGATCTGTCGTCATGAAAACTGAACGAATCCCAGTCACTATGTGAAGATATTTTAGACTTCTGTGCTTGTGGAACTTCTCTGCTAGAACAATTACCCATGCTAAAATGCTCTTTGAAACGTTGCTAACCAAATGACGCATCACGTTACATTGTGACGTATGTAGCTAATTCAAGGCGTCAATGACGTAGGCTAACGTTGATTTCGTCATAACGTCAAAATCATCTTAATTAAAGGTACTTAGTCTAGGTATCAATGCAATTTAAAGTTATTATAATATAGTAGCCATCCAAGTTGTCGAACAAATACAATTAAACGTAAAAATACAATTAAACGTATGACATCAAAGATTTGAATCTCAATTTGTATATATTTGTAGATTTTATCCAGTAAATAGTTTTAACACTTCTTAAAGAAGAGTCCAAGGGCTCACGATGATTATTCCATATTTCACCATAAAAGGTAGACACTAGACGCCAGTAAATACATAACCAACATTTATTTCAAAAATGATATCCAGAACTACTATTACATAACAATAATTAAAACTGAAAATTAATCCAGAAGAAATTTAATCCAAAAGATGCTGTGATTTTTATTCACTTGGTGGTACAGCCATATGGACCTTTTTCACGAGCTGGATGAAATTAAAATAAGATGTGTTTTTTAATATTATTTTAGCTCAGCCCACTCCAGCAAAAAATGAACCTGATTAAGTTATTTAAATACGTCGGACAGGTACCTGCTTCATTTATAATATGAGTTTGCATTGCGCATGTTACATGCCACACAGTAAACATTATTAGGCAATTTGCACGAGCACGTGATAAAAATTCAATCAAAAACAGATTACTTACACATGATTGCAGTTTCCCCGACGCACACATCCGATATTACATGCCAAATTTGAAACGTTTATAGTGTTGCCAAACAGTTTAATACTGATAACTTTGTAATTCTTTGACAAATTATTTGATCTGTTCAACTATAACAACCTCAAATGTTCATTCAAATGTATGGTTTGACATACGACTATAAAAATAAATTAGAAAAAAATCTATTTTCAAAACCGTAAATCAAAGACCTATTTTATGCCTTTATGTAAACCAAAATTGCTTTTGGTGTACGAGATGGTAGCCCTGTAAGTAGGGATGGCAACGAGTACCCGAGTACTCGAGTACTCGTTCAAACGTCCGATTATCGAATAGTAAAATCAGTATTCGAGTACTCGAAAAAAAAGTTAATCCTGTGTAATACAGAAGTTGTCCAAGTGTTATCTGGTCAACTAAAAGTACAATTAAGAACGTGTCATCAATCCTTAATCGCCGCCACGAGGTCGCTAATTGCAAGCGTAATCAAAACACAGACCTGTCAATCACCGTCTGTTAGTTAGTTTATGACACGTAGCTAGGGGTTCCTTCATTGACACCAACCCGAGTAATTGCCATTAATTTTTAATTGGCAGTTACTGTTTATTGGGGTGACAATCGATTAAGAAATTAAAAAATATTACTTTAAATTTAACTCGTTCTAGCGCGTATATGAACGAACGGTAACTTAGTGAATTGGTCACCCTTTGAAAATATTATGTCACCGGTTGATAGGAGTAGTTCCCCTTAGTTGTTTATTTGTTTTATTTGTTTTTCTAGTGTTATTGATTAAAAGTTCTATTGATTTTACAAGTTGTATTGGGTTTTTGGCATACGTTTTTATTATTGTTCTTGTTTAATAGTTCTTCTACAGATCTAGATTTGATCAATAACCGGACAGAACGGACAGGCAAACGCGCTGTTTTATTTGAAGTTAAAAACGCACGTTTGCAGTACAACATTTCTATTTCCCAAATAGCATGGACATTTATTGTTTTCCGAGTACCCGAGTACTCGATCGGAAGAATGACCGAGTACTCGAGTACCGATTTTAGTACTCGTTGCCATCCCTACCTGTAAGTATTCTCTGAAACTACATCTACATGACAGGGTTTCACCCCGAGCTCTGGGAATAGTCTTCACATGCGAATGTTCATATCCAGCTCGTGCAGATAATGCAAATACACATTACCAGCGGTGAAAATATAGTACATGTATTCATATCCAGCCCTGGTCTTATGATACATGTATTCATACCAAGCCCTGGTCTTATGATACATGTATTCATACCTAGCCCTGGTCTTATGATACATGTATTCATACCTAGCCCTGGTCTTATGATACATGTATTCATACCAAGCCCTGGTCATATGATACATGTATTCAAACCAAGCCCTGGTCTTATAATACAGGTATTCATACCAAGCCCTGGTCTTATGATACATGTATTCATACCAAGCCCTGGTCATATGATACATGTATTCAAACCAAGCCCTGGTCTTATGATACATGTATTCATACCAAGCCCTGGTCATATGATACATGTATTCATACCTAGCCCTGGTCTTATGATACATGTATTCATACCAAGCCCTGGTCATATGATACATGTATTCATACCTAGCCCTGGTCATATGATACATGTATTCAAACCAAGCCCTGGTCTTATGATACATGTATTCAAACCAAGCCCTGGTCATATGATACAGGTATTCATACCAAGCCCTGGTCATATGATACATGTATTCAAACCAAGCCCTGGTCTTATAATACAGGTATTCATACCTAGCCCTGGTCTTATGATACATGTATTCATACCAAGCCCTGGTCTTATGATACATGTATTCATACCTAGCCCTGGTCTTATGATACATGTATTCAAACCAAGCCCTGGTCTTATAATACAGGTATTCATACCAAGCCCTGGTCTTATGATACATGTATTCAAACCAAGCCCTGGTCTTATAATACAGGTATTCATACCCGGCTCTGGTCTTATAATGCATGTATTCATACCCGGCTCTGGTCTTATAATGCAGGTATTCATACCCGGCTCTGGTCTTATAATGCAGGTATTCATACCCGGCTATGGTCTTATAATGCAGGTATTCATACCCGGCTCTGGTCTTATAATGCAGGTATTCATACCCGGCTCTGGTCTTATAATGCAGGTATTCATACCCGGCTCTGGTCTTATAATGCAGGTATTCATACCCGGCTCTGGTCTTATAATGCAGGTATTCATACCTTGCTCTGGTCTTATAATGCAGGTATTCGGACCCGGCTCTGGTCTTATAATGCAGGTATTCATACCCGGCTCTGGTCTTATAATGCAGGTATTCGGACCCCGCTCTGGTCTTATAATGCAGGTATTAGGACCAAGCCCTGGTCTTATGCTACATGTTTTTATACCTAGCTCTGGTCTTATAATACAGGTATTCATACCCAGCTGTGGTCTTATAATGAAGGTATTCATACCCAGCTGTGGTCTTGCAGTGCAGATATTCCTAACCAGTTGCGGTCTTATAATATGAGTATTTATATCCAGATGTGATTGTATGATACAGGTAGTCATATCCAGGCCTGGTCTCATGATACAGGTATTCATACCAGCCCTGGTGTTACAATGCAGGTATTCATACCAGCCCTGGTCTTATGATGCAGGTATTCATACCCAGCCTTGGCCTTATAATGCAGGTATTCATACCCAGCCTTGGTCTTATAATGCAGGTATTCATGCCTAGCCCTGGTCTTATAATGCAGGTATTCATGCCTAGCCCTGGTCTTATAATGCAGGTATTCATGCCTAGCCCTGGTCTTATAATGCAGGTATTCATGCCTAGCCCTGGTCTTATAATGCAGGTATTCATGCCTAGCCCTGGTCATATGATGCAGGTATTCATGCCTAGCCCTGGTCTTATAATGCAGGTATTCATGCCTAGCCCTGGTCATATGATGCAGGTATTCATGCCTAGCCCTGGTCTTATAATGCAGGTATTCATGCCTAGCCCTGGTCATATGATGCAGGTATTCATACCCAGCTCAGAACATTTGACACAGGTATGTATACCCGATACATACATAATTGTACATATGGCGGTTGCTTCAATTCACATTTTCCTATGACAGTTGCTTGCGGATAAGGGACTGTTGCTGGTTGATAATATAAAAGTTCAAATAAACAGAATTGCACTTTCGGTATGTGACAGAAAAATAGTTGAACAATGTCGTAAAACCCAACAAACAAAACACTCATCTTAATACATGTATCAAGTCTGTACTCAAACACACATGAAAATAAAAATGTGCACCATAAATTTTACAAATAATCATATTCTAGTGATCAACACCTCAATGATTGCTTACTACTATTCAGACTGAAATACATTCTTTGGGTTGATACCTCATTAATATTCATGAGTAAACTAGACGTTTTGATTGGGCGAGAGCATCTCAAGGTTTTGTTTTACTGCTATTCTGAAGTACATTATATGCCAAACAAGGTGTACACCAGACAAAGCATTCCAGATAAGGCTTCTGTAAAAGCATTAGTTTTTGTGGGGGATTAAATTTTGTGGATTTCGTGGTTCACCTTTAACCACGAAATTAAATCCCATCAAACAGTAATTTTTTCCATGCAAAATCCACAAATTAACGTCCCATCGAAATTGTCTTTTTAACCAAATCCACGAAATTTCGTCCCATCAAAATTAAATGATTTTACATTATTTAAAATGTTCGAACATTTATGACTACTGTAAAATTTTAAACATTTGTGTAAGATTAATTGCCTTTGAGTTTGTAGACCTCAAAATATGGCACTGCTTAAGTGATTTTTCTTTCGATATCTAATATCCACAAATTTGAGGAACCACAAAATTACCATTTTTACTAAAATCCATGAAATTAAAAAATACCTGCAAAAATGACTGATTTTACCGGAGAGGCAAGAAATAACCACAAGATATTTTGTACATATAGATATATTTCATTTATCATAAAACAACATGTAAATCCTAGTACATAATGTTACACTTCATGTAAAAGTAAAACAATAATATTGCAAATGACGAAAAGTATTTTAAAAATTTTAACATTGTAATATCAACAAGACTACGTTCAATAAACGCTTATACCCCGCTGGAAGCCTTGTCCGTAACAAATAACAAATAGCATAGTCATTCAGGGGCCATACTTTTGTAAAAATGTTTGATAGAGGTACATGGCTTTGACAATGTAGTATGCCAAGCCTAGACGGACTTAAAAAATCTTTGAGTTTCAGCATTTTGTAATGGACGACCAATAAGGTGAATAGACGAATAGACAGGTGCATCGCTATATGTATCAGTAGATGCTGGGGCATGAAAAGTACTCTGTGTATTTAATGAAAATATTTGATAAATACAGAGGTGCCTAAATAAAAGGGATTTTCTAATCATGTCTTTGACTAGTTTATATCTCCTACATGGCAGTGTCTACAGTGATGGGGGGCATTTTAGCAAGCAATGCGAACCCATTGTCTACCTACCCAACCCAAAAGATAAAGAGGTAGAATCTGTAGTTGTTTGTACCAAAGGCAAAATAAAAATGGTATAGTGTGCCCAGGATAATGTGATATTTACAAACATTGAATGGATTGGGCTACTCTTGCAATATTGGTGACTTAAAATACACATATGGTCAATCATATGCTAAAATAACACTGATAATTCGTGCACGCTTGATTTTTCTACCTACTGTAAAATCATTTAATTTCGTCCCATTCGTGGTTTTGGTAAAAAAGACAATTTCGTTGGCACTTGAATTCGTGGATTGTGAATTTCAGGTAACAAAACAAGGGTCAAAATCTATGTTCGTTGGGATTAAAGTTCGTGGTTGAAGTGAACCACGAAATCCACGAAATTTAATCCCCCACGAAAATTAATGATTTTACAGTATGTGGTTTATTCAAATTTTACACGCCTTTCTCGTTATCCTGGACACACTACATCAGAAATTGCCTTCCCTGGACAATAGACATAAAGGGAAAAGCTGACATCTCTCTATCATACCCGGTGGTGATGGATACCATCAGGAATGAAGTGTTGACGGTGATAAATATAAGTTGTAAAAGCTTGTTTCACTGCCTGGCCAGTTTGCATTATTCAGTGTTTTAATTTTCTGTTGAATTCATTTCTTATTTTCTACAAAGCAAGGAATTGAAGTTTGTTTACCCGTATTAAAGATAACATCGGAAAGAATTTTACAACTGAAGATACATGTACAAAATGTACAAGCAAATTACTAAATGACCTTAGATAACAAAAATACCAAATACCAAACGATTCCTGGGAACTGAATATCAATACTCTGAATAAACCTCAAAATAACAATTTTAGGGGTGTGGTAAGGAAGAAAGCTAAATCCTACCTTTTGACGGGAATTGACTTAGACAGTGATATAGAAGGTCTTAACGAATTCCTGGAACAAACGGGTATAGCAAGTAAATCTTCGAAATTCCTAGTAACAAGACGTACGGACTGCAAATCAGCACAGATTGTTGTAAGTCATGACCAAAGTGACCTGGTAGAGAACCCCGCAACGTGGCCAGAAGGCATTATTTGTCGTCCTTGGTTGAACAGAACAGAATATCGTGAACATCGCAATAGGCGGCGATTCGATAATGAACATGATGACTACGTATACGACGAACGTGAATAAACGTGCTCTCATGGAACTTCATCTTATGTCATGGAACATTACCGGGGTATACACTGGTATACCATACATCCTAGAACAATTTGATAACAAACATATTTCAATTTTGGGCCTGTCGGAACATTGGCTTTTAGAACGTAACTCTGCTGTTCTAGACAATATCCATCGTAATTATGATTCACATGTCGTCTGCTGTAAACATCCATACACGCTGAATGGTCGACAGTTTGGCAAAGGTGGTGTTGCACTTATCTGGAACAAATCGCTCAGTCAAAACATAAAACTAGTGGAAACAAACAGTGAGCGTATCGCTATGTTAAAGCTTAGCTTTCCAACAAAAACTGTGTACATTATTCAAGTCTACCTCCCATGTAGCAGTGAAAGTTTGGATAATTTCAAAGAAGAAGTTAATCAATTAAATGATTTAATCGCAGCAGTTGAAAATGATGCCGGGATTGTCATAATGGGTGACTTTAACGCTAAAATACTTACCGAAAGTGACCGTCAACGGGACAGATATATGTCCAATCTCATAACATCTAACTATCTGAAAGTAGTCACCGGAAGTAGTCTGTGTACCGGAAGCTGCTTCTCATTTGTACCAGGAACTAGTATGTCGCCGAGTCTAATCGATCACTATGTTGTATCTGACAACTTATACCACGAAATTGACTACTGTCACATCGACGACGATGCCCCACTGAACGTCTCGCGCCATCTACCGATATTTATGAACATTAAAATGAGCTCTTCAATGAATTATACATTTACCACAGAAATGTTCTGTAAAGTTGTATGCAAATGGAATTCAGACAATCGAGTAAACGCATATCGCAATGAAGTTGAGAATTCGTTAGATAACACCCCACTTAACTTCGAAAATGTTGAAGAAAGTTATGGTACAATAATATCGTGCATAAACTCTGCTTCAGATAAACACCTACCCAAACGTTCTTTTAAACCACACCTTAAGCCATTTTGGTCAACTGCTGGGTTGAAGGCAATTCACCAGAAGATGAAAGCTGCGCGAGCGCAATGGTTATCGCACGGACGACCACGTAATGGCGATGTATTCAACATATATAAAGCTGAGAAACGACAGTTTAGACGTTCACTAAGAAAGGCGGCATACACATACGAGAAAAGTGAATACAGTCGAATTGACAAACTGGCTGAAATCGACCAGAAATCATTCTGGAGGGTAGTTAACTTAAAAAAAGGGAAAAAACGTAACCAGAATGGTACTGAACTTGCCTTTAATGGCATCACTGTGACAGAACCAGATAAAATTCTACATGGCTGGCAAGAATACTTCACAGATTTATACTCATTCTCACTTCATGAAAACTTCGATGATAAGTTCCGCCAGCACGTTGATAATGAGGTAAAATCACACTGCAACGAAAACCAGACTAATCCTCTATCTACAACACTCACCAAGGAAATAACATTCATGGAACTTAATAACATAATAAAAAGTACCCCGAATGGAAAAAGCCCATCGTATGACAACGTTACCTACGAACATATCAAAAACGGTGGGGAAGGAGTTATAAAATCCTTAGTTAAATTATTCAATGCAATTCTAAGTCAAGAACACGTGCCTACTCAATTCAAACAAAGTCTAACAATTACATTGCACAAAGGAAGTGGCAAATCAACAACAGACCCGAACAATTATAGAGCCATATCCTTATTGCCTGTTGTGTCAAAGTTATTTGAGAAAATGCTACTCAACCGATTTGAACAGTGTGAATTTAATACCAGACTTAACCCAATGCAGTATGGATTTCAGAAGGGAAAATCTAGCAAAATGGTTTCACTGATCTACCAGGAAGCAGTCAACTATTGTCAGGAGCGTGGTGACCTTACATACACGTGCTTCATGGACGCAATGAAAGCGTTTGATATGACCTGGATTAATGGTGTTTTGTACAAACTGTTTCATTTCGGTGTTCAAGGGAAAGCACTGAGAATATTTAAATCCCTACTCAATGGAGCATCAAGCCGTGTTATGGCATTCCATCACTTGTCAGAGCCATTCAACATCCTCCAAGGAACGAGGCAAGGCAGCATATGTGCCCCATTCTTATACACCATGTTCTTAGATGGATTACTAAATGAATTAAGTGAATCGCAAGGCGGTCTGAAAATAAACAATATACCATTCTGTGCACCAACTCAGGCCGATGACATTGTCCTGATATCGCTAAGCAAAAGGGGTCTCTCTGATCTTCTGAACATCTGTTACAATTATGCAAGCAAGTGGCGATATATTTACAATCCAACGAAATGTGCCGTACTTGTATATAACCAGCAACGGCGTACCCGACCACAAGATACCAGCATTATGTACGGGACCTCAAAATTACAAGTGTTAACGAAATACAAGCATTTAGGTATCACACAATGCACATCACGTAAAACTCCAGCCAGCATAGACAACGTCCGCCAAGTAGCCAGAGGAACTCTGTTTAGTGTCAATTGCATACATGATTACGGTATAAACCCGATATCGTCTGCTCGAATATACAATTCAACTGTCCTACCAAGAGCATTTTTCGGCTGCGACTTGTGGAACAATATATCCCGAAGTGACATGCGCCACCTGGAGGCAACTCACCATTACTGTCTCAAACGAATCCAATCACTACCATTTAGAACTCGTTCAGACATGGTGAAGGGACTTCTTGGATTTACATCTATCGAAGCGTACATCGATCAACAGAAATTGAACTTCTTAGGGTCTATTTGTAGAATGAAATCGACAGATGTTGTCTTACAAATGTTCCTGTATAGACTATCTCAGTTCAGGCTTAATAGTTCTACTAAGCACTATGGCTTTATACCTGATATTATTCGTATACTGAGTAAGTACAACCTAGAACACCATATTCTAGAGTTTGAGAAAACTATGACATTTTCATCAAAGTTGTCATGGAAAAAGACATATAAACATGCGTTATTCTCGTATGAGCAACATAAATGGCTAGAACGCATGGACATGTGTCCAGAATTCAGCAGATTCCGTGAAATTCATTTTGACATTACACCTTCGAACCTTTGGCGAGTGGCACTAATGAAGCCACACAGTATCGAACTCATGACTTTTCTGGTGAAAACTGGCTGTACTCCGGTTACAAATACCGAAACTTTATGCACTGTATGTAACATGACACATAGTGACTACCTTATTCATGTAGTGTTTCAATGCAACAACGATGATATGAACGTATTACGTGACTCTTTTGTACGCAAAATGTGTGTTTTATCTACAGATTTCTATCATACACTAACTGAATGTACAACCATGTCGTTACAATTAAAATATCTATTAGGTTTTGTTGACCAAAGACTGTCTGACCTAGTTACCCCAGAGAAATATGCTGAAATAATTTGCTTTGTTGCCTCATATATGAGGCAGTTACTTAGTGTACATGCAACTTTACAATAACGATCCATAATATTGACTTTTATATCAAATGAATCTAAAGTTTGAATTTACATTTTGAATGCATCATGATTAAGTACTAGTAATATTCCTATACTTCAGCTTCCATTTCGTTCTTCTTTCGCAATCTTTTTGAAGCTATTGTAAATGGCATATTGCTCAGTTAATATCATCTGAAAGACGATAATAGTATTCTACCTTAACGATGCTACCATTAAGGGGGTACTGTTTAGCGCTTGTAACAGAACTTATGTATCTTGTAACTTGCATTTATATGTGTAATTCGGTTTACCTTGTATGTGCGTGTAATTTGTACATGTGTGTGTGTAATTTGGCATAATTTACAATTCTCATGTGTGTTATTTGAAATTGATGTGTGCAATTGTATATGTAATTTGTAGTGTGTTTGTTCTTGTGCATACTTTGTAATTGTATATATATGTATAATTGCATGAAAATCTGTATTTATACTGTGCGTGTGTGCGTGCGTGTGTGTGCGCGTGTGTGTGTGCGTGCGTGTGTGTGTAGGGTGAGAGTACATGTTTTGTGAATAATATCATGATTCTTGTTGTTTTCATGTTTCTTCTTATATGCATATCTACATGTTTGTTAGTATGTCACTCTTCAGAAATTGGAGGAATAAAAGTTATATATATATAATCGCCGTACTTATTGATATAATAGAACTATAGTTTTGATAACAGCATAAGACTATGTCCCTCCGGCTACCCAGGATTGTCATACTACGAAACAATAAAAGTTTAAAAGTCCCTACATGATTGAATAACGCATTATGACTTTGAACACATTATTCAATTATTAAAGGTACGTAACAGTATGGCATATCTACAAATTTCTCCAGAGCCAGAATTGTTGAGAATTAGGGTTTGATTCATTATGCTCATGATTGCTTTTGACTGTATTTGCATAAAGGGGGAAGACTAAAACTATGAACCAGTCAGTTGCATACACGGCCCCCATCCCGAGGAATGGCGGTGGAATGGCCCGGGAAACGACTGTGTTTTTGCCTTCCAGATTCCCTCGAACTGCCGGGAAATGTTGGGGATTTTTTATCCGAACCATTACCCCGGGGACAATATTTAGTTGTCAGAAATACCAGCGATTTTACCATCAGTTGTCACCCGCAGGGCCGTGAAAAGGTAGGAGTCGACAACTCAAAAGTAACAATCCCAGTCCATCCCCGGGTATGGGTGCGTGGATTCAACTGATTGATGCAATAGTAAGTCATACTCCTGCATTATGTTGCTAACTGAAACACATTAACTTTACAAACACAATAGTCCAAATTGCAGTTCCTTTCTTTCACAATATTCTTACCAATAGAGGAACCAATGTCATCGTCTAGGTCGTCTGCATGTTCTGATTTAAACAGACGATCCAAACTGATCATGTCAGACTCTCGCGATCTGTCGTCATGAAAACTGAACGAATCCCAGTCACTATGTGAAGATATTTTAGACTTCTGTGCTTGTGGAACTTCTCTGCTAGAACAATTACCCATGCTAAAATGCTCTTTGAAACGTTGCTAACCAAATGACGCATCACGTTACATTGTGACGTATGTAGCTAATTCAAGGCGTCAATGACGTAGGCTAACGTTGATTTCGTCATAACGTCAAAATCATCTTAATTAAAGGTACTTAGTCTAGGTATCAATGCAATTTAAAGTTATTATAATATAGTAGCCATCCAAGTTGTCGAACAAATACAATTAAACGTAAAAATACAATTAAACGTATGACATCAAAGATTTGAATCTCAATTTGTATATATTTGTAGATTTTATCCAGTAAATAGTTTTAACACTTCTTAAAGAAGAGTCCAAGGGCTCACGATGATTATTCCATATTTCACCATAAAAGGTAGACACTAGACGCCAGTAAATACATAACCAACATTTATTTCAAAAATGATATCCAGAACTACTATTACATAACAATAATTAAAACTGAAAATTAATCCAGAAGAAATTTAATCCAAAAGATGCTGTGATTTTTATTCACTTGGTGGTACAGCCATATGGACCTTTTTCACGAGCTGGATGAAATTAAAATAAGATGTGTTTTTTAATATTATTTTAGCTCAGCCCACTCCAGCAAAAAATGAACCTGATTAAGTTATTTAAATACGTCGGACAGGTACCTGCTTCATTTATAATATGAGTTTGCATTGCGCATGTTACATGCCACACAGTAAACATTATTAGGCAATTTGCACGAGCACGTGATAAAAATTCAATCAAAAACAGATTACTTACACATGATTGCAGTTTCCCCGACGCACACATCCGATATTACATGCCAAATTTGAAACGTTTATAGTGTTGCCAAACAGTTTAATACTGATAACTTTGTAATTCTTTGACAAATTATTTGATCTGTTCAACTATAACAACCTCAAATGTTCATTCAAATGTATGGTTTGACATACGACTATAAAAATAAATTAGAAAAAAATCTATTTTCAAAACCGTAAATCAAAGACCTATTTTATGCCTTTATGTAAACCAAAATTGCTTTTGGTGTACGAGATGGTAGCCCTGTAAGTAGGGATGGCAACGAGTACCCGAGTACTCGAGTACTCGTTCAAACGTCCGATTATCGAATAGTAAAATCAGTATTCGAGTACTCGAAAAAAAAGTTAATCCTGTGTAATACAGAAGTTGTCCAAGTGTTATCTGGTCAACTAAAAGTACAATTAAGAACGTGTCATCAATCCTTAATCGCCGCCACGAGGTCGCTAATTGCAAGCGTAATCAAAACACAGACCTGTCAATCACCGTCTGTTAGTTAGTTTATGACACGTAGCTAGGGGTTCCTTCATTGACACCAACCCGAGTAATTGCCATTAATTTTTAATTGGCAGTTACTGTTTATTGGGGTGACAATCGATTAAGAAATTAAAAAATATTACTTTAAATTTAACTCGTTCTAGCGCGTATATGAACGAACGGTAACTTAGTGAATTGGTCACCCTTTGAAAATATTATGTCACCGGTTGATAGGAGTAGTTCCCCTTAGTTGTTTATTTGTTTTATTTGTTTTTCTAGTGTTATTGATTAAAAGTTCTATTGATTTTACAAGTTGTATTGGGTTTTTGGCATACGTTTTTATTATTGTTCTTGTTTAATAGTTCTTCTACAGATCTAGATTTGATCAATAACCGGACAGAACGGACAGGCAAACGCGCTGTTTTATTTGAAGTTAAAAACGCACGTTTGCAGTACAACATTTCTATTTCCCAAATAGCATGGACATTTATTGTTTTCCGAGTACCCGAGTACTCGATCGGAAGAATGACCGAGTACTCGAGTACCGATTTTAGTACTCGTTGCCATCCCTACCTGTAAGTATTCTCTGAAACTACATCTACATGACAGGGTTTCACCCCGAGCTCTGGGAATAGTCTTCACATGCGAATGTTCATATCCAGCTCGTGCAGATAATGCAAATACACATTACCAGCGGTGAAAATATAGTACATGTATTCATATCCAGCCCTGGTCTTATGATACATGTATTCATACCAAGCCCTGGTCTTATGATACATGTATTCATACCTAGCCCTGGTCTTATGATACATGTATTCATACCTAGCCCTGGTCTTATGATACATGTATTCATACCAAGCCCTGGTCATATGATACATGTATTCAAACCAAGCCCTGGTCTTATAATACAGGTATTCATACCAAGCCCTGGTCTTATGATACATGTATTCATACCAAGCCCTGGTCATATGATACATGTATTCAAACCAAGCCCTGGTCTTATGATACATGTATTCATACCAAGCCCTGGTCATATGATACATGTATTCATACCTAGCCCTGGTCTTATGATACATGTATTCATACCAAGCCCTGGTCATATGATACATGTATTCATACCTAGCCCTGGTCATATGATACATGTATTCAAACCAAGCCCTGGTCTTATGATACATGTATTCAAACCAAGCCCTGGTCATATGATACAGGTATTCATACCAAGCCCTGGTCATATGATACATGTATTCAAACCAAGCCCTGGTCTTATAATACAGGTATTCATACCTAGCCCTGGTCTTATGATACATGTATTCATACCAAGCCCTGGTCTTATGATACATGTATTCATACCTAGCCCTGGTCTTATGATACATGTATTCAAACCAAGCCCTGGTCTTATAATACAGGTATTCATACCAAGCCCTGGTCTTATGATACATGTATTCAAACCAAGCCCTGGTCTTATAATACAGGTATTCATACCCGGCTCTGGTCTTATAATGCATGTATTCATACCCGGCTCTGGTCTTATAATGCAGGTATTCATACCCGGCTCTGGTCTTATAATGCAGGTATTCATACCCGGCTATGGTCTTATAATGCAGGTATTCATACCCGGCTCTGGTCTTATAATGCAGGTATTCATACCCGGCTCTGGTCTTATAATGCAGGTATTCATACCCGGCTCTGGTCTTATAATGCAGGTATTCATACCCGGCTCTGGTCTTATAATGCAGGTATTCATACCTTGCTCTGGTCTTATAATGCAGGTATTCGGACCCGGCTCTGGTCTTATAATGCAGGTATTCATACCCGGCTCTGGTCTTATAATGCAGGTATTCGGACCCCGCTCTGGTCTTATAATGCAGGTATTAGGACCAAGCCCTGGTCTTATGCTACATGTTTTTATACCTAGCTCTGGTCTTATAATACAGGTATTCATACCCAGCTGTGGTCTTATAATGAAGGTATTCATACCCAGCTGTGGTCTTGCAGTGCAGATATTCCTAACCAGTTGCGGTCTTATAATATGAGTATTTATATCCAGATGTGATTGTATGATACAGGTAGTCATATCCAGGCCTGGTCTCATGATACAGGTATTCATACCAGCCCTGGTGTTACAATGCAGGTATTCATACCAGCCCTGGTCTTATGATGCAGGTATTCATACCCAGCCTTGGCCTTATAATGCAGGTATTCATACCCAGCCTTGGTCTTATAATGCAGGTATTCATGCCTAGCCCTGGTCTTATAATGCAGGTATTCATGCCTAGCCCTGGTCTTATAATGCAGGTATTCATGCCTAGCCCTGGTCTTATAATGCAGGTATTCATGCCTAGCCCTGGTCTTATAATGCAGGTATTCATGCCTAGCCCTGGTCATATGATGCAGGTATTCATGCCTAGCCCTGGTCTTATAATGCAGGTATTCATGCCTAGCCCTGGTCATATGATGCAGGTATTCATGCCTAGCCCTGGTCTTATAATGCAGGTATTCATGCCTAGCCCTGGTCATATGATGCAGGTATTCATACCCAGCTCAGAACATTTGACACAGGTATGTATACCCGATACATACATAATTGTACATATGGCGGTTGCTTCAATTCACATTTTCCTATGACAGTTGCTTGCGGATAAGGGACTGTTGCTGGTTGATAATATAAAAGTTCAAATAAACAGAATTGCACTTTCGGTATGTGACAGAAAAATAGTTGAACAATGTCGTAAAACCCAACAAACAAAACACTCATCTTAATACATGTATCAAGTCTGTACTCAAACACACATGAAAATAAAAATGTGCACCATAAATTTTACAAATAATCATATTCTAGTGATCAACACCTCAATGATTGCTTACTACTATTCAGACTGAAATACATTCTTTGGGTTGATACCTCATTAATATTCATGAGTAAACTAGACGTTTTGATTGGGCGAGAGCATCTCAAGGTTTTGTTTTACTGCTATTCTGAAGTACATTATATGCCAAACAAGGTGTACACCAGACAAAGCATTCCAGATAAGGCTTCTGTAAAAGCATTAGTTTTTGTGGGGGATTAAATTTTGTGGATTTCGTGGTTCACCTTTAACCACGAAATTAAATCCCATCAAACAGTAATTTTTTCCATGCAAAATCCACAAATTAACGTCCCATCGAAATTGTCTTTTTAACCAAATCCACGAAATTTCGTCCCATCAAAATTAAATGATTTTACATTATTTAAAATGTTCGAACATTTATGACTACTGTAAAATTTTAAACATTTGTGTAAGATTAATTGCCTTTGAGTTTGTAGACCTCAAAATATGGCACTGCTTAAGTGATTTTTCTTTCGATATCTAATATCCACAAATTTGAGGAACCACAAAATTACCATTTTTACTAAAATCCATGAAATTAAAAAATACCTGCAAAAATGACTGATTTTACCGGAGAGGCAAGAAATAACCACAAGATATTTTGTACATATAGATATATTTCATTTATCATAAAACAACATGTAAATCCTAGTACATAATGTTACACTTCATGTAAAAGTAAAACAATAATATTGCAAATGACGAAAAGTATTTTAAAAATTTTAACATTGTAATATCAACAAGACTACGTTCAATAAACGCTTATACCCCGCTGGAAGCCTTGTCCGTAACAAATAACAAATAGCATAGTCATTCAGGGGCCATACTTTTGTAAAAATGTTTGATAGAGGTACATGGCTTTGACAATGTAGTATGCCAAGCCTAGACGGACTTAAAAAATCTTTGAGTTTCAGCATTTTGTAATGGACGACCAATAAGGTGAATAGACGAATAGACAGGTGCATCGCTATATGTATCAGTAGATGCTGGGGCATGAAAAGTACTCTGTGTATTTAATGAAAATATTTGATAAATACAGAGGTGCCTAAATAAAAGGGATTTTCTAATCATGTCTTTGACTAGTTTATATCTCCTACATGGCAGTGTCTACAGTGATGGGGGGCATTTTAGCAAGCAATGCGAACCCATTGTCTACCTACCCAACCCAAAAGATAAAGAGGTAGAATCTGTAGTTGTTTGTACCAAAGGCAAAATAAAAATGGTATAGTGTGCCCAGGATAATGTGATATTTACAAACATTGAATGGATTGGGCTACTCTTGCAATATTGGTGACTTAAAATACACATATGGTCAATCATATGCTAAAATAACACTGATAATTCGTGCACGCTTGATTTTTCTACCTACTGTAAAATCATTTAATTTCGTCCCATTCGTGGTTTTGGTAAAAAAGACAATTTCGTTGGCACTTGAATTCGTGGATTGTGAATTTCAGGTAACAAAACAAGGGTCAAAATCTATGTTCGTTGGGATTAAAGTTCGTGGTTGAAGTGAACCACGAAATCCACGAAATTTAATCCCCCACGAAAATTAATGATTTTACAGTATGTGGTTTATTCAAATTTTACACGCCTTTCTCGTTATCCTGGACACACTACATCAGAAATTGCCTTCCCTGGACAATAGACATAAAGGGAAAAGCTGACATCTCTCTATCATACCCGGTGGTGATGGATACCATCAGGAATGAAGTGTTGACGGTGATAAATATAAGTTGTAAAAGCTTGTTTCACTGCCTGGCCAGTTTGCATTATTCAGTGTTTTAATTTTCTGTTGAATTCATTTCTTATTTTCTACAAAGCAAGGAATTGAAGTTTGTTTACCCGTATTAAAGATAACATCGGAAAGAATTTTACAACTGAAGATACATGTACAAAATGTACAAGCAAATTACTAAATGACCTTAGATAACAAAAATACCAACATCACAAACAAAATTATTACATAAGTCATACAGAGCATAACATTACATGTGTAATTTAGTGTTCAAAATAAATGCTAATACAGTTTGAAGGAATATATCTCAGACATTAGACAAAATCCAAAAGCTTCCTTTGTTAATCATTTGTTTGGTGCACAATCTATTTCTTATTTGTTTTTAATTGACGAGCAAAGTCTTTATTTGCCAGTCAGCTGTCTGTTGAAATATGGCAGGTATATTGGTGCCTCCATCCGGATATGTGGCAATCGTGCTAACCACTGAGCTACGGAGGCACACAAAATGATGATAAATTGATTCCTTTTAACAGAAAACATGTATACATTGAGGTATAGCGTTGCACCGGCGAGTATTGGGGGATCTAAGACATGATACTGAGTAACAAAACTGCATGCAATACATTCAGTTGATGACTGATTAAAATTTTGTATTTTTAAAGTGCCAGTCAGAGTGAATATTGGGCAAGTTATCATATTACTTTGTCATGGTTACGGTTACCATGCAGACTCATTTCTCATTCCAATTCTTTCATTTTTCATTCAAATTCTTTCAATTCTCATTCAAATGCTTTCATTTCTCATTCAAAATCATCACTTAACTTCTCTTTCAAAACCCTTTACCTAGCTGTTCAGTCAAAATCCTTCACTTTAACTTTTCCTTCAAAAACCTTCACTAAACTTCTCATTCAAATTCCTTCACTTCTTCTATTAAATCGAAAAACGTAGAGTCGTTAACTTCTATAAATTTTTGTTGACTCTTACTCAGCATAAAAACACTGCCACTATTTACGTCATACCAAAATGCATGAATGAATATATCATTCCTGCTTAGTCTGTCTTTAAGGAACGGATAAGCTGCTATATTCTCTATCTGTTGAGCACAGTTTACCTGAAACACACAAATTTAGTAAGCGTAAATAATTTGTTGCACAATATAAATCAATTGTTGCGCAATAGTCAATTTATGATTTTTTTTAACTGCAAAGTAAAACATTACCCGTAGATCACAGCAAATTCCATGTCTCCTTGACTTAAATCAGAGTAATTTTTTTAAATTTTGGCTATGTCATGCAGCCCATTTATTTTCTCTGTCATTAGAGGGATGGTTCCCCGATATTCTCCCACCTATGGCAGTTCAGAGTATATTGATGAAAACAAGAACAATAGTATCAGGATATTTTCATAGGATTAATACCCAGATATCATTCTTATCTTACACCTTTTCTTGGGATGCAAGACTGAAACTCAGAATTAACGCTAGAAAATTTTAATATATTTTCTTGTTTGTATCAAAGTACAATGTATAACCAATTAAATCAATGAAATTTTGTCAGTGTAACAGATGCTTGCATATGCCAGTTTATGTCAAAATACATTTATAACATCTTAAGACTCATCCTAATAAATCCGTGGTTAGACAATTCCCTAGACTACATATATTTTCAGATGAAAAATACACTTTTTGAACAAGCATGCATAAGACTGTTAAGAACATTAACCTTTCACATTTTTACATTGTAGTACTAGTATTGCATTTCAGTCCTTAAATGTTGGCAAATGTACCGGGTAAGGGCCTTGGATGAGGGCCTACTCCAAGGTTTACAAAACTCACCATAGATAATTTATCAGTAGTGATGAACCTATCCTCGGGATCAATGTAAACTTCACATGATCTATTCTTTCCTTTCAGGTAGAAAGGTACTGGACCAACATATTTATTCTCCGCTGTCAGATGCTCAAACTTTTGGAGACTTCTTCTACCATGTTTCTTGACCCACAATTCTAACGGGCTACCATTGGGATTATCAAGATCATTTCGTAGTTTGTGTAACAATCCCATAGCCTGAAATACATTGATAATACGTGATCATAATATCAGGGCTTTCATTTGACTCTTGAAACTGCATTTTGGCTCTTGAATTTAACAAACGTGCCCATTTGGACTCTTGAAAATTTTGGGTGAAGAGTCAAATTTACTATACTTACAATACAAATTTTCTTAAAATATTTTAATGACTCTTGAAAACTTTTGGAGCCTAGTGAAAGCCTGGTATATACTGTAAACCAATGATCAATTGTAAATACTAACTTTTGCGTCTTGTCAATCATCTGTATACATGTATTGAGTACAAACTTTGGCATTTTTAAGTCACCCACATGGTCCAAAATAATGTTTTGAACACCTTCACAGGTATCAAATTTTGTGAATTTCCAGGATTCGCAAACTCCACAAAATTAAATAAACAAATAATTTCTTGGTTTACTAGTATACATGTATAGAATACTGACAATTGTTGGACGAAAACGGTTTTTGATACAAAAATATTTGTCACCTTCTAAGGGCCACAACTCTGGCAATATTCATTCATTGATAAATCTTGACATTAATCCACTGATAGCAAATAAGAAATTATTAAATTTCTCATCAAATCAACAAAGATCATACATAGCTGTTATTACGAAAACGACCTGACTGTTTATATAGTAGAATCACATGCAAAGACCACCTCAAAATGAATATATTTTTTTCTTCATATTTTGCTCTTAATTCCACCTCAATATTAAGACCAACTCAATTATGATACCATTTAGAGTCTGAGGAATGGTCTGATTATTTAAGCTTTATTGTGCTTACAAGCCTTAAATACATGTATTTCTGAACCTGTCATAAGCAGCCAGTCAAGAGGGTTATAAAATGTAACAGTGTCCTACCTTACAATCTGAGTGTCCAGTTACGATGATATGTCTCATCTTATTCTTCACACATGTGAGATCTAGTGCTGCTGATGGTGAGCTTACGTTATTTATGTCTATAACATCGTCCGGATATGGAACGAAATTCCCCGCATTTTTCACCATAAATGAATCTCCGATATCACTTTGAGTAAAACGTGATGGAAGAACTCGGTTATCCATACATGAGAACATCATAGACAATGGCTGTAAAATAAAAATAATCACAAAATCATTTTTCAGAAATCAGTCTTATCATTTCAATCCAAAGCATTTATTTAACAAAGGTCACAGTACTTTGACTAGCTAACATCAAAGTCGATATGATTCCTCTACTTTTGCTGGCCAAACTCTGTGTAAAGTTTGAAGATCCTAGGGCTAAGCGTTCTTGAGTTATAGAACAAAAACCATTAGGTCCACTGACCAAACAACAGTTTGACAATGATTGACTGACCTAAATCAGGCTAAATGTGCAAAGCAATATAACCCCTCTTAAAAAGTGATGAGGCATAACTATAGAACTATTATGCACTGTGCCTAATTAATACTTTATGGCTTTGTTCTTCTTTTTTGTTTTACCAGACAGTAGAGGGCCATCACTTTGTCAGGAAGAATTCTTCAAAATTATGCAATCCCCATTAATGCATTTAATCTTTTTGCTTAAAATTGAAAACTTACTTACAAAAGTATCGCAATTGCAGACAAATGCCAATACAAATACCCATCACCTAACAAGAGTGCATAAATTGCCTTCACCAAAGTTTTGTTTTATTTAATGTGAGGTTGTTTTGATCTGAACATTTATTTAAAATGTCTGTATCAAAAATGTTATGATTACGGTAGGAACTACACAACATTATACAGAGGACATAGACATATTGAAGACTTCCACACACAGGAAAGAGAGACAGACAGCATCAACATGAGTGATTTCAGAAGTCAACAACAACAACAACAACAACAACACAGAGATAAGACACAATGGTTAATGTGGTTACGTGTGATGAGTAAAAAGTTCAACCTCTGTAGAGCAACACCCTCAGTGAGATGAAAATACTGGCTGTTGTACAGAGGTTAACAGAAGTTAAATGTTTTGAAGATGTTGTATGAGAGGTTGTTAGTGAGAAGTTGTTGCTCTACAGAGGGTCACTCTGGAGAGTTTGTACTGAAATATACATCTATAGACCAGGTACAAAGAGAATGGTGGAAGTATCCTAAAAATACAAAAAACAAAAACCAGACTAAAGTTTTGCCAAGCATAGCCTTTTTTGCCAGTCTGCTGAAATATGGCAGGCAGATGCCTTCATCAAGATTTGAACCCAGCTTGCCGGATAAGCCATCAAGAGTGCAAACCATTGATCTACGGAGGCACACATGATATTAAAGACAGTGAGACTCATGATGCTGAAACATTAAGCTATGCCAATGGTGAAGACCATACATAACTTTACAGAAATGATCAAGATTGTGGAAGAGGGGCATTTGATAAAATTGTAGAGAATCAGTCAAAAACCTTAATGCATTAAGGCTCAAAATTAATATACAGTTTGTAGTTTACAATGATTTTGAGATTTAATCCTATCTTAGAAGAATGCTCCTACGTTTAGTTGTTTCAGCTATCAAACAATGTGTGCCAGGAAGCAAAAAGGTGTGTTTATTTTTTGTGTAAAATTAGTGACACAAGTACCAGATTACGTGAAAGACACAGGTATGTGAATGTGTTTTTATTGTCCATGACAAGTTAGATCAACCCTTTTTTGAATACTCAGTGATTTATAGATATACTGTTAGGGATACATAATATGTATAACTTACCTCAATTACCTTCAGTATTGCATGAAACAAGAAATATGTAGGTTACTAAAATAGTAGGCATTTCTATAAATTTATGCCAGAGTAATATGATGAACAAGAAAAAGGTCGAAAGCCCAATGTCACAGCTGTACAAAAGGCTTAAAGACCTAGCTTCAGATACAAAGTTATTTTACAAATTCTGGTTTTGATTTTAGTACATTCATGACAGATTCATCAAAAAATGAACTTAAATATTTATGTAATAAATTTATGCAAATGTTGAAAATAGATAGTTTATATTGTTATAACAGATACATGTGGATAATTGTGAACTCACTGACCTGTAGTTTGTATAATTATCAGTTAAGGACAAGCAGAATGATTCTGCCCTGAAAAGTTAAACCAAATTGAATCAAACAACTCTCTTCTGCTCAAGTTAAAGTCAACCTGGTGACCATTGCCTAAGCAAAGTGCTAATATGAATGGAGGCGTATGGTTAATTTATTTTGCTTTAGGCAACAGACACCTGAAAAACAAAATATGTTGAAAGTGATGGTTGATTTCTACCATTTCCTACATATTGGTGTGTTTGCCCCCAAAAGCCGCAGCAAAACAAATTTTCTTTTGACTTTAGAGTGCCAATACACAAACATACGGAATATTCAAAAACAATATTGCCACATTTTGATAGTCAAATTAATGCAGTACCTACAGTAGGTTTTCTATCTACATCGTACGTCGACGCAATCACACTTGATTATAATGCCTTTATGTGTTTGCCCTCTTTTATTCAGTAAATAATGAAGACAAGACAATATAAAGGTATGCGTGTTACTGTTTTATGCTATGATTATACATGTCATGGTTGTATGACCCTTAATTGATCTGTTGATTGGAAAATAAAATTATTCTATTCACAAAGCTAGGAAAAGATAGAAATGAGATATCATATGTAAAAAGTTCATGTTTCTCGAATAAAATTTTCATAAAATGCAATGCCCTTTTGCAAAATATCAAATAAAAATCAGAAAGCTGGCATAAAATGAGAAAATATATGAAAGATTTGGCCATGAACTTGTTAGGTCACCCATTTCACCTTTGTAAACAAACTGTTTATTATTGATCAAAAGGCTGTCATGCAATAATTTGAGTGAATTTCATTACCACCGGGTTTTGTTTATATTGCTTCAACTTAAAAACCGCATGTGCCTTATCACGGAGGGTGTACTTGACGATTCCATCGAGAAGTTTTGCCAATCCTTTCATCCTTGACACTTCTTTATTTTATAATTTATCAATCACATAAGCGACTTACGAATGGTTAAATGCCAACTCAGTTCGGAAATAAAGTTTATATAGCGTTTATCTCCCCTATAATTTGGCAACACCAATCAGCGGCGTATCCAGCGTCAAAATTGCTGGGTGTTAACATGGATGGGAACTGGATGTTTGTCCACTTCCGTTAAAGATTTATTTCAGTATGTTTTTTGCATTAAGAATAATTTAAGTACTCAGTAGTCAGAACTAGTTCTATTTGGTTGCCGCCCAGGGCTTATAACGCATCACGGGCAAGTGGCATCATCACAATGTTTAAAAAAGCTCAAATGTGAGCATGATATTTACAGTTTAAAAACATAAAAAACCAGCGCACTGTCTATGCCGTATGCTTCTGCAGAGCGACGTTAAACTCCTCTACAGAAGTAGTCTGCACCAGGTCTGGTGGTAGGGCATTCCAATCCCGGATCGTTCGTGGTAGGAAGCTATTTTTGTATGGTTCATAATTTGCTCGGAGTTCTATGAATGATTGGTTGTGTGATCTTGAAGTTTAACGAGTAGGTTTCTTTACATATCCAGGGATGGTGACAGGGGATTCGTTGTTGACGGCCTTATGAAATGATGTTATTATTGTGTTTTTCCTGCGATATTGAAGTGGCGGCCAGTTGAGATCATCCAGCATTGATGTTACGCTGTCTGTACATGAGTAGCTACCGTTAGCATAGAACTAGATTCTATCAGGAACAGTCTAATCCGAGTAGACTGTTCCTGATTCTACCTTTGAGATTGTGATGAACATTTAAAACATATAAAAAATCAGACCATTTATTTTACAATTCCATTTTCCAACACATAAAAAGAAATCCGAATTATACAAACATGATTTTTCTTATGTAGTGCCATTCCGGATTTTTTATATTCTTACATAAAGGCATGTTTAGAATATTTAAATGATGCTACGTTTATTATTTGACATTCAAGCAAAATCATAAACAATCATACCGACGAGAATTAAAGAATACTTGTTTTATACACTTTTTTTGTTGTGATGGTCACATCATCAATGCATGTTAACTACATTTACATTTATTTAATACTTTAACTTTCAATTGCAAAACATATTCTAGACAAAAACTTTGCTTCACAATCTGCTGAGCTCTCACAAAGCTTGATGTAGATCACTATTCATTAAAGACCATTCTAAATCTAATTGCTTTTCTCCACATATTATGTAAATTAATGTTGAATACCTAGCACCGTATTCAGGGGAGGTTTTAGGATTTGATGTTAGGGTGTGAAGATTTGACTACCTACTGGTATGCAACCTGCCTTTCTACCTAAAAAGAATACTAGAAGTGATATAAGCAGGACCCCATCAAATGGACCCCATCAGACGGAAAAAGACACAGAGGAAGACCAAAGAAACATGGAGAAGGACGATTAACCGTGAAATAAAGGCGATGGGACAAACACTTGGAGAAATAGAGAAAATTGCGAAGGGCAGACAGAAATGGAGAGACCTGGTGCCAGTGGGCACGAATAGGATAGGTAGGTAGGTATATTAGCAGTATGTCCCAGAATATTTAGACGATATACGAGTACGCCATTCACCTCTCCCACAGGTCAGTGCATTTTGGCTTACAGGACGTTATCTTTAACTCTTTCTACTTACCATAAACAATAAAGCCTAACCTCATGAAATAAAGTTAGATATATATTGTTCAGAACATTGCTCTTCATGGTGATATGTATAATTAAGAAACAGTATGAAAGGTGTATATGGGACACCTACTAGTCTACCTAAAGAAAATAAATTGAAATTAAAAAAAAATAAAAAAAATTCAATTTCATTTTATTAATTTCTTTTCGAGCGATACTGTTACCTGTACCTATACAGGCTATAGGCGGTATTGGTCTCTTGGAGGTTAACACAGCATGCCGATGCCTGCGGGAAAAAACAACACACAAGTCTGGAATTATTTTAATGAACAACATACATGTAATTGCATTGTCTGCATGCGTTATAAACAATGGTGCAAACTCTAAAATGATAAACGCCACGTAATGCACAGATAGTGACGTCATACTGCAGCAGCTGATCTCCATGACAGCATATTCTTCACGTGTCCTGGATGAATCGTCATGGCTGCGTGGAAACATACACATACGCTCTGTGCTTTTCCTGGATAACTACATGTATATACTAGTGCACAATTTGTGTACGTAATTATGTATATAGATTCTCTACTAAAATGCATATTTCAAAATAAAAGGAAAAACAACGGGTCGTTGATGTAATTTTTCAATTTGCATATTCAACGTACTTCTTCAACTCCTTAGAATGAACTGCGTTCCAATGACTTTGGCTAGATATAGTGTTTAAATAGCGATTTGGATCAGAAATACAATTTACTAACGTTATAATGATCTGTCTAAGAGTTAACATATCTTCTATATTTTACGTATTTTGATGTTTTCATGTTTTTTTTTCTTTTGTCTTGTTTTTCTTTAGAAATGGAAGAGTAAAAACTAATGGACACAGTGTCCTTTAGATTAGAAAATGTAGTATGCAATGAATAATATGAAGACGCTGATGAGGAAAGCGCTTGGAGCATGACGTACGGCGTGGCTAACAGGATCAAGTTTGCAGAGCTCTTTTAAATTACATTTATCGCCGCGCATCTTCCCGTAGTGATCCATTACAACATCGTAGTCACACATTTCTTCACCACAAGCAGGAATGACAGCAGGCTTCTCATTGACGAACAATTTCACCATAAACGATCGGTCATCATTCTGTGTGTGGTCGCAGGCGTATAGGACAAATGCTATATTGGCAGAGGCTGTAGAGTGGAAGCTTGTACGGAACCACCTGTTTGCCATTATGTTGTAGTTTGATCCTTTCAGTGCCACATCGTCCTTATACAGTCCAAGTGCAGTTAAGAGATGTAAGGTGGTTCCAGTATGACCAACATAGATTTTCGCCGCTAGATACCTAAAATAGACACCTTATGAAGTATTTGTTTAAGAAACTGATGACACAGGGCGAACATTCAATAGAAACCTGTTCAGCAACTTTCTTAAAATGATCGATATACACAAAGTGATATATTTATTGATTCGGATCATTGCAATCACGTTTATGTGCTCGAAGTCAATGTCCATCGTAAAATGGTTGGCTGCACGCAAATTGTCAAACATGATGTGAGTAGACTCTTCCAACTGAATAGTGAAATGATGAACAATCCATCAGGCGTACATTTATACAATGAATATTAGCGGACAGTTTTTTTTCTTGACAGATCAACTGGAAATGTCCGCATTATTTCAAAATAACTGGAAATGGTCTTATTAAAGAGTATAGAGCTATATTGGACGATGTTTTTAGAAGAGTTTCAAAAAACGGGAAAACAATTATGCTTCATATCCATTAGTCCATTTTTCGTTTCAGTTTTAACAGAAACTCTCTTTGTGATTTATTGGACATGCGAGTTGTCCATTTTCATACGAAAGTGTTCTAGAGCACCCTATGAAATTATAAGAATCGTCTATTTTTCGACGATTGAATCAAAGTACACGGAACCCAACCAAAGTTTTAATTTGCAATTAAGGTAGTCTAGTGTCATACTTAAACGATGCAAGTAATTATTTTGACATTAAATGACTGTTAGAATATAGCTCTATACACTTTAAAGACAGTGGATGGAAAGACAAATTATTAAAAAGTGTGACGTTATTTGCAAGACTTTTAAAAGGGTCTGGTGTGGTAACTAGAAAAGCGACTTTAACTTAAACCACTTGACTGGAACAAAACCTAACAATATTAACTGACACATACCCTTCAGCATTATCATCAGTGATGTCATTATAATCACGAGTCATGCTATGAGCTGCTTCCATTGTATCAAGCATATCATTTACCAGTGGGCATACAATTACAGAGTTGAGTGGATGACCGTAAGATCCTTCATAATAATTCTGTGAACAGAAACGCAACAGCAAACTACATTTTGTAAATACCGGTACATGTAGTAACTTATTAACATTCAGCCTTTTCAACTATCAAAACACGTATTCTTAGTGAGGCACCATTAATATTAAGACAAAAGAACACCATGAATTGGTGAAATGTTAAAGAAGATCGTGGAATAATTTATATACATTGTAATATATATCAGTTTTGTAAAACTAAATGTATAGCCAGATGTTTTAGGAAATGTCATTATAATCACTGTTTGCGATCGACGAAGGACAAAAGCCGAACGATCACAAACTTAATATGAAAATACCCAATATCGGCTAATAAAATCAAGCAAAACAGTATAAAAATGTTGTTGTTTTTTTAAACGTATACTGAGATGGCTAGACTTGTATACCTCAACATCGATGCTGTATTCCACTACTCGTCTTTGCTCGTCAGTTAACAAGTCACACCACACATAGTTGTCACCAAATAGGTACATCTCATAAGCACACAGGTTGAAAATCTGATAAAGATCCTCTGAAACAATTCAAATAAAATCGTCAAATGTTCTTGAACCAAAGTTAGTCGGCAGACAGTGCAGTGTCTAATACTGTCTATACTTTACTAAAGTACTTTTGAGGTACTCTTTATATATATACCGCCTATACAAGCAAACATGTATAAAAGACCACCTTAGAGCAAATTTCACTATTCTAAAAAGAATACTTGCAAAGGTCGACAAAAAAAATGGGAGATCATCGGACAGGGAAAGCAGTGCATCACATCATTTGATACAGTGTAATCGGAGAAAACCGAACATCTTTTGGACCGCCTGCTTTGTTCGGATTTTACAAAAGTTGTTGTTGTCCTTGGTACATTGTATACATATACTGACATTTTGGGTATATAAGTGGTGAGAATTAGAACATGCGATTGAGAGAAAAAGTCGGTATGGTATACGTCAAAGTTCCTTTGGCTTAATGTTCGTATGTTTCGTGTTATTGACTATGCTATCAAATATTCTTGATTAACAAACCCACAAGTACGCTTAATGAATTTCCCATTAAACTGATGTTTCTAGACTGTATTTAGAATTAATTATCCAGCAACAAATTCATTCATATTTCCAAACCAAGAAAATTTGAATTATATAACAGTTAAGAAACATTGAACTCACCATTTGATATGCTTATTCCTGGACCAAGATGTGATTCAACTGACGTTATCACATCTTTGAAATAGTCGGTTTTCTCGAAATCGTGCATTTCCTTGAAGTTAGTTTGATTGTCTTCTACCATTGTTTCGTATTTCTCACATCCGTCGTAAAACCTGGTCAAAGTGTCATTTTGTTGATACGCAAAAGTGGGTGGCTCGTTTGTTACGTCATAAAACCCTTCATGCATTTTCTTAACGCTGTCGATAGCTCGTTGCTTTGAGGAGGAAATCAGTTTTACGTAGTCCTTGCCGTATGATTGAAACAAAGTTCCAAAACGAGACCAGAGATTCTGGCCGATGTGCTTCTGTTCCATTTCTCCGTGCTCAGCCAGTTGAGTGTCGTCTGATAACTGGTATCTGGATGTCCAATCATAAATGTGTTGTTGAATATCAGTCATAGGTGTCTGCAAATTCTCCTTGATTTTCTTATGCAGGTCGTCAATGTGCTCCATGTTGGAATCTGACGGCCATCTTGCTCCGTGCTTTACCACCATGTTCACATGTACAGCCTTGCATTGTTTGCCTTGGTGTGAAAATTCGTAATCTTCATTCCAACTGAAGGAGGTATAGTTGTGCACCCAATCGTAAGCGGTTTTAGTTGAAAACACACCCAAATCACCAGGTTTGCCTAATCCGAAAGCCATGTCCATTAACAGGAACCAGGCAAAAAACGTTAGAATCTTCATCTTTAACTGCAACATCCCCGCTTGTCGTTCGATACGCAACTACTAGTATTCGTAATACGTGCCTAGATTTGGGGTGAAATATCTAGATCTACCCATATTTACAACTGGAGCATGGCAAACTTGTACATGAAATTACAAGTTTATACAGTTCAATGGGGCGTATTAGATTTATAGATTTTTAGGTTGATTATTTGTGTTTGAGCAAATTGCCAAATTAGCTACTAGTATCAAAAACCTACATATACATATATGCTCAGTACATCTAGAAACGCAACGTTTTCATCCTTGAGTTTTTCTTAATTCAATGTTCATACATGGTTTTATTTTGTGTAATAATATTGTATAATCGCGAAGAAACATGTTTATTGTCAAAATTTTATCGATCGGGTTACGTAACTTCCGTGCGTCAAGAAAATCACAAAACGCACGAACTCCACGTGCATCATTTTCGCATGATAAATTTTGGTGTAAATTGCTTCGAATCCTTTGTAAGTTTTGTCAATGGAAAGAAAATCACAAAAGAAAAGTTCTAGGTTTCGAAATAAAAATGCCAGGATGGTCTGAACCTGGGCGAAATCGGGCGATTCGGATGCCTATGACGGGGACGTCAAACGGGAGGTTCCACTTCGGCTAAATTGTCATGAACCGACAATATTTCATTTGGAGACACTTTACCAGCATTTTGGCACCGTTTACAACCACCCATGTCCAGATCATCCATGTGAAATAACTCTCCGACAGGACCAGTTACTCTGCATGTACCCTGTCTACGCAAAGTTCACAACTGATTCATACACTTCTTAACAACTTGTTGGACGTCAAGACTATGTAATCAATCAATAATTAATCAATATTTGAATTTTTCGCTTAGAACAGCGAATCTGAAAAAATAGGATTTTACCAATTTGTGTTCCGTTACTTTTTAGCCGCACTATACACACAAGCACTATTCCATTGCATCGATAGCACTTAATGAAAACAATGTTACAGTTACATTGTCCATGGAATAAAATATCATCAAGTAAATACAGTTTGGTTGTCAATCATAAACAGTTTGAAAAAGTGTTGACAGTGACCCCAGTGTTGCGTTTCTAGATGTACTCAGTATATATTCTCTCGATAACTACGAATAACTCCAATAAAATCCAATAAAACAGTGCTGATTAACTTCAGCAGTCGCATGCATTGGAAATACATGACATAGTTCATGACGCCATGGCACAAACATCTTCAAAATGATTTACGTTAGGCGACTCTGTACTGTACTGATATTATTAGTTACATGGTCATCTAGTGACCTGGTACGGGATGATACCTGGTCAGTAAATATCGTACCTGACCATCATATCGTAGATGACCATGCAACGAATTTACCCCGTCGATGACCATTCAAAACAGACAACCACAATAAAAGACCACGATCAAGAAAATTCCCACTAAATTCGACAAGGATCGTCCAGGTTCCCCACAGGACATGGGATATTTTTGCGAACCAGTAGCCTGGGACAATATTTATTTGTTGGAGGGAAACCCCGGAGATTTTCCCATCAGCTTCCCCGCAGGTCGTAGAAGGCCGGGTGTTTTGACTCAAAATCCCAACCATTCCCCGGGGGTGGGGTGTTGTGGGTGAAACTTGACGATACAAAAGCCAATATATTAATTGTTATTTTGTGAAAGTTTGGTGCTTTATATACCTCGAGAACAAAATGTCATACAATCACTAGGTAACATAAATCGATGGTTTCCCACAAGACTGTAATAACTACATATAATTAGGTTTCACGCAAGACTGTAATAACTACATATAATTAGGTTTCACACAAGACTGTAATAACAACATATAATTAAAGAAGGACATGCTACAGACTTGCAGGCAATCCTCAAAATGTAGACATATAGTAATAAAAATATTATGTGGTGTGCGTTTTTTATTATAGAAAGGGGAATAAGTCTCAGTGTTCATTGAGGTTACCATGGTGGAATTACCTCCCTTTAGCTGCAGTTGTTTTAATTACAGTGCAGCCACTCCCAGTCAAGAGTGGTTCTACATAGATCCCGGAAAGGATGTGGCTCTACATCGGTTGTACAGAGCCATATTTAGCAATAGTATAACCAAGAGAAAATGTGAGCCAAATATAGTTGCATCCACCACCTTACCTCGGGGATGGGGGGGGGGTAGTGTAAACGGCTGTGATTTTACCTGTCGGGGGAAATGTCCGAACCCATAGGCAATACCATGGGGACAATATTTAGTTGTCAGAGGCCGTGGAAATACCGGAGATTTTACAATCAGTCGTCTTCGGGGATGGGGCATATGTATGTATACACATTGTGTACATTTTGTAAAATGTACATCTTCGACTTATATACCAAAACTTACGGTGTGTACGCACCTTAAGCCAGGGACACGTTGATGCCGATTACATACGACCATTTTGATAGTATTTCTGTGTTTGAATGACTCGTGATACCTCACGACTATCGGTAGCTTTCACCAGACGATCATTGGGCCATCTGCGCTAGTTTATAGTACGAAGTCTGAAACACGTAGACTTTGTATACTTTGCAGAACGTTCCACCAATTTCTCGTGAAAAATGCTCCGAAGTTAGCAAAAATCCGAGATATGTCGACTGTATACTCTCCTGGATCAGCTGGACCACGATAAACTCGTGCGATAGCCACCATACCACGGGTCAGATAACATTCCTCATCTATAGAATCTATATCCGGCTGAATCAGTTATTGCATGATTTTGTCGTGCGATGGGCGCAGCAAAAACATTCTATTTTGCTAGCTTCTAAGTTAATAATTGTTATGGTTATTAAAAACCATGGGATATTAAAATAGTGATAATCATAGTTTTAGTAGATCATTATAATACAGTATGTCACCATCTTAGCAGAGGCAAACGATCTCGACATGTTTATTACAAATTAATGTTTTCACAGCATCTGTGAAACTTGGTTCGGTTTAATGGTCTTATTTACTTTGTTCGGACTTCCCTATGGAGCCTTTTACGCCACTGTTAGGCGCGGTCATTGAACATCGATCTGTGTCGGCCAGAAATAGACACTGTCCTCACAGATACAAATTTACACGTTGAATGGGTATGTTGGTTAGACTTGCTCACTGGTCCAGACGGGGTTGACACCGGACCTCTCGATCCGAAGTCGCACTCACAACTTCTTGGCAACCGCTCTGCCCTGAAAAGGATTTATTGCAGGTAGTGATGCACAAAATTAAGCGCCACATACTATATCTATAAAATGTCTGACAATTTTTTTTTGTTGTTGTCAATTTGGATATTTTCACCAAGAACTAAAGACAAATTACCTACTACAAGACTATTCTTGGCCGAAAATTCTAAGTTTGGTCTGAATTATAGGTGGAGCCAAACAATATGTTTGCCCCCCTGTCCTGGCATTGGGAGGCCTGCCCCTCCCCTGACCCCGCCCCCTAGGCACATGAAGGCTAGTGTTATCATCGGCGGACTTTACAACATCTACTGATGGTCTATTCTTTCTTTCTGTCGTTTTGGTCGAACCCCTTGCGGGGACGTAGACAATTTGCGCGTCAACTGCTAAGAATGAATAAAACAGTACACGAATAGTTCAAATAAGTATAGAACAGTATAATACAGTGGTAAAAGTAAAAGTAGAACGAAAGGTTAAAAGTAGTAAAAACAGATTTTCAGTGAAACATGGTCGCATTGTCAGCCGCATTGAACGATGCTATGGTGGGGAGACTGACTACTGTGTATGGGAGGCTATTCCAGTGGTATATGGTCCTAGGAAAGAAAGCAAACTTATAGTAGTCAGTAGTAGTGCTAATTACTATACTATAAGCTTATGCGTGTGATGATCTTGATGGGCGAGATAGGGGCACGAGGTAACCTTCAATGGGGATAGCTACAAGTTTGTAGGTGATTTTATACATGAGGGATAGCCGACCGTCAATTTTTCTGAGGTCTAGACGCCTAAGATTAAGGGAGCTCAGCATATCAGATACACTAGCTGTTCTTAAGTAGTTAGCCTTGATCCATCTGGCTGCCCGCCTTTGGACAGCCTCGATTTGATCAATCTGGCTTTGGGTATGAGGGGACCAAACCTCGGAGGCATATTCCAGCTGGGGTCTGACTAGAGTCTGATAAGCGAGGGACTTAATGGGTTCGGACTTGACCTTAATGTTCCTACGAAGAAAACCCAGGGTTTGGTTCGCAGTTTTGGATGACCTGTTTATATCAGTGATCATCACAGGATAGGTTATTTGAGATGTCCACGCTATTCGTGATGAGGAAGAATATAATTATTATAATTACCTTGTCTATAAATATCTAGAGTCCCTGAATTAACTTAAGTGTGGATGTCACTGTGAGAAGTATCAAATACATATTTCTATGTTGCTACAAGGCGAAACTTGAATACATATATTTTATATTTATAGTTTACCCTACTTCTTTTTCCAATCGAAAGCCAGGGATTTTCACATTTTTGGACCACTTATTCATTTATTATTGCAATGGGCACAATAACTGTTCGGTATGTAAATCTGTTTATTAGGACAATTTTGCTGTTTCCAAATATGGTCTTGGAGAACTAGACACGCCCACCACCTTCATAAATTTACTGTTAGTTTGTCTAATTTCACTCGCATTACTCCATAAATCGGCATGTCATAGTTTTCATACAAAAGCATTGGAAAGCCCATCAAAGTGGGTGGGTCAACTATAAGCCGAGTATAGTCTTTTTGTGTACACGGTCGAAAACACAATCACGTGCTTCTATGCATGATCAGAAAGGTATTTGTTGAGAAATCACGTGAGATTGCGTGCGCAGAAAAGTTTTGAACATTTTCGGTGTGTGTGCGACGAAGTTCCCTGTTTTCTGTTGGAATTTGTTAAATTTCAGACCTTTGATGCGGATTATTGATGTAAGTAAAGTACCTACCGTAACGATATTCTTATTAGGTGTATACATTGTTGCAAAATCAAGACTACATCATCGTCATTTGCCAGTTGCTCCAGAAACCATAGGCTCTCGGTTTGGTGTTAGGGTCCGCTAGGTACAATATGTTCTCCCATCAATATGGCAGCCAAAAATATGTCAGCTTTTTGATTACTGGTTGAATCCATATAGAGTTTCAATATGCCGATCAGTTGTATTGGTGTAAGTGAAAAACCACAGAAAATCTTGTTTTACGTAGCTGCCGCTAGGCAATTAGGCCCGGGCCTACACATCATTTCGAGAAAAAACTTTGATCCCAACGTATTAAATATGAGATAAGTTTGGGCAACACAATAATTTATATTGAATTCAAGTGAGTACTTTTTACAGGATTTTGATAAAAAAATGACAAATTTCAATTGTAGATAAAAACACTGTTTTTTTAAAAAAAAATATTTTTTTTAATAATCGATTTCATAAATGTTTATATGACTAAATTTAATTTTGATACATATAGAATACCAAATTCAGTAAAAAAGTAATGTTGCAGACTTGAAAAATCAAATTCCTTTCTGTCACGGTTTTCATTTTCCAAAATATTGACTTTGAAATATTGCATATTTTCATTTTAAAATTAATAAAATGCATATTTTTTTAGCCAATCCATGCTTACATGTCTGATAAATAACATCACTGTTTAAATAAGCACGAATCAGTGTTTATATCTTAAAATATGCAACTTTGATTTTCATAATCTGTAAATTTACAGAATACAAAATCTATGATTTTACAGAATCTGATGATACTTTCTAAGACCTGCCAGTTACACACTGATAGGTTCAATTTCAGCAGGGCAATTACTGTACAGTCTGTACCTTACCAGAAGAAGAGGGTTGGAATGTTTTTTTATAAGTTTATAAAATTGATGAAATTTAAAGAATGATTTATATTATGTGCAGGGTAGGCATACCACATGGTGTGTGACATAATTTTTGGCAACGACGACAAGAAAAAAACTGTTGGGTTTTGTGCAAAATCATTCAGTGACATGCCAGTAGCGTAGCTGCCGCTAGGCCATTAGGCCCGGGCCTACACATCATTTCGAGAAAAAATAATATATATTTTTAAGTTTAACTTGAAATTTGATCTCCTGAATACACGTCAAAACGCACCATTACCTTACAAGGAATAAAAAAACCCGGGAGAGCATGCCCCCGGACCCCCCCCTACTTCGTTCATCTTTACCTACGGGCCTACACATTGCTAAGGTCCTAGCTACGCCCCTGCATGCATTGTATCATTTCTGGGCTTGAGCGTGGCGGTAACCTCGTGAAAAATGCTCAACAAATAAGATACTTACGGTTGATTTTCCTGTTTTGTTGACAGTTTTCTTCTTGTTGTCTTTGTAAAAAAGTACGTCACACACCACATTGTATGTCCACCCTGATGTGCCATTGTAGTTTAGTTGTAAGTGGGTTAATTGCATGCAGTCTTGTTTCAACGTCTGTCAAAGCTCTACATAATTTGCCTGAGGACACAAATTTCTACTGTTTATTCAATAAGTAATACTAATGAGGGAAGTTCAGGGAACTATCCCACTCGAAAGAATAGTGGGGATAACTGTTAACTCAAGTATACACAGTTAAACCTATATAAACATAGTTTACCTGAAGGACAAGCCTATGTTTACAACCGTTATCATTTAATTTTGAACAGACTGTAGTTATTAAAACATTTTGGTTTCAACAAACTAATTGTTTTCATGCTTTACAGATATTGGTGGACGTTTGGATATAGAATGATGAGATGAACCACTAAACGGTAAACCAGTACCGGGGTATGTAAGTATGGGCAAGTGAGGAACAGTTACATCCTCATATCAACGGAATTCAACAGCATGAAAAGATAAGTACTTAACTTAATAGATTTGGTAATGTTTTCAATAAGTAGTTTGTGCTGTATTATTATTTTATTATTATTATTATTATAATACATGGTGAATGCCCGAGTGTCATGAATAACATGCCTAACAATTGGTTAAGATGTCAAAAAAAAATCGCTGCACAAGGAAGCAGCCTGTGGGCAAGGCCTTTAAGTTGGATGTGGTTTGACCCATGTAATCGTCATCATGTGAATTGTGTTTAGTGTGTACATGTTGATATCATCACTCGGTAGGTCAACAATGGAATAAGGTTTTCTTGTTTTGTCATCAAAGGGATGGCAGAGTTTAGGTGAACTTCGATAGGTATTAAGCATTGCTATTCACCATCTCTTGTACATACAGATGATACAGTCAGCCCTCGTTATAAAGATACTCAATGCACCTTGACAATTTCTTTTTATGACATAAATTGGTAGAGACAAATTCTATTTTAATACTTTACATTTTCAAGTCATATTCGTAAACTGACAAAAATAACTGATTTTAAAATAGTTCACCCAGTAATTAATTTTTAAAATGCTCCTTACACTAGTCCTGACCAGGCGCTGTTTTTTGTACTTGACATATTTGTCGTCTTTTTGAAAAGAAATTGTCTAAGCATCACTCATAATTTATATTCCTATTTCAAAAGTAGTAGGTTTGCAAAATATTCCGTGTCAAACGATATTTTCAAACGATTCATTAATTCATCATTTTTTAATGACAATAGGGTAACCTTTATAACAAAATGCATTTCATTACCGTTTTATTGATAAAGTGTTATATATTATAATACATTATAAAAATATCTGGTCACCTTCAAATTTGAACACACTCGCTTAAAGCTCTCCCAATACAATTCATATCATTTAAGTATAGTTTTGATTCAATTCTGATGATTTTATATTGCTGATTGTGCTAATTATGGCAATTTCATATATTATAAAATGATTTCTGCAGCATTATAATTGAATTCTATGAAACAATCTCCCTACCAAAGTCCTTCCTGTGAGTGAATAACCTAGCAAAATTCAGTATGCTGACAAATTTATTAAAGTTCTAAAATGACATTTTGCTTGGGAACAAACAGTGTCATCACGAGGGCTGACTGTACACTTTACAAAGGTTATAAGACTAAAAGTACACACTTTTTAATTGTTTATAGCTTTCAGTTTACACTTGATAGGTTTGTGTTTGAATACACCACAGTGATCTGTTTTGACCCAGTATCTACATTTCATAGCATAAGTTTTAACTTTGAGAGCTCTTCAATAATTTTGTGAATTAATTCCGCTGTTTCATTATGCTTTGTGATAGCTTATTATATAGATATTTTGCAAGGTCAAAATAACGTTTTTCTGCAATAGTGATTGATGATGTCACAATTAATTAATGATGTCATATCAATATTCCAACTGCATAAGTGTTCCTTATAAAAAAATGGCGTCGCCTAGTATGATCGAGCAATATTTGTGTCAAAGATTTATACATTACTCAGGAAATATGTCTCTAACATTCAGGAAAATTTGCATGCAGTAAAAATTATAAGGACTCTTGTTAATCAAATTGTTAATCAAATTGATTTAAGGGCTGCAGCGGATCAATCAAAGATGATAAACTTATTTGCCTGCTATCATTAAAATTGCGTGAGATGTCACATGACGGCCTGTAGCATGTGCTCAGGTTATGAGTCAAACAATGGAACAAAAGCAAACTGTGCATGGTATGTTACTTTAAAAAGGACTTGAGGCTAATACTGTGTAAGGCTATATAAACTTATTAAAATTAGTTCACAAAGTTATTGATGGGCCCTCATATTTTATAAATTTTGATGGGAATTTGCATGGAAGTAGTTTCTAAGCTTTGTATGAATGTAATTAGTTTACGAAGATATCAAAAGTCACTTCTGGTTTTTGATATGCTGAAATTCTGGCTACTTTAGAACAAATACACCTTTATACAGTTAGTTTATACAAAATATAAATTTTGCAAAAAATCTTATTATTTTATTTTACTTTTTATCAATGAAATAATTACCTGCGCACTTGTTGTGATTGATTAGAATTTGAATGCCTAATGCTACTGTGAATTTTGTTAGGCTCCTGATATGCCACTGTAAATTTTGTTAGACACATCGATCATGCTATTAGAATAGAATACAATAATATTAAGCAAATCAAAGGTCATACAATATGACATGTATAATCAATGGATAAAACATATTGTATTGAATATAATATATAACTACCTTAAAAAAGCATGGTATAAATAAAGACAAAAAATGAACTAAAGCTTTATGTCAGCCCACTAAGCTCAGTCAGTAGAGCGTGAGACTAGTAGTTAATACTGCTCTCGGGGTTGTGAGTTCGAATTCCGGGCTGGCCGTCTAAAATTACTAATAGTCTTTCGGATGAGACTTTAAACCAAGGTCCCATGTTTGGGTGCTATACACCTGACATGTAAAAGAACCAGGGATGCTTCTGGAATTGGGGCATCTTCTGTATCATGCACTATCCCCCATAAAAGTAGAAGTACTTAACCTCTTCTAGGGGCCTCGCCCATATAGATTATCCGGTGGCGAGGATAAATAAGACCATTAAATAAAAAAAAACTGAATATGCTGACCACAATGAGGTGTGCGTCATATGAAAATGAAAAATAAACACTTTTATGTAGTAAAGAAAACTTTATATTTCCAAATTAAGTTATATGTTTAATGTTATCATTTATTCATATTGCCCTACTGCATAAACACTGAATTGCTCAATATGAATAAGAAAGTATCTAAGTCCATTCTTTGGTAAAAAAACTTGAATTGGCACCTTCAATGTCTGGTATGATCACCCCTTGCGTGAATCACTGTAACACATCCACAACACATAGAATTAATCAAAGTGTAGATCACTACCATTGGAATGTTGTTCCACTCGTGGATCAAAGCTGCCTCGAGTTCTATGAAGTCTTAAATGTGGCAAAACTGCTGGCCATTCCTGGCACATTTTTTTGTTGGATGAACTGATGTGTAATCCTAGCAGTATGAAGTCTAGAGGTGTCCTGTTGATAAATTATTGGTCATGGCTGGATGTTGATCAATGTCAGAATTACGTCATTCAACACAGTGTTAAATGTAACAAACAGCTTCAAAGTTTCCATGTATACTAAGCAAAACAGCTAACCGAACGCTTATGTTTTTTATGAATATTTATATAACTATCCATAGGAATTGTCTGAAACTTGGCCTGAAGTATAATGAAAGCATTAGAAGGCTCGTGGTAAAATTTTGTCAAAATATTTAATTTGCATCATCGTCAAAATATGTATTTAATGACATCACCCATAAAGATGAAATTCACAAAATGTACAATTAGCATATTTTATGAATGAGCAGCGGTTTTTACTGTACAACTTTTTTATTTACTAATATTTTTGCACGAAAGTTTGTGTATGTAATATTTACGATCTTGGGGTGCGATTTAAGTAGTTTCTTTTTCAAAAATGCGAAACGGAAGTTCACAGAACCATGATATAACAAAACCAGACAAATAAACTTGAAATTCATGAATAAGTGTTCAATAATACAAGATTTTAGGTTTATTCCATACACATTTTAAAAAGACTAATCGCTAAATCAATAAAACAATTAGTCAAACTCGATATCATGCGATTTGGTCACAAAAACATGGATTTTTTAATTTTTCAAAATTATGATTATAATTTTCAATGGTCAAGGGGAGGTAATTTGGTCGAATATCTTTTGTGTGGATAAATGAGGGTAATTATTGACTTAATTTTGGTTTTATTCTAAGTATTTTAATATTTATTTTTGTTTCCGTTATCAGAATATACACTTAAAACAATCTTTATTACCAAAGCGGGCATTTACAATTTGTCGATAACCTGATGAACGCACTTCAAAAGTGTCCTGTATACTGAATGGAGAGAAAAACACGTTTTTTCAAACACATGCAAAAAAGTCCTCAGGACTAATATTTATTATTTTTTAAAGTCAACGAGTTTCACTTATGCATGACAATACAATTTTATGGGAAAATGTAGTGAATGAACTTAAAAAGATGTAAAATTATGCAAGAGTTATCCCACTTGAATTTGCTAGTTTTCTTTGCTCCTGTGATTCCCAATATACTGTTTTAGGTAATTTTATGTGCATTGGTATTCACACACACGTGAAAGAAAAGGAAATAATGTTTGTGATAACTTAAATCTGTGTTAAACTGATCTGTCTGATTGATACCCTCCAGGGAGCGTAATTGCCGCTTTTCCGCGGCCTACTTTTGACAAATGCGCCATGTTTGTGACATAATATTTTGTTTTTCCGACTAACAAACACCCATGCTACACAACATACACACAAAACTCGTGCAATTCGAGAACAATCGATCACAACCTGCAAAAATGAGATTTGAAGCTTTTTCGTTATGGATGAGTGATTTTGGCATGTATTTGCATGTGGTAAGCTGCATAAGGTGCACAATCTATATTGAAATAACTATGCAAAATTTTAAGTTTGTGAACGTACAGGATACTGAAATATTCAAATTTAAAAAGTGTTCGGTTAGCTGTTTTGCTCAGTATATTAATCACATGTCCGAGCTTGTTGGTTGAATCAATAACTGCCCATACCTTGATGTCCGTTTAACACTGTCAAGCCGACAGACAAGCTCACCATACCATTGTTGTTTTTTGGGAAATCTTGACTCATTGTGAAGATAACATTGGCCCTCTGTTAATGCTTCCAAGTTGTTTAGTTAAGATACCAATTTTCTCTTGCCTGTCAGGGTCAAAGTTACATAAGTGGTACACAATAAAAAGTTAGATTACTGATTTTCGAGGACTGTTTTCAGTTGTTCAGCCTTTCAACCACCCTTTGACATTTTAACATCCCCTTGTCATTCGACTACCAATGAAATCTACATTTCAGTCTCTCTTGGGAGACTATTTCTCTTCTGTGGGTGTCACCATAACTTTTGTAATGACACATTTACATTGAGTATATATCAATGGTGAGCCCAGTAAGTCAATTAAATAATTTCAACTCATTGGAATTTTTGTGCATTGTAAAAAATGTGCTTTTATCACAAAGAGGTACAGTTGTGTATAAGTCTAACGCGATATTTTGCAATGTCAATATAAACAGAAATCACTGACCATTACATCGGTTTAGGGAGAGCGGAAGTGTATTTTACCTGCTTATTTCTATTCCCCAAGTAAATTAAAATAACGGTAAAGCTTGGCCACATTAAGATGAGCCTGACCTGTTGAATAACATAATTTAACAGTCGATATATTGTCTACGTTTACAACACCGAGTGTATGTTTTAATAATCCGGGAGTATCACGAAGACGCTCAAGATGTAATACAAACACAAATTTGAAATACCGATATCGCACGATTTGCTTGCGGAAATTGATATAATCAAAGCAAAAATCTTGTAATATATTCTTGCATAAAGGTCAGGCTCAGGTCACAATAGCCAAGCTATACACATTGAAAAAGATTATCCCTTTTCCAATATCCTTATTCGTTGTTGTACCTGATCTGCCTGTTTACTTTAAGTGGCACAGGTCCCAATACCGCGTTAGAGTTATACCCAAACCATGTAAACAGAGTTGTGTTTTGATTCACTTGAAAGCTTTTGGGTTAAAATTTTAGAGTATTGCTTGACCAGATTAAACTGAAACTCATAAAACTCTGTAAAACTTGTCGGTTGTATTTGATTTGTATGCTAACTTATTATATACCGTTATTTTCGGACTTTTACGAACTATGCAAGGAGTCTCATTTAATCTGGTAGGGCTATAATGTGTTGAAGACAAAGGTTGCAGATTATATAATAATATGAATCCTGAGCCATGACCTATCACATGAGTCCATTTGAGCGGGTAGGCTGTGCTTGATTATGTTCAGCATTCATGGTTTAAAGATACAATACTTACTATTGAATGAATAATGTGTCGATTGACAGATTTGCACAATTAGTAACGTTCGAGAACCCCACCCTGAAGTTTGTGGGTTTGAATCCCATAATTTTTGTTTTATTATTACGATATTTATAAAGGTTTATATTTTTTTATTAAACGCAGATCTATTAATAAAATATATCGCATATGCCTGATTTTCCTAGATGCATGAGGCCTAACACGAGATATCATATTTATTTGAAAACATACTTCGTGTTTGAGTGATATTCAGTGAACGCTACAATACAGCTTAGTTTATCATCAGCTTCAACAGAAATAACCGTTGAAGATTCATTGTATTTAGCTCTGAATATCGCGTCAAGAGACCTAACAACGGAATCCTCATTCCTGACTTTCTCATAGTCACAGATAATTCAACACTTTTTACCATCTCTCCTGTGCACAAATAGATTGACATAGTAATCATTCCTATGTAGCCGCATTTTAGTTATTTATTAATGACCACATACGGGTGTTTTCAGTATATATTAAAGTATTACTTTGGTTTATGCACTATTTAGTTTTTTGCGAGATTCTTGAATTAGTGGTCATAAGCACAACATAAAAACAATATTACTGTGTGGCTTACTGGGATACCATAAAAATTTACTTGTATTTATGACTTATTGTAATTAAAAGTATGTCTCAATGTGATTCCTGTATGACTTATTGCAATAATTTTATAATCCAATGTGTATGCCTTATTGCAATTGCAGGACATTTCCTGTTTTTATGCAGTGAAATTTTTTGCCTATATATCACCATGGTCAATATCCCAATTTGAATTCATATAGAATTGTGTATGATGTAATTTTCCTACCTTTCCAAATATTTGTATGAAAAAGTTTCTGGAAGCGATAAATTATTATTGGTGATTTAAATATATTTTTGACATTAAAGAGACTTATTTGACACACTTTCTTTTGACAAATTATGCTAATTGATAGTGCTTTGTACATTTAGCTCATTTAATGTGATAGTAGAGAAAATATGCTAGTTATAGGGAATGCCTCTTTAAGCATCCAATCTTCTATATCTAGCAAGTGAAAACTTAAAACGGCCACCATTTTTGACCATCAGTTACGACTTTTGTTAAGTCATTGGACTTTAAAAACAATGAAGTTTAATCAATAAACAAAATTTAATATAGGGTTCTTTAATATCTTAGAAATATAATGGCGTAGCAAAAAGAGATAACTGCATTTGAAATTGTAATTGTCACAGTTTGAAAAGAGCAAGTAATAAGTTACTGGGTATATAACTTTTCAAGCTACTCAATTGCAGTGTTTTTATGCCCTCCCCCCCCATCTTTGATGAAGGGAATATTGCTCTGTCTGTCTGTCAGTAGACCAAATAGCTTCCATTTAATAACTCAAGAACGCTTGGCCATAGGATCTTAGGAACTTTACATGGAGGTTGGTCAGCAACAGTAGATGACCCCTGTTGATATTGAGGTCAGCAGGTCAAGGTCATTGTTACCTTTACCACTATTTTAGACAAAAGGTTATCTTTCAATAACCCAAGAAGGCTTTGCCCTAGAAAGTTACTAATGTGTGTTATACATGTTTGAATAGTCAATCCCATGCCAATCTTTATCGGCGAATGGATTAAACTTTAAAAGTGCAGTCACGGCTCAATGCTCGAAATTGAACTATATTACTACTACTACAGCAGCAGCAGCAGCAGCAGCTGCTGCTGCTTGCTGCTGCTGCTGCTGCTGCTGCTGCTGCTGCAATAATAATAATAATTGAATTGAACAATTATAATGATAATAATATAATTATAATAATACATGTCATTGACATTTCTTGATCTCCACATGTCTGTTATAAAAAATGTCAATCATCCGCATTAATTTTATGACAAATTGAGTTTTGAATTTTAATCGCTAACTATAATAAAGTACTTATAAAGTAGTTTATCACTTTATCAACCGTTTCTGACATTAAGAGGGAAACTTCATTTACAGTGACTTCTCTCGTTTCATATGAATTTACCAAATATTATTTAGTAATATTATTTTTTACTTGCATGTAAGATTTCATTTTTAGTATTAATCTATTATTGAGGTAATTTCTGTAAAAAAATCAATCGAAAGTTAGCCAAAGTCCAGTGGTTAGTTTTCTAGATTTGTTGCACATCAATCAGGGTATTAGACCCTTTCATGAAATTTGCATAACGATGGAATTGCTGCTTGTTCTTTATGAAACTGCATGGGTAAGCTTGTCCTGGTTAGGATGAAGTAAGAAATATTGTGGGCCATGTGCACCTAATACAACTGAAAAATATTCTGCCCAGTTGGAACACAAGGTCTTTGTTTTTTACACATATAAATCTCATGGAATCAACGCTGCTCTACAATTTCTTTATGAAATTAGGTCATCCTGCATTTTTCGGCGGGGACTTGAACTTTTTAGTGTTTCTTTGGCTTATGTGTGGGCATTGCTCAGTGTAGTTGTTTTGTGGTGTTTCTGATTTCTGTGCTGGGCTGGTTGAGTGCTGCCTTCCCTTTTCTCATACCTTTTTTGTCTTTATTATTTTCTGTTATTATAAGTTCAGCTGTGTATATTGTCGGCCAACATTGGTCGAATTATGGCCCTTTTATTTTTCACACTAATTTGTCTGCTCTATTTCTCAATAACTGATGATTGTATTTCATCGAAACTTTGCTGATCAGTACCAAGTCTTTTTATGTGTATTATAGCAAATATCCGTTAGATAAATTTGTTGAACTTTTTTACATTCGCAGATATTTTCTGCCGCTATTTCTCTGAAATTATTGGTCAGATTTCAAAAAAGTCTCAATTGTATTTGAATATCATTTGCACTCTATAGTCAGAATGGTTTTTAGAGAGTTAATATTTTTAAATATTTTAACTTATGAGTGTGACAGTAGTATTACTTCATAATTTAGTATTGCCACTTGACTAGGAATATATGAATATCACTAATTCAGACTTCTGATACTACCACTCTGTGACAAGCAGTGTTTTGGGGTGTTCATGTGATATTTCTTGTTGGTTTTGACCAATGAGTTGTGAAGAATAGTGTTGTCTCTATAGTGTAGTGGTACCATACTGGATCAGCCAATCCAGGGACCTGGGTTCGATTCCAAGTGGAGGCAGCTATTTTTCACTGTTTCTTTGGTACAGAAATGTCACTGATTGAGATGAATACCACCAGTCACTGCTTGACACAGAATGGTTGCTTTAGATACATCTAAATTATTATGATATTCATATCTGCCTAGTCTAGTGGCAATATTTAATTATTGATCAATAGTAAAGTCACAATCATATGTGAAAATATCAAAGGATACTTACTCCCTAACATCTGATCTGCATATTGAGTGCAAAGGATATTTAAATACTAATGATAATTCTTTGAAATCAGTATCGACAAATTGCAAAAATCGTTTTATTTTCAGCAATAAACTCTGCAGAGTGATCCTCTCTTGTGCAACAAACTCTCCACAGTGACCCTCTCTTCAGCAAATTCCTCTGCAGGTTGACCCCCTTTTTAGCAGCAACCCGATCTGCAGCATGACCCTCTCTTCAACAATTATTACTCCAGAGTGGTGACCCTCTCTTCAGCAATTACCTCTGCAGTGTGACTCTGTTTTCAGCAACAACCTCTCCAGAGTGACCCTCTCTTCAGCAACAACCTCTCCAGAGTGACCCTCACTTCAGCAATTACCAAATACGGTGATGTGAACTTATCCTTATGTCTTTGAGTCCCACCTGCTAATTTTTCCCCCAGTCAAATTGTGCTGTAAAGAAAAGTAATTGTAATAATAGAGTTTATAGTTTCGCTACACGCAAGCTGCTTGGTCAACTTTGATTTAGTGCAAAGCTATTTATTTTCTTAGTGTTGTTTTTTTAAACTGCCAGTCAATTAGGCTTGATATGCAGATTTAAAGTTTTTGTCAAACTGTAAAAATAATCATTCTGAATTTCATTATTACCCCCTTTTTTGGCTAATTTTGTATGAAATTCAAAGTTAGCAATGTTGCTGGAACTATGTAGCTTTGGGTTGTAATTGCACTTCAGTAATTATATTTAATTCTTTCTTTTGTTTTTTTTCGTAAAAAAGAAGACAAAAATTTACATAGCTTTTGTGTGCTTTGCAGTTTCCTTTGAATGCCATCGTCTATGTCTGATCTAATTCACTTATATTGTATATGACTATCATTTTACATCTTTTGAGAATTAATTGCTTCTTGAAAGTTTTGATGTCATGGAATGAATAAAGTGTAAAAATGCATGTCTTAATTAGTGTACTTAGGCGTTGTGCACTGATTACAGCTAGTCTTCTCCACTAATGTATCAGTGAGTTGCTTTGAGTGCAATGCAATCTTAGGTCACCTTATGTCTGGTCACAACGATCGTCTCCATACAATCTAGGTCACCTTATGTCTGGTCACAACGATCGTCTCCATACAATCTAGGTCACCTTATGTCTGGTCACAACGATCGTCTCCATACAATCTAGGTCACCTTATGTCTGGTCACAACGATCGTCTCCATACAATCTAGGTCACCTTATGTCTGGTCACAACGATCGTCTCCATACAATCTAGGTCACCTTGTGTCAGGTCACAATGAGCATCTCCATACAATCTAGGTCACCTTGTGTCAGGTCACAATGAGCATCTCCATACAATCTAGGTCACCTTGTGTCAGGTCACAATGAGCATCTCCATACAATCTAGGTCACCTTGTGTCAGGTCAGGTCACTGCATGGACACTCAGTAAAACAGCTGAGAAACATGTCCAAATTAATAGTTTTAATAAAGAATGAATGCAAGACTGGAAAGGACTGATAATATGGATTTTCATGATAATTGTATACGTAAGTGTTGTTTGAGAATTTAATATTTGATGGAATACATCATCTTTTGTGTAATATTTCTTCTTCCATATTGGTATTATTGATCTTATTTGCTTGGAGGACAGGCATATCCAATCATATTGCCTGTTACGGACCAATAGTTTAATTTGGTGTGATTTGTTTAAAATTTATAAGCATGATTTTAGCTTTTACAAAAATAATTTGGTAATCAGCAATGCTTGTTGGTAAAGTGTCTTGTCCTCGAAAACCATTTGTCTTGTTGGTAAATCATAATTACTTTTGACTATTTTAATCGAAGTTGAAATTAAATTATTATACTCTATGTATCATTCCTAAGTTCAATATTAGAACAATGATTTCAGATAGGTTACAGTTTGTCCAATGCACCAGGCCACTATGTAGGCCTGTTATTACATAAAAAATACCACTGTGATTTAAGTAATTCACATTTACAGTGTCTGAAACTATGAAACTCTGAAACTATTGGTCCAACCAAGCATCAGGCCAGCATGTGTGCATTTCAGTATGTACACCACTGTGGTTTAAGTGCTTCACATGAGTTTCTGAAATTGCTTGTCCATGCCGAACACCAGGCCAGCATGTGTGCATTTCAGTATGTACACCACTGTGGTTTAAGTGCTTCACATGAGTTTCTGAAATTGCTTGTCCATGCCCAACACCAGGCCAGCATGTGTGCATTTCAGTATGTACACCACTGTGGTTTAAGTGCTTCACATGAGTTTCGAAATTGCTAGTCCATGCCCAACACCAGGCCAGCATGTGTGCATTTCAGTATGTACACCACTGTGGTTTAAGTGCTTCACATGAGTTTCTAAGATTGCTTGTCCATGCCCAACACCAGGCCAGCATGTGTGCATTAAAAAAACAGTATGTACACCACTGTGGTTTAAGTGTAGGTTGAAGCTTTATGAATTTTAGGTAACAACCTTTACTCTTTTTTGCTATAAATATATGATTGAAAATAAAAAATAAAGATACACTTTAAAATGTTTGATTATGTACATACAAAACAAATAGTTTTCTGTGGCGAGACAGTTTACTGGCCAGTATTGCTAATTATTAGCTGATTTGCTAATAAATTTGAATCCTATCTCACCATATTGAACATTTGTATGTACAAAAGCGATAAGATTGCATATCCTTATTCTTCAATTAAATAAGATTAATAACACAAATATAGAAGAAGTCATAATATATGGAAGACACTGCATTTGAAATTTGCTTACATTGTACATATCTGTATAACTGCTTCTAAATCTTTTTTGCCATTTACCTTTCCATTCTTTTGTGTTGATTACACAAATTTAATTCCTCTTTACCGGTTGAGCCTATTAGAGTGTATGCTGCCTCAGCTACCTCGCTATAATTGGATGAAATTGCTCAAATTGTGAATATCGGTGTTATAGCTTGACCAGATTTAGTAGGCACTCATTAAACTTCGGAAGCATGTATTATTTTCCGTAAGTGTAGTCTGTACTTATCAGAAATATTTGTTTATTTTTGCACCGACTTTGTCCGAAATATGCACGGAATACGTCCGGAGTGCCTACTAAATCTGGTCAAGTTATACTTATAGACTCATTGTGAATTTATTTGTTTGTTGAAAATGCCACATGAAGGTCATATAAATAGATCATAGTGGTCTTAAACATGATATACTTTAGGCTGTCATTTGAACACACATATATTACAAATAATCATCATTTTACGTTCATGGGTCCTATCTCTGTCATACCAGAATTAAATTTTGTTGGGTATATTGTGGTCACACAAATAAGTGTATAGCCTTTTCCGGCAAACTATAGCTCAACGGCATTGTGTAACTGACCAAGGCACTAAGACATACATATATCCATTTCTACAAAGTGTGATGTTTCCATGGTCACATGTCTATGTTACTTATAGTATCAAAATAAAGAACATATAGTTGAGAACTGCAGTTTATTGACATTTTCAATATTTCAAACCCAAACAAATTCAGTGCTTTCAGCACTTTGATTCTGTATGGTACTTGCATTACAGTAATAGGAGACGTTTAGGTCTTTAGAACCTCATGCTCAATACTGCACAACGTCTTAAGACAATACTGATGTAATATATAGAGTGCATGTGCATACTCTGTTGAACTATTTGTGTATTAGATGTACATGTATTGGTATTTATTAATCATATGAAACTTCTTTCAAAATTTCAAAAGATGATACTTATAATACTGGAATGTGACACTAGCATGCAGCTGGCAAAAGCAATGCACACAAAAGCATACCAAAACTAAGACATGAAAATTAAATTTTAAATAATTTTAAGATATACCATGTCCCTCATGTTTGTGGCTTCATGTATCTACCTTTAGAGCAGTGGGGTGAAGGTTTGAACCCTGGCAGGGCCCGGCTAGGGTTCTTTCTGATATGACCAATGTTGAGCCACTAGCTTGATACATTAATTAGGTACAATCTTTGATCTATGCCTTAATTCCTTCATCTGATGACTGGCATTAAAGTTTATGAGTCAGGTAGATGTGTTCAGAAAATAACAGTGTCTCAACTCTCATACTGGTATTAAGTTAAATTGGCTGGACGTTTAAATTGAGTTGACACTTAAAATTAAACACTTCTACATGAAAGTAAGGTTCACCTTTTATACTTCTCATTTCTTTTGTATCACATAACATACATTTCATTTCTTCAAATTGCCATGCTTCCTCTATCATCTCCAACTATTTGATGTCTGCTAAGTTCTTCTTTCTTAATTTCTGTTGATGAACTGATGATGCATTTTGTTGCCTATTTGACCACTGATAATGTAATCCTTCTTGCATTGCAAGTAGACACTTATGTTACAGCTAATGATCAATTTCTACAAGATTGTTACTTTTACTAAATATACTCCAATGGGGGCACCTACTTGACTACAACTGTACCCATGAAAAGGGATGCAACTGCTACATAGTATTATTTTATTGAATGGCTGGTGACTGAATAAAGGTGTTCTTTACATAGGTAGCAAGTCTTTGGACTCAGGTTATATTTGACAGGAAACCATGGTTGCTCACATTTAATTATAAACTTTCACTCTTTGAAGTACAGGTGATAATAAAGTCAATGCAGTAGTAGTAGTAGTATGGTATGCACCCGCTGTAGAAAAAATCAAGAAATAAAACCTGGAAGTAAAAATGTAAAAAATGTAAAAAATGTCACACTCAGAACGACTGATATGATATTTGGACTACAACTCAAACAAAATGATGAATCTTGAATTATGTCATTTAATATTTTCGTTTGGCTATAAAACATCCGAAATAGATATATACAGACTTTCTATAATAAATATTATGTATTTTAATTTGCAGAACACATTCAAGTTTCTTTGTACTTGTGACATAAAGTACAAGGTGTGACATATAAATTATACAACCCTTGTGAATTCTGTTTATACAAATCGCTCATGATGGTCAGGGACTGTCTGTATGAAGTTCCTAGGGCAAGTTATTGTATGAAACCCATAGATTTTGTCTACTGATATACAGACAGATAGTCTTACCATGGATGAATCAAAGAATATCTTAAAAACGAGCCGAGCAAAACGGTTGGGATTTTCGAAAATGATTATTGTTTGATATACCTTGTACAGGAAAATTATACACTAGTTAATCACCTTAAATATGATATGCTTTCATAAGTTTAAATCTATTAGTACAGGATCAGCCAAAAGATCATGTTAAACACATTACTTGTGCATCTGTTTATTGCAAATGTTGTTAAATAACTGTTTTCATAGCCACTGTGTATAACATAGTAGATTTCCAGCAATTGCAATAATGAGTACACATTGAATTATATAGTATGGCACTAATGAGTACAGTGATTGGATTTTACGTGTGTGCCTTCAATAGCAATAAATGATACAAGTTGAACTTTATAGTAACCCTATTAATCATACAGTGATTTGGTTTATACAGTGTGGTAGTTTGGGAAGGAATTTTCATAAATCCTATATTTTTTTACCCTTTGAAACCAAATTGTGATCTTGGAGATAGTAACAACATAATTATTGGGGTGTATTAACTTATATTGATATGCTTGACCAGATTTATTTGACACTCATCAAGTCTGTAAAGCTCGTCTGGCCATGGCATGCTCATATGTATTCGATTTGTATGTTTATTTACTATAAACCGCTATCTCCGGACTTTTACAAATTATGCAAGGAGTCTCAGTTTAATCTGGTAGTGCTTTAACATGGATTTCATGGAGCATTACATTCAAAGCGTAAAGAGGAACATTTTTTGTTATCGGATTAGAGCAAAAATTGCACTTACATGTATTTACTACTAATTTACTGGATTAAATAAGTATAGCAACATGCTATTATATTTAGTAGCCTACGTGGCTCAGTGAATATGCCCGATGACTTAAACTGTTTTATTTTTGTGTTCAAGCCCTACAGAAGTCGTCATTTTTTCTCACTATACTTTCATATAGAATAGAAATATTCTATTTTGTTAATTGACCCCATGTATTATAATATATTCATGAACTAGTTAATCTGTTTTGAAGTTAAAACTGTTTGCCTTATGTGTGTGTCTTCTGTTTGTACTGTCAAATGAGAAATGTTTGTATATACACTATTGCCGAACAGGTAAACTATGTTTATCTAGCTTAAATGGATATACCTGAGTAAATGATATTAAATGCTATTCTTTTGCATGTGATAGTTCCCTCATTAGTATTACTTATTGAATCGACTAGACATGTATTTTAATTCTTAGTCAATGTTTTGATTTACTTTCCTTTCTAATTATCATAAATTCAATTGATTACCTTTCTATCAGCCTCTGACCATAAAACAAAACAGAACTAAACAGCAATTAGCAAACTTAAGGCTAAAAATTTCTGCATGCTTTTTGAAAAATAAAAACAAATTATTTGAGCGAGTGGGGGATGAATATGAAATGTTTTCCTTCGGTGTCTGCTATTAACTGCTCTGCCACCTGCTATTGAGGCAATAGAGAATTTTGTGCTTTTTAGCTCACCTGAGCACAAAGTGCTCAAGGTGAGTTATTGTGATCACTCAACGTCCGTCGTCTGTACGTCCGTCCGTCCGTCCACACTTTCAAACGACATCTCCTCTGAAACCATTTGGCCAATTTTGATCAAATTTTGCCAGGATGTACCTGGCATTGGGGGATTTAGTAATTGTTCAAATTATGGCCCTGGGGTCAAAATTGGCCCCGCCCCGGGGGTCACCGTTTTACATAGACTTATATAGGGAAAACATATAAAAATCTTCTTCTCTAAAACTACAATGCCTAGAGCTTTGATATTTGGTATGTAGCATCATCTAGTGGTCCCCTACCAAGATTGTTCAAATTATGCCCCTGGGGTAAAAATTGGCCCCACCGCCGGGGTCACTGTTTTACATAGACTTATATAGGGAAAATATATAAAAATCTTCTTCTCTAAAACTACAATGCCTAGAGCTTTGATATTTGGCATGTAGCATCATCTAGTGGCGCCCTACCAAGATTGTTCAAATTATGCCCCTGGGGTCAAAATTGGCCCCGCCCCGGGGGTCACCGTTTTACATAGACTTATATAGGGAAAACATATAAAAATCTACTTCTCTAAAAACTACAATGCCTAGAGCTTTGATATATGGTATGTAGCATCATCTAGTGGTCCCCTACCAAGATTGTTCAAATTATGCCCCTGGAGTCAAAATTGACCCCGCCCCAGGGGTCACCAGCTTCTATATTTACGCTCCACCTTTGTTAGTCTTAATTGTGCAGGGCTTCATTTATAATCAGGTGAGCGATATAGGGCCATCATGGCCCTCTTGTCATATTATATAAACAGTGTGTAGAATCACGTGATCAAATCAATTGAAATGAATGCGGTTTTACGCTCAAAACTATACGTATTTCGTCTGTTAACGGTGAGTTTTTTCTTGATTATAACGATCGTGCATTTAATAATTATGGTTATATTATATAGCCTAAAGTACAGTCCGTATATGTAAGAATACCCGGCAAGTACCGAGTTTGCTCTATCTTTAGCTGTTTTTAATTGATGCTCGACCAAATACAGTTTCCAACCGAGTGTAATAATTTGGTTATTTTTATATATTTTTATAGTTACAGTAGCTATATAAGGGCATTCAAATTCTAATCAATCCTACCAAGAGATGTTGAATAGCAATACTTAATACCTATCAAAATTTACCTGAACTCTGCTGTCACTTCGATGACACAACAAGAAATATTATTCCATTGTTGACCTACCCAGTGATGATATTTGCAAGTGTATACTAAACACAATTTACATGATGACTATTATATTGGTATTAACACATTCAACTTGAAGGCCTTGTTAACACACAGGTTGCCCTTGTGCAGTGGGGGAGGGGGTGGGGAAGGGGGGTTTGGGTGGGGGGTGTGTGTTTGTGTTGTCTGTGTCGTCCTTTGTGTGTAGTTAGGTAGGTAGTTAGGTAGTTAGGTAGTTAGATAGGTAGTTAGATAGATATCCATTTTGTCTGTACAGCTGTTTTAAGTGTGTTTTTTTTCTGTATTTTCAGGTATGAAGAGACAGGAGTGCAGATGTTCAGTTTCAAGAATTCATTCACAGATGGCTTCAATTACCTGCGAGGTTCCTGGGTAGTAGAATGGGACCTCTGTCCTTCTCCCTTGCATATCGTAAGAGGCGATTAAATGGGGGGGGGGCCCATGTTATTGGGCAAAAGACCATATGCACTCAGGGTGCCTCTGACATTGTGTGTATGATGCACTTAGGATGTGTCCATAGGGATGTCTCTTCTAGGGAATACTGTAAAATCATTTATTTTTGTGGGGTATTAAATTTTGTGGATTTCATTGTTCACCACAAAATTAAATCCCATAATTAATTTTGACCCTTGTATTTATTACCTGAATTTCAAAATCCACAAATTAACTTCCCATCAAAATTAAATGATTTTACAGTATAATATGCAGGTTGTACAGTCCCGTGCCAAATTAAAGTTCACAAAGCGCAAAAATCACAAAATAATTTGATGAATTTCTTCAGTTAGAAGAACATAGCAGTTGTAAAATAAGAACAATTAGACTATGTTTACTATCATTGTGTAGGATAATCAATTTCTGATAAAACTGTCATGCCCTTTACTCTTTTACACAGTCCATTCTTGGTTGCTAAGCAATTCTAGAACACCACTAAAAATCGATGGTTAGTCAATTTGACAAGAGTGTCATGGTAACACAGACAAACTGAAATATTTAAATTAATGTTGACTTTTACCACAGTAGATTTTACCTTCAATCAGTATTCATATGAAGAAAATCGGTGTTGACAAACATTTGAATTTTTTTAAAATATTTTTTAACGTGAAAATGACAAAAATTACATGGGAGTCAATGGGAACTACATTTTTTGTTATTCAACTTCGAGATTAAATAACTTTACATTTTACAAACTTACATCTTTAGAACAAATGAAGTTGCTTTTTAAGAACGTCAGTTACTCCTTTATATTTCTGTATGATTGACAAACAAAATACTAAAAGTATATAACCATGGCAACCAGGCTTATTCCATCAATGAAGAATTTTCATTGATGTTCTTAAATTGCCTAGTAACCAAAAATTTGATCAATATCAATTATTTTCTGAACAGAATCAAATCACACTTGGACTATTCTATCATATGATACCAACTTATAGCATAATAGATTTAGATTTATTGTGTCATGCAATTTCAAAGTGAAAAAATCAGTCCAATTTTTCATGCATTTTTTAGTTCTTTAATTTGGCACCTGACTGTATCTATCACTGTTAGCTCGCTGGCTTAGAATGAGAAGGTCTTAAGTACAAAGTCAATTTTTTGAGAAAACAGGAAAAAAATGTCTGCAATTTTCTCTTTACTTTTGGAAAACAAGCTTTCACAACTTAATTTTGGATAGTATGAGAAGTTCCAACTCTCATCACAATAAGAAGGCCTAATGATGCAGATTTTAATAGTAAATATATAACAGTCTTATAAGTTCAGCCTTATAAGTGGGCTCAAAAGTATAGTTTGGCCACATTGACATGAGCCTGACCTATTGATTAACATAATTTTACAGTCGATATATTGTCTACGTATACAACACCGATTGTATGTTTTCATAATCGGGGACTATCACGACGACGCTTGAGATGTAATACAAACACAAATCTTAAATACTGACATTGCACGATTTGCTTGCGGAAATTGATATATTTAAAGCAAGAACCTTGTAATATATTCTTGCATAAAGGTCAGTATCATGTCAAAATAGCCAAGCTATAGTAGTAGTTATAACCTTCTCATACTAAGCCAGCCGGGTGTAGCATAAAGGTTGAATTTACTGGGTGTATCTCTTATGTATCACATGTTATGCTGGCAGCTACTGTAAAATCTTTAATTTTTGTGGGGGATTAAATTTCACGGATTTCTTGGTTCACCTTTCACCAGAAATTCAAATCAAACTCTAATTTTGGCTGTTTAACCCATTACCTGAGATGCAAAATCCACGAAATTATCTTTTTACCCCAACCATGAAATTTTGTCTCATTGAAATTAATGATTTTACAGTATTTTGAAAATTTGTGATGTCATAAATATGTTTACAGTGAGCCATGGTTCATGAAAAGTTGAAGAATTGTTCATGAACCAATTGATAAACTGTTCATGTACAAAAGTTCATGAACCATATGCATGTTCAAAAATCGTTCAAGAATGGTTCTTGAACATGGTGAAGTGTTCATAAATTCATGAATAATATTCTCTGAATAAGTTGTATAATACACGATGAACCTACAATTGGTGTCCCTACCATGGAATGTAATACACAGGATGTTTCTAAAAGGTAGATCTCTTACAGGGGATGAGATTCACCTTGCTGATACCCCCTGTGTACTACATTCCATGTTAGAGACATCCATTGTAGGTCCATCCTGTATGGTACAACCTATTCAGAGAAATTTCATGTGAAGTCAGACTGTGTGATACATCCCCTGTAAGAGATAGACCCTTTCGATTCAACCTTTGAGCTACATTTGTGATAGTGACATACCATTTTACACAACCTGTGTTCTACATCCCGTATAAGAGACAAACCAGTCCTGTGGACACATCCAATGTGCTTCATACTCCCCTAGTAAGAGTCACACTCTGTGACCTATGGTCTCAAGTGTCTTCTAACTTCCACCGTAATGACATCTGATCTGAAACGGTGAAATTTTGTGATCATTCTTTGTCGGCATGACGTAAGAAGCGAATAAAAGGAGGCTATCTTAACTTTGGTACAAGACTGTTTTAGGCCAAAATGAAACAGTATGGTACAATAAGTTAAAATAGCCAGGATTTTTTTCGGGATATTTTATCGGGATTTTTTTCTGGATTTCGGGATTTTCGTGTTCTTTTGTCTTAGCTTCTGTGATATGGAAATTTACCAACTATTTATCAAGTGCAGCACTTCAGTCATTTCCATGGATATAGAGTTTGCTGTGTAAGTACATTTAATTATACACATTTAATTTTCTGTATTTGAGTGGCCTAAACTTCAAACCTCTTACAAGGTGTGCAAACCAGTTTTACTAACTGATTACTGTTGTCATCAGCATTTAAAGCAAGAAAAAGATTGAGTTACATAGTCTAGTGAGAAGCCCTGACCCACTATGGCTGCTATCATTGTTGGATTGTGTATGATAATAATAATAGTTATAATAATAATAATAACAATAACGACTTTATACACAGTCAGCTAAGTCAGCTCATCATTTTACCATACTGGTAGTAGGAGAACATAATAATTAATTTAAAATGAAATACATTTAATTTATACCCTTATGTCTAATTGTTTTAGGTGATGGACCTCACTTTGATGGACACATGAGGACTATAGTAATTTAGCATGGGTAAGACATTTTTTTTCCAATAGTGAAGCTAATCAATCAGTGAAAAATTCATATGAAAGGGTACCGTATAGCTGGTTATTTTTGCGGGTGTAATATTTTGCATTTTTGTCCCAAAAAATGGGTGCCTTTATTTCTGCTGGTTTTAATATCTGCTGACTCACATAATGGCAAGAGTATATTTCTGCAGTTTGATAAATGGTAAGAATTTACATAGTATTACATCAGTTTCATTGGCAGTCTGATCTATGTACTTGATTATTGTTACAATGTATAGTTTATTGCAGTTTGATAATTATGTCATAGTGCGATCTACAGTTGGACTGTAATAATTTATTACAAACTGCAATAAACTATACATTGTAACAATAATCAAGTGAATACCCCTCGATTATCATTTTTATCTAGTGGAGATATTCGGCTTGAAAATTTTCTACGGATGATAAAATTCTGCGTAGATTTAATTCTGCGTAGATTTAATTCTGCGAATTGATCTTGAACCGCAGAATGGCAGAAATTTCTACCCCACAGAAATAACCAGCTATACAGTAATCCTAAGAATATTGTTTGTTTGCCCTAACCTGTCCAAACGATGCGTTTTCACAGCCCCTTAGTGTAGAATGGAATTTTCAGCTAGTAGATTGGAATCACACAATATTAGTATTTCCTGTTAAGACAAACTAAAATAATTAAGCTCAACTGCATTATTATTTTTGTAACTCCCACAAAGACTAAAACATACATTATCTCATTTCTATAAGGTGGGATGTTACCATAGTCACAAATTTACACTACTAAGTATCAAAGTAATGAGCATTTGGTTGAGAACTGCAGTTTATTCACATTTTCAATATTTCAAACTCAAACAAATTCAGTGCCTTCAGCACTTTGATTTTTCTTCTCTCAATCACCAAATTATGTTATATAAAAAGTTTGAACCAGTTTTGACTGATTTATTCTATGTCTAAAAGTGTGTACTTAGAACATTCAGCAAGTGTAGTTGTACTGTAAAATCATTAATTTTCGTTAGGGAAAAATCAAATCCCATCGAAAACTAATTTTGGCCCATGTATTTACTATCTGAAATTCACAAAGGTTCCATCAAAGTGGTCTTTTTTACTAATGAATTGACAATTTGTTGTACAAGCTCTAATAAATTGGTCATACAGTACATGCTCTATATAGTGACCATACAGTGCAGCCTCTACATAGTGACCAAACTGTTAAGCCTCTATATATTGCCTTGGATTACACTTAATCTATTTTGGTAAAAAACACTTTTAGAATTTTATGCAGTGGACATGAGGCTATCAAATTAATCTACCTGTATATGAAAAAAAATCTCTGCAATTTAATTAATTGTATATTGCTTTTTATTTAGATGTCAAGTGAGGCACACATTATATGAGGCACACATCAAGAGAGACACACATTATATGACACACACATCAAGAAGAGAGGCAGACATTGTATGAGGACATATCAAGAGAGGCACACATTATATGAGGCACACATCAAGAGAGACACACATTATATGACACACACATCAAGAAGAGAGGCAGACATTGTATGAGGACATATCAAGAGAGGCACACATTATATGAGGACATATCAAGAGAGGCATGCATTATAAGAGGACATATCAAGAGAGGCACACATTTTATGAGGACTTATCAAGTGAGGCACGCATTATATGAGGACATATCAAGAGAGGCATGCATTATATGAGGATATATCAATCAAGAGAGACATGCATTATATGAGGACATATCAAGAGAGGCATGCATTATATGAGAACATATCAAGAGAGGCACACATTATATGAGGACATATCAAGTTAGGCACGCATTTTATGAGGACATATCAAGAGAGGCACACATGATATGAGGACATATCAAGAGAGGCACACATTATATGATGCACACATCAAGAAGAGAGGCACACATTGTATGAGGACATATCAAGTGAGGCACACATTTTATGAGGACATATCAAGAGAGGCACACATAATATGAGGACATATCAAGAGAGGCACGCATTATATGAGGACATATCAAGTGAGGCACACATTATATGAGGACATATCAAGAGAGGCACGCACTATATGAGGACATATCAAGAGAGGCACACATTATATGAGGACATTTCAAGAGAGGCACACATTATATGAGGACATATCAAGTGAGGCACAGATTATATGAGGACATATCAAGAGAGGCACACATTATATGAGGACAATAAAGAGAGGCACACATTATATGAGGACATATCAAGAGAGGCATGCATTATTTGAGGCACATATCAAGAGAGGCACACATTATATGAGGACATACCAAGAGAGGCACACATTATATGAGGACATATCAAGAGAGGCACACATTATATGAGGACATATCAAGAGAGGCACACATTATATGAGGACATATCAAGAGAGGCACACATCATTCAGGCACACATCACGTGAGACAGGCATTATTCAGGCACACATCACGTGAGACGGGCATTATTTGAGGCACATGTCAAGCAGGGTTCCACTTTCATGGAAAAATGACTTTCGTGCATGGAAAAATAATGTAATTTGTTATTTTTAAGAAAACCCTGGTTAAAAAATCTGGGAATTTCACTAATTTGGATTTTGGAAAATCAAGGAATATTGAAAAAAGTAGAAATTGATAGGTTTTGTTGACCTATATTTTAGATAACTACAAATGTCTCATTTGATTTAGAATACTGGTTGATATGTGGTTTGCCCGTGTGGTTCCCGGGAAGTAGAATTGGACCACTGTCTCACTCCCTGTATGGCATGTCGTAAGAGGCGACTAATGGGAGACTATTTTAACTTTAGTACCCAAATGTTTTATTTTGGCATAAAACTATCTTGTACCAGTCAGGTACTAAAGTTGAAATAGCTGTGATAAGATATAGATAGTTATGTATAAATGATGTCATCTGACATTCTTTATATATTGCTTTGATGTCACAAACATTAAATACCTATCACTAAATAACAGTAAATTCTCAATTGTAAGACCATCCGTATAACTCCGTCAAGTTATAGAGTGCTTGGTCTTAAAAGCGAGGTTGTGTATTTAGTTCAAAATTTTAAGACCACCCTTACAACTCCTGATATGGCTGGTCTTAAGAGCGAAGTTGTATATAAAGTTCATATTAGTAATAGACTTACAATAACTGAGTTGGGTGAAATAGTGTCATTGTTTGATATGCAAATTGAACAAAGCAAAGGCAACATAAATACAGGTATCAGTTTGAGAGGGAGTTGTTTAGAGTGGTGGTTGATATGAGGTTTTTCCTCAGTAGTTCCCGGTGTAACGGCCTGTTTTATCCCTCTATGCCTATTCTTCCCCCACCTAATCAATGTATATTTTAAGGTATTACTGATTGTAATGCTACTTTTGATTAAATTAATGTTGTTTCAACCTGAAAATATGGCTTATATTTGTTCTTGAAATGACTAAAATGTAAAAAAGGTTTGATTAATTGGTTCATTATTGCCATTACTCTGGTCTTATTTTATCCCCCCACCAGAGTATAACTAATATGATGATGGGAAGTAGAAATGGCCTTTGTCTTACTCCCTTGCATGTTGTAAGAGGCAACATAGTCGGAGACTTTTTTGACCTTGTTACCATTCTGTATTAGGCCAAAATAAAACAGTCGGGTACTAATGTTAAAAGAGCCATGTTTTTTTTCACAGGATACTTTTTTAACCTTGGTACCATTCTGTATTAGGCCAAAATAAAACAGTCGGGTACTAACGTTAAAAGAGCCATGTTTTTTTTCACGGGATACTTTTTTAACCTTGGTACCATTCTGTATTAGGCCAAAATAAAACAGTCGGGTGCTAACGTTAAAAGAGCCATGTTTTTTTTCACGGGATACTTTTTTAACCTTGGTACCATTCTGTATTAGGCCAAAATAAAACAGTCAGATACTAACGTTAAAAGAGCCATGTTTTTTTTCTCGGGATACTTTTTTAACCTTGGTACCATTCTGTATTAGGCCAAAATAAAACAGTCAGATACTAACGTTAAAAGAGCCATGTTTTTTTTCTCGGGATACTTTTTTAACCTTGGTACCATTCTGTATTAGGCCAAAATAAAACAGTCGGGTACTAACGTTAAAAGAGCCATTTTTTTTTCACGGGATACTTTTTTAACCTTGGTACCATTCTGTATTAGGCCAAAATAAAACAGTCGGGTGCTAACGTTAAAAGAGCCATGTTTTTTTTCACGGGATACTTTTTTAACCTTGGTACCATTCTGTATTAGGCCAAAATAAAACAGTCAGATACTAACGTTAAAAGAGCCATGTTTTTTTCTCGGGATACTTTTTTAACCTTGGTACCATTCTGTATTAGGCCAAAATAAAACAGTCAGATACTAACGTTAAAAGAGCCATGTTTTTTTTCTCGGGATACTTTTTTAACCTTGGTACCATTCTGTATTAGGCCAAAATAAAACAGTCGGGTACTAATGTTAAAAGAGCCATGGTTTTTTTCACGGGATACTTTTTTAACCTTGGTACCAGTCTGTATTAGGCCAAAATAAAACAGTCGGATACTAACGTTAAAAGAGCCATTTTTATTTCTCGGGATACTTTTTTAACCTTGGTACCAGTCTGTATTAGGCCAAAATAAAACAGTCGGGTACTAACGATAAAAGAGCCATGTTTTTTTTTCTCCGAGGACTTTTACTGTAACATATTTTGGACTTTTAATTATAATGTTTGACTTAGTACTATAACTAAATTTAAATAATTTAATATACATATCAAGCAAAATATAGGATTATCTTATTTTATAATTGATTTAATTTTCAGTCGTGAATATGAATTAATAAAGTTCTAAAGTTTGAAATGTTAATTTTAAGCACTGAGATTTTAAAATGGTGTTGAAGGAATGGCTTTAAGGGGGAGATTGGAGGCCATCATTTTCGTTAAATAATGCAAATTTTAAACAGAATGAAAGTGATGCTTTAATTAAGAAAATGGAGTAAAAGAGTTGGTCCTAAAAGCGAGGTTGCATATAAAATTCAAACTGTTAATAGACATATAATTACTAAGTTGCATTAAGTGCAAAATTTTAAGACCATCCTACAACGTAAACCTCTGATATGGCTGGTCTTAAAAGCGAGGTTTTAAAATGAGTTGTTTAGAATGGTGGTTGATATGTGGTTTCCCGCGTGGTTCCGGGGGAAGTAGAATTGGACCTCTGTCTTACTCCCTGTGTGGCATGTCGTAAGAGGTAACCAATGGGAGACTATTTTAACTTTAGCACCGAGTGTTTTATTTTGGCATAAAACTATCTTGTACCAGTCAGGTACTAAAGTTAAGATAGTTGTGACTTTTTATTTAGATATGCAAGTGATGTTACATATCTATATAATTGTGTGATTGTCTAACTTTTGTTGCGAATATTAAATTCCTGATGATTTATTATTGCATTTATTAAAATTCAATAAGAAACCTACACATGTTACCCAGCATATATCACCACGATTATGATGTTGATGGAGTCACTAAATAACAGTAAACCCTAAATTGTAAGACCAGCTTTATAACTCTGTCTAGTTAAAGGCCCGTGCAATTGTCTTAAAAGCGAGGTTGTTTATTTAGAACCACCCTTATATCTTAAAATCAGTAATATGGCTGGTCTTAAAAGTGGGGTTGTTTGTGAAGTTGAAATTGGTAAATGACTTATAATTCCTTAGTAAAATTGGTCATAAAAGATTGATGCATGATATGCAAATTGAAATAAAAAAAACTATATGAGAAGTAAATACTCATATTACTTTAGAGAGAGTTGTAAAGAATGATGGTTAATTTGAGGCTTTCCCTTTGTGGTTCCCAAGAAGTACAATTTGACTTATGTCTTACTCCCTAGCATGTTGTAAGAGGAGACTAAATGGGAGACTATTTTAACTTTAGCACCGTGTGTTTTATTTTGGCATAAAACTATGGGGTTGTTTGTGAAGTTGAAATTGTTAAATGACTTTAATTTAATTTTGTTGGGACGAAATCTCATGGTTTTGGCTAAAATGACCATTTCTTTCTTTGGGACTTAAATTCATGGAATTTGCATTTCAGAAAAAAAATCAGGTCAAATTACAATAATTAGCCTGATCGCACATTTCGTAATTATTTTAGAAATGTCCAAACAAAATGGCAGCCGAGGAAACATTGACTTACCTGTTGAATGGTATTATTGTTTGTTGGGATTTAGGTCAACCACAAAAATCATGAACTTAAATCCCCATGAAAATTAATGATTTTATATTAGTTTATTTTTCGCTCTTGAAATCCAATAACGGAACACTTCGCAATGATCATGACTATATGTGACTGTCATAAGAGTCCATCTTTTGCTCTTCCAACCCCGTAAATGAACACATGGCCGGAGTCATGACTACGCGACTGTCATAAGTTTCCATCTTTTGCACTTCCAACCCCATAAATGAACACATGGCCAGAGTCATGACTATGCAACTGTCATAAGATTCCATCTTTAGCTCTTGAAACCTATCAATTGAACCCTATGCCTGGGTCATGACTATGCGACTGTCATAAGAGTCCATCTTTTGCTCTTGAAGTTAGGTAACAAACACTATTAAACATTCACGACCCAGCAAACTGCACATTTGCACAGGGGAAAATGTACAGGTTGTCTAGTTGTGCATATAGCGATAGGTTGTTGTCTTGTATATCTTATATTGCGTCCTAAACAACCACAAAATTGTAAGAACACGGCCACATGATTCATTTTCACTACTTGAATCCAGTTTATGACTGTTTGATTAGTGATGTTGTATTTTGCCAGTAAAACTGCCTATCATAAGTCTGTGTATAAACACTATGCCCGGGTCATGACTATGCGACTTTCTTAAGATTCCATCTTTAGCTCTTTAAAACCTAATAATTGAATCCTATGCCTGATTCAAGACTATGCAACTGTAATAAGATTCCATCTTTAGCTCTAGAAACCTAATAATTGAACCCTATGCCCAGGTCATGACTACGCAACTGTCATAATATTCCATCTTTTGCTCTTAAAGACCTAATAATTGAACCCTATGCCCAGGTCATGACTACGCAACTGTCATAAGATTCCATCTTTTGCTCTTAAAGACCTAATAATTGAACCCTATGCCCAGGTCATGACTATGCAACTGTCATAAGATTCCATCTTTAGCTCTTAAAAACCTAATAATTGAACCCTAAGCCTGGGTCAAGACTACGCGACTGTCATACGATTCCATCTTTTGCTCTTGAAACCTTATAATTGAACCCTATGCCAAGGTCATGACTACGCAACAGTCATCAGATTCCATCTTTTGCTCTTGAAGTTAAGTAACAAACACTATTAAACATTCACGACCCAGCAAACTGTACATTTGCACAGGGGAAAATGTACAGGTTGTCTAGTTGTGCATATATAGCAATAGGTTGTTGTCTTGTATATCTTATATTGCGTCCTAAACAACCACCAAATTGTAAGAACACGGTCACAGGATTCATATTCACTTTTTCAATCCAGTTTATGACTGTTTGATTAGTGATGTTGTATTTTGCCAGTAAAACTGCCTATCATAAGTCTGTGTATAAACGCTTGGCCCGGGTCATGACTATGCGACTTTCATAAGATTCCATCTTCAACTCTAAAAAACCTAAAAATTGAACCCTATGCCCAGGCCATGACTATGCGACTTTCATCAGATTCCGTCTTTAGCTCTTGAAACCTAATAATTGAATCCTATGCCTGATTCAAGACTATGCGACTGTCATAAGATTCCATCTTTAGCTTTTGAAACCTAATAATTGAACCCTATGCCTGGGTCATGACTATGTGACTGTCATAAGAGTCCATCTTTTGCTCTTGAAGTTAAGTAACAAACACTATTAAACATTCACAACCCAGCAAACTGTACATTTCCACAGGGGAAAATGTACAGGTTGTCTAGTTGTGCATGTAGCGATAGGTTGTTGTCTTGTATATCTTATATTTCATCCTATGCCTGATTCAAGACTACGCGACTGTCATAAGATTCCATCTTTAGCTCTTGAAACCTAATAATTGAACCCTATGCCCAGGCCATGACTATGCGACTGTCATAAGATTCCATCTTTAGCTCTTGAAACCTAATAATTGAACCCTATGCCTGGGTCAAGACTACGCGACTGTCCTAAGAATCCATCTTTAGCTCTTGAAACCTAATAATTGAACACTATGCCCAGGTCATGACTACACAACTGTCATAAGAGTCCATCTTTTGCTTTTGAAGTTAAGTAACAAACACTATTAAACATTCACGATCAAGCAAACTGTACATTTGCACAGGGGAAAATGTACAGGTTGTCTAGTTGTGCATATAGCGATAGGTTGTTGTCTTGTATATCTTATATTGCGTCCAAAACAACCACAAAATAGTAAGAACACGGCCACATGATTCATTTTCACTACTTGAATCCAGTTTATGACTGTTTGATTATTGATGTTGTATTTTGCCAGTAAAACTGCCTATCATAAGTCTGTGTATAAACACTATGCCCAGGTCATGACTATGGGACTTTCATAAGATTCCATCTTTAGCTCTTAAAAACCTAATAATTGAACCCTATGCCTGATTCAAGACTATGCAACTGTAATAAGATTCCATCTTTAGCTCTAGAAACCTAATAATTGAACCCTATGCCCAGGTCATGACTACGCAACAGTCATCAGAGTCCATCTTTTGCTCTTAAAAACCTAATAATTGAACCCTAAGCCTGGGTCAAGACTACGCGACTGTCATACGATTCCATCTTTTGCTCTTAAAAACCTAATAATTGAACCCTAAGCCTGGGTCAAGACTATGCGACAGTCATACGATTCCATCTTTTGCTCTTAAAAACCTAATAAATGAACCCTAAGCCTGGGTCAAGACTACGCAACTGTCATACGATTCCATCTTTAGCTCTTGAAACCTAATAATTGAACCCTATGCCCAGGCCATGACTATGCGACTGTCATAAGATTCCATCTTTAGCTCTTGAAACCTAATAATTGAACCCTATGCCCAGGTCATGACAACGCAACAGTCATCAGAGTCCATCTTTTGCTCTTGAAATTAAGTGACAAACGCTATTAAACATTCACGACCCAGCAAACTGTACATTTGCACAGGGGAAATTGTACAGGTTGTCTAGTTGTGCATGTAGCACTATGTTGTTGTCTTGTATATCTTATATTGCGTCCAAAACATCCACACAATTGTAAGAACATGGCCACATGATTCATTTTCACTACTTGAATCCAGTTTATGACTGTTTGATTAGTGATGTTGTATTTTGCAAGTACAACTGCCTATCAGAAGTCTGTGTATAAACACTATGCCCGGGTCATGCCTATGCGACTTTCATAAGATTCCGTCTTTAGCTCTTGAAGCCTACTAATTGAATCGTATGCCTTATTCAAGACTACGCGACTGTCATAAGATTCCATCTTTAGCTCTAGAAACCTAATAACTGAACCCTATGCCCAGGCCATGACTACGCGACTGTCGTAAGATTCCATCTTTAGCTCTTGAAACCTAATAATTGAACCCTATGCCCAAGTCATGACTACGTGACTGTCATAAGTGTCCATCTTTTGCTCATGAAGTTAAGTGACAAACACGATTAAACATTCACGACCCAGCAAACTGTACATTTGCACAGGGGAAAATGTACAGGTTGTCTAGTTGTGCATGGAGCGATAGGTTGTTGTCTTGTATATCTTATATTTCATCCTAAACAACCACAAAATTGTAAGAACACGGCCACAGGATTCATTTTCACTACTTGAATCCAGTTTATGACTGTTTGATTAGTGATGTTGTATTTTGCCAGTATAACTGCCTATTATAAGTCTGTGTATAAACACTATGCCCGGGTCATGCCTATGCGTCTTTCATAAGATTCCGTCTTTAGCTCTTAAAACCTTATAATTGAACCCTATGCCGGGTCCATGACTATGCGACTGTCATAAGATTCCATCTTTAGCTCTTGAAACCTAATAATTGAACCCTATGCCTGGGTCAAGACTACGCAACTGTCATAAGATTCCATCTTTAGCTCTAGAAAGCCAATAAATGAACCCTAAGCCAAGGCCATGAATATGCGGCTGTCATAAGATTCCATCTTTAGCTTTTGAAATCTAATAAATGAACACTTTGCCCATGCCATGACTATGCGACTGTCATAAGAGTCCATCTTTAGCTCTTGAAACCTAATAATTGAACCCTATGCCCAGGCCATGACTAAGCGACTGTCATAAGATTCCATCTTTAGCTCTTGAAACCTAATAATTGAACCCTATGCCCAGGCCATGACTATGCGACTGTCATAAGATTCCATCTTTAGCTCTTGAAACCTAATAATTGAACCCTATGCCTGGGTCAAGACTACGGGACTGTCATAAGATTCCATCTTTAGCTCTTGAAACCTAATAATTGAACCCTTTATTGATAAGTGAAGTTGTATCTTGCCAGTAAAATTTGACTATCATAAGTCTGTGTATAAACACTATGCCCGGGTCATGACTACGTGACTGTCATAACATTCCATTTTTAGCTCTTAAAAACCTAATAATTGAACTCTATGCCTGATTCAAGACTACACAACTGTAATAAGATACCATCTTTAGCTCTAGAAAGCTAAAAATTGAACACTAAGCCTGGGTCATGACTAAGCGACTGTCATAAGATTCCATCTTTAGCTCTTGAAACCTAATAATTGACCCTATGCCTGGGTCAAAACTACGCGACTGTCATAGGATTCCATCTTGAGCTCTAGATAGCTAATAAATGAAACTTTAGCCCAGGCCATGAATACACAGCTTTCATAAGATCCAATCTTTAGCTTTTGAAATATAATAACTGAACACTTGGTCCAGGCCATGACTATGCGACTGTCATAAGATTCCATCTTTAGCTCTTAAAAACCTAATAATTGAACCCTATGCCCAGGCCATGACTATGCGACTGTCATAAGATTCCATCTTTCGCTCTTGAAACCTAATAATTGAACCCTATGCCTGGGTCAAGACTACGCGACTGTCATAAGATTCCATCTTTAGCTCTTGAAACCTAATAATTGAACCCTGTGCCCAGGTCATGACTACGCAACTGTCATAAGTGTCCATCTTTTGCTCTTGAAGTTAAGTAACAAACACTATTAAACATTCACGACCCAGCAAACTGTACATTTGCACAGGGGAAAATGTACAGGTTGTCTAGTTGTGCATGTAGCAATAGATTGTTGTCTTGTATATCTTATATTGCGTCCTAAACAACCACAAAATTGTTAGAACATGGCCACAGGATTCATATTCACTGTTTTAATCCAGTTTATGACTGTTTGATTAGTGATGTTGTATTTTGCCAGTAAAACTGCCTATCATAAGTCTGTGTATAAACACTATGCCAGGGTCATGACTACGCGACTGTCATAAGATTCCATCTTTAGCTCTTAAAAACCTAATAATTGAACCCTATGCCTGATTCAAGACTATGCAACTGTAATAAGATTCCATCTTTAGCTCTAGAAACCTAATAATTGAACCCTATGCCCAGGTCATGACTACGCAACAGTCATCAGAGTCCATCTTTTGCTCTTAAAAACCTAATAATTGAACCCTAAGCCTGGGTCAAGACTACGCGACTGTCATACGATTCCATCTTTTGCTCTTGAAACCTAATAATTGAACCCTAAGCCTGGGTCAAGACTATGCGACTGTCATACGATTCCATCTTTTGCTCTTGAAACCTAATAATTGAACCCTATGCCCAGGCCATGACTACGCGACTGTCATAAGATTCCACTTTTAGCTCTTGAAACCTAATAATTGAACCCTGTGCCCAGGTCATGACTACGTGACTGTCATAAGTGTCCATCTTTTGCTCTTGAAGTTAAGTGACAAACACTATAAAACATTCACGACCCAGCAAACTGTACATTTGCACAGGGGAAAATGTACAGGTTGTCTAGTTGTGCATAAAGCGATACGTTGTTGTCTTGTATATCTTATATTTCATACTAAACAACCACAAAATTGTAAGAACACAGCCACAGGATTCATTTTCACTACTTTAATCCAGTTTATGACTGTTTGATTAGTGATGTTGTATTTTGCCAGTTAAACTGCCTATCATAAGTCTGTGTATAAACACTATGCCCGGGTCATGCCTAAGCGACTGTCATAAGATTCCATCTTTAGCTCTTGATACCTAATAATTGAACCCTATGCCTGGGTCAAGACTACGAGACTGTCATCAGATTCCATCTTTGCTCTTGAAACCTAATAATTGAACCCTTTATTGATTAGTGATGTTGTATTTTGCCAGTAAAATTTGACTATCATAAGTCTGTGTATAAACACTTGGCCAGGGTCACGACTACGCGACTGTCATAAGATTCCATCTTTAGCTCTAGAAACCTAATAATTGAACCCTATGCCCAGGCCATGACTACGCGACTGTCATAAGATTCCATCTTTAGCTCTTGAAACCTAATAATTGAACCCTATGCCCAGGTCATGGCTACATGACTGTCATAAGTGTCCATCTTTTGCTCTTGAAGTTAAGTGACAAACACTATGAAACATTCACGACCCAGCAAACTGAACATTTGCACAGGGGAAAATGTACAGGTTGTTTAGTTGTGCATGTAGCAATAGGTTGTTGTCTTGTATATCTTATATTTCATCCTAAACAACCACAAAATTGTAAGAACACAGCCACAGGATTCATTTTCACTACTTTAATCCAGTTTATGACTGTTTGATTAGTGATGTTGTATTTTGCCAGTTAAACTGCCTATCACTATGCCCGGGTCATGCCTATGCGTCTTTCATTAGATTCCGTCTTTATCTCTTGAAACCTTATAATTGAACCCTATGCCGGGTCCATGACTATGCGACTGTCATAAGATTCCATCTTTAGCTCTTGAAACCTAATAATTGAACCCTATGCCTGGGTCAAGACTACGCAACTGTCATAAGATTCCATCTTTTGCTCTAGAAAGCTAATAAATGAATTCTAAGCCCAGGCCATGAATATGCGGCTGTCATAAGATTCCATCTTAAGCTTTTGAAATCTAATAACTGAACACTTTGCCCAGGCCATGACTATGCGACTGTCATAAGATTCCATCTTTAGCTCTTGAAACCTAATAATTGAACCCTATGCCCAGGCCATGACTAAGCGACTGTCATAAGAGTCCATCTTTTGCTGTTGAAACCCAACAACAGAACACTTGGCCAGGGTCATGACTAAGTGACTGTCACAAGTGTCCATCTTTTGCTCTTGAAGTTAAGTCTCAAACTCTATTAAACATTCACGACCCAGCAAACTGTACATTTGCACAGGGGAAAATGTACAGGTTGTCTAGTTGTGCATGTAGCGATAGGTTGTTGTCTTATATATCATGTATTGCGTCCTAAACAACCACAAAATTATAAGAACACGGCCACATGATTCATTTTCACTACTTTAATCCAGTTTATGACTGTTTGATTAGTGATGTTGTATTTTGCCAGTAACACTGCTTATCGTAAGTCAGTGTATAAACACTTGGCCAGGGTCATGACTACGCAAATGTCATAAGATTCCATCTCTAGCTCTTGAAACCTAATAATTGAACGCTATGACCGGGTCATGACTACGCAACCATCATAAGATTCCATCTTTAGCTCTTGAAACCTAATAATTGAATGCTATGACAGGGTCATGACTACGCAACCATCATAAGATTCAATCTCTAGCTCTTGAAACCTAATAATTGAACACTATGACCGGGTCATGACTACCAACCATCATAAGATTCCCTATTTTGCTATTGAAACCCAATAATCTAAAATCATTAATTTTCGTGGGGATTTAATTTAATGGATTTCGTTGTTCACCTTTAACCAGGAAACAAATCTGGTTTCATGAAACTAACTTAATATTGAGTATATGGTAAATGTATGGATGGTTTATATGCAATTTTAATGGATTGACTTGTTTGTGATTATGATTAACTGATGTTGCAACGAATGTAAATGTGTAAATGTATTAATTATAGTTAAATTCTCAACATACTTTTATCATCAACATACTTTTAAAAAGGGAAACAACTCTTTACATAGACTACTTGAGTGTATCTGACTTTCGTCCGCATATGCATTTGGGTACTTTTTTGTCAACAGACTAACAGAAATCATTAACTTACATTTCTATTTAAATTCTGTATATTTCTTTAAAACTGTAAAAACTGTAAAACTATATTTCTTTAGATACAGCAAATTAGGGACATGTATTGTTTGAAGGAGTTTATTAACTGAATCTTGATTAGTATTGCAGCTCCATATATCATGCTTTATAGTTGTAAAAAGTATTAGAAAATTTGATGTGCATTTAAGATTTGCGTAAATGCTTTAATAAAACTCCACCTTGGTGATTAGTAACCGGCACCCTGTCTAGTTAGACCATACTGAAAACCTCGACATGGTAACCACACAATACAGTTGCTATGTGGTGACAATAAAGTACAACCTCTAAGTAAGCAACTATAGGCAAAATCAATATTGGTATCAGTAAAAAGGAAGTTGCTTGGAATGGTTGTTTATGTGAGGCTTTCCCCGTGTGGTTCCCGGGAAGTAGAATTCAGGACCTCTGTCTTTCTCCCAAGAGGCACCTAAATGGGAGACTATTTTATCTTTGGTACTTGATTGTTTTATTTTGGCGTATAACAATCCGGTAATAAGGTTAAAATAGCCATGATATTTTCAATATGGAAATGGTGTCATTTGACATTCTTTGTATATTGTGATGACATCTGCGACGATTTTAAGACCACCCTTATAACACAATCATAATAGAGCTGGTCTTAAAAACGAAGCCAAGTGGACCATTGGGAGTTATTCTTGAACTAAGAAATTAACTCTAAAGCCTGCACCCTTCCTATAAGCCTAACTGTTTGGGGGATCAGTCGTCTAGAAGTTGGGCACAGGCTGTCGGATCAAGAGGTCCCCGGTTCTCAAGAATTTCTCAAAACAGTAGTTCTTATTGCATATATTAAGTTCAATAAGAAATCTACACTCATTCGATAGCCAGTAGACGTCAATAAGTTGTTGATGTTGAGTCATGGTGACCTGTGATGTAATACAGTCGCTATAATAATAATAAAAATAATAAAAATAATAATAATATGCTATGTGGTGACAATAAAGTACAACCTCTATGTAAGCAACTATAGGCAAAATCAATATTGGTATTACTTAAGAGGGAGTTGTTTGGAATGGTTGTTTATTTGAGGCTTTCCCCGTGTGGTTCCCGGGAAGTAGAATTAAGGACCTCTGTCTTTCTCCCTTGCATGTGACGTAAGAGGCGACTAAATGGGAGACTATTTTAACTTTGGTACTTGATTGTTTTATTTTGGCGTATAACAATCCGGTACTAAGGTTAAAATAGACATGATGTTTTCAATATGGAAATGATGTCATTTGACATTCTTTGTATATTGTGATGACATCTGCGACATTTTTAAGACCACCCTTATAACTCAATCACGTAATAGAGCTGGTCTTAAAAACAAAGCCAAGTGGACCATTGGAGTTTTCTTGAACTAAGAAATTAAGCAGTGGCACTGGTATGGATTGAACCAAGGACCTCTCTATTCTAAAGCCTGCACCCTTCTTATAAGCCTAACTGTTTCGGGGGATCAGTCGTCTAGAAGTTGGGCACAGGCTGCGGGATCTAGAAGTCCCGAGTTCTCAAGAATTTAGCAAAATAGTAGTGCTTATTGCATTTATTAAGTTCAATAAGAAACCAAAACTCATTCAATAGCCAGTAGATGTCAATAAGTTGTTGATATTGAGTCACCAAATAACTGTAAGCCCTCAATTATAAGACTGGCCGTATAACTCCGTCAAGTTATAGAGTGCATAGTCTTAAAAGCGAGGTTGTTTATTTAGTGAAAAATTTTAATACCACCCTTATAACTCACTCAAGTTATAGAGTTGGTCTTAAAAACAAGGTAGAATATAAAGTAGAAATGGGTACAAGATGGTTAATGAATGAGTCGAAAATAAAAGTGTGATGTAAAATAGGCCAATTGGAAAGAGGAAATGAGAAATATAATACTGATTTTAATTTAGAGGCAGCTGATTAGTCAGGAGGGTGGGATATGAGATTTTCGGTGTTTGGTTCATTAGACCTCTGCCTAACTCACTTGCAAGTTGTAAGAGGCGACTAAATCAGAGGCTTTGGTACAAGGCTGTGTTAGGCCAAAATAATACAGCCTGACACCAAAGCCATATGAGCCGTGATATTTTTTTCGTGAATTTTCTGTTTGTTTTGTCATCTGAGCATAACGGCTTAATTTCGGTTATTTTTTAAAACGTATTCGCTATCTTATCAAGAGCAGCTGTTCGGTCATTTCCTTGGAGAAAGAGTTTGCCATGTAAGTAGCATTTATTGAACACTTTAAAGTCTATCTGCTTGAGTGCCAAAAACTTACAGCATATTAGCAACCGGTATTACTAACTGCTTATGGTCATCATCATCAGCATTAAGGCAAGGCAAGATGAAGTGTCAACGTCTAGTGAGAGGCCCTGACCCACAATAGACATTATCATCGTTAGTTTGGCTATGCAAAGTCAGCTCTTCATATCCACTTCAAACAGCTTACAGGATGTGTGAAACCAGTATTATCAACTTCTCGTGGTCGTCATCAGCGTTACAGGCAAGGAGAGATGGAGCTACGTCTAGTGAATGAGAGGCCCTGACAACTCAATGGTCGCAATCATCGTTAGATCGGATATGCACGTCAGCACTGCAAATCAACATGTGCCATCTTACCCCTCGTTTCTCGCTACAGCCGTCTGAGAGATTGTTGGTAGTTACTAATTCATTTAAAGTCAAATGCATTTAGTTAATTAAAACCCTTCTGTCTTGTTCTAGATGGAGCCATGAGGACTCAATTTACATGCAGATTTCTACAGACAGCATCCGGATGGAGAAAAACTAAAGAGACATTTAGATACTACTCTTAGAATATAGCAAGGGTAAGCCAGTTTTATTTCTTATTAACAACTACTGTAAAATCATTTAATTTCGATGGGACAAAATTTCGTGGTTTTGGTAAAAAGTACCATTTCGATGGGACATTAATTTGTGGACTTTGCATATCAGGAAATAAATACGAGAATCAAAATCATTGTTTGACGGGATTTGATACTACGAAATCCGCGAAATTTAATCCCCACGAAAATTCATGATTTTACAGTATTGGTTGAAAATTTAAATGATATTTTTTTTCTGGATTTGCAAAGCTTGAATAATGCTGAACCTCTTTTAAATGACCAAACAACAGTACTTCCATACAACTTTCATATAGTGACTACACTGTACCACCTCTATACAGTGACCATACTGTACAACCTCTATGTAGTGACCATGCAGTACAACCTTTATATATAGCAACCATGCAGTACAACTACTAGTTCTTGAAATATGGTGAAATATTGAATCATACAGAACGACCTCTGTTTACTGACCATGCAATACAAACACTACAAAATGACTACAGTACAACCTCTATTGCCTATCCATATGTTAAGACCTCGACAAGGTGACCATGCAGTATACATACAGCAACACTTTAGAAACCTTTCAGTACAAAATTTGTGAAGTGACGTTATTAAATGTGCAATCTCATTATAGTGACTGTGCTGTTAAACCTCTATATAGCCACCATACAAAACAACCACTTCATAGTGACCATACATTTCAACCTCTATTTAACGACAACACGGCAAAATCTCTATATGGCGACTCTTCGGTTCAACTTCTATATAGTGACCATACAGTACACCCTGTAGAGAGTGACCACACAGGCCAATACAATAAAGGGACAGTGCATTCCAACCTCTATATACTTACCATATTTTACAACCGCTAAAAGGTGACCATACTGTACCTCTATTTAGTGACCACACAGCATAACATCTATATGGTGATCGTACAGTACAATCTGTATATAAGGAGTGTGCAATTTAAACTCTTTATAGCGACCGCCGGTTAAAGCACCTCTATATAGTGACCATACAAAACTGCCTCTATTAAGTGACCACACAACATAACCTCTCTATAGTGACCTCACAGTACTATCTGTATACACGGACTGTGCAATTTAAACTCTATTTGATGACCTCTTATAGCAACCTCCATATAGTGACCATACAAAACAACCTCTATTTAGTGACCACACAGCATAATCTCTATATAGTGACCATACAGTTGAATCTGTATATAGGGACTGTGCAGTTTAAACTCTTTATAACGACCGCTTATAGCAACCTCTATAAAGTGACCATACAGTACATCCTGAAGAGAGTGACCACACAGGCCGAGCACAATAAAGGGACAGTGCATTCCAACCTTTATATACTGGCCATATTTTACAACCTCTACAAAGTGACCATACTTTACAACCACTATTAAGTGACCCCACTGCATAACCTCTATATAATGACCATACAGTTCAATCTAAATATTCGGACTGTGCAGTTTAACCCCTACATAATGACCGCTTATAGCAACCTCTATATAGTGACCATACAACACAACCTCTATTAAGTGACTGCACAAAATAACCTCTATATAGTGACCATACAGTACAATCTGTAGACAGGGACTGCACAGCTTAAACTGTATATGATGACTGCTTATAACAACCTCCATATAGTGACCATACAAAACAACCTCTATTTAGTGAACGCACAGCATAACTCCAAATAGTGAGCATATAGTATGATCTGTATATAAGGAGTGTGCAATTTAAACCCTATATAGCGACCGCTTATAGCATCCTCAATATAGTGACCATACAAAACAACCTCTATTTAGTGACCACACAACGTAACCTCTATATAGTGACTATTCAGTATGATCTGTAGACTGTGCAGCTTAAGCTCTATATAGCGACCGATCATAGAAATCTTCATATAGTGACCATACAAAACAACCTCTATTTAGTGACCACACAACAGAACCTCTATATAGTGACCATACAGTACGATCTGTAGACTGTGTAGCTTAAACTCTATATGGTGACCGATTATAGAAACCTCCATATAGTGACCATACAAAACAACCCGTTATTTAGTGACCACACAACATAACCTCTATATAGTGACCATACAGTTCAACCTGTACATAGGAACTATGCAGTTTAAACTCTATGTAATGACCGCTTATATTCTTTTGTTTTCTAGATCATGATGACAAGATGAGCAAAGTGTTAGTGGTGGATCTGACTGGACAGATGTTGGCACTGGTGATGGGAATGATACAATTATGCTAAACTTGACATCCAGGCTCCCATATTTCAAATAGCTGCTGCCTCGATCATTAAGGTTAAACTGGTTTTAAATCGGACCAATGGTTAAAGCACACAGCGCAGGCAAAATTATAATACAATATTACCTCTACATAGTAACAATGCAATACAATACAACCTCGGCATAGTGACCAGTCACTACTAATTTACTTCTATATATTGACAATAATTTTTTCGTCAACTCAATTAATGTAAGTTAAGTTCAAATAGCGGAGCAAAAAATGGCAATTTTTTCCCACACAGACCTATCAAAAATACCAAAATTCAATAAAATTAGCTGACAGCTTCAAGGATATGAAAAAGTAGTGTGTTGCATATCATTTTAGAAAAATAATTTGATTCCTCAAAGCAGTGAACATACACAGATGGATTACATGTCTTTTAGCCCAAACCTTACTTTCACTTTCATATTTAAGCCAAAATGTCAAACATTGTAAATAAAACAGTTTCATTTCACCAAATACATGTTTACAAAGCATTTAAACCCAAGTTCATGATTATAATGCAGATTTGTCAAGACAAACCACCATTTCCAGTCAAACCAATAGTTTTTTACCGGACTACTTGAGTGTATCGGACTTTCGTCTGCGTAGGCATTTGGTGATTAGTTACCTACACCCTTACACCCTATCTATTATGACCATACTGAACAACGTCAACATGGTGACCTGTGATGTAATACAGTCGCTATAATAATAATAAAAATAATAAAAATAATAATAATAATAATAATATGCTATGTGGTGACAATAAAGTACAACCTGGAATGGTTGTTTATTTGAGGCTTTCCCCGTGTGGTTCCCGGGAAGTAGAATTAAGGACCTCTGTCTTTCTCCCTTGCATGTGACGTAAGAGGCGACTAAATGGGAGACTATTTTAACTTTGGTACTTGATTGTTTTATTTTGGCGTATAACAATCCGGTACTAAGGTTAAAATAGACATGATGTTTTCAATATGGAAATGATGTCATTTGACATTCTTTGTATATTGTGATGACATCTGCGACATTTTTAAGACCACCCTTATAACTCAATCACGTAATAGAGCTGGTCTTAAAAACAAAGCCAAGTGGACCATTGGAGTTTTCTTGAACTAAGAAATTAAGCAGTGGCACTGGTATGGATTGAACCAAGGATCTCTCTATTCTAAAGCCTGCACCCTTCTTATAAGCCTAACTGTTTCGGGGGATCAGTCGTCTAGAAGTTGGGCACAGGCTGCGGGATCTAGAAGTCCCGAGTTCTCAAGAATTTAGCAAAATAGTAGTGCTTATTGCATTTATTAAGTTCAATAAGAAACCAAAACTCATTCAATAGCCAGTAGATGTCAATAAGTTGTTGATATTGAGTCACCAAATAACTGTAAGCCCTCAATTATAAGACTGGCCGTATAACTCCGTCAAGTTATAGAGTGCATAGTCTTAAAAGCGAGGTTGTTTATTTAGTGAAAAATTTAATACCACCCTTATAACTCACTCAAGTTATAGAGTTGGTCTTAAAAACAAGGTAGAATATAAAGTAGAAATGGGTACAAGATGGTTAATGAATGAGTCGAAAATAAAAGTGTGATGTAAAATAGGCCAATTGGAAAGAGGAAATGAGAAATATAATACTGATTTTAATTTAGAGGCAGCTGATTAGTCAGGAGGGTGGGATATGAGATTTTCGGTGTTTGGTTCATTAGACCTCTGCCTAACTCACTTGCAAGTTGTAAGAGGCGACTAAATCAGAGGCTTTGGTACAAGGCTGTGTTAGGCCAAAATAATACAGCCTGACACCAAAGCCATATGAGCCGTGATATTTTTTTTCGTGAATTTTTTGTTTGTTTTGTCATCTGAGCATAACGGCTTAATTTCGGTTATTTTTTAAAACGTATTCGCTATCTTATCAAGAGCAGCTGTTCGGTCATTTCCTTGGAGAAAGAGTTTGCCATGTAAGTAGCATTTATTGAACACTTTAAAGTCTATCTGCTTGAGTGCCAAAAACTTACAGCATATTAGCAACCGGTATTACTAACTGCTTATGGTCATCATCATCAGCATTAAGGCAAGGCAAGATGAAGTGTCAACGTCTAGTGAGAGGCCCTGACCCACAATAGACATTATCATCGTTAGTTTGGCTATGCAAAGTCAGCTCTTCATATCCACTTCAAACAGCTTACAGGATGTGTGAAACCAGTATTATCAACTTCTCGTGGTCGTCATCAGCGTTACAGGCAAGGAGAGATGGAGCTACGTCTAGTGAATGAGAGGCCCTGACAACTCAATGGTCGCAATCATCGTTAGATCGGATATGCACGTCAGCACTGCAAATCAACATGTGCCATCTTACCCCTCGTTTCTCGCTACAGCCGTCTGAGAGATTGTTGGTAGTTACTAATTCATTTAAAGTCAAATGCATTTAGTTAATTAAAACCCTTCTGTCTTGTTCTAGATGGAGCCATGAGGACTCAATTTACATGCAGATTTCTACAGACAGCATCCGGATGGAGAAAAACTAAAGAGACATTTAGATACTACTCTTAGAATATAGCAAGGGTAAGCCAGTTTTATTTCTTATTAACAACTACTGTAAAATCATTTAATTTCGATGGGACAAAATTTCGTGGTTTTGGTAAAAAGTACCATTTCGATGGGACATTAATTCGTGGACTTTGCATATCAGGAAATAAATACGAGAATCAAAATCATTGTTTGACGGGATTTGATACTACGAAATCCGCGAAATTTAATCCCCACGAAAATTCATGATTTTACAGTATTGGTTGAAAATTTAAATGATATTTTTTTTCTGGATTTGCAAAGCTTGAATAATGCTGAACCTCTTTTAAATGACCAAACAACAGTACTTCCATACAACTTTCATATAGTGACTACACTGTACCACCTCTATACAGTGACCATACTGTACAACCTCTATGTAGTGACCATGCAGTACAACCTTTATATATAGCAACCATGCAGTACAACTACTAGTTCTTGAAATATGGTGAAATATTGAATCATACAGAACGACCTCTGTTTACTGACCATGCAATACAAACACTACAAAATGACTACAGTACAACCTCTATTGCCTATCCATATGTTAAGACCTCGACAAGGTGACCATGCAGTATACATACAGCAACACTTTAGAAACCTTTCAGTACAAAATTTGTGAAGTGACGTTATTAAATGTGCAATCTCATTATAGTGACTGTGCTGTTAAACCTCTATATAGCCACCATACAAAACAACCACTTCATAGTGACCATACATTTCAACCTCTATTTAACGACAACACGGCAAAATCTCTATATGGCGACTCTTCGGTTCAACTTCTATATAGTGACCATACAGTACACCCTGTAGAGAGTGACCACACAGGCCAATACAATAAAGGGACAGTGCATTCCAACCTCTATATACTTACCATATTTTACAACCGCTAAAAGGTGACCATACTGTACCTCTATTTAGTGACCACACAGCATAACATCTATATGGTGATCGTACAGTACAATCTGTATATAAGGAGTGTGCAATTTAAACTCTTTATAGCGACCGCCGGTTAAAGCACCTCTATATAGTGACCATACAAAACTGCCTCTATTAAGTGACCACACAACATAACCTCTCTATAGTGACCTCACAGTACTATCTGTATACACGGACTGTGCAATTTAAACTCTATTTGATGACCTCTTATAGCAACCTCCATATAGTGACCATACAAAACAACCTCTATTTAGTGACCACACAGCATAATCTCTATATAGTGACCATACAGTTGAATCTGTATATAGGGACTGTGCAGTTTAAACTCTTTATAACGACCGCTTATAGCAACCTCTATAAAGTGACCATACAGTACATCCTGAAGAGAGTGACCACACAGGCCGAGCACAATAAAGGGACAGTGCATTCCAACCTTTATATACTGGCCATATTTTACAACCTCTACAAAGTGACCATACTTTACAACCACTATTAAGTGACCCCACTGCATAACCTCTATATAATGACCATACAGTTCAATCTAAATATTCGGACTGTGCAGTTTAACCCCTACATAATGACCGCTTATAGCAACCTCTATATAGTGACCATACAACACAACCTCTATTAAGTGACTGCACAAAATAACCTCTATATAGTGACCATACAGTACAATCTGTAGACAGGGACTGCACAGCTTAAACTGTATATGATGACTGCTTATAACAACCTCCATATAGTGACCATACAAAACAACCTCTATTTAGTGAACGCACAGCATAACTCCAAATAGTGAGCATATAGTATGATCTGTATATAAGGAGTGTGCAATTTAAACCCTATATAGCGACCGCTTATAGCATCCTCAATATAGTGACCATACAAAACAACCTCTATTTAGTGACCACACAACGTAACCTCTATATAGTGACTATTCAGTATGATCTGTAGACTGTGCAGCTTAAGCTCTATATAGCGACCGATCATAGAAATCTTCATATAGTGACCATACAAAACAACCTCTATTTAGTGACCACACAACAGAACCTCTATATAGTGACCATACAGTACGATCTGTAGACTGTGTAGCTTAAACTCTATATGGTGACCGATTATAGAAACCTCCATATAGTGACCATACAAAACAACCCGTTATTTAGTGACCACACAACATAACCTCTATATAGTGACCATACAGTTCAACCTGTACATAGGAACTATGCAGTTTAAACTCTATGTAATGACCGCTTATATTCTTTTGTTTTCTAGATCATGATGACAAGATGAGCAAAGTGTTAGTGGTGGATCTGACTGGACAGATGTTGGCACTGGTGATGGGAATGATACAATTATGCTAAACTTGACATCCAGGCTCCCATATTTCAAATAGCTGCTGCCTCGATCATTAAGGTTAAACTGGTTTTAAATCGGACCAATGGTTAAAGCACACAGCGCAGGCAAAATTATAATACAATATTACCTCTACATAGTAACAATGCAATACAATACAACCTCGGCATAGTGACCAGTCACTACTAATTTACTTCTATATATTGACAATAATTTTTTCGTCAACTCAATTAATGTAAGTTAAGTTCAAATAGCGGAGCAAAAAATGGCAATTTTTTCCCACACAGACCTATCAAAAATACCAAAATTCAATAAAATTAGCTGACAGCTTCAAGGATATGAAAAAGTAGTGTGTTGCATATCATTTTAGAAAAATAATTTGATTCCTCAAAGCAGTGAACATACACAGATGGATTACATGTCTTTTAGCCCAAACCTTACTTTCACTTTCATATTTAAGCCAAAATGTCAAACATTGTAAATAAAACAGTTTCATTTCACCAAATACATGTTTACAAAGCATTTAAACCCAAGTTCATGATTATAATGCAGATTTGTCAAGACAAACCACCATTTCCAGTCAAACCAATAGTTTTTTACCGGACTACTTGAGTGTATCGGACTTTCGTCTGCGTAGGCATTTGGTGATTAGTTACCTACACCCTTACACCCTATCTATTATGACCATACTGAACAACGTCAACATGGTGACCTGTGATGTAATACAGTCGCTATAATAATAATAAAAATAATAAAAATAATAATAATAATAATAATATGCTATGTGGTGACAATAAAGTACAACCTGGAATGGTTGTTTATTTGAGGCTTTCCCCGTGTGGTTCCCGGGAAGTAGAATTAAGGACCTCTGTCTTTCTCCCTTGCATGTGACGTAAGAGGCGACTAAATGGGAGACTATTTTAACTTTGGTACTTGATTGTTTTATTTTGGCGTATAACAATCCGGTACTAAGGTTAAAATAGACATGATGTTTTCAATATGGAAATGATGTCATTTGACATTCTTTGTATATTGTGATGACATCTGCGACATTTTTAAGACCACCCTTATAACTCAATCACGTAATAGAGCTGGTCTTAAAAACAAAGCCAAGTGGACCATTGGAGTTTTCTTGAACTAAGAAATTAAGCAGTGGCACTGGTATGGATTGAACCAAGGATCTCTCTATTCTAAAGCCTGCACCCTTCTTATAAGCCTAACTGTTTCGGGGGATCAGTCGTCTAGAAGTTGGGCACAGGCTGCGGGATCTAGAAGTCCCGAGTTCTCAAGAATTTAGCAAAATAGTAGTGCTTATTGCATTTATTAAGTTCAATAAGAAACCAAAACTCATTCAATAGCCAGTAGATGTCAATAAGTTGTTGATATTGAGTCACCAAATAACTGTAAGCCCTCAATTATAAGACTGGCCGTATAACTCCGTCAAGTTATAGAGTGCATAGTCTTAAAAGCGAGGTTGTTTATTTAGTGAAAAATTTAATACCACCCTTATAACTCACTCAAGTTATAGAGTTGGTCTTAAAAACAAGGTAGAATATAAAGTAGAAATGGGTACAAGATGGTTAATGAATGAGTCGAAAATAAAAGTGTGATGTAAAATAGGCCAATTGGAAAGAGGAAATGAGAAATATAATACTGATTTTAATTTAGAGGCAGCTGATTAGTCAGGAGGGTGGGATATGAGATTTTCGGTGTTTGGTTCATTAGACCTCTGCCTAACTCACTTGCAAGTTGTAAGAGGCGACTAAATCAGAGGCTTTGGTACAAGGCTGTGTTAGGCCAAAATAATACAGCCTGACACCAAAGCCATATGAGCCGTGATATTTTTTTTCGTGAATTTTTTGTTTGTTTTGTCATCTGAGCATAACGGCTTAATTTCGGTTATTTTTTAAAACGTATTCGCTATCTTATCAAGAGCAGCTGTTCGGTCATTTCCTTGGAGAAAGAGTTTGCCATGTAAGTAGCATTTATTGAACACTTTAAAGTCTATCTGCTTGAGTGCCAAAAACTTACAGCATATTAGCAACCGGTATTACTAACTGCTTATGGTCATCATCATCAGCATTAAGGCAAGGCAAGATGAAGTGTCAACGTCTAGTGAGAGGCCCTGACCCACAATAGACATTATCATCGTTAGTTTGGCTATGCAAAGTCAGCTCTTCATATCCACTTCAAACAGCTTACAGGATGTGTGAAACCAGTATTATCAACTTCTCGTGGTCGTCATCAGCGTTACAGGCAAGGAGAGATGGAGCTACGTCTAGTGAATGAGAGGCCCTGACAACTCAATGGTCGCAATCATCGTTAGATCGGATATGCACGTCAGCACTGCAAATCAACATGTGCCATCTTACCCCTCGTTTCTCGCTACAGCCGTCTGAGAGATTGTTGGTAGTTACTAATTCATTTAAAGTCAAATGCATTTAGTTAATTAAAACCCTTCTGTCTTGTTCTAGATGGAGCCATGAGGACTCAATTTACATGCAGATTTCTACAGACAGCATCCGGATGGAGAAAAACTAAAGAGACATTTAGATACTACTCTTAGAATATAGCAAGGGTAAGCCAGTTTTATTTCTTATTAACAACTACTGTAAAATCATTTAATTTCGATGGGACAAAATTTCGTGGTTTTGGTAAAAAGTACCATTTCGATGGGACATTAATTCGTGGACTTTGCATATCAGGAAATAAATACGAGAATCAAAATCATTGTTTGACGGGATTTGATACTACGAAATCCGCGAAATTTAATCCCCACGAAAATTCATGATTTTACAGTATTGGTTGAAAATTTAAATGATATTTTTTTTCTGGATTTGCAAAGCTTGAATAATGCTGAACCTCTTTTAAATGACCAAACAACAGTACTTCCATACAACTTTCATATAGTGACTACACTGTACCACCTCTATACAGTGACCATACTGTACAACCTCTATGTAGTGACCATGCAGTACAACCTTTATATATAGCAACCATGCAGTACAACTACTAGTTCTTGAAATATGGTGAAATATTGAATCATACAGAACGACCTCTGTTTACTGACCATGCAATACAAACACTACAAAATGACTACAGTACAACCTCTATTGCCTATCCATATGTTAAGACCTCGACAAGGTGACCATGCAGTATACATACAGCAACACTTTAGAAACCTTTCAGTACAAAATTTGTGAAGTGACGTTATTAAATGTGCAATCTCATTATAGTGACTGTGCTGTTAAACCTCTATATAGCCACCATACAAAACAACCACTTCATAGTGACCATACATTTCAACCTCTATTTAACGACAACACGGCAAAATCTCTATATGGCGACTCTTCGGTTCAACTTCTATATAGTGACCATACAGTACACCCTGTAGAGAGTGACCACACAGGCCAATACAATAAAGGGACAGTGCATTCCAACCTCTATATACTTACCATATTTTACAACCGCTAAAAGGTGACCATACTGTACCTCTATTTAGTGACCACACAGCATAACATCTATATGGTGATCGTACAGTACAATCTGTATATAAGGAGTGTGCAATTTAAACTCTTTATAGCGACCGCCGGTTAAAGCACCTCTATATAGTGACCATACAAAACTGCCTCTATTAAGTGACCACACAACATAACCTCTCTATAGTGACCTCACAGTACTATCTGTATACACGGACTGTGCAATTTAAACTCTATTTGATGACCTCTTATAGCAACCTCCATATAGTGACCATACAAAACAACCTCTATTTAGTGACCACACAGCATAATCTCTATATAGTGACCATACAGTTGAATCTGTATATAGGGACTGTGCAGTTTAAACTCTTTATAACGACCGCTTATAGCAACCTCTATAAAGTGACCATACAGTACATCCTGAAGAGAGTGACCACACAGGCCGAGCACAATAAAGGGACAGTGCATTCCAACCTTTATATACTGGCCATATTTTACAACCTCTACAAAGTGACCATACTTTACAACCACTATTAAGTGACCCCACTGCATAACCTCTATATAATGACCATACAGTTCAATCTAAATATTCGGACTGTGCAGTTTAACCCCTACATAATGACCGCTTATAGCAACCTCTATATAGTGACCATACAACACAACCTCTATTAAGTGACTGCACAAAATAACCTCTATATAGTGACCATACAGTACAATCTGTAGACAGGGACTGCACAGCTTAAACTGTATATGATGACTGCTTATAACAACCTCCATATAGTGACCATACAAAACAACCTCTATTTAGTGAACGCACAGCATAACTCCAAATAGTGAGCATATAGTATGATCTGTATATAAGGAGTGTGCAATTTAAACCCTATATAGCGACCGCTTATAGCATCCTCAATATAGTGACCATACAAAACAACCTCTATTTAGTGACCACACAACGTAACCTCTATATAGTGACTATTCAGTATGATCTGTAGACTGTGCAGCTTAAGCTCTATATAGCGACCGATCATAGAAATCTTCATATAGTGACCATACAAAACAACCTCTATTTAGTGACCACACAACAGAACCTCTATATAGTGACCATACAGTACGATCTGTAGACTGTGTAGCTTAAACTCTATATGGTGACCGATTATAGAAACCTCCATATAGTGACCATACAAAACAACCCGTTATTTAGTGACCACACAACATAACCTCTATATAGTGACCATACAGTTCAACCTGTACATAGGAACTATGCAGTTTAAACTCTATGTAATGACCGCTTATATTCTTTTGTTTTCTAGATCATGATGACAAGATGAGCAAAGTGTTAGTGGTGGATCTGACTGGACAGATGTTGGCACTGGTGATGGGAATGATACAATTATGCTAAACTTGACATCCAGGCTCCCATATTTCAAATAGCTGCTGCCTCGATCATTAAGGTTAAACTGGTTTTAAATCGGACCAATGGTTAAAGCACACAGCGCAGGCAAAATTATAATACAATATTACCTCTACATAGTAACAATGCAATACAATACAACCTCGGCATAGTGACCAGTCACTACTAATTTACTTCTATATATTGACAATAATTTTTTCGTCAACTCAATTAATGTAAGTTAAGTTCAAATAGCGGAGCAAAAAATGGCAATTTTTTCCCACACAGACCTATCAAAAATACCAAAATTCAATAAAATTAGCTGACAGCTTCAAGGATATGAAAAAGTAGTGTGTTGCATATCATTTTAGAAAAATAATTTGATTCCTCAAAGCAGTGAACATACACAGATGGATTACATGTCTTTTAGCCCAAACCTTACTTTCACTTTCATATTTAAGCCAAAATGTCAAACATTGTAAATAAAACAGTTTCATTTCACCAAATACATGTTTACAAAGCATTTAAACCAAAGTTCATGATTATAATGCAGATTTGTCAAGACAAACCACCATTTCCAGTCAAACCAATAGTTTTTTACCGGACTACTTGAGTGTATCGGACTTTCGTCTGCGTAGGCATTTGGTGATTAGTTACCTACACCCTTACACCCTATCTATTATGACCATACTGAACAACGTCAACATGGTGACCTGTGATGTAATACAGTCGCTATAATAATAATAAAAATAATAAAAATAATAATAATAATAATAATATGCTATGTGGTGACAATAAAGTACAACCTGGAATGGTTGTTTATTTGAGGCTTTCCCCGTGTGGTTCCCGGGAAGTAGAATTAAGGACCTCTGTCTTTCTCCCTTGCATGTGACGTAAGAGGCGACTAAATGGGAGACTATTTTAACTTTGGTACTTGATTGTTTTATTTTGGCGTATAACAATCCGGTACTAAGGTTAAAATAGACATGATGTTTTCAATATGGAAATGATGTCATTTGACATTCTTTGTATATTGTGATGACATCTGCGACATTTTTAAGACCACCCTTATAACTCAATCACGTAATAGAGCTGGTCTTAAAAACAAAGCCAAGTGGACCATTGGAGTTTTCTTGAACTAAGAAATTAAGCAGTGGCACTGGTATGGATTGAACCAAGGATCTCTCTATTCTAAAGCCTGCACCCTTCTTATAAGCCTAACTGTTTCGGGGGATCAGTCGTCTAGAAGTTGGGCACAGGCTGCGGGATCTAGAAGTCCCGAGTTCTCAAGAATTTAGCAAAATAGTAGTGCTTATTGCATTTATTAAGTTCAATAAGAAACCAAAACTCATTCAATAGCCAGTAGATGTCAATAAGTTGTTGATATTGAGTCACCAAATAACTGTAAGCCCTCAATTATAAGACTGGCCGTATAACTCCGTCAAGTTATAGAGTGCATAGTCTTAAAAGCGAGGTTGTTTATTTAGTGAAAAATTTTAATACCACCCTTATAACTCACTCAAGTTATAGAGTTGGTCTTAAAAACAAGGTAGAATATAAAGTAGAAATGGGTACAAGATGGTTAATGAATGAGTCGAAAATAAAAGTGTGATGTAAAATAGGCCAATTGGAAAGAGGAAATGAGAAATATAATACTGATTTTAATTTAGAGGCAGCTGATTAGTCCGGAGGGTGGGATATGAGATTTTCGGTGTTTGGTTCATTAGACCTCTGCCTAACTCACTTGCAAGTTGTAAGAGGCGACTAAATCAGAGGCTTTGGTACAAGGCTGTGTTCGGCCAAAATAATACAGCCTGACACCAAAGCCATATGAGCCGTGATATTTTTTTTCGTGAATTTTCTGTTTGTTTTGTCATCTGAGCATAACGGCTTAATTTCGGTTATTTTTTAAAACGTATTCGCTATCTTATCAAGAGCAGCTGTTCGGTCATTTCCTTGGAGAAAGAGTTTGCCATGTAAGTAGCATTTATTGAACACTTTAAAGTCTATCTGCTTGAGTGCCAAAAACTTACAGCATATTAGCAACCGGTATTACTAACTGCTTATGGTCATCATCATCAGCATTAAGGCAAGGCAAGATGAAGTGTCAACGTCTAGTGAGAGGCCCTGACCCACAATAGACATTATCATCGTTAGTTTGGCTATGCAAAGTCAGCTCTTCATATCCACTTCAAACAGCTTACAGGATGTGTGAAACCAGTATTATCAACTTCTCGTGGTCGTCATCAGCGTTACAGGCAAGGAGAGATGGAGCTACGTCTAGTGAATGAGAGGCCCTGACAACTCAATGGTCGCAATCATCGTTAGATCGGATATGCACGTCAGCACTGCAAATCAACATGTGCCATCTTACCCCTCGTTTCTCGCTACAGCCGTCTGAGAGATTGTTGGTAGTTACTAATTCATTTAAAGTCAAATGCATTTAGTTAATTAAAACCCTTCTGTCTTGTTCTAGATGGAGCCATGAGGACTCAATTTACATGCAGATTTCTACAGACAGCATCCGGATGGAGAAAAACTAAAGAGACATTTAGATACTACTCTTAGAATATAGCAAGGGTAAGCCAGTTTTATTTCTTATTAACAACTACTGTAAAATCATTTAATTTCGATGGGACAAAATTTCGTGGTTTTGGTAAAAAGTACCATTTCGATGGGACATTAATTCGTGGACTTTGCATATCAGGAAATAAATACGAGAATCAAAATCATTGTTTGACGGGATTTGATACTACGAAATCCGCGAAATTTAATCCCCACGAAAATTCATGATTTTACAGTATTGGTTGAAAATTTAAATGATATTTTTTTTCTGGATTTGCAAAGCTTGAATAATGCTGAACCTCTTTTAAATGACCAAACAACAGTACTTCCATACAACTTTCATATAGTGACTACACTGTACCACCTCTATACAGTGACCATACTGTACAACCTCTATGTAGTGACCATGCAGTACAACCTTTATATATAGCAACCATGCAGTACAACTACTAGTTCTTGAAATATGGTGAAATATTGAATCATACAGAACGACCTCTGTTTACTGACCATGCAATACAAACACTACAAAATGACTACAGTACAACCTCTATTGCCTATCCATATGTTAAGACCTCGACAAGGTGACCATGCAGTATACATACAGCAACACTTTAGAAACCTTTCAGTACAAAATTTGTGAAGTGACGTTATTAAATGTGCAATCTCATTATAGTGACTGTGCTGTTAAACCTCTATATAGCCACCATACAAAACAACCACTTCATAGTGACCATACATTTCAACCTCTATTTAACGACAACACGGCAAAATCTCTATATGGCGACTCTTCGGTTCAACTTCTATATAGTGACCATACAGTACACCCTGTAGAGAGTGACCACACAGGCCAATACAATAAAGGGACAGTGCATTCCAACCTCTATATACTTACCATATTTTACAACCGCTAAAAGGTGACCATACTGTACCTCTATTTAGTGACCACACAGCATAACATCTATATGGTGATCGTACAGTACAATCTGTATATAAGGAGTGTGCAATTTAAACTCTTTATAGCGACCGCCGGTTAAAGCACCTCTATATAGTGACCATACAAAACTGCCTCTATTAAGTGACCACACAACATAACCTCTCTATAGTGACCTCACAGTACTATCTGTATACACGGACTGTGCAATTTAAACTCTATTTGATGACCTCTTATAGCAACCTCCATATAGTGACCATACAAAACAACCTCTATTTAGTGACCACACAGCATAATCTCTATATAGTGACCATACAGTTGAATCTGTATATAGGGACTGTGCAGTTTAAACTCTTTATAACGACCGCTTATAGCAACCTCTATAAAGTGACCATACAGTACATCCTGAAGAGAGTGACCACACAGGCCGAGCACAATAAAGGGACAGTGCATTCCAACCTTTATATACTGGCCATATTTTACAACCTCTACAAAGTGACCATACTTTACAACCACTATTAAGTGACCCCACTGCATAACCTCTATATAATGACCATACAGTTCAATCTAAATATTCGGACTGTGCAGTTTAACCCCTACATAATGACCGCTTATAGCAACCTCTATATAGTGACCATACAACACAACCTCTATTAAGTGACTGCACAAAATAACCTCTATATAGTGACCATACAGTACAATCTGTAGACAGGGACTGCACAGCTTAAACTGTATATGATGACTGCTTATAACAACCTCCATATAGTGACCATACAAAACAACCTCTATTTAGTGAACGCACAGCATAACTCCAAATAGTGAGCATATAGTATGATCTGTATATAAGGAGTGTGCAATTTAAACCCTATATAGCGACCGCTTATAGCATCCTCAATATAGTGACCATACAAAACAACCTCTATTTAGTGACCACACAACGTAACCTCTATATAGTGACTATTCAGTATGATCTGTAGACTGTGCAGCTTAAGCTCTATATAGCGACCGATCATAGAAATCTTCATATAGTGACCATACAAAACAACCTCTATTTAGTGACCACACAACAGAACCTCTATATAGTGACCATACAGTACGATCTGTAGACTGTGTAGCTTAAACTCTATATGGTGACCGATTATAGAAACCTCCATATAGTGACCATACAAAACAACCCGTTATTTAGTGACCACACAACATAACCTCTATATAGTGACCATACAGTTCAACCTGTACATAGGAACTATGCAGTTTAAACTCTATGTAATGACCGCTTATATTCTTTTGTTTTCTAGATCATGATGACAAGATGAGCAAAGTGTTAGTGGTGGATCTGACTGGACAGATGTTGGCACTGGTGATGGGAATGATACAATTATGCTAAACTTGACATCCAGGCTCCCATATTTCAAATAGCTGCTGCCTCGATCATTAAGGTTAAACTGGTTTTAAATCGGACCAATGGTTAAAGCACACAGCGCAGGCAAAATTATAATACAATATTACCTCTACATAGTAACAATGCAATACAATACAACCTCGGCATAGTGACCAGTCACTACTAATTTACTTCTATATATTGACAATAATTTTTTCGTCAACTCAATTAATGTAAGTTAAGTTCAAATAGCGGAGCAAAAAATGGCAATTTTTTCCCACACAGACCTATCAAAAATACCAAAATTCAATAAAATTAGCTGACAGCTTCAAGGATATGAAAAAGTAGTGTGTTGCATATCATTTTAGAAAAATAATTTGATTCCTCAAAGCAGTGAACATACACAGATGGATTACATGTCTTTTAGCCCAAACCTTACTTTCACTTTCATATTTAAGCCAAAATGTCAAACATTGTAAATAAAACAGTTTCATTTCACCAAATACATGTTTACAAAGCATTTAAACCAAAGTTCATGATTATAATGCAGATTTGTCAAGACAAACCACCATTTCCAGTCAAACCAATAGTTTTTTACCGGACTACTTGAGTGTATCGGACTTTCGTCTGCGTAGGCATTTGGTGATTAGTTACCTACACCCTTACACCCTATCTATTATGACCATACTGAACAACGTCAACATGGTGACCTGTGATGTAATACAGTCGCTATAATAATAATAAAAATAATAAAAATAATAATAATAATAATAATATGCTATGTGGTGACAATAAAGTACAACCTGGAATGGTTGTTTATTTGAGGCTTTTCCCGTGTGGTTCCCGGGAAGTAGAATTAAGGACCTCTGTCTTTCTCCCTTGCATGTGACGTAAGAGGCGACTAAATGGGAGACTATTTTAACTTTGGTACTTGATTGTTTTATTTTGGCGTATAACAATCCGGTACTAAGGTTAAAATAGACATGATGTTTTCAATATGGAAATGATGTCATTTGACATTCTTTGTATATTGTGATGACATCTGCGACATTTTTAAGACCACCCTTATAACTCAATCACGTAATAGAGCTGGTCTTAAAAACAAAGCCAAGTGGACCATTGGAGTTTTCTTGAACTAAGAAATTAAGCAGTGGCACTGGTATGGATTGAACCAAGGATCTCTCTATTCTAAAGCCTGCACCCTTCTTATAAGCCTAACTGTTTCGGGGGATCAGTCGTCTAGAAGTTGGGCACAGGCTGCGGGATCTAGAAGTCCCGAGTTCTCAAGAATTTAGCAAAATAGTAGTGCTTATTGCATTTATTAAGTTCAATAAGAAACCAAAACTCATTCAATAGCCAGTAGATGTCAATAAGTTGTTGATATTGAGTCACCAAATAACTGTAAGCCCTCAATTATAAGACTGGCCGTATAACTCCGTCAAGTTATAGAGTGCATAGTCTTAAAAGCGAGGTTGTTTATTTAGTGAAAAATTTAATACCACCCTTATAACTCACTCAAGTTATAGAGTTGGTCTTAAAAACAAGGTAGAATATAAAGTAGAAATGGGTACAAGATGGTTAATGAATGAGTCGAAAATAAAAGTGTGATGTAAAATAGGCCAATTGGAAAGAGGAAATGAGAAATATAATACTGATTTTAATTTAGAGGCAGCTGATTAGTCAGGAGGGTGGGATATGAGATTTTCGGTGTTTGGTTCATTAGACCTCTGCCTAACTCACTTGCAAGTTGTAAGAGGCGACTAAATCAGAGGCTTTGGTACAAGGCTGTGTTAGGCCAAAATAATACAGCCTGACACCAAAGCCATATGAGCCGTGATATTTTTTTTCGTGAATTTTTTGTTTGTTTTGTCATCTGAGCATAACGGCTTAATTTCGGTTATTTTTTAAAACGTATTCGCTATCTTATCAAGAGCAGCTGTTCGGTCATTTCCTTGGAGAAAGAGTTTGCCATGTAAGTAGCATTTATTGAACACTTTAAAGTCTATCTGCTTGAGTGCCAAAAACTTACAGCATATTAGCAACCGGTATTACTAACTGCTTATGGTCATCATCATCAGCATTAAGGCAAGGCAAGATGAAGTGTCAACGTCTAGTGAGAGGCCCTGACCCACAATAGACATTATCATCGTTAGTTTGGCTATGCAAAGTCAGCTCTTCATATCCACTTCAAACAGCTTACAGGATGTGTGAAACCAGTATTATCAACTTCTCGTGGTCGTCATCAGCGTTACAGGCAAGGAGAGATGGAGCTACGTCTAGTGAATGAGAGGCCCTGACAACTCCATGGTCGCAATCATCGTTAGATCGGATATGCACGTCAGCACTGCAAATCAACATGTGCCATCTTACCCCTCGTTTCTCGCTACAGCCGTCTGAGAGATTGTTGGTAGTTACTAATTCATTTAAAGTCAAATGCATTTAGTTAATTAAAACCCTTCTGTCTTGTTCTAGATGGAGCCATGAGGACTCAATTTACATGCAGATTTCTACAGACAGCATCCGGATGGAGAAAAACTAAAGAGACATTTAGATACTACTCTTAGAATATAGCAAGGGTAAGCCAGTTTTATTTCTTATTAACAACTACTGTAAAATCATTTAATTTCGATGGGACAAAATTTCGTGGTTTTGGTAAAAAGTACCATTTCGATGGGACATTAATTCGTGGACTTTGCATATCAGGAAATAAATACGAGAATCAAAATCATTGTTTGACGGGATTTGATACTACGAAATCCGCGAAATTTAATCCCCACGAAAATTCATGATTTTACAGTATTGGTTGAAAATTTAAATGATATTTTTTTTCTGGATTTGCAAAGCTTGAATAATGCTGAACCTCTTTTAAATGACCAAACAACAGTACTTCCATACAACTTTCATATAGTGACTACACTGTACCACCTCTATACAGTGACCATACTGTACAACCTCTATGTAGTGACCATGCAGTACAACCTTTATATATAGCAACGATGCAGTACAACTACTAGTTCTTGAAATATGGTGAAATATTGAATCATACAGAACGACCTCTGTTTACTGACCATGCAATACAAACACTACAAAATGACTACAGTACAACCTCTATTGCCTATCCATATGTTAAGACCTCGACAAGGTGACCATGCAGTATACATACAGCAACACTTTAGAAACCTTTCAGTACAAAATTTGTGAAGTGACGTTATTAAATGTGCAATCTCATTATAGTGACTGTGCTGTTAAACCTCTATATAGCCACCATACAAAACAACCACTTCATAGTGACCATACATTTCAACCTCTATTTAACGACAACACGGCAAAATCTCTATATGGCGACTCTTTGGTTCAACTTCTATATAGTGACCATACAGTACACCCTGTAGAGAGTGACCACACAGGCCAATACAATAAAGGGACAGTGCATTCCAACCTCTATATACTTACCATATTTTACAACCGCTAAAAGGTGACCATACTGTACCTCTATTTAGTGACCACACAGCATAACATCTATATGGTGATCGTACAGTACAATCTGTATATAAGGAGTGTGCAATTTAAACTCTTTATAGCGACCGCCGGTTAAAGCACCTCTATATAGTGACCATACAAAACTGCCTCTATTAAGTGACCACACAACATAACCTCTCTATAGTGACCTCACAGTACTATCTGTATACACGGACTGTGCAATTTAAACTCTATTTGATGACCTCTTATAGCAACCTCCATATAGTGACCATACAAAACAACCTCTATTTAGTGACCACACAGCATAATCTCTATATAGTGACCATACAGTTGAATCTGTATATAGGGACTGTGCAGTTTAAACTCTTTATAACGACCGCTTATAGCAACCTCTATAAAGTGACCATACAGTACATCCTGAAGAGAGTGACCACACAGGCCGAGCACAATAAAGGGACAGTGCATTCCAACCTTTATATACTGGCCATATTTTACAACCTCTACAAAGTGACCATACTTTACAACCACTATTAAGTGACCCCACTGCATAACCTCTATATAATGACCATACAGTTCAATCTAAATATTCGGACTGTGCAGTTTAACCCCTACATAATGACCGCTTATAGCAACCTCTATAAAGTGACCATACAACACAACCTCTATTAAGTGACTGCACAAAATAACCTCTATATAGTGACCATACAGTACAATCTGTAGACACGGACTGCACAGCTTAAACTGTATATGATGACTGCTTATAACAACCTCCATATAGTGACCATACAAAACAACCTCTATTTAGTGAACGCACAGCATAACTCCAAATAGTGAGCATATAGTATGATCTGTATATAAGGAGTGTGCAATTTAAACCCTATATAGCGACCGCTTATAGCATCCTCAATATAGTGACCATACAAAACAACCTCTATTTAGTGACCACACAACGTAACCTCTATATAGTGACTATTCAGTATGATCTGTAGACTGTGCAGCTTAAGCTCTATATAGCGACCGATCATAGAAATCTTCATATAGTGACCATACAAAACAACCTCTATTTAGTGACCACACAACAGAACCTCTATATAGTGACCATACAGTACGATCTGTAGACTGTGTAGCTTAAACTCTATATGGTGACCGATTATAGAAACCTCCATATAGTGACCATACAAAACAACCCGTTATTTAGTGACCACACAACATAACCTCTATATAGTGACCATACAGTTCAACCTGTACATAGGAACTATGCAGTTTAAACTCTATGTAATGACCGCTTATATTCTTTTGTTTTCTAGATCATGATGACAAGATGAGCAAAGTGTTAGTGGTGGATCTGACTGGACAGATGTTGGCACTGGTGATGGGAATGATACAATTATGCTAAACTTGACATCCAGGCTCCCATATTTCAAATAGCTGCTGCCTCGATCATTAAGGTTAAACTGGTTTTAAATCGGACCAATGGTTAAAGCACACAGCGCAGGCAAAATTATAATACAATATTACCTCTACATAGTAACAATGCAATACAATACAACCTCGGCATAGTGACCAGTCACTACTAATTTACTTCTATATATTGACAATAATTTTTTCGTCAACTCAATTAATGTAAGTTAAGTTCAAATAGCGGAGCAAAAAATGGCAATTTTTTCCTACACAGACCTATCAAAAATACCAAAATTCAATAAAATTAGCTGACAGCTTCAAGGATATGAAAAAGTAGTGTGTTGCATATCATTTTAGAAAAATAATTTGATTCCTCAAAGCAGTGAACATACACAGATGGATTACATGTCTTTTAGCCCAAACCTTACTTTCACTTTCATATTTAAGCCAAAATGTCAAACATTGTAAATAAAACAGTTTCATTTCACCAAATACATGTTTACAAAGCATTTAAACCAAAGTTCATGATTATAATGCAGATTTGTCAAGACAAACCACCATTTCCAGTCAAACCAATAGTTTTTTACCGGACTACTTGAGTGTATCGGACTTTCGTCTGCGTAGGCATTTGGTGATTAGTTACCTACACCCTTACACCCTATCTATTATGACCATACTGAACAACGTCAACATGGTGACCTGTGATGTAATACAGTCGCTATAATAATAATAAAAATAATAAAAATAATAATAATAATAATAATATGCTATGTGGTGACAATAAAGTACAACCTGGAATGGTTGTTTATTTGAGGCTTTCCCCGTGTGGTTCCCGGGAAGTAGAATTAAGGACCTCTGTCTTTCTCCCTTGCATGTGACGTAAGAGGCGACTAAATGGGAGACTATTTTAACTTTGGTACTTGATTGTTTTATTTTGGCGTATAACAATCTGGTACTAAGGTTAAAATAGACATGATGTTTTCAATATGGAAATGATGTCATTTGACATTCTTTGTATATTGTGATGACATCTGCGACATTTTTAAGACCACCCTTATAACTCAATCACGTAATAGAGCTGGTCTTAAAAACAAAGCCAAGTGGACCATTGGAGTTTTCTTGAACTAAGAAATTAAGCAGTGGCACTGGTATGGATTGAACCAAGGATCTCCCTATTCTAAAGCCTGCACCCTTCTTATAAGCCTAACTGTTTCGGGGGATCAGTCGTCTAGAAGTTGGGCACAGGCTGCGGGATCTAGAAGTCCCGAGTTCTCAAGAATTTAGCAAAATAGTAGTGCTTATTGCATTTATTAAGTTCAATAAGAAACCAAAACTCATTCAATAGCCAGTAGATGTCAATAAGTTGTTGATATTGAGTCACCAAATAAATGTAAGCCCTCAATTATAAGACTGGCCGTATAACTCCGTCAAGTTATAGAGTGCATAGTCTTAAAAGCGAGGTTGTTTATTTAGTGAAAAATTTTAATACCACCCTTATAACTCACTCAAGTTATAGAGTTGGTCTTAAAAACAAGGTAGAATATAAAGTAGAAATGGGTACAAGATGGTTAATGAATGAGTCGAAAATAAAAGTGTGATGTAAAATAGGCCAATTGGAAAGAGGAAATGAGAAATATAATACTGATTTTAATTTAGAGGCAGCTGATTAGTCAGGAGGGTGGGATATGAGATTTTCGGTGTTTGGTTCATTAGACCTCTGCCTAACTCACTTGCAAGTTGTAAGAGGCGACTAAATCAGAGGCTTTGGTACAAGGCTGTGTTCGGCCAAAATAATACAGCCTGACACCAAAGCCATATGAGCCGTGATATTTTTTTTCGTGAATTTTCTGTTTGTTTTGTCATCTGAGCATAACGGCTTAATTTCGGTTATTTTTTAAAACGTATTCGCTATCTTATCAAGAGCAGCTGTTCGGTCATTTCCTTGGAGAAAGAGTTTGCCATGTAAGTAGCATTTATTGAACACTTTAAAGTCTATCTGCTTGAGTGCCAAAAACTTACAGCATATAAGCAACCGGTATTACTAACTGCTTATGGTCATCATCATCAGCATTAAGGCAAGGCAAGATGAAGTGTCAACGTCTAGTGAGAGGCCCTGACCCACAATAGACATTATCATCGTTAGTTTGGCTAGGCAAAGTCAGCTCTTCATATCCACTTCAAACAGCTTACAGGATGTGTGAAACCAGTATTATCAACTTCTCGTGGTCGTCATCAGCGTTACAGGCAAGGAGAGATGGAGCTACGTCTAGTGAATGAGAGGCCCTGACAACTCAATGGTCGCAATCATCGTTAGATCGGATATGCACGTCAGCACTGCAAATCAACATGTGCCATCTTACCCCTCGTTTCTCGCTACAGCCGTCTGAGAGATTGTTGGTAGTTACTAATTCATTTAAAGTCAAATGCATTTAGTTAATTAAAACCCTTCTGTCTTGTTCTAGATGGAGCCATGAGGACTCAATTTACATGCAGATTTCTACAGACAGCATCCGGATGGAGAAAAACTAAAGAGACATTTAGATACTACTCTTAGAATATAGCAAGGGTAAGCCAGTTTTATTTCTTATTAACAACTACTGTAAAATCATTTAATTTCGATGGGACAAAATTTCGTGGTTTTGGTAAAAAGTACCATTTCGATGGGACATTAATTCGTGGACTTTGCATATCAGGAAATAAATACGAGAATCAAAATCATTGTTTGACGGGATTTGATACTACGAAATCCGCGAAATTTAATCCCCACGAAAATTCATGATTTTACAGTATTGGTTGAAAATTTAAATGATATTTTTTTTCTGGATTTGCAAAGCTTGAATAATGCTGAACCTCTTTTAAATGACCAAACAACAGTACTTCCATACAACTTTCATATAGTGACTACACTGTACCACCTCTATACAGTGACCATACTGTACAACCTCTATGTAGTGACCATGCAGTACAACCTTTATATATAGCAACCATGCAGTACAACTACTAGTTCTTGAAATATGGTGAAATATTGAATCATACAGAACGACCTCTGTTTACTGACCATGCAATACAAACACTACAAAATGACTACAGTACAACCTCTATTGCCTATCCATATGTTAAGACCTCGACAAGGTGACCATGCAGTATACATACAGCAACACTTTAGAAACCTTTCAGTACAAAATTTGTGAAGTGACGTTATTAAATGTGCAATCTCATTATAGTGACTGTGCTGTTAAACCTCTATATAGCCACCATACAAAACAACCACTTCATAGTGACCATACATTTCAACCTCTATTTAACGACAACACGGCAAAATCTCTATATGGCGACTCTTCGGTTCAACTTCTATATAGTGACCATACAGTACACCCTGTAGAGAGTGACCACACAGGCCAATACAATAAAGGGACAGTGCATTCCAACCTCTATATACTTACCATATTTTACAACCGCTAAAAGGTGACCATACTGTACCTCTATTTAGTGACCACACAGCATAACATCTATATGGTGATCGTACAGTACAATCTGTATATAAGGAGTGTGCAATTTAAACTCTTTATAGCGACCGCCGGTTAAAGCACCTCTATATAGTGACCATACAAAACTGCCTCTATTAAGTGACCACACAACATAACCTCTCTATAGTGACCTCACAGTACTATCTGTATACACGGACTGTGCAATTTAAACTCTATTTGATGACCTCTTATAGCAACCTCCATATAGTGACCATACAAAACAACCTCTATTTAGTGACCACACAGCATAATCTCTATATAGTGACCATACAGTTGAATCTGTATATAGGGACTGTGCAGTTTAAACTCTTTATAACGACCGCTTATAGCAACCTCTATAAAGTGACCATACAGTACATCCTGAAGAGAGTGACCACACAGGCCGAGCACAATAAAGGGACAGTGCATTCCAACCTTTATATACTGGCCATATTTTACAACCTCTACAAAGTGACCATACTTTACAACCACTATTAAGTGACCCCACTGCATAACCTCTATATAATGACCATACAGTTCAATCTAAATATTCGGACTGTGCAGTTTAACCCCTACATAATGACCGCTTATAGCAACCTCTATATAGTGACCATACAACACAACCTCTATTAAGTGACTGCACAAAATAACCTCTATATAGTGACCATACAGTACAATCTGTAGACAGGGACTGCACAGCTTAAACTGTATATGATGACTGCTTATAACAACCTCCATATAGTGACCATACAAAACAACCTCTATTTAGTGAACGCACAGCATAACTCCAAATAGTGAGCATAAAGTATGATCTGTATATAAGGAGTGTGCAATTTAAACCCTATATAGCGACCGCTTATAGCATCCTCAATATAGTGACCATACAAAACAACCTCTATTTAGTGACCACACAACGTAACCTCTATATAGTGACTATTCAGTATGATCTGTAGACTGTGCAGCTTAAGCTCTATATAGCGACCGATCATAGAAATCTTCATATAGTGACCATACAAAACAACCTCTATTTAGTGACCACACAACAGAACCTCTATATAGTGACCATACAGTACGATCTGTAGACTGTGTAGCTTAAACTCTATATGGTGACCGATTATAGAAACCTCCATATAGTGACCATACAAAACAACCCGTTATTAAGTGACCACACAACATAACCTCTATATAGTGACCATACAGTTCAACCTGTACATAGGAACTATGCAGTTTAAACTCTATGTAATGACCGCTTATATTCTTTTGTTTTCTAGATCATGATGACAAGATGAGCAAAGTGTTAGTGGTGGATCTGACTGGACAGATGTTGGCACTGGTGATGGGAATGATACAATTATGCTAAACTTGACATCCAGGCTCCCATATTTCAAATAGCTGCTGCCTCGATCGTTAAGGTTAAACTGGTTTTAAATCGGACCAATGGTTAAAGCACACAGCGCAGGCAAAATTATAATACAATATTACCTCTACATAGTAACAATGCAATACAATACAACCTCGGCATAGTGACCAATCACTACTAATTTACTTCTATATATTGACAATAATTTTTTCGTCAACTCAATTAATGTAAGTTAAGTTCAAATAGCGGAGCAAAAAATGGCAATTTTTTCCCACACAGACCTATCAAAAATACCAAAATTCAATAAAATTAGCTGACAGCTTCAAGGATATGAAAAAGTAGTGTGTTGCATATCATTTTAGAAAAATAATTTGATTCCTCAAAGCAGTGAACATACACAGATGGATTACATGTCTTTTAGCCCAAACCTTACTTTTACTTTCATATTTAAGCCAAAATGTCAAACATTGTAAATAAAACAGTTTCATTTCACCAAATACATGTTTACAAAGCATTTAAACCAAAGTTCATGATTATAATGCAGATTTGTCAAGACAAACCACCATTTCCAGTCAAACCAATAGTTTTTTACCGGACTACTTGAGTGTATCGGACTTTCGTCTGCGTAGGCATTTGGTGATTAGTTACCTACACCCTTACACCCTATCTATTATGACCATACTGAACAACGTCAACATGGTGACCTGTGATGTAATACAGTCGCTATAATAATAATAAAAATAATAAAAATAATAAAAATAATAATAATAATAATAATATGCTATGTGGTGACAATAAAGTACAACCTGGAATGGTTGTTTATTATTTACTTTCCCCGTGTGGTTCCCGGGAAGTAGAATTAAGGACCTCTGTCTTTCTCCCTTGCATGTGACGTAAGAGGCGACTAAATGGGAGACTATTTTAACTTTGGTACTTGATTGTTTTATTTTGGCGTATAACAATCCGGTACTAAGGTTAAAATAGACATGATGTTTTCAATATGGAAATGATGTCATTTGACATTCTTTGTATATTGTGATGACATCTGCGACATTTTTAAGACCACCCTTATAACTCAATCACGTAATAGAGCTGGTCTTAAAAACAAAGCCAAGTGGACCATTGGAGTTTTCTTGAACTAAGAAATTAAGCAGTGGCACTGGTATGGATTGAACCAAGGATCTCTCTATTCTAAAGCCTGCACCCTTCTTATAAGCCTAACTGTTTCGGGGGATCAGTCGTCTAGAAGTTGGGCACAGGCTGCGGGATCTAGAAGTCCCGAGTTCTCAAGAATTTAGCAAAATAGTAGTGCTTATTGCATTTATTAAGTTCAATAAGAAACCAAAACTCATTCAATAGCCAGTAGATGTCAATAAGTTGTTGATATTGAGTCACCAAATAACTGTAAGCCCTCAATTATAAGACTGGCCGTATAACTCCGTCAAGTTATAGAGTGCATAGTCTTAAAAGCGAGGTTGTTTATTTAGTGAAAAATTTTAATACCACCCTTATAACTCACTCAAGTTATAGAGTTGGTCTTAAAAACAAGGTAGAATATAAAGTAGAAATGGGTACAAGATGGTTAATGAATGAGTCGAAAATAAAAGTGTGATGTAAAATAGGCCAATTGGAAAGAGGAAATGAGAAATATAATACTGATTTTAATTTAGAGGCAGCTGATTAGTCAGGAGGGTGGGATATGAGATTTTCGGTGTTTGGTTCATTAGACCTCTGCCTAACTCACTTGCAAGTTGTAAGAGGCGAATAAATCAGAGGCTTTGGTACAAGGCTGTGTTCGGCCAAAATAATACAGCCTGACACCAAAGCCATATGAGCCGTGATATTTTTTTTCGTGAATTTTCTGTTTGTTTTGTCATCTGAGCATAACGGCTTAATTTCGGTTATTTTTTAAAACGTATTCGCTATCTTATCAAGAGCAGCTGTTCGGTCATTTCCTTGGAGAAAGAGTTTGCCATGTAAGTAGCATTTATTGAACACTTTAAAGTCTATCTGCTTGAGTGCCAAAAACTTACAGCATATTAGCAACCGGTATTACTAACTGCTTATGGTCATCATCATCAGCATTAAGGCAAGGAAAGATGAAGTGTCAACGTCTAGTGAGAGGCCCTGACCCACAATAGACATTATCATCGTTAGTTTGGCTATGCAAAGTCAGCTCTTCATATCCACTTCAAACAGCTTACAGGATGTGTGAAACCAGTATTATCAACTTCTCGTGGTCGTCATCAGCGTTACAGGCAAGGAGAGATGGAGCTACGTCTAGTGAATGAGAGGCCCTGACAACTCAATGGTCGCAATCATCGTTAGATCGGATATGCACGTCAGCACTGCAAATCAACATGTGCCATCTTACCCCTCGTTTCTCGCTACAGCCGTCTGAGAGATTGTTGGTAGTTACTAATTCATTTAAAGTCAAATGCATTTAGTTAATTAAAACCCTTCTGTCTTGTTCTAGATGGAGCCATGAGGACTCAATTTACATGCAGATTTCTACAGACAGCATCCGGATGGAGAAAAACTAGAGAGACATTTAGATACTACTCTTAGAATATAGCAAGGGTAAGCCAGTTTTATTTCTTATTAACAACTACTGTAAAATCATTTAATTTCGATGGGACAAAATTTCGTGGTTTTGGTAAAAAGTACCATTTCGATGGGACATTAATTCGTGGACTTTGCATATCAGGAAATAAATACGAGAATCAAAATCATTGTTTGACGGGATTTGATACTACGAAATCCGCGAAATTTAATCCCCACGAAAATTCATGATTTTACAGTATTGGTTGAAAATTTAAATGATATTTTTTTTCTGGATTTGCAAAGCTTGAATAATGCTGAACCTCTTTTAAATGACCAAACAACAGTACTTCCATACAACTTTCATTAGTGACTACACTGTACCACCTCTATACAGTGACCATACTGTACAACCTCTATGTAGTGACCATGCAGTACAACCTTTATATATAGCAACCATGCAGTACAACTACTAGTTCTTGAAATATGGTGAAATATTGAATCATACAGAACGACCTCTGTTTACTGACCATGCAATACAAACACTACAAAATGACTACAGTACAACCTCTATTGCCTATCCATATGTTAAGACCTCGACAAGGTGACCATGCAGTATACATACAGCAACACTTTAGAAACCTTTCAGTACAAAATTTGTGAAGTGACGTTATTAAATGTGCAATCTCATTATAGTGACTGTGCTGTTAAACCTCTATATAGCCACCATACAAAACAACCACTTCATAGTGACCATACATTTCAACCTCTATTTAACGACAACACGGCAAAATCTCTATATGGCGACTCTTCGGTTCAACTTCTATATAGTGACCATACAGTACACCCTGTAGAGAGTGACCACACAGGCCAATACAATAAAGGGACAGTGCATTCCAACCTCTATATACTTACCATATTTTACAACCGCTAAAAGGTGACCATACTGTACCTCTATTTAGTGACCACACAGCATAACATCTATATGGTGATCGTACAGTACAATCTGTATATAAGGAGTGTGCAATTTAAACTCTTTATAGCGACCGCCGGTTAAAGCACCCCTATATAGTGACCATACAAAACTGCCTCTATTAAGTGACCACACAACATAACCTCTCTATAGTGACCTCACAGTACTATCTGTATACACGGACTGTGCAATTTAAACTCTATTTGATGACCTCTTATAGCAACCTCCATATAGTGACCATACAAAACAACCTCTATTTAGTGACCACACAGCATAATCTCTATATAGTGACCATACAGTTGAATCTGTATATAGGGACTGTGCAGTTTAAACTCTTTATAACGACCGCTTATAGCAACCTCTATAAAGTGACCATACAGTACATCCTGAAGAGAGTGACCACACAGGCCAATACAATAAAGGGACAGTGCATTCCAACCTCTATATACTGGCCATATTTTACAACCGCTAAAAGGTGACCATACTGTACCTCTATTTAGTGACCACACAGCATAACATCTATATAGTGATCGTACAGTACAATCTGTATATAAGGAGTGTGCAATTTAAACTCTTTATAGCGACCGCCGGTTAAAGCACCTCTATATAGTGACCATACAAAACTGCCTCTATTAAGTGACCACACAACATAACCTCTCTATAGTGACCTCACAGTACTATCTGTATACACGGACTGTGCAATTTAAACTCTATTTGATGACCTCTTATAGCAACCTCCATATAGTGACCATACAAAACAACCTCTATTTAGTGACCACACAGCATAATCTCTATATAGTGACCATACAGTTGAATCTGTATATAGGGACTCAGCAGTTTAAACTCTTTATAACGACCGCTTATAGCAACCTCTATAAAGTGACCATACAGTACATCCTGAAGAGAGTGACTACACAGGCTGAGCACAATAAAGGGACAGTGCATTCCAACCTCTATATACTGGCCATATTTTACAACCTCTACAAAGTGACCATAATTTACAACCACTATTTAATGACCCCACTGCATAACCTCTATATAATGACCATACAGTTCAATCTAAATATTGGGACTGTGCAGTTTAACCCCTACATAATGACCACTTATAGCAACCTCTATATATTGACCATACAACACAACCTGTATTAAGTGACTGCACAAAATAACCTTTATATAGTGACCATACAGTACAATCTGTAGACAGGGACTGCACAGCTTAAACTATATATGATGACTGCTTATAAAAACCTCCTTATAGTGACCATACAAAACAACCTCTATTTAGTGAACACACAGCAAAACCTCCAAATAGTGAGCATATAGTATGATCTGTATATAAGGAGTGTGCAATTTAAACCCTATATAGCGACCGCTTATAGCACCTTAATATAGTGACCATACAAAACAACCTCTATTTAGTGACCACATAACATAACCTCTATATAGTGACCATTCAGTATGATCTGTAGACTGTGCAGCTTAAGCTCTATATAGCGACCAATCATAGAAACCTCCATATAGTGACCATACAAAACAACCTCTGTTTAGTGACCACACAACAGAACCTCTATATAGTGACCATACAGTATGATCTGTAGAGTGTGTAGCTTGAACTCTATATGGTGACCGATTATAGAAACCTCCATATAGTGACCATACAAAACAACCCATTATTTAGTGACCACACAACATAACCTCTATATAGTGACCATACAGTTCAACCTGTATATAGGAACTATGCAGTTTAAACTCTATGTAATTACCGCTTATATTCTTTTGTTTTCTAGATCATGATGACAAGATGAGCAAAGTGTTAGTGGTGGATCTGACTGGACAGATGTTGGCACTGGTGATGGGAATGATACAATTGTGCTAAACTTGACATCCAGGCTCCCATATTTCAAATAGCTGCTGCCTCGATCATAAATTTTAAACTGGTTTTAAATCGGACCAATGGTTAAAGCACACAGCGCAGGCAAAATTGTAATACAATATTACTTCTACATAGTAACAATGCAATACAATACAACCTCTGCATAGTGACCAGTCAGTACTAATTTACTTCTATAAATTGACAATAATTTTTTCGTCAACTCAATTAAAGTAAGTTAAGTTCAAATAGCGGAGCAAAAAATGGCAATTTTTTCCCACACAGACCCATCAAAAAGACCAAAATTCAATAAAATTAGCTGACAGCTTCAAGGATATGAAAAAGTAGTGTGTTGCATATCATTTAAGAAAAATAATTTGGTTCCTCAAAGCAGTAAACATACACAGATGGATTACATGTCTTTTAGCCCAAACCTTACTTTCACTTTCATATTTAAGCCAAAATGTCAAACATTGTAAATAAAACAGTTTCATTTCACCAAATACATGTTTACAAAGCATTTATACCCAAGTTCATGATTATAATGCAGATTTGTCACGACAAACCACCATTTCCAGTCAAACCAATAGTTTTTTACTGGACTACTTGAGTGTATCTGACTTTCGTCTGCGTAGGCATTTGGTGATTAGTTACCTACACCCTTACACCCTTTCTATGATGACCATACTGAACAACGTCAACATGGTGACCTGTGATGTAATACAGTCGCTATAATAATAATAAAAATAATAATAATGATAATAATAATAATATGCTATGTGGTGACAATAAAGTACAACCTCTATGTAAGCAACTATAGGCAAAATCAATATTGGTATTACTTAAGAGGGAGTTGTTTGGAATGGTTGTTTATTTGAGGCTTTCCCCGTGTGGTTCCCGGGAAGTAGAATTAAGGACCTCTGTCTTTCTCCCTTGCATGTGACGTAAGAGGCAACTAAATGGGAGACTATTTTAACTTTGGTACTTGATTGTTTTATTTTGGCGTATAACAATCCGGTACTATAAGGTTAAAATAGACATGATGTTTTCAATATGGAAATGATGTCATTTGACATTCTTTGTATATTGTGATGACATCTGCGACATTTTTAAGACCACCCTTATAACTTAATCACGTAATAGAGCTGGTCTTAAAAACAAAGCCAAGTGGACCATTGGCGTTTTTCTTGAACTAAGAAATTAAGCAGTGGCACTGGTATGGATTGAACCAAGGACCTCTCTATTCTAAAGTCTGCACCCTTCCTATAAGCCTAACTGTTTCGGGGGATCAGTCGTCTAGAAGTTGGGCACAGGCTGCGGGATCTAGAAGTCCCGAGTTCTCAAGAATTTAGCAAAATAGTAGTGCTTATTGCATTTATTAAGTTCAATAAGAAACCAAAACTCATTCAATAGCCAGTAGATGTCAATAAGTTGTTGATATTGAGTCGCCAAATAACTGTAAGCCCTCAATTATAAGACTGGCCGTATAACTCCGTCAAGTTATAGAGTGCATAGTCTTAAAAGCGAGGTTGTTTATTTAGTGAAAAATTTTAAGACCACCCTTTTAACTCACTCAAGTTATAGAGTTGGTCTTTAAAACAAGGTAGAATATAAAGTAGAAATGGGTACAAGATGGTTAATGAATGAGTCGAAAATAAAAGTGTGATGTAAAATAGGCAAATTGGAAAGAGGAAATGAGAAATATAATACTGATTTTAATTTAGAGGCAGCTGATTAGTCAGGAGGATGGGGTATGAGATTTTCGGCGTTTGGTTCATTGGACCTCTGCCTTACTCACTTGCAAGTTGTAAGAGGCGACTAAATCAGAGGCTTTGGTACAAGGCTGTGTTAGGCCAAAATAATACAGCTTTAAACCAAAGCCATATGAGCCGTGATATTTTTTTCGTGAATTTTCTACTTGTTTTGTCATCTGAGCATAACGGCTTAATTTCGGTTATTTTTTAAAACGTATTCGCTATCTTATCAAGAGCAGCTGTTCGGCCATTTCCTTGGAGAAAGAGTTCGCCATGTAAGTAGCATTTATTAAACACTTTAAAGTCTATCTGCTTGAGTGCCCAAAACTCACAGCATATTAGCAACCGGTATTACTAACTGCTTATGGTCGTGTATTACTAACTGCTTATGGTCGTCATCATCAGCATTAAGGCAAGGAAAGATGAAGTGTCAACGTCTAGTGAGAGGCCCTGACCCACAATAGACATTATCATCGTTAGTTTGGCTATGCAAAGTCAGCTCTTCATATCAACTTTAAACAGCTTACAGGATGTGTGAAACCAGTATTATCAACTTCTCGTGGTCGTCATCAGTGTTATAGGCAAGGAGAGATGGAGCTACGTCTAGTGAATGAGAGGCCCTGACAACTCAATGGTCGCAATCATCGTTAGATCGGATATGCACGTCAGCACTGCAAATCAACATGTGCCATCTTACCCCTCGTTTCTCGCTACAGCCGTCTGAGAGATTGTTGGTAGTTACTAATTCATTTAAAGTCAAATGCATTTAGTTAATTAATACCCTTCTGTATTGTTCTAGATGGAGCCATGAGGACTAAATTTACATGCAGATTTCTACAGACAGCATCCGGATGGAGAAAAACTAAAGAGACATTTAGATACTACTCTGAGAATATAGTAAGGGTAAGCCAGTTTTATTTCTTAATACCAACTACTGTAAAATCATTTAATTTCGATGGAACAAAATTTCGTGGTTTTGGTAAAAAGTACCATTTCGATGGGACATTAATTCGTGGACTTTGCATATCAGGAAATAAATACGAGAATCAAAATCATTGTTTGACGGGATTTGATACTACGAAATCCGCGAAATTTAATCCCCACGAAAATTCATGATTTTACAGTATTGGTTGAAAATTTAAATGATATTTTTTTTCTGGATATGCAAAGCTTGAATAATGCTGAACCTCTTCAGTGACCATACCGTACAACCTCTATGTAGTGACCATGCAGTACAACCTTTATATATAGCAACCATGCAGTACAACTACTAGTTCTTGAAATATAGTGAAATATTGAATCATACAGAACGACCTCTGTTTACTGACCATGCAATACAAACACTACAAAATGACTACAGTACAACCTCTATTGCCTATCCATATGTTAAGACCTCGACAAGGTGACCATGCAGTATACATACAGCAACACTTTAGAAACCTTTTAGTACAAAATTTGTGTAGTGACGTTATTAAATTTGCAATCTCATTATAGTGACTGTGCTGTTCAACCTCTATATAGCCATCATACAAAACAACCACTTCATAGTGACCATACATTTCAACCTCTATTTAGTGACAACACGGCAAAACTCTATATGGGGACTGTGAGGTTAAACCGCCATATAGTGATGTTACAGTACCCCCTGTAGAGATTGACCACACGGGCCGAACAGAATAAGGTGACAGTGCATTCAAACCTCTATATACTGACCATATTTTACAACCTTTACAAAGTGACCATAATGTACAACCTCTATTTAGTGACCTCATAGAATTACCTCTATATAGTGACCATACATTAGAATCTATATATGGGGACTGTGACGTTTAAACTCTTTATAGTGACCGCTTATAGCTTATAGCAACCTTTGTATGGTGACCATACAAAACAACCTTTATATAGTGACCTTACAGTACAATCTGTACACAGGGATTGTGCAGCTTAAACTCTATATGGTGACCGCTTATAACAACTTTTATATAGTGACCTTACAGTGCAATCTGTAGACAGGGACTGTCCAGCTTAAACTCTATATGGTGACCACTTATAACAACCTTTATATAGTGACCTTACAGTGCAATCTGTAGACAGGGACTGTCCAGCTTAAACTCTATATGGTGACCGCTTATAACAACCTCCCTATAGTAACCATACAGCACAACCTCTATATAGTGACCATAAAGTTCAATGTGTATACAGTGACTGTACAGTTTAAACTTTATATAGCATCAGATGGAGCTACGTCTAGTGAATGAGAGGCCTTGACAACTCAATGGTTGCAATCATCGTTAGATCTGATATGCACGTCAGCACTACATATCAACATGTGCCATCTTACCCCTTGTTTCTCGCTACAGCCGTCTGAGAGATCGTTGATAGTTACTAATAGTTACTTTATAGTGACCATACATTTCAACCTCTATTTAGTGAAAACAGGCAAAACTCAATATGGGGACTGTGAGGTTAAACTTCCATATAGTGATGTTACAGTACCCCCTGTAGAGATTGACCACACAGGCCGAACACAATAAGGTGACAGTGCATTCAAACCTCTATATACTGACCATATTTTTCAACCTTTACAAAGTGCCCATACTTTACAACCTCTATTTAGTGACCTCATAGAATTACCTCTATATAGTGACCATACATTAGAATCTGTATATGGGGACTGTGAAGTTTAAACTCTATATAGCGACTGCTTTTAGCAACCTCTATATAGTGACCATACAAAACAACCTCTATTTAGTGACCACACAGCATAACCTCTGTATGATGACCGTACAGTACAATCTGTTTATGGGGACTGTGCAGTTCAAACTCTATATAATGACCGCTTATAGCAACCTCTATATCGTGAGCATACGAAACAACCTCTACTTAATGACCACACAACATAACCTCTATATAATGACCTTACAGTGCAATCTGTAGACAGGGACTGTGCAGCTTAAACTCTATACTGTGACCTCTTATAACATTCTCCTTATAGTAACCATACAAAAAAAACTCTTTTTAGTGACCTCACAGAATAACCTCTATATTGTGACCATACAGTTCAATGTTTATACAGTGACTGTGCAGTTTAACCTCTACATTTCACCGCTCCAAATATGATAGGACGACTGATCAGCTTGGACATTCATATGCCCAAGAAGCAAAATGTTATAAGCTTTACACTACATTTGAAATTCACGAAAGTTATATTTGTGTTTTCTTTTGTTTTCTAGATCATAATTACAAGATGAGCAAAGTGTTGTGGTGGATCTGGCTGGACAGATGCTGGCACTGGTGATGGGAACGATACAATTATGCTTAACTTGGCATCCAGGCTCTCATATTTTAAACCGTTATTTCATACAATTCAACCTCTACATAGTGACCATACAATAAAAACCTCTACATAGTGATCACTATGACCTTAATTTACATAGCGACCATACAATATTACCTCTACATAGTAACAATACAATACAATACAACCTCTACATAGTGACCAGTCAGTACTAATTTACTTCTTTGTATTAACATCATTTTTAAGGTGCTGGTTCACAACCACAAAATGATTTTTTCTTTAACTCAATTTATGTAAATTAAGTCAAAATACACGGACCTATCAAACAAACAAAATTCAATTGAATTAGCTTACAGCTTCAAGGATATGAAAAAGTATTGCAGGGCTTGACACTAACTATTTTTGGTCACTGGTCCCCCAGCAAAGAAACGTAAAATTTATAAATAAAACAGTTACTGGTCCTTCAAGATTTTCACGGTTCCTTCTTGATTTTCACTGGCCTCGGACCAGGGGACCAGTGTTAGTGTTGAGCCCTGTATTGGGTTGCGTATCAATTTAGAAAAATAATTTGGTTCCTCAAATAGATCTGACCACCACCGAACAAATGTGAAATGCACAACTAACAATGGTATTTTTAAGTCGTACAAAGTTTTATTAAATTGTGGTCCAGGGTAGAGCTTACAGAGAACAATCAAAGCATTGACAGTGCTGGTGGGACGATGCTTTTGAAAAGGATAAATATAAGGGCATCGATTTACATCGACATTATTATTAAAGGTTGTAGTAGTACTGCAGCTACTGCATATAAATGCACAGCTACCATACCACGACTCCTTGAATTTGAAAAGAGGAAGCTGTAACATGTGTACAGCACATATTCTCGTTTTATGTCCATTTCGCCATTGCAGCCGATTAATCCAAGGGCTTACACACACGTCTGGCCAGTCCGATGAGAAGAGAACGTCTCAGATTATATATTGTCGCTTGCTAGCGGCTATCTGGATCTATCAGCATTGTCTACTTATGATATGTGGTAGCGTGTCATTTCAGCACGGACAATACAAGTACAATAAATTAAAATGGACTCTCAAATGGACTTAAAATAATTAAAGTAAAATGAACACAAAGCATAAATATCAGACTCTACCATTTAATGTGGTAACAAACTCTTAATTCCACTGTAACAATTCCCAATATCAAAACAATACTGTCTAAAATACAACTACTGGCATACCAGTGATGACCGGACAAAATTGGCATAAAATACTTCGAATGAACTTAAAATTGACTTTTCCTCATAATTTTTTGTGTTGACACATACCTGGGTTCAAGGTCTTTGCTAAAAATAGATCACCTCAAAACATGATGTCACATGTGTTGCCAAATTCAGGGCCTAAACAGGTGTACTTTTGGCGCTTTTTTCAACGATGTACAGAAGTAATGACCGGACATTCTGTTTCGAATATTTCTCGATTAACAGGGTCCTTACTTCACTTGCTAAATAAAGTGTAATGAATAACAATTTTACAAAATATCATATATCATTTTATATTTTATACTTGACGTAGCCTATTAATTGTCTTTAATTGAACCGATACAATGTTTTAATTTGTACATTTTGCAAAGCAATAGGGTCATCATTGGGTGATTTCTTGTAGCTCCTTAACTGGTTTCAATGATGAATTGTTTCCCCATTGTAAAATTATTTATTATTTCATGGGGTTTAGATTTCGGGCATTTGATCTTGACTGATTATATAGCCAAAATTAAACAACTGCGAATAATACCTAATAAACAGTATGCTGAATATCATCAATGCATTCCTGCCAATTAATAATAAGTTCTCAAAAAGTCTCAAAAAAGAAGTATTTAATTAACTGAGTTTAAGCAAGTTTATACATACAACAAGTCATGTAAAAACAAAAATGACAGAAATCTGGCTACAATGAGTTGGATGCTATCCAATGATACCCCTGCTCCATGAGGCAGATAATACTCCATGTATGAGATGTTTGTCAATTAATGGAAAACTGACATTATTTTTAGTTTGTCTCTGATATTTGATTTAAATTGTTCTTAGAAGAAGTTTTTATTTTGTAAAGTTGGTTTCAGTTCACGTTTTATGTTACAATAGTGAAGTAAAGGCATTATAAGTTTGAAAATTTTTTGAAAAGTAATCATGTATATTAAATATTCCTTGAATTGCTGTATTTATGATACTAGTAGTAAATGAAAGTAGCATGCATACAAACTATCATGTAAATCAACCAGCATTACCATATTTGTGACTATCAACAATGAAGTTATTTAACTTGTTGAATACATTATTAAGTTCTAATTCATAAAATGTTAGACAGTGCCTCCTATTTTATTTTTATGTTACAGCGAAGTTCCGCTAAGAAGACCAGTCAAAAAGGTGGTCTTAATAGCCAATAGGTCTTATTAGCGGACCTTTCTTGTTCTAAATTTAATACTTTGGGACCTTAAACTGGCAAAATTCTGCACGGTTTCAAAATAATCAAAGTGGTCTTATTAGCAGAACTTAACTGTAGTTAAAAAGTTCAGTATGAAAAGTCGCTCAGTAGTATCGTATACACATGTTTTTAAAAACTACTAATGTGTTTTCCTTTTGTGTTTATTAACCATGACAACTAACAATACATGGAGGGGGACCAGAAAGCACAGACAGTTTTGTTACTTCTAATTCAAGTCAGCTGTTGGATAAAAAGTTACATTTCTTATCGTAAAAGATACATTTCTTCGTTAAAGATATTAATTTGACCCGTTCCGTCTTTTCCGTGTATTCCACTTTTCTACTTTTACCTGTCAAGATGTATTTCTAACTAATCTTGTTCCATCAATATAATTTATTCAATTTGTAAAAATAATTCTATGGACAATTAGTTGAACTTTTTTCAAATTTAAGTATATTATTACAGCTCAGATGTCCAGTTAAACTAGTAAGTAGGGTTAAACAAAATGCAACAGAAACGGATTTTTCGAGTAAAAGCAAGATTAATGTCTACTTAATAACACAGATAACAGTATCGTTGAAAAAGAAATAAAAAAATTGAAATTGAAAAAATAGCTAAGACCAGTCAAAAAGGTGGTCTTAATAGCGAATCGATCTTATTAGCTGACCTTTTTTGTTCTAAATTTAATACTTTGGTGCCTAAAACAGGCAAAAATCTGCATGATTTCAAAATAATCAAGGTGGTCTATATAATACCTAAATTTCGAGAAATCCTTTTTTTTCAATTTCATTTTTTTAGCTCGACTATTCGAAGAATATGAGAGCTATTACAGTCACTTGTTCGTCGGCGTCGGCGTTGCATATGGTTAAAGTTTTACATGCAAAACTTTAACCTAGGTTATATTTCAATAACCAGTGCATATATTGGATTGAAACTTTGCACTGGCTTTCCCTGTCATGTAATCAACCATGTTAGATAACTCTTGCATGAATTTAATGCAAATTATGGCCCTTTTTTACTTAGAAAATTTGGTTAAAGTTTTGCATGCAAGTTACTAATAAGGCCATATCTCAAATAGTATCTGTGCTATGGCATTGAAACTAACAACACTTACTAACCATCATAAGGCAATGGTACCGGTCATGGGTAATAGCTCTATTATGATTATTATTTGAGTTATGCCCCTTTTTAACATAGAATTTTCTTGGTTAAAGATTTGCATGCAAGTTTCATTCAGACCATATCTCAGCTACTATCCATGATACTGCATTGAAACTTACAACACTTGTTTACCATCATCAGTCAATGGTATCAGTCAAGGGCAATAACTCTATTATTTTTTTATTTCAGTTATGCCCCTTTTTAACATAGGAGTTTATTGGTTCAAGTTTTACATGCAAGTTCTATTCACGCCATATCTTAGTTACTATTTATGATATTGCATTGAAACTTATAACACTTGTTTATCATCATTAGTCAATGGTACTGGTCAATTGTAATAACTCCATTTTTAGTTTAATTCGAGTTATGCCCCTTTTAACTTAGACTTTCCTTGGTTAAAGTTTTGCATGCAAGTTACATTCAAACCATATCTCACGTACTATCAATGATATTGCATTGAAAAGTTTAAATTTTTAATGCAAACTATGATCCTTTTTTTTAACTTGGACACGAGTTAATTTGTCACCATTGTTTTAAAATTGACTCCTTTAACAAATCATATCTTACTCATATGATTATTTTGTAGAAACTTTGTTATGTCAGTGGATGTATACAATTCCCTTTAAACATACACATTTCTTGAATAGAGTACAGTGCCGCTTGAAGTCTTAAAATAATTTTCACTGACAAATATTTGTTAATAGTCCAGTGTTGAGATAATTGCCATGCCTCAACAACCATTGTACATTAGCTTTCATTGCCATGTAGTCAACTAAGTAGCGTAACTTACGTTTCAATATAATACAAATTTTAAATGGCCTGTTTTGAACTTATATTTTTTCTGACAAATGGCTGCGAATAGTCGAGCGCGCTGTCTAGTTACAGCTCTTGTTTAACGATACAGTTACCTGTGCTTAATAACTTCGTTTAGCTTCCACCCTAAGTTCGAAAACATATCTAGCTATCCTGAGACAAAAAACAAAACACTTGAAAAAAAACAGGCCAAAATGACTTCTATTCTCGTTATTATACATGTAAGCATATAGCTAACAAATGTAGCTTTCTAGAATTGTCAATCATAATAATTTGCTGAACTATCTTAAAACTTTTGTTTGTGTGGAACCTACTGTTGTATATGGGGTTGGGGACATGATAGTAAATAAGTAAAAAAGCAATATCTCATTTTGAAGATAAAAGAGGTCATAAAATTTGTTCTTTTTTCTTTCCCTTGGACGCTAAACGAAGAAAAGCTTTGGTATGGCCTTTCAAACAACAGATGAGCTCTGCTGTGCGTCTTTGTTTTTGGAGAAAATCATCCTATCCATAATGTCGCTTGATTAAGGCACAGATTGTGTGTTACCTGTTTGCAGTCATCGAATAGTTAGTTGCGAATTGACGGATTGGGGTGATACTGTTGTAAAATTTCGAGGTTGACGATCATCTGGTCAACGTGTATACTCATAGTGTAGGTAGTGGAGTTTGAACTGCCTGGTGTTATAAATGCGAGTGTTGTGGTTGAAACTCTCGTTGTTTTTAGTTTTCAAACCCTGTATGTTTTGGTTCTCGCCTTTATTGAGATCGTGGTACTAGTCAATGTATGTTGTATTGACTAGGTTTGAAAGTTTGTTGGGTTGCGACGCTTGTCTAAGTTGAAACATTCTTGGAAGCTATTTGGTAAAAAATGTAAAGTAAAGTTTGTTTATTATAGTGTCACCCCTATTGAAATGGCCAGTCAATTCTGACTTATGAGACACTTACGTATATTTCATGCTTACAATAGCTTCCCGAATCCCTTCTCGTAATGCCGGGATTAATTTAACTAGCTGGTGGCTGACCGACCGGTCTCATCAGTTCTAACCCGGCTTCCGCCGAGATTCGAACCTTCGACCTCTGCTTCCCAGGCGGACGCACTAACCACTCGGCCAAGGTCGCGGTTTTGGTGATTTGATTTTCAATGCTTTATGAACGCAAGTATATGTCGTGATTTATAAATAGTTGAATGCTGTATATATTACGTGAATTAAGTGGTTGTACAAGACTGTCGTTGTGGATACGTTTTGCGTCCAAAGTTAGAACCCGTTATAAATAGTTTGTGCTATTGTGCCAATGGTGGTGTTATTCTGTATGTGACTACCTCTGTTTTTATTAAGTACTATTTTATAGTTGGTAGCTGGTCGTAGTTAGAGCCGGTTGCACGTTACAATTCTAAATGAGTATGCAGCAGCCATATGGGATATTTTCACAAATGTCAGGAAGCTCGAGATGGTACAGCACAGGGCTGCACGAATGGTCTTCTCAGACTTCAAAAGAACCTCAGGCGTCAATGCCATGCTGAACCAACTGCAATGGCCCTCACTACAGGAGCGGCGAGTCCAAGCCAGGGTTACTATGATGTATACACTACCCAAAAGTGCTTCTCCGGCACTTACATATTTCAGTCCTGTAGTGTCAAAAATTGATATATTCATGTAAAATTTCACATACCGAGACATGTTTAATATTTGCAGCTGATAATTAATTTATTTTGGCGGTATTGTGGTTAAACTCAGTGCATTCGACGTATTGCGTTATAACAAATTTTTGCTTGTTCGTTGCGTGTGCACCAAAATTTACATGTGCATGAACAAATTTCGGCATTATTGATGACTGCTTATCTCGAAAACTCTTTTCATTCTAAAATTGACTCGAGGGGAACACTCGTGGGATTTCAAAAAATCACTTGAACACAATGCGTAGGTGTCAATGTTTTATTTTTTAAATACTTTTTTGATAATACATTTATTAGCATGAAATTTCACAAATACAAGTATAAAGATGTATTAAAGCCAATTATGTGTTGATTGCTGGCCTATTTGCGGTTGAATTCACCATGTTAGACCTGTTACCTAATATAGCATGTTTACATGTAAGAATTGTGCAACGAAAAGCACGTATTCATGAACAGTTTTGATGAAAATGATGAATTTCCTTCGTCAAATGACGTCGAAACCGCAGAGGATTCTGGGTAGCTGCACACAACTGATTTGGTTCCGTCTTGAAGAATTTCTATTGAACTTGAAAACACGAATACGAGATAAAATTGGAATTCTAGACTTACTGACTCAACGAGGGCTTAATTTTATAGGAAAATATGTAGTTTTAATTTAAAACTTCAACCTTATTTAAATTATCTGAATATACGAAAATATCGAGTATATAATTGTTCTTTTGCAAAACTAAGAGTTTCATCTCATCGTTTAGAAATAGAAAAAGGACGATGGAAACAACCGCCAACCCCTCATAATGATCGTTTGTGTCAAAATTATGATAAATTGGACAACGAATTTCACTTTCTTTCGAGTGTAAACTTCTTTAAGATATTCGGAAGACATACATAAAAAGATACTTCTTAAATAATCCTAGTATGTTTAAATTACGTCAACTTCTTGCATGTGAAAACATTACTCAAATAAGAAATCTCTCCATATTCATTGATAAAGGTTTTAAATTATCATTCTAACACAGTCTATTTTTAGCACTGTGTAAACGTATAGGACTGTACCGTGGTTAAATTTCCGGTATATCACAGTTTTTGCCGTACTACTTTTTGGCTGTTGAATTACCTCCCACGTATAAAAAGCGCTTTTTATGAATGGAATTAACGCTTTGTTTATCAAATGACGTCATGGATTTATGACGTTTATTTGGCGTCAACGTAAACGTGACGTTGTGCGAACTTTTATTTGCATAGCGTTCTTTCTAAATTTATTTAATTATATCCGTATTATTGCAACAGCAATTGCATTTATCGATTCATTTTAGTTTTTATGAAATACATAGTTTGGAATGAGCTCTAGTTATGCCTCTGTTTAAATGAAAAGAGCAAAAACAATATTCCAGGGGTGGAGGTTTTATACTTTAAACAGCGGAAGTTGTCTATAGCAACACGACAAACAACGCATCACTCTGCAATAAAAATGAGTCCATATGAAATTGCGCATATTACACATGTTAGAATGCAAATAGATCTTAGTTTTCCGTGATATACCGGCCAATATATCACGGTTTGTCGTTCACATGCATAGTTATTAATCACTCAGGCCTACGGCCTTCGTGATTAATTCCTACGCATATGAACTCCAAACCGTGATATATTGGCTGGTATATCACGGAAAACTAAGATCTATTTCCTAAATAAAACAACAATTCTTAATGCGTTAAAGCGATATTCATTTCCTATAATATGTTATTGAATAGGTACATTTTGTATATTCATGTAGTAATGCATATATGTCTATATTATACCATCTTTGTTAATCAATATTGAAATGAGTCTATATTCTATATATATGCAAAAGTAGACTACATATCATCATGTTAATTGTTAATTCAATACTTAAATATTACACTATTTGTGGCTAGTCTACATTTCGACTTTGAATAGCCAGCCACCAGGGGCGTAGCTAGTAGTAATTTGAACATACTCGAAATATGAAAGAAGATGAAGGGGGGTTTTGGGGTCCTCCCCCAGGACAATTTTGCATTGTATTATTGATTTAGACGTCTTTGGTGGAGTTTGGACGTCAAATCAGTCTCATTATTTCTTTCAAGATTTGATAAAAAAACCTGCTAAAAACGTCAGCTCGAATTTATTTTGTAAGTCATTGTTCATCTGAGAAGAACTAAAATGCATTGTTTATATAAAAAGCATACGATACAAAAATATTGTGCAAGCGTAGCGTGCACGAAAAATTCATCGTTGCTCATAAAAGCATGCCACAGACACGTGCTACACATCAGGGCTAATTGTATCCAGAACCAACATAGCCAAGGACAAGGTTCAAAACACAGGTCTAAGAATTATCATTGGGACCATGAAATCCACACCATTAAAGGAAATAGAGAAGAAAGCTACTTCACACAAGACATGAGCACAAAGCCCTTGAAATAGCCTACCACCCAACCTACTTCGCACAAAACTCCAAAAGCCGATCCAAGAGCAGACTGAAACAGCAATCATGTGTCAAACACATTGTCAAGGACCTACCAATAAAAAAGCCACTCCTGATACATATACTGAGGGTAAGAGATGTAGACATCCAGAAATCTCTTGCACTAGAGAGGAATTTTGAATGATAGCCAGCTCACTCCTGGATAGAAGCCTTCACTGATTGGTTAAAAATGGGATGAATTGCAGAGAGATATGCTGCGCTTCACCTGTCTGAGCGAAATTTCGAAAGAAAACTAGATACAATATTGTCTTATTAACAGACTCAATGTGAGAACAACCTGCGCTAGAAGCAAACATACTGGATATTGTGGTTTTCCGAAACATATGAAAAGACTGGGTATTGCGGTAGCAACTTAATGCATGTACTGGACACAGAACAGACACCATCCGATATACTGCAAATCTGTCCTAATCTGGAAGAAGAACCAGGCCGCTGTTACCACCGTGACAAAAATATGTTCTTCCGGACCAAGCTGCGGAGGAAATTCTAACAACCTGTAACAGACGGTGCAGTTCATCACAGCATCCAAGCTGAAGCTATAGACCAGGCGCGTAGCCAGGCATACGCCCGTATGTGTATACGTGTCTGCTGCTCAGGTTAACTGGTTTTTTCTAGCTCGCTTCGCTCGCATAATACCTATCTCAGTTGATTACCCGTGGAGTCTGTTTCTGTATATATACTCCCCAAAAACTAAATCTAAAAACGGGCGTACCCTCTGAATTGACCCAGCTACGCCCCTGTAGACCACAACAAGATAGACGAAGTTCTAAGAAGAAGGACGTAATAACAATTACCGAAATTGTTAGTTTGATAGTGAAACAAGTTATAACAGCTAGATGCCATTTTTATCTGTGGTACATTCACGACAAACCCCAGACAGATGACAATAACATTATGGTCGTGCATTTGGGATTATCATGAAAATGAATAGACTATTTTTAAAATAGTAGGTAGGGGGTCGGGGAAAATTTTGAAAACTGTAGATTGAATTGGTGCCTCCTGGGCGTTCTGTGGAATCTAATTTTTGTACCATTGAAAAGGACAAATTGGAGTTATGATGATTGGTAACGAAATTAACCCCGTACCCCCCTGCACACTGTCAATCAATATTTTAATACATTTTTCGACTTTTAAACGATTTTATTTTTTGAGTTTTCATTTTCAGCTATAGGAATAGCGATCGAGTATCTGAGTATGCGGTGCTACGCGCCTGGCCACACACTACTAGTGTGATCAATATTGTACTTTATAGATGAAATAAAAACCAAGGGAAGTAATCCTGACTTTTCAACACGATAAGGCTTGTGGAAAATGAAGGAATTGGATCTCTTAACAAATCGGGTTGACCGAGTATTGTAGGCTACGCCCCAGAAAACCGCGCGCTCTTATCACGTGACTCGGTTAGATAGGATAATTGAAACGTGCAGCTTTGTAATGTAACACCGTTTAGGTCCACGAGGTTTTCAAGATGGCGGCTGACAAGGGTGAGCGTGAGGCGAGGCGGCAAAAGCGGTCGGAATCATCCGTAGACAATCAATCAAAATATGAAGAAGAGGAACCTGACTTCAGTGACCCTGAAGATTATGTTGATGATGTTACAGAGGAAGGTTTGTTGTTAATTACGCCTGTCTACCCTCAAATATGTTGCCGGCCGGCCGGCTGCCCGCCAGTGCCCGTGAAATATCACTGGGCATATGGAACGAACAGCGAGTCTGCGTCCAACCATGCAAAATTCACAGGCTTTGACGAATCTCGCAGTGAAATAAGTCGAGCCACTTAAACTTTCCACTTGTAATATGTTACTAGTGTTATAAACCTAAAATGGAAGGATAAGATCCTAACATGACGGGATTCGAACCCAAATCATTGCCTGGTATTGTTATCCCTACTAGTGTACCAATCAGTTGCATCAGGATGGACCAGGAACTTTACTGTCGGGTTGTCAAAACCTGATAAAAAAAGTTCCCACCATTCCCCCCCCCCCCGCAGTGTCTGTGGAGCTGGAAGGTAAAAACCTGTTTCCCCGGCTATCCCATTGGGTTGTGGGCCATGAATGTGCCAGGTGACACTCATCTGGACCGCTCAACCTAGATATGGCTCAACCAGTAGCACTTTGCTAAGACTACACAACCCGGCTTCCATAAATAAGTTAGGAGTCGATTCCAACTGTACAATGTGCTTGTGCATCCATGTGCTTGAATAAAACTTGATGCAAATTTTCTATTGTAGAACTGTTGGGTGATTTGTTGAAGAACAAACCAAAGGATACAGACAGTATAGACAATGTGATAATAGTTGACAATATTCCTGTTGTGGGACCCGAACGTCTACCAAAATTACAGAATGTTGTCAGAAAAATTTATGAAAAGTTCGGAAAACTTGTCAACGAGTTTTATCCAACTGCTGAGGACAATAAAACCAAAGGGTAAGGGGAAGTATACTTTTCTTTTTAGCTGGTTTTTATAGCCATAAGATTTTCCTGAAATGTATCCGTTAGACTGACAGGGTTCTCGGCAACGCGTAATTACGCGTATTTGGACGCATACTTATGAAATCAGACGCATAAAATCGGCGATCAACGCGTTTTCGGGACGCAAGCTTTTTCCGACGCACGCGTTTGACCTTGGGTCATAAATTCATCGTAAACACACGATTATACAATAAACAATTGCAGCGTCCCTAGTATGGAGTAATTGACAGGCGAGAGGCGGGGTTAAATACCAACGATATGCATCATGAACCAATCAGCGCTCGCGAGTCCTTAGATAATCATTGACGCGTCCCCCGAAAAATAAACTTTATTAGATCGATGCAGATACAGTATGTGTAAATTACAAACTGTTACGTAAACACGTACGCTTTAATTGATTGGTGATAATTGATATCTCCACTAAATTACTGACCGTGTCGTTTATTTAATTGCAGACAGATTTATACGACGATTTTAATGTTTGTCGTAACGTTGTAACATCGGAAAACCAAACTTATTATTTACGATTAACGCGTGTGTTATAAATTAAATCCAAACAATAATTTCGAATTCTACAAATGCCGAGTTTAAAGAACATACCTATTAAATTCATATTCCGCGCTGATAATTCCTTGATAAAAATATCACAATCCCAACACAAGAAATATTTCCGACTCGAGGTCATTTTGACCTAAATACAGAAGACAAAAGTTTCAACTGTATTCAGTAAAGGTCGTCAGTTTCAATTATCAAACGCACGTGTGGCGACAATTTCTACATCAAGGTCGTTTGATGGAACCGACGCGGGTAACTTCAAAGGAGCGGTCTAGCGATTCGGTGAACTTTGATCGTGCGACATGTGAACTTAATGCCGTAAACTGTATTCGATAAACGTGCATTTTTTCATAAATTTGAAAATATGACTGATGCAGCTGACTTTTTCTGGGTTTACCAACTTTGCTGATTTAGTTCACTCGCGAACATTCATGATTCAACGCATGTCAATTGACGAGATGTTTAAAGCATTGAACGATGCTCGTATGATTCGTGTTTTAACACAATTTATTATAGTCAAACATAATCAATCATTTTACGAGCTTTTGGCTGCAATTGACCGTGAATAGGATAAAAGTACGACATGCAAGTTACAAATTTCGGACGCGTACATATTTTCGGATGAGATCGATTTTTTTTGTCTTTTCAATTTTCTATCGATCTTTTATCAATTATTAATACGTAGCAAGAATGTTATGAGTATGTAAATTGTAATTTAACTCTTTTTCTGGGTATGAATGCTGATTCTAACATTCAGTTATAGGCTAAGGATCAACCACAAAATAATTAAGCTGCTTAAAAATGTCACATATTGATATAAAAAATAAATATTTATTGGTAACAAACAACTGGAAAAATAGCTCCATAATTCACCAGAATGCAGGATTAAAGGCTTTAGAAATCAAAATTTTCTTGGGGGAGAACCCCAAACCCCCCTTGCAGGAGGGGGTCACCCCCTCCCTCACCCTCCCCCACTCGTCGCTACGCGACTCGGATAGAGTCCTCAGGACTCCTACTTTTTTGCAAAAAGGAGTCCTGGGACTCCTACTTTAAAATCCTACAGAAAACCCTGGACTGACATATCTGACCAAAATTTCAGCTTAAATCTGTTACTCTGGTTTAAATCATTAACATGTTTTTCACTTTTTCGTTCATGATTGTTTTATTTTTTACAACAAACAAATCGGGGAACAGTGAACCACATGTTGAAACAATGCTATGACTAATATTATATTATATTTTCAGTTTAAATGTATGTTTTTAAAAACTTCTAGAAGTCTGCTCAATTGGTAGTCATCCAAAGAATTGACAGATCTATAGGTATAATTCTGATAACCTGCTTTGACATACATGTTTTTTTTTCAGATATCTATTTATTGAATATTCAAATCCACAAAGTGCTGTGGATGCTGTGAAAAGTACTCATGGATATAAACTTGACAAGGCTCATACGTTCGCTGTCAACTTATTCTCAGATTATGATAAGTAAGTAGAATATGTAACTAGTCTAATGACTTATTTAATTGAATTGCTAGTATTAGTGTGCCCTTTTTATCCAAAGATTTTAAATTTTATACTGTACAGTCTCAAAGTCACACTTTAATTGGTCTAATATTTTGTTAAATCATTTGAACCAGAACGGCCCTAATAGGTTCAAATAAAAAGGTTTTGTCATGTTGCTTATATTTTTATCTTTCGTATTCTGTGGAAACACAGGTTTTTGATAATAAACTGACTCTTTGACTTTAAGTAAATTTTCATGTGCTCGATGTTGTTTTAATCCATTTTAGATTTGAGAATGTAAAAGATGATTGGGAACCCCCACAAGCCAAACCATACAAGGATCTGGTAAGTCAAATGTTGAAATAATAAACAACTAAAATTTTTGAAGTGAATGTTTGCCAGATAAAAAAAGTAGTGGAATGTTTGGATCCATACAATGGATATATACAAAGGACTGTCGTTCCTTCAGCTTAATGTGTTCAGTCTTAACATGTTCATTACTACAGTCTCCATTATACACTGCTATATTTAGCACTGCCCACTAGTTCAAGATGACTAGAATTTATACAGCCAAAATGTTTATAGTGTATTGTTTTATTTAAATTTAGACTTAACATTCTTTTAATATGCAATTTACCTGTCAATGTCCTAAGAGTTGTGTAAAATTTGTGGCCTACTTGTTATTTTAAAAAAATGCTGAGCAAAGACTTTTATTTGCCGATCAGTTTCTGTTGAATATAGCAGGTATATGAATGCCTCCACCTGGGTTGCCAGATTATATGCCAAACGCGCTAACCACTTAGATACGGAAGTCCACAATTGTTAAGTCTATTTGCTGCTATTGATGACCATGGTATTTATATTAAACATGTATTGTTTCTTGAATTTTTAGGGAAATCTGCGTTACTGGCTGCAAGATCCAGATTGTTTTGATCACTACAGTGTTATTTATGAAGGTGGTGAGAAGACAGCTATTTATCAAAATACAGTACATCTTAGTTCTGTTCGAGAACCTACTCTAGTAGAAGAAAGAGCGGTAAGGCAACATTTATTTGTTTCCAATATTATATGGAATCTACCAATCTGAGACTTCGTTAATTTGTATAGCATTAGTTGTATTCACATTGTGGCAGTTGAGCTACTGACAAAAGTTGCAGAGTTTACTACTTCGGCAGTTACGCTTCTAATTATTGGACTTTCACCTAATTCAGAAGTTCCGGACTTTGCAAGTTAACCTTGACAGAGTAGACCCATTAAGCACCAATTCATTATAAGAATTGCTTCGTTCTGTCCTCCTTTAATCTACATGTTTTCTTCAAAATGTCACTTGATGTTCAATTTACATTAGGCAGTCCACGATAATGATCAGTGCTTTCAAAAGCCTTCTAAAGTGAAGAATCAAAATCACTGTTGCCTGTCAAATTTCTAGAGTCCAAGAAATATTGTAAGTTCGGACTTTTTCGTTTAAAATTTCAAGTATACAATCTTGTATTGAAATGGGCGCTTTTGTCATATTGTTCTTGTTTTGTTTAGAGATGGACAGAAACCTATGTACGTTGGTCACCACAAGGTACCTACCTAGCTACATTACATCAGAAAGGTATTGCTTTATGGGGTGGTCCAAACTTTGATCAGATCATGAGGTTCAGTCATCCAGGTGTACAACTCATAGACTTCTCACCGTGTGAAAGGTAAATGATAATGTCTTTTAAAGCAGAGGGGTAGTTATAAGATGGAAGGAAGGGGGAAATTCACTGGCTATTTTAACATGATTGTCGGCTACTTAGGTCCTTTTCTTCTTTGTTACTAAATTGAGATATCAAATCAACCGCCTACCGGTACTTTTTAACTTGAAGATAAACTGGCTACATGAAAACATTTCTACCCCCTGTCTTTTACAATGTTTCATTTTGAAACCAGTTTTCAAGCCCCTGACTCATTGTTAAATTGGTTTGGAAATGCTTGGCTTTATCTTTAAGTATTTAGCTTTGGGTCACATTCAAGCACGGTAGCTTTTAAGAAAGCTTTTCAGGGTTTTACAATGATAATTTGCAGATAATGCTTTTAAATAAATGAAATAATATATAAATTGTAATTCCACTTTGGTGCAATGGTTTCTTCACTTAAGCTCAATACTACTCGATGGGCCGTCACACTTATATAGACTGTACTTGTGATTTTGTATTTCAGATTTATGATCACATTTAGTCCTGTGCCTGTGAAGTCTGAGGAACCACAAAGTATTGTAATATTTGATATACGTACAGGACAGCGCAAACGTGGCTTCAATTGTGAGGCACAGGCAACATGGCCTATATTTAAGTGAGTACCTTGTTAAGTGTTTCATTTTACCACTATCTAGTTTTGATAGCTGTCTTTTAGTGAAATATGATTGTTTTTGTCAATTTTCCTCTACATGTGAAGAAATTGCTGACCCCTAAAGGAAGACGAATGTGAAATTGAAAAATGTGTTAAAACCTGGATATTAAACAAGCACCCAACAATTGTTTCTTGCCAACTACTCAACAGTTCTTTCTGCACCACCTCTGCTACATTCTGCTTACTAGGCTAGAGATTCATTCTCAAGGCAAATATACAACAGTGGAATTGTACTGATATTAACAGAGTGCATTTGGGTGACCAAAGTGTTATGATGTAAACCAACAGGCTAGAGTTTCTGAAAGTCGGATAGGTAAAATCTGGCTACATGAGACAAAACTTGTTCATAAAATCTGAACGCTTTTATAACATTTACTCTTTCAACATTTAATGTTTTAACAATAACTGAAAACGTTTTAGTGTTATGATGCAAACCAACAGGCTAGAGTTTCTGAAAGTCGGATAGGTAAAATCTGGCTACATGAGACAAAACTTGTTCATAAAATGTGAACGCTTTTATAACATTTACTCTTTCAACATTTAATGTTTTAACAATAACTGAAAACGTTTTAGTGTTATGATGTAAACCAACAGGCTAGAGTTTCTGAAAGTCAGATAGGTAAAATCTGACTGCATGAGACAAACTTGTTCATATAGTCTGAACACTTAATAAAATTTACGCTCTACATTTATTTTCTGAACAATTACTGAAAGCATTCTAGTGTTATGATGTAAACCAACAGGCTAGAGTTTCTGAAAGTCGGATAGGTAAAATCCAACTACATGAGACAAACTTGTTCATATAATCTGAACACACACTAATGATAAAAAGAACAATATTATTTATCATATGTCTAGTATGTATTAAGTTGTGTCTATAAATGGGTGTTTTGATATATTTTAGATGGAGTAATGATGGAAAGTTTTTTGCCAGGCTTGCACCTGATACACTTAGTGTATATGAAACCAATGTAAGTATTGTGTGTATTTGTAATAAAGAACCTGTCATATGTTAAACTAGCTGATGATTTAGCTTTCTGGATTGCTAAGTTGATTAAATAATGTAGTTGTCATTAGGTGCCTTGTCTTGTAATGAAAAGTTTTTAACTATTGTCTTTGACTTAACTAACTTGCATCTATATAGTGCAAGTGAAAAATTTGGATTTCTTTGGTGCAAAATGGCGAAAAACTGATATTGATCTTTTTCTACACAATTATTTGGCCACATAATTATTTTCAAAATAAAATATGATTGAAACTTGCCTGATCATCAGTACAATCAAACACCAGGTATTGTCATAAAGATTGCTGTGCTATGATCAGTCACCTAGACTTCAAACAATTAGCATAGTTTATCTAACAATTTGCTAATTGTCATATACAATGTTTCTTATATTTCAGACATTCAGACTGCTTGATAATAAAAGTTTAAAAATAGAAGGAATAAGGTAAGAAACCATCCTTGTTTTTCCATTAGACCTGTATTTATGCCCCCGTATCGATAGATCGGGAGGCATATATAGTAATTCACCTGTCCGTTCGTCCGTCTGGCCTGGTTAACCCAAATTGACCGTTTTTTTTCTAGCATTAATATGGCTTGCTACAAAGCTTTCAAACTTGCATCGATGTTGTATATGACCACTCTCCACATGCCTGTATCACCTGACTTCATTTTTACCTTCACTTTGATCTAATTTTGGCTTCCACAGGGGCATAAGGCATAGCGTTTATTGAACGCAGTCTTGTTTGTGTGGAGTTTTTGGAAAACCCTGTATCACTGTCGAGATTTATTTAAATTCTGACTGAATTCTTTGTAAACGCTAATGTGTTATGATGTAAACCAACAGGCTAGAGTTTCTGAAAGTCAGATAGGTAAAATCTGACTATATGAGACAAACTTGTTCATGAAATCTGAACACTTGATAGCTTTACTCTTTTACATTCAAGTTTTGTACATATACTGAAAACATTCTATATAGTGTTATGATGCAAACCAACAGGCTAGAGTTTCTGAAAGTCAGATAGGTAAAATCTGGCTACATGAGACAAAACTTGTTCATATAATCTGAACACATTATGGCATTTTATTATCCTTTTATATGTAACGTCTATAGAATTATTGAAAACAGTCTAGTGTTATGATGTAAACCAACAGGCTAGAGTTTCTGAAAGTCAGATAGGTAAAATCTGACTACATGAGACAAACTTGTTCATGAAATCTGAACGCTTGATAGCTTTACATTTTTACATTCAAGTTTTGTACATATACTGAAAACATTCTATATAGTGTTATGATGCAAACCAACAGGCTAGAGTTTCTGAAAGTCAGATAGGTAAAATCTGGCTACATGAGACAAAACTTGTTCATAAAATCTGAACACTGAGAATCATTTTATGTGAATCATTTATAAATAGGACTAAATGTTGTAAGCTACATTGACAATGAATCTTTCAGTAAAGATGTTTGCTTGCAATTTGTGATAACTAGTAACTGATAAAATTTCATTTTCAGGGATTTTTCCTGGAGTCCCTCCGATAACTATTTGGCATACTGGGTTCCTGAAGACAATGATATTCCTGCCCGTGTAACCATTATAAATATGCCCGGTAGAAATGAACTGTGTGTTAGAAATCTGTTCAATGTAGCTGACTGTCGAATGCATTGGCAGAAGAATGGAGACTTCCTATGTGTGAAGGTGGATAGGTACTCTAAAGTCAGGAAAGCCGAGGACACTGGACAACAAAAATACAGTGTATGTATTCTTCAGATTTGTTTGCTATCCTTTGATCATGTCTCTTCGTTTTTGTGATTTCATTCTGAGTTGGTTACTATTTGGTGAATCTACACTTTTCTGTGATATAATGATTTTAACCAGACATGTGCAGAACTTGATATTAAATTGTTGCCATCAGATTTCACTATGTTAATCTGTAAATTGAATTTGTTAAACAGGAGTTTTTTCAACATAATACTGAATAACTATGACATGTGTTAACAATAAGCCTTACTATACCCGCATATTATCAAGCAAGTTGCTCTAAGATCATTTCTATAACCTTTCAGGGTATCTACTACAATTTTGAATTGTTCAGGATTCGAGAGAAACAGATTCCTGTAGATAAAGTGGAATGTAAAGGTTGGTCACTAACTCCTTCATATTTGAGCTTTATAACATTGCAACATCCACATGGTTTTCAACATAAGTCAATTGCCTTTGCCCTATTAGAATTCTTCTATAATATTCTTTTGAATGTGATGGGTGAAAAATTGAGTAGGCAGCTGTCTCGATCCCAGATCAAAGTTTTTAGTTTTCTTGAAAAGTCTCTTGACAATACAAACATTAAACAATTTGAAAACATGTTGGGAACACTATTCACATAAAAGGTCTCTTTATTTAAAACTATTGTTCGAAATGGAAAATGTTATAAATATTTGACATTACTAGCATGAAATAAATGATGTAAGATGTATCTTGTTTTATTACAGAAAATGTTTTAGCGTTTGCCTGGGAGCCTACGGGTAACAAGTTTTCCTTCATCCATGGTGAAAGTCCCAGAATCTCTGTGTCATTCTACATTGTTAGACCTTCAGGAAAAGTTGAACCTTTAAGTAAGTAACATATGGAAAAGTTGAACCTTTAATTAAGTGATATCAGGAAATGTTGAATCTCGAAGTAAGTTTTTGTGTACTGAGCATATTCTTTATTTGCCAGTCAGTATTTTGCTGAAATATGGCAGGCATATGAATGTCTCCATCAGAATTTGAACCTGTGTCACCGCATAAGGCGGCAAGGGCGCTAACCACTGAGCTTCTGAAGCACCAGTGAATGACCACTTTTCAAATTGTATTTTCTAAAATGTTGTGCAAAATTCAAAATATTTAATAATTTTTGATTTTAGTTCAAGCATATTTAGTGAATAATGTTGATGGTTATATTTGAAACTTTAAATCAAGGATAATATCTGAGAGCTATCATTTAGGACAAAGTATTCGATCTGCATGTCTGCATAGGATAGTAATTAATTAACAATTAAACAAAATCTCCTTATAGATGGCTCCAGTCTTAAATAATATGAACATTTTATTGTACTTTGTAGAAACATTTGAAAGACGGACTGCAAATCATCTGTTCTGGAGTCCTACTGGACAGTTCATTGTACTTGCTGGTCTTAGAAAGTAAGTTTGTTAGCCCCGGGTTGTTCATGAATTAGCTAGTTCACTTGGTATCTCTAGTATATGGTTATACTAGGACTTGTCTCCTGTGAATTATTTACAAACTTGTTGTTTCAAAGTAGTGAAATGACTGAATATCCCTTATTGATTAAGCCTGGTACCATATTTTAAAAAATGCCTATCGTTCCACATACAGTTTACCTTTTTCAAATTAACATGTTTCATTTAGATATTAAAGATCAAAACATGGCATATTACAAATTTTTCAGGCTAATTTCAAAGGCCAAAAGGGACCCCGAAAAAAACACTTAGATTTTCTGTCAGGTTGAATCAATACTTGTCAGTCAGGACTGATAGACTGGCTGATTCAGCTGTTTGTTCTAGGCAGAACTGTGTGTTCAATGTTTAACTCTTGTTTTCAGTATGAACGGTGTATTGGAGTTTATAGACACGGCTGACATGACAGTTATGAATCAGACAGAACATTTTATGGCCACAGATGTGGAGTGGGATCCTACAGGCAGATACGTTATCACTGGTGTCAGCTGGTGGGGACATAAGGCAAGTAGTATATATTATCCTATCTCTATTATGCCGGGTGTCATTCGATTGCCTTTATGTCCACTTTGCGGTACATTATAGCACATAATCCACTGGAAATGGTTTAGCTTGAAAGCCATTTCTAAACAAATAAGACAAACCATTGGGCTGAGCAATCTCTGCTCTGGCAGTGGCTTAGTGTGAATTACTGGTATCCAATATATAGACTGTACTTAAGTCTTGTGAATTTGCACTTGAATCTATATAATAGTGTGAATGATGTTTACATAAACTAGAGTTTCTGACTGTATATAAAAGATGCAGTTTGAAGTCAACTTTTCACTGAGCACTGTTATTGTTACACATTAAAAAATGATATATTCTTGCAGTACAAATTTAAAAAGTCCCTATATTGACCAGTATTACAGTGCATATGATGTTTATATAAACTAGAGTTTCTGACTGTATATAAGATACAGTTTGAAGTCAACTTTTCACTGAGCACTGTTATAGTTTAGTATTATACATTTTACCTGTGAGAATTCATCTAGTATGAAAGTCCTATTTTGTACGATATAACAGTGTTTATGATGTTTACATAAACTAGAGTTTCTGACTGTATAAAAGATACAGTTTGAAGTCAACTTTTTACTGAGCACTGTTATGGCCCTAGCATTTTAGCCAACCTTTAGAGTCTTTAATTCACTGCTTTGCACATGGAGATCAACAATTCTAATGATCCAAAAGTTATGCAGATTGATGATCCCCTGTTGGAGACATATGTTTCTGTGTCAAAAATTCTGCTAGATTGTAATTGAAACTTGAAGTATAGTTGCCAGTGTAATGATGTTGTTTAAACTAAATTCTCTGACTGTACACTAACAAGTACTTGTTTGTTGAACATGATCTCTAATCTGAACACTGCTTGAAGGATTATTGTAAATTCTAGAGAACTAGATCATAGGTGGTATTAGTTTTGTTGCTTAAGTTTGGTTGTAGTAAAATTATATCTAAAATTTGTCTTGCTGACATATATGCAAATAAGTTAGTAAATACTGAATTGATTGCTAACAGCTCGTCAAACATGAAAAACACCTACTTGTATAACAGTGTACATGATGTTTACATAAACTAGAGTTTCTGACTGTATATAAAGATACAGTTTGAAGTCAACTTTTTACTGAGCACTGTTATACAATAAAGAATTTAAGAATCATCTGAATATAAGTCAACTTTTCACTGAGCACTCTTCTTATTATAGTATTACTGAACATTTCTAATTGATTCATAAGATAAGTAAAAATATAAGTAAGAATATGGAACAGTGTAAATGATGTTAACATAAACTAGAGTTTCTGACTGTATAAAAGATACAGTTTGAAGTCAAGTTTTCACTGAGCACTGTTCTCGTTAAAGTATTACTGGACATTTCTAATTGATTTTTAAGATAAGTAAAAATAGCAATAAGAATATGGAACAGTGTATATGATGTTTATATAAACTAGAGTTTCTGACTGTATATAAAAGATGCAGTTTGAAGTCAAATCTCTGCTGAGCACTGTTATTGTTAAAAGTAGTAGCAAAGAGAATTTCCAATTGATTTGGACGTTATAAGTTATACTGAATGTCAGTTACTAGTATTATAAGAATATGGAACAGTGTACATGATGTTTATATAAACTAGAGTTTCTGACTGTAAAAGATACAGTTTGAAGTCAAATCTCTGCTGAGCACTGTTCTGTTATTCTTGACATACAGGTGAGGTCTGGATTATTTCAGTACAAGGTACATAAATCATCAGAGGTAATGAATAGCTTCTGACTGTATGATATCAATGTACTGAAATCAATTATCAGCTGTTAATTTATGCTAATATAAAGTCAAGTATCGTATCAAATTCTCTGTGCTATAATATATAATCTTTTTTTCAGGTGGACAATGGTTACTGGCTTTGGTCATTCCAAGGAAGGTTGTTACAGAAACAACAGCAAGATAGATTCTGTCAGTTACTATGGAGACCTAGACCTGTTTCCTTACTGGCTATTGAAGAAATTAAGGTATTGTTTGACTCATTTCTTTGACTAAGATTCATACCGTGGTACGGTCTATATCGCCTGAATGTGCACATTCATTTTTGATGGATAATCAGATAGTAGTTTGTGCGAATTTGGTGAAGATAATCCCGTCTTTTGGATATAATAAAAATTGTCAAAATAGGTTGAAAGCCTGTTAATCTTCCAGCGGCAATAAAAAAAGATGGCAGACATTCAGTCTGATTCCAGTTTAAAATGTTTGTTCAATTAGATTTTGCCAGACTTGTCCACCTAACTGACAGGTTTCTGGAATGCTGACCTGTAAAAATTCATTATCTTGCTGACCTTTCAAGTGTCTCAAATATTGGGTGGCAAGGTACATTGCTTTAGGCTTGTAGGTCATTAAGGTTTGCACATTATTCTAGAGTCTACTAAATATATTTGTATGTTTGTATTGCAGGAGATTAAGAAGAATCTGAAGAGATTTTCTCAGCGTTTTGAAGCTCAGGACAGGCTGAGACAATCTACTGTCTCCACGGTATGTGAATTATAGTACTACAGTGCATTATGTTTAAGGGAAAGAATGCCAGACTCCTAATGTGAATGTCCTGTGTTCAAATTCCATCTGCAGGGAGATTCAGTTTTGACACAATGCTCAGGTCAACTTAAGTACTAAAAATCAATGGAAGAAGCATTCAGCGAGAGTGATTCATTTGAGATATACCATAACTAGTTTGACAATTGACATATAATAAAAAATTTGGTTGACTCAGATTTCCACCTAATCTTGCTACAATGTTTGTCTTTTCAAATAGTATTATAGGTCATGTTTAAGCAGAATATATCAGTTATTCCTAATATATTTTCTGGTTCTTCAGCAGAGTAAGATTACAATTTAATCCTTCATTAAAACTTTCATTGTGATGCAGTTGTCATTAAGTTTTTTGTGATCAATGCCCTATATGTATTGGTATCATATTGTAGGAATTACTGGAGAAGAGACGTCAGTTGATGTTGGACTATGAGAGATATCGTCAGGAATGCGAAGATGAATTCAATGAAATGAAGGATCGTAGAATTGCTCTCAGAAATGGTAAGATTATGATTATGGCTATATGGCGTATATGCTGTGTTAATCTTTGTTATTGAAATGCTATCAGTCTTTCGAGTGTTAATAAATGAAATGAGGAACAAACGCAATCTATTTTGATTTCCTTTAACTGGTCATTTGTGTTCTGCGATAGAAATTCTGGTGTAACATGTTGGATGAACTTTACTTACTTCATACTGCCAATTGTTAGGTTTGGTATGATACATCCATGTTCTTTGATCAAATGATACATGTGTAGTTACACTATCAATTCAGTATAGTGATGAGAACATAGGCTAGAGTTTCTGACAGATTTGTAGGCAAATACATTTCTGGGTGAGACAAAACTTTGTTCGTATTTCTGAATACTGACTTTATTGTTATGTACTATATGACTTTAAAAAGTACTATGCATGATAAAAATCATTCCATATACATTGGAAGAGATGTATTGTTTTTGCATGGGATAGATGACAAAAAGTTTATTCACATGTGTTCTGAACCATTGGTCAGGTTTCAGTGAAACTTTACCTGAATACTTTGTACCAAGTCTTGTTGTGCATGTTGCCAGCAAGTTGGGTTAGATGATTATTGTTAGAGTAGTGGCTCTTTTGTAGGAGACATACACTTTTGAGTAAAAACCTGTCTCAATTATGTGTAGTTACAAAATAAATTCAGTATAATGATGAGAACATAGGCTAGAGTTTCTGACAGTTTTGTAGGCAAATACATTTCTGGGTGAGACAAAACTTTGTTCGTATTTCTGAATACTGACTTGTTCATCTGAAGCTGTTTTCAGATTGCAATGAAACTTCACATGCATACTTTGTATCAAGTTTGTTGTCAGGAACTAGGTTGGACGATTGTTGCTGTAGTAATGGCCCTTTGTTGGAGACCTGCCTTTATAAGTAAAAACCTGTCAAAATTTGGGTAGTTATGATATGTTATAAAACATAGCACATACAGTGGGAATTATTTGTGCTGGGTGGATATCCAAAAGTCGGTCTGCACTTTTTCTTGTGTACCATTGGTCAAATTTAAATAAAACTTGACATGAGTTCTTTGTATCAAGTCTCATTGTACCAAACATGTTGTGGGGAAGTTATTTGGATTATTAATGCTGGCCTGATGGCCTCTGTGAAAGACATAACCTGTATAAGTTTGCACAGTTTAAACATGTCATAATTCAGTATAATGATGAGAACATAGGCTAGAGTTTCTGACAGATTTGTAGGCAAACACATTTCTGGGTGAGACAAAATTTTGTTCGTATTTCTGAGTACTGACTTGGTTGTTATATAATATATTAGCCCAAAAAGTCTTGTTGCTGAAGCTATGTTTTTGGATTTCAATAAAACTTCTCATGTGTACTTGATATCAAGCGTAATTGTACCAAGCATGTTTGTCAGGAAGTTGGTTGGATGATTATTGCTTTTGGAGTAAAAACCTGTCTAAATTTTGTGTAGTTAAAAAACGTTATAAATTCATTATAATGATGAGAACATAGGCTAGAGTTTCTGACAGATTTGTAGGCAAATACATTTCTGGGTGAGACAAAACTTTGTTCGTATTTCTGAATACTTTTTTAGTAACGTAGCTGTATAATGCAAATCCTGAAAGTCATGTAGTTACACTTTGCATGTATGATAAAAATCATGCCATACATTGTGGAATAGATGCTTCATTGTTAATATGGTTTGGATGATAAATGCCTGATAAATGGATCTTCCTACCTAAGCAAACACCTGTGCAGTTTAAGTTACAATATGAAATAACTCCAGTATAATGATGAGAACATAGGCTAGAGTTTCTGACAGATTTGTAGGCAAATACATTTCTGGGTGAGACAAAACTTTGTTCGTATTTCTGAATACTGACTTATTCTCCTGAAGCTTTGTTTTCGGATTGCAATGTAACATGTATACTTTGTGTCAAGCTTAATTATTCCAAGCATGTTGTGGCAAGTTGGTTGCAGATGGTTATTGCTGGAGTAATGGCTGTTTGGGAGACCTACCTTAATGTGTAGTTACAATATGCTATGAATTCTGTATAATGATGAGAACATAGGCTAGAGTTTCTGACAGATTTGTAGGCAAAATACATTTCTGGGTGAGACAAAATTTTGTTCGTATTTCTGAATACTGACTAAGTAGCTATATAATGTTAAGTCCTGAAAGTGAGTTTACTATAAGTCTCTCTTGATCGCTAAAGCGTTGACTATGGAACTGGAATATCTCCCTTGCTTGACACTAGGCAGTTAGTTCCTAGTAACTACAGAATTGGCCAGATTTACTCTCAGTATGATTGAAATACTGTTGACTTCTAGCAATATTAAAACAGTTGCTATGCTATGTACTCTTAGATCAGTGGTTAGCATACTTGCTGTCTATTATTGTAACCAAAGTTCGAATCCCGGTGGAGTCCCCCATATATTTTAGCTGAAAATGAAGGCTATGCTTGGTATTAAATTTTAACACTAAACATTTTATTGTTGCTACAGGTGTGGACACTGACGAGTTAGATAACCTACCTGATGAAGAGTATGACGAAGAAGTTGTTGAATTCTTACTCAAAGTTGAAGAAATCATCTTGGACGGGGAGTAAAACATACGAGTATAACGTTCTTGGCTGTCGAGGTTTTGTGTGAGCTCCTGGCAGCCAATTGTCGGTTCATTTTAAATCTTTGATTGCGGTAGAGGGCAACTCTTGGGCTTGAGAGAATATCATCCGAGTATACGATCAGTCAGCCGTCTTGAAAACTAGCCCAAGTGTTCTGTTCTGTTGATAAAAGCCAAAGTGTTTGTTGACTAAGGTTTTTGTGTTAGATTGTTTAAAGTGAAGAATTGTGTGTAACCTTAATTTGTATAGTGAAATCAAATATATAACAATATTAGACTGTAACCAATCATGTGCAACTTCAAGTGCTTCTTGGTGATTTTCAATAGTGCTTATTCTGTTTTCTATATGTCGAGTGTTATGTTTGCCGCCTATATGGATGTGATCTTCCAAACTTTGCTATTATCTGTCATGTACCATCCACCAGCCAAACACAGATATATTCCTCATTTCTCTGGACTTTATCCTCTCCCATTTAGATTACGTAACTGCTTAACTAGGTGTACATGTTCTATTTATTGTGGCTTAAAATTTAGGAATTCAAATTCAATAAAATATTATCTCAAAAGAAATTGTTGGTGTTTAGTTGTTATTTATACACTTATGAAACCTTCTAATGAAGTCCTAATCATTAACTAGTGTAATGATGTCAATAATCTGTCAGTATAGTCACTATAGTGCACCCAGAATAACGAGAAAGGGGGAAATTTGGTATAAACTGGGGACCGTATAGGTGGAAAAATCAAGCGTTCTCAATATCATATCAGTGTAAATTTAGCATACAATTGACCAGATGTGATTATTAGTCCCCTACCGGTGAAACCGGAGGGGACTTCTGGTTTACGCTCCGTCAGTCAGTCCGTCACACTTTTTTGTCCGGAGCATAACTTCAAAACTAAGCAAGCTATGATTTTGAAACTTTACATGTGGATAGATATTAATCAGGTGAAGTGCAGTGCACAAGAACCATAACTCTCCCTTGCTTAATTTTTTAGTTATTCCCCTTTGTTAATTTTCATACTTAAATTTTGTCCGGAGCATAACTCCATTACCAAAAGAGTTATGATTTTGAAACTTTACACATGGATAGATATTAATGAGAAGTGCAGTGCACCATAACTCTCCCTTACTTAATTTTTGAGTTATTCCCCTTTGTTAATTTCCATACTTAAATTTTGACCGGAGCATAACTCCATTACCAAAGGAGATATTATTTTGAAACTTTACATGAGGATAGATATCAATTAGGAGAAGTGCAGTGCACAGGAACCATAACTCTCCCTTACTTAATTTTTAAGTTATTTCCCTTTGTTAATTTTCTTACTTAAATTTTGTCAGGAGCGTAACTCCAATTCCAAAAGAGATATGATTTTAAAACTTTACATGTGGATAGATATCAATGAGAAGTGCAGTGCACAAGAACCATAACTCTCCCTTGCTTAATTTTTTGGTTGCCCCCCCCCCCCCTGCGTTTATTTTTATACCTAAATTTTGTTCAGAGCCTAACTCAATTACCAAAAGAGATATTATTTTGAAACTTTACACCGGTAGGGGACTTTCATTGCTTGGCAATAGTCTTGTTTAAGTAAGCAATTTAGTAGACCAATCCGGTCAGTGTTTGTAAATATCACATTATCCTGGGCACACTATATTTGCTATAATATTTAGAAACATTCCAATATGATTTAACAACAGACCACAGTTGCTTGTGAAGTCCTTGTAGAAGTATTATCAGTTCAACTATAATTTCCGCTCAACGCAAAACACATTGATGTTTACCTTTTCTGAATAGTTCGGGAGCTTCCAAACATGTCGGGGTCCTTGTATAAGGCAATTTTGGTTCAGTATTGCAATTTATCCTGCTGAAGTTTATCCAACGACTGAATATAAATTCTGTGGAACCAGCACACACGGTGATAACATATCGATACTACACTAGCGCAGTCTCATGTGAGTGGTCAGGGGTTGTCTTGTTGCCATCTCTCTTGAGCAATACTGGTGAGAGGTAGATGGTATGTGTAGTGACTACAACAAATCTTACAGATGTTTGTAAAACATGTGGTAGCTCAATAGTTCGAAATGGTATAGGTGACTTTGACCTACTGAGTTCAACAGGGTTCATCAACTGTTGCTGACCAACCTCCATAGAAAGTATGAAGATCCTAGAGTGAAGCATTCTTTTGAGTTATTGAATGGAAAAGTGGTAAAGGTAACGGTGACTGTCCTCAAAATCAATATGGGTCGAACCATTAGGTCAACAGACCGACCAACATGAGCAAAGCTACATACCCCTTCATCAAATATGGGGGTCAAAATCAATGGAACAAGCAATATAAGGTACTGTATGCATAAAGTACAACAACTTGTATAGATATACATTTATTCAGTAAATTTCTTGAAAATTATCATCAATGAACACATGCAGACCAACATAATACACAGAACAATTGAATATACAAGCTTGAAGGCACAATCTTGCACATATATAATAAACTGTTTATGAAATGGGATGAGAAAATGACTGGTTACTTATCCATAGAAGGAAGCATTTCATTCTTTTGGCGAAATAACAGTAGCCATACCAGGGGACTGGACTTACAGACCAAAGGCAAAATTTGATTTACATCGAAAAAAACAGCCCTAAGTATTTTTATTCTTCAACAATTTATATGAAATATATGCCAAGCTAAGGGGGAAAATATACGCTTTCCACAACATATACTATCCATAGCTGGACCTTTTATGCAAACACCCTGTGAAACCTTGGGAGTGTCTAGTTCTCAAGGTTTTGGACAAAACAACCTTGCTGCTTATAGGGATCATGCATTTTGTTGAAACATATTTTTCCTTACTGTGGTGTTGGTTTCAAAAACAGTAAATATGAATACAATACAGCTATTTTTGTTTTCGAAGTGAAGAAAATTTTGTCTTGGGTCTGTAGTCCAAAGGCTTGTGGTAATTTCTACACTGAATAAGGTTGTATGATGTATCACAAAGTATGGTGAGATACAACCTTGCTGCGCCAAAGGGACAATTTGACAAATACTGACTGAAATGTATTTCACCTGTAGAACCAAAATCATGCCATTTGCCGGACTCCATGACATAATAATGTCAAAATCTGGACAAAAAGTTACAAGGTTATTTATTGACTAGGTGTCCCAATAGGTAAAATTTCAAGTTGGCATACTAAACCTTATTACAACATACTTGACGTTCTGTCCTGTGCGGGATCACTTCAGAGGCAGAACTGACAAACAGTGAATAATGAATTATTAGGTAAAAAACAGTAACTTGCATAGCAATGCAGCTGGTGATATAGCTCTATTCACTACTAATATCCAAAGCAGCACTATAATCTATTAAAAATGAGTAGCAAATATCATGTACAGTTCCTCAGCATTCGCTAGAAATACACAATTCCATGACCTGACCATCACGATTATAATTTACAACCTTGCTCATTATATAAACACTAAAAATAACGTTCAATTCACACTGTATGTATTGTCGATTCAAAGATGTCTGTCAAAACCGCCATAATGTTCCATTTCTGAATAGCTAATTGCAGCAAGTATAACCACTACCCTATAGTACCATTATGTTTTTACTCATTAAAGAGTATTAATGATGGTAGAATTTAATCCTGACACACCAGTAATAATCGACTGGGGTGAATGTTTGTTTACGCGGTTGTGACAGAGATCAACTATAGTTCAATTATCGGTACCAGACGCACCAGGTAGGGGTTGTGATGACACGGGACTTGATGCTGAGGTTGTCGGTTCCTCCGCTATTGTTTCATACCCAGATTTAGGTTTGGTTTCATTGTTCAATGTTTCTCTCTGTGAATCGGTCATAGCTTCAATAGCACGATAAAAGTCTGTGAAATCAACGTACGCTTCAACACGACCATTGTCATCTAATTCCAGTTTTTCGCGTTTATAAAATCGACTTTGGAATCGTGTTTCCTCGCTACTTTGTGTGGAGTTTGTGGTACTATATGTACTGGTACTAGCTTGTGAGTCGCGCGTTTGTTCCCGATTGGTATCCAACAAACTGGTGTCACTGGGGCTTGTCGACAGACCCACTGGATCTGAAGCTACAGGGGTCGTCGCCTCATCCGTTGACGAATCATTGCCAAAGTTTACTGGAGAAGAATCTGGTATAGTGATTGACGGTGGCACGGCAGGTCTCGAGTATGGCACAGACGTTGGCAACATTCGCACACCTCCAGTAGGTGTACCAATAGAATTTGGCAGAAAGTAATTAAAATTTCGCACCATTAGTGTTATATCTCCACGTTTGTGACACAATGCTTTCACATTAGGTGTTCCTGTCATGAAACTGTCATGATGTATTCTTACTATTTTATCAACACATGCCTGGGCTACACCGTTCAATGTTGTCTGTACGTTAAACTCTTTAGCCACCATCTGTGCTACATCCGTATTCTCGGTGGCAGTTTCTGTAGCATCTTGTAGAGCGTGGTATAATCCATCTGACATAATCAGTAGGAAACTACTAGAATCATCTACAGGGAATCCACCAGACACATGAGGCTCAGCAATCACAGGCTCCCGCACAGCAGAACTACAAGATAATACCAATGTATAAAGTAGAGCTTATGCTATATGGCATCCATATATCGGACAACAGTTGTTAGAGCTAAGAAAAAATTATGTTTTTAAAATAATGCCGACAGAACTTGTAGCCAGTGACAGGCATATTAGATATAGTGGTATAAATATGAACTAAGACAAGGCTTATTTCAGAGAACTTACTTTAATATTGCATTAAATCTGCCTAGTTGTTCAATGTGTGCGCTTGGGTCTACTATTCATATATGCTATGATCAACAAAAAGTTTCATAATAAAAAATTGAAATGACTGCATCGGTACAGTTGTGTTGCACCACTTCAGGCTACTGCTTACATATAGCTGTCATGGATTTAGCTCTTGTGCTTTTATGACAATTCATGAAAATATGCAAAATTGATAAAGTTACCAGTAATGTTACACTTTCCACAGCCGAACTCACTAAAACAAAATAACTGTTAATTGAACAGTGGTAGCAATATAACACTCAAAAATGCAAACATTGCCATCTCTGCAATCAGGGTTTTCATTTGACTCTTGAAACTGCATTTTGGCTCTTTAATTTGGCAAAAGTGCTTATTTTGACTCTTGAGAATTCAGAGTTAAATTTACAAAACTTATAGTCTAATACAAAATTTCTTGCAATATTTTATGACCCTTGAAAATTGAGAGTCATGGGTCATTTGACTCTTCACCTTTGATGGCTTGTGAAACCCCTGAGCAATGTTCAAGCACTTCCAAATAATAAATTCTATATTAACCCACCTGAGTATGTCAATATCCTTGTAACCACCTTTGGTGTGGAAATCCCCGATACATCTAGTACAATCTGAGGTACCTATCTTCTTCATCTGGAAGAGTTTCTCAACATCTAGACCGAGCGTAGCTAGACGTCCTTGTTCAGCATCAGCTAGTATAGTATGATCCACCGTTAACTGACTTACACTCATTATACCCCCATCATCTGTACGTACCATCAATGCTCGAGTATCACCTAGAAACATTATACAACAATATTATAGTATGATCTACCGTTAACTGACTTACACTCATTATACCACCATCATCTGTACGTACCATCAATGCTCGAGTATCACCTAGAAACATTATATAACAATATTATAGTATGATCTACCGTCAGCTGACTTACACTCATTATACCACCATCATCTGTACGTACCATCAATGCTCGAGTATCACCTAAATACATGATTGAATTACATTAATATTTTATCACATAAATACTGTAAAATCATTAATTTTTGTGGGGGATTAAATTTTGTGGATTTTGTGGGACATATTCACCCACAAAATCAAATCCCATCGAACAATAATTTTGACCCATATATTTAGTACCATATATGCAAAATCCATGAAATTTCGTCCCATCGAAATTAAATGACTTTACAGTAACACAATCTTCATGCAAGAACAAATGACAGAACAATGTTCTCCAACATGTCTGAGAACAATAATCATTATTTTTCACGGTGTCAGATTAAATTCATTATTTCTGACGTTGTTTTGACTTGGTAACTACAGTAATGTGATAAGAAGATCCTCCATGTGTTGTCTTTGGGATCAACATGTCTTAAACTCATCACCAAAGGCTCGCTTGATAGCTTGTGTTTTCTAGACTCATTTAAGAAATGTTGACCTCTAAAGACAACTCATAATGGATTGTATATAAATTTAATTAAGCAGAGGGATAAACCTGTCACACATCCTATCTCTAGTAGAGCTGTAAACACTGAATGTGATTCAGAAACCAAGTGCCCAGGCCCAGAGATTGGTAAATTGATCTAACTGGAATGAAGTCACATTAAATTTTCTCCAAGGTTTTTTGACAATTTACGGTGGAAAGAGTGATGCTGGAGTGAAATTTTTTAGATACGTGGATAGCTGCTGGTGAGGACTGTTCGAGTGCGTAATTGTTCGGAGAAAAAAAGTAGTAATTTGGATGTTATTTATGAAAAATAATTTTTTCTTTGTGTCAAGTGTTTTTATAAACACATTCTTTCGTGCTGGATTATTGGGATACACGCATTCCTGGACTTTACACCTGGACAGGTTACACTTACATTTGTGATTATTGCATGAAGATTTTCAACAATTAACAGTTTCTATATGTTTATTCAAGCGATTTGAGTATACTGACAAGTAGGACATTCTTAGTTGACACACTTTCATCGATATTCTTGATTTCTCCAATACATCATGAGTGCAAGAGGGCAAGGGCAGAGTAAAACATCATCCTCACAGCCTCCTTCCAAAAAGACAGACAATAAACGTAACTTGTCCGAAGTCAGTATGGATAGTGACATAAGTATAACTGATGGGCCAGTTTTTAAATATCAACTTGATACAATCTGTAGTGATATCACAGAGATGAAGGTGAATCTAGCCTCTATGATAAAAAAAGAAGAAGTTGAAAACCTCATTACATCAACGGTTAGACAAGTAATAAATAAACTAGAAGAAAAACTAACAGATAAACTGGAGGCAATAATTAATGAAAAAACCAGAACATTTCAAGATAAAATAGAGTCACTAGAGTATGATAACAAACAACTAGTGGACAAAGTAAACAAAATAGACACAGAGGTGAAAAGAAGAATTGAGGAACTCGAGGGTGTCTGTCGAGACAATGAGAACCGATCCAGGAAAGCTCTACATCGAGCTAATTATAATGAACAATATTCTAGAAAAAATAATGTAAAAATTGCAAACGTCAAAGAGGAACAAAACGAGACAGTACAACAACTAAAGGAAAAAGTCAATGTAATTTTCAAAAAACATGACATATCGGTAGAAGCTGCAGACATAATGGCCATCCATCGTATACCATCCAACAACAACAAAATCAGACCTGTTTTAATAAAAACAATGAACAATGAAGCAAAATACTCTATAATGAGGAAACGAAAAGAAATGAAGAAAGACGAACATAAAGTCAGTGATGACGTCACTAGTATGAACTCAGGTTTAATCAACAGACTCCTCAATCATGAGGAAATTAGTTCTGCTTGGTTTTTTAACGGATCAGTATATGGTGAAACCACTAGAAAGGAACGGGTGAAATTTAACATTTTCGATAATATAAGTGGGGCAATTGCTGCCTACAGAGATTATAAGAGGAAACACTAGACTTTCACGTGAACATCGAACTTGCAGTCTTTTCCTTCACCATCTATAGACAATTTCTGAAACTCTTTATCATCAAGTACATACAAAAAATTGTAAAAAATCATTGTTTCGTAACATGTGAAAATATTCCTGTTTCTTTTCATTGTGTTTTTCACCAAGATTACAGTAAAATAACATATATACTTAAAAAAAATAATTGCTTCATATCATGTGAAAATATTCCTGTTTCTCTATAATGTGTTTTTCCCCATGATTAACAAAAACAGATATAATGTGTGCATCTTCGTTTGTTTCATAACATTTGAAAACATTTCTTTTCTCTCTTTTTTGTATTTTTCCCCAAGATTACAGTAAAATAACATATAATCCTAAAATTAAAATCATTGCTTCATATCATGTGAAAATATTCCTGTTTCTCTATAATATGTTTTCCCCATGATTAACAAAAAAAAAATAGTGTGTTTTTCCTCATGATTAACAAAAAAGATACAATGTATACATCTCTGTTTCATCACATGTGAAAATATTTCTTTTTTCTCTTTATTGTGTTCTTCCCCAAGATTACAGTAAAATAACATATTAATAATCCTAAAAATAAAATTGTTGCATCATAAAATGATATTATATGGGTAGATCATTGTTTCGTAACATGTGAAACTGTTCCTGTTTCTTTATATTGTGTTCTCCCCATGATTACCATAAGATGATATATATGTGTAGGTCATTGTTTTGTAACATGTGCAACTGTTCCTGTTTCTCTACATTGTGTTTTCCCCATGATTACCATAAGATGATATATATGTGTAGGTCATTGTTTTGTAACATGTGAAACTGTTCCTGTTTCTCTACATTGTGTTCTCCCAATGATTACCATAAGATGATATATATGGGTAGGTCATTGTTTTGTAACATGTGAAACTGTTCCTGTTTCTTTATATTGTGTTCTCCCCATGATTACCATAAGATGATATATATGTGTAGGTCATTGTTTTGTAACATGTGAAACTGTTCTTGTTTCTTTATATTATGTTCTCCCCATGATTACCATAAGATGATATATATGGGTAGGTCATTGTTTTGTAACATGTGAAACTGTTCCTGTTTCTTTATATTGTGTTCTCCCCATGATTACCATAAGATGATATATATGTGTAGGTCATTGTTTTGTAACATGTGAAACTGTTCCTGTTTCTTTATATTGTGTTCTCCCCATGATTACCATAAGATGATATATATGTGTAGGTCATTGTTTTGTAACATGTGAAACTGTTCCTGTTTCTTTATATTGTGTTCTCCCCATGATTACCATAAGATGATATATATGTGTAGGTCATTGTTTTGTAACATGTGAAACTGTTCCTGTTTCTCTATATTGTGTTCTCCCCATGATTACCATAAGATGATATATATGTGTAGGTCACTGTTTTGTAACATGTGAAACTGTTCTTGTTTCTCTATATTGTGTTCTCCCCATGATTACCATAAGATGATATATATGTGTAGGTCACTGTTTTGTAACATGTGAAACTGTTCTTGTTTCTCTATATTGTGTTCTCTTTATGATTACCATAAGATGATATATATGTGTAGGTCACTGTTTTGTAACATGTGAAACTGTTCCTGTTTCTCTATATTGTGTTCTCCCCATGATTACCATAAGATGATATATATGTGTAGGTCATTGTTTTGTAACATGTGAAACTGTTCTTGTTTCTTTATATTATGTTCTCCCCATGATTACCATAAGATGATATATATGTGTAGGTCACTGTTTTGTAACATGTGAAACTGTTCTTGTTTCTTTATATTATGTTCTCCCCATGATTACCATAAGATGATATATATGTGTAGGTCACTGTTTTGTAACATGTGAAACTGTTCTTGTTTCTTTATATTATGTTCTCCCCATGATTACCATAAGATGATATATATGTGTAGGTCACTGTTTTGTAACATGTGAAACTGTTCTTGTTTCTCTATATTGTGTTCTCCCCATGATTACCATAAGATGATATATATGTGTAGGTCATTGTTTTGTAACATGTGAAACTGTTCCTGTTTCTTTATATTGTGTTTTTCCCATGATTACCATAAGTTGATATATATGTAACAGAGTATAGGAATCAAGATTTAGCTTATAGGTTTCAGTCAAAGAATTTTATAATAATTTTATGAAGGACATCTTGCTGTTAAAATCTTAATATTGATAGTTTTCATAGTTTAATCATTTTCAAGATTTTATATACAAATTTAGTATCAAAGTAAATGTTATGTTATAAGGATTATGAATGTTATATTTCTAAATATGTATTGTTGATTTTTATTCAATATTCAGTTAATATTTCATTCTTGTTAATTTTCTAAAAATAAATATCTTTGTCCACTTAAAGGAAAGCCATAAAAATTCTCTACTTGTATAGTTGCAATTAATATCAGACAGTTAATCAGGTTAATCTTACATATTGAAGCCATAAAATTGACACTGGACAATTTTATAGATAATTGGTAAACATGGTAATAAAATATTATCCCAATGACATTTTGACAATTTGACTATCTGATGTGTGATAAATGCATTACTTATGTTACTGGAATTTCATTGGTTAAAATTAATAACCAATCATTTTGTTAGAATGATTTTACTTAGATTTTTAGTCATATGAAAAGACAGTCTTAATTTAGGAATGAAACTGTAAACACCTAAGTTCTAATAAATTGGTGTAAGCTTAAGTCATCTGGTTTCAAGTTAAAAAGCTTCAAGTTAAAAGTTTCAAGCTAAAAGTTACAAGTTATAATTATATTGAATATCATTGGAACTGTTTATACATGCAAAGAAATAAATAATGGAAACGTGAAATGAGACTTGTCGTTGAATGGTAGTTTAGGATATCGTTGGAGTTATTTGTATCAAATGCAATATACATTTACATTGCTATACATTGGACACTCTGCACATAGCTGCACATACTGGAGATGCTACACTCAAAGCATATACATTGGAGAACTATATGATACATTGGAGATTATACAACTATGTACATCAACCATCACTGATGTACACTTCGGACAATTATAACAATTCAATGTTATGCACATCAATGTAACATTGCGGAGAGCACTGTCTACTGGAGGTTTGGGATAAACGACATTACTGCGAGGTTACGCGGTAGCGGCAATCGGCTTACAACATCACAACACTGCTAAGCGAGCATTCCCCCCTCACACAAAGCGCCACAGTCAATGCCCCTGCCCAGCCGCCGGTGACATATTTATTTTTAGAAATGAAATATTAACTGAATATTGAATAAAAATCAACAATACATATTTAGAAATATAACATTCATAATCCTTATAACATAACATTTACTTTGATACTAAATTTGTATATAAAATCTTGAAAATGATTAAACTATGAAAACAATCAATATTAAGATTTTAACAGCAAGATGTCCTTCATAAAATTATTATAAAATTCTTTGACTGAAACCTATATTAAGCTAAATCTTGATTCCTATACTCTGTTACATATATGTGTAGGTCATTGTTTCGTAATATGTGAAAATGTTCCTGTTTCTCTATATTGTGTTTTCCCCATGATTAAAGTAAAATGATATATGTGTAGATCATTGTTTTGTAACATGTGAAAATGTTCATGTTTCTCCTCAGAGTTGTATTTTCCCAAGATTACTGGAAAATAATATATATGTGTAGATGATTGTTTCTTAACATGTGAAAATATTCATGTTTCTCCTTAATGTTGTATTTTCCCGAGATTACCGTAAAGGGATAAATATGTGTAGGTCATTGTTTCGTAACATGTTAAAATATTCCTGTTTCTCCTTAATGTTTTAATCGTGCCATTATCTGCTCATGTATATATAAAAAAATCATGCTGACACTCCATTGTGTATCAGCCTTAACATGCTTTTGATTTTGAATTCAAATGTTAAGGTGGCTCACTATAATGGACTTCAAAACCGTATGGTTGTTACTATTACATGTACATGTGATACTATAAAATAACACACAAATACAAAATTCATATGTATATACTAAAATAAGTCTCACACCATTTGCATCTGTCTTTAGAGACTTTCGATTTCGATCTACTCTAAAGATTGTTCAATTAAATGGAAACACAGACTGTATGTTAAGGTTTATAGCATGCCTATTATATACCAAATTGTTTTTTTGTTTTTTTTTGTTTTTTTTACAGTTATTTATTATTCCACACGTAAAAATCTTACAAACATACAACAATCAGGTAGTACTGATTCAAACAAACATGGCTCTCACAGACAAAACCAACAATACAACCATGCATTCTCACATGATAACACATATTTCATTAGTGTTTCTTTTGGTGCACATTACTACTAGTTTTTACATTGTATAATCTAGAGGAACTTTCAAATATCTTTCTGAAGGACATAAAAGTCAGGTGTAGATACATGTATATAGTTGTTTTGTATATATAAATAGATGTTGTATTGTTAAATGTTTTATAGATCTCATCAGGACCTATGGATTAGCATTGTAAAATATAAAATAAGAACTTTGAAATATATAATATAAGTGAATGTTGATGGAGAAATTTTCTTAAAAACAGATGCGCCATGTAAGAGTTAATTATGAATATTTTCATTGCTACTGTAGTACCTATCTCATTTCTGGCTATTACAATGTTATGACATTTTTTGGCGTACCAGTATTTCCTTTAAAACAGCTTAAAAGTGATATCTGCTATTATCGTTAACAACATGAAAATTGTACTAAAATTACATGTCCACAACTTTTTTCAATATGCAATTAATTTGAAGAAACATAACCTATCATGTCCATGTCTTAGCTCACATTTTTATATGTATTTAATATGGTTACCAAACGGTCCACTGTAAATTGTAAAAACCCATACTGGAGTTTTCATGCTTGTTTTTCACTCACTTTTTTACATTTTTTCACCACCTCTTATGTATTGCCAAGTCTTAGTTAATCTATACCTAAAAAAATACCATGTACCTAAACATCTTTTCACAACCCTGTTTTATTTACTAGTATATGAAAATCAAAATTACCTTGATCAATGTCTGATTTAAAAATTTACTCCTACAATTGTAGGGGCCTTAGAGGTGCAAAGAAAAGGATAGATATCTTAACTTTGTTTAAAGAAAAAAACGTTGATATTCTTTGTCTGCAAGAAACCCATTTTACTAAGGAAATCGAAAACACAGTGTATTCAGAATGGAATGGAGAATGCACTTTTAGTCATGGAAAATCTGATGCTAGAGGGGTAGCAATACTGTTCAGACAAAATATGAACATGAAAATTGTAAATACTAAATTGGATTCAAACGGGAATTATTTGATTCTAGAAATAGTCTATAATGACACAAAATTTGCTCTCATCAATGTTTATACCCCTAATATAGCTGCTCCAGATTTTTTCAGCAAAATATTTAATGAAGTTGATTCTTTGGATACTACAGATATAATTATGTGTGGAGACTTTAATCTTGTACTTGATCCAGATATACATTATAGTAATTACAAATCTAAAAATCATAATGTTTATGGTAGAAAAAACCTCATGGAAGTAATTGAGGACAGAAATTTAGTTGATCCTTTTCGTGAACTTCACGGAAATCTCAAAAGATATACATGGAGAAGAATGAATCCTGTACAACAGGGCAGGCTTGATTTCTTTTTAATTACAAATAGCTTACTCAACTGTGCTAGAAAATGTAATATTGATATCAGTTATAAATCAGATCATTCAAGCATATTTCTTGAAATGTGCCTCCAAACAGCATCACATGGAAAAGGCTTTTGAAATTCAATAATTCATTACTACATGACATAGAAATTTTAAAAAGTATTAATACAAAGATTGATGAAATCATTTTGCAGTATTGTATACCGGTATATAATGTAAATAATATCTCAAATATGGATAGATCAAATATACAGTTTGTTATAAATGATGAACTTTTTCTGGAGACTCTATTGATGGAAATTAGGGGAAAAACGATTTCCCACTCTAGCTACTTAGCGAAACAGAGAAATAAAAATGAAGAAAATCTTCTAAAAGAAATAACTGACATTGAATCATGTTTATCTGGTAATAATGACAGATTAGTTTTCCTAAAAAAACAACTAGAGGAATTAAGACATGCTAAACTTAAAGGATCTTTTATAAGGGCCAGGGCAAATTGGGTTGAACATGGAGAAAAAGCCACGAAATATTTTTGCAATCTAGAAAAGAATTTTATTACTAATAAAACAATATCATTTATAGAAAAAGAAGATGGTACACTCATCTTTGACCAAAATAAAATTTTACAAGAAACTGGTCATTTTTATAAATCTCTGTATAGTAAGGAGGCTTTGGTAGATGATTTTGAAATAGAAAATGAACTGGATGGATGTGATGTACCAAAACTGAATTCAGATCAAGCAAATGGACTTGAAGGTTTATTAACTTATACTGAAGTAGCTGAAACATTAAAACACATGAAAAATGATAAAAGCCCAGGATGTGATGGTTTTACTTCAGAATTTTTCAAGGTTTTTTGGGGAAAAATAGGACACTTTGTTGTAAATGCTATAAATCATGCATTTCTATTGAATTCGTTCTCAAAAAATATTAAGTTGGGTACAATAACCTGCATCCCGAAGGAAAATAAACCAAAACAATTCCTGAAAAATTGGAGACCAATTACTCTATTAAATGTCTTATATAAACTTGCCTCTGGTAGCATAGCAAATAGATTAAAACAAGTACTAAGTGTATTAGTTTCAAATGACCAGACAGGTTTTGTAAAAGGTCGTTATATTGGGGAAAACACAAGGTTATTATATGACATAATGGATTACACAGAACTAAATAAAATTCCTGGTCTGCTTGTACTAATAGATTTTGAAAAAGCTTTTAATTCAATATCTTTTAATTTCATAGAAAAAACTCTCAATTTTTTTAAATTTGGTAATATGTTCAAAAAGTGGATCAAACTGTTCTTGAATAATACAGAAGTCTGTGTACAACTAAATGGATATCTTTCAAACTTCTTCAAAGTTGAAAGGGGTTGCAGACAAGGGGATCCAATATCCCCATATCTTTTTATTCTATGTTCGGAAATTTTAGCAATACAACTACGACAGAACAAAAATATCAAAGGAATACATATTGATGATAAGGAATATAAGATTTCTCAGTTCGCAGATGATACTTCTTTATTATTAGATGGAACCGATATATCATTGAACTCTGCCCTAAACACGCTACATAGATACTCATTGATATCCGGCCTCAAAATAAACTTTGACAAAACAAAATTAATATGGTTAGGCTCCCTTAAATACAGTACTAGGTCAATTAAAACAAGATGGAAACTTTCATGGGGTGATACCCAATTCAAGTTATTAGGCCTAAATTTTGATGTTGACTTAAATAAGATGTATGATTTAAACTTCAAGGAAAAACTACAAAATATAAAAAATAGCATACTGTATTGGAAAAGACGCAACCTAACACCTATAGGTAGAATAACAGTTGTAAAAGCTATGCTACTGCCTATATTAACTCATCTATTTATAAGCATGCCGACTCCTGACAAAACATTCATAAAAAATCTTACAGATACATTTAATGAATTTGTGTGGAAGGGTAAAAATAAAATAAAATATTCAATATTTATAAAAGATTATCAAGAAGGTGGCTTAAAAATGATTGACATCTCAAGTTATATATGCTGTCTAAAAATCAAATGGTTAAAAAATTATATCCATAACAGCAAAAGTAAATGCTACAATCTCGTTAACTCTATATTTGACATGGATAAACTTCTCAACTGTGGCAAAACATACTGTGACGTCATCATTTCAAAAATAAAAAACAATTTTTGGATAGATGTGTTAAAATCCTATATTTGTTTTCTGGATAAATTGTCTATTAGTGACACAACACAAATACTTAATATGCCACTTTTCTACAACAACAATATACTTATAGATAATAAATATATACATCTACCTTCCTTCTACAAAAAAGGAATACGATTTATTAAAGATGTAGTTAATGATCAAGGAGAATTTGTTAAAATAAAATACCTAGAAGATATAACAGGAGAAAAATTAAATTTCCAACTCTACTATGGTCTCAGAAACACTGTCAATAAGTACTTAAAAAAGAAAAATATAACGTTAGAGAAAAACAAACACTTTCTAAATCCAAGCACGAGTTGCTATATTCATCCAATTCTAACAAAAAAGGATGCTAATAAATTTGTTTATAAAACACTGATTAAAAATGATGAAATACCCACAAGCAAACCCAAGTGGGAATCTGTAAGTAACAACAATATTGACTGGGACTTTATATATAGCTATGTTTTTAAATATACCAGGGACACATACATACAATGGTTAAAAACTAGAATTGTTCATAGAATTCTAGCTACCAATACCTTACTCTTCAAAATGAAAATTAAACAGAATAATCTATGTACTTTCTGCCAAATGCAAGAAGAAACGATAAGTCATTTATTTTGGGAATGCTGCAGAAGAAAACCAATAATAAAATTTTTAAATGATGAAATCATACTTTTTAACCCAAATTTTAAGATAAATATGATAGCTATCATATTAGGATGTGGAAAAAAGGAATACATACCTATCGATATTCTTTTTCTTGAATTTAAAAAATATATTTACTTATGCAAAAGAAAAGAAATCTTACCTAGTACTGTAACATTAAAAAATAGCTTAAAATTTGCATGGGAGATATATTTTAAATCAGGCATTACAGAAATAGAAAACAAAAGCTGGGAAATTGTTAAAAAAATTTGTCTCCAAACATAGGTACAGAAAAAAGAAACATTGTCATACTCTAGATTACATAAAGGTGGTGAAACATGTTATTATTTGTGTCACTGTTTGACGGAAAAAGGTCCAAAGCCCCTTCTATTGTCCCCTATATTGCATTGTTATTATTGACTTTCTTCATTGTATCATTGTATTTATTGTTTAATTATGTTGTTGAATATTGTAAGGTTTGTGGGGGATGATTCTCCGACCCCCACAAAACCAACAGACGGGGACAATAAATGGGGTTACCCTTGTGGGCCCGAAACGAAAAAAAAAAAAAAAAAAAAAAAAAAAGTGCCCAGGCTGAGAATCAAAGAAGGGCCTCACGATGTATTATGCTGAACATCAAACCAAACTTTACATACCCACATTAGCCACATAGAGTTTCTCCCGATATATGAGGACGATAGTAGCTGTTGTACCACCAGATATCTCTGCATCTAGTGTATGTAGTTGATTAATGATATCTGGATACTGTGTACAGGCTTCATGATAACTGATACCCTAAAATAGTACATAACAACATGTTAGAAAAGGTATTAAATACTATTAATAATCTATTATCATCAAACCTCTGTGAACGATTACTGCACTATGTAAGGTACCGGTATCATAATTGATAGTCAAACAATCTCAACTTAGGGACTTCTGTGGAAGAAAACCACTGGAGACAGAAATCATGTCTAAGGTATCATACAAAATGCTTTCATTTTTGCAATTATGCCTTACATTCATTCCTTGCATATTAATAAATCTTTGTTTCCTAGAACTTTGAAGGTGAATTCATAAATCCACCCAATAAAACTGATTTTTTTTCGAAATAAGGATCATATGGGTATGAAGTGATTTACAGCACTTTTGATAAAATATATATTGTAGCACACAAAATGATCCATCCAAACCCGCACAGAAACGGCAGCATTGCCTAGCCACCCACACAAGAGTAAGACATATAACAAACCATCCATATCCCCAAAAATTGATATTTCCTACCCGCCTATAAACTCACTGAATGACACACAGTGGAATTTGAAGTTCAAGTATAATTTACCATAAAGGGAAATAAATAAGCGTTATCTACTATCTTTTTACAAATCACTTACCTCTGGTAACTGTAACTGAAGGGTGGTTCTTGTTATAAGTTGTTCATCTATCGATTCAAAGAAACTTTTCTCCACAGCAATGAATGCCTGAAAGACGAGGGTAATATTGTATACATGTACTTACAATTGGGACAAATCCGTCACATTTAGTAATTTGTGTTCGTTGAAGCAAAACAATGTTTGATTTTATGTAGACTTACAGTAAACGTATGCATTGAATTTTATTTGAACTTATGCAATCATAATGTTAGTGTAACAGTATAGTAATGTGTACATCAATTGTAAAACAGTCTCCTGATTTGAATGTCAAAGTAGTATAAAGAAGCACTTTTCTCAACATGTACTCAGTGAGTCTCAGTCAACTAAGAAAAACAAAAGATTTTTTCTATATAAAAACTAAACCAGACGACAGAAGATCAAGTACTAAATTTATTGAAATGTGGCAAATAATCTTACACCAGATGTTTTTCAAATCGGATTATCCTACTTTATTTACATCATGATCATACTATTTTAAGACACATAAGAATCACAATCTGACATATACAATGTATGAAGTCAAAATTATTACTTGATATAAAACTTCTTTGATTTCTTCATCCGTTGTTTTTCCTGACAGTTGTCCCAGTAATAATTCAGCTGGCATTCTTTGGGCAGCAAAGTTAGAAGCCCGGGAACTATCATGACCGTCAAATACACCATACAGGCACACATCATCTTGACTAGAAAAGAAATGTAACATTGTATAAATGAGGAAGCAATATACTTTTCACTTCTGATATGGGATAAGGGAAATATGTGCATCATCAACAAAGATCATCGATAAACTTCTTTAATTTTAATTAAACAGTAAAAAAAACTAAATCTAAATATTTTTCTATTAAAGAGTCATCTAATAATGAAAATAAGAAAAGTATTTAAAAAGTGATTTCAATCCGTAAACCCAAATATTTTTCACAGAGGGGAGGTTTTGACTTTTTTGAGCACAGGTTGGACTAGCTGTTTTGCTCTACCAAAATAATGCCATGAATCTATTTGCTCAAAGACATTCAGCAAGCAATTGTCTTTGAGGATTGCCCTGATCTGACTCAGATCCCAATCAAACTTTCATAAATATTAAAGAAAACCATATTTTGCCAAAATTCCATGGGAGTTCATAACACTGGATGATGCATGCAGACTAACAGAAAGAGTGGAAGGGCAAGTTTTAACTTTTACCTAAAGTGGAAGTTTTTGTCTTCGAAATCATGTTCTTCCCTTCTGTTTCCATCTTCCCTATAAATCTGGTTGGTAGAGAAACCGACCCCAGAATGATGACAAACAGGCAGATCATCTGTCCAACATGTTGTCTGACCCCCCTATATAATAATCAACAGTTATATAAATAAAGCAACTACAGTTCTTGTATATATTATGTAAAAGAGCAATTAAAATAATAAATTATTTAATTTAGGCGCAAGTGTACGCTAAATACAATTTATATATTAGGACTGACATGTAATTGAAATGGAACTAATAATATATTAGTCAATTGCAACCACAGCTCCCAACCCCGGGATGGGCGGTGGATAGCCGGGGGAATGGCTGTGTTTTTAATTTCCAGCTTCCGTCGCACTGCCGGGGAAATGTTGGGGATTTTGGGACCAATACACCGGATGAAACTGATTGACGCATAACCAACATAGAATTGTAACGCCAAACAGAACTTAAGACGGCTTCAACAGTTGTGTAGTTCGCATTCTATGACGTGGGGATGTAGCAGTGTTGGGCGGTAAATACCGGGGCGGTAGGGCGGTAAATACCGGGGCGGTAGGGCGGTAAATACCGGGAAATACCGTCCTGTCCAATACTCCCAAAGTGTCCAATACCGGGAAATACTGGTCAATTGAATCATCAATTGAGAATGTTTTGTGCACTGGTTTATTAAAATGACTATTAAGCATTTGAACTCTCAGGGTTTCACACAGTGTTCATTATTCAGTTCTAAAGCATTTAATAGATCCTCAATTTATTTGAGAGTAAAATCTACAAGTGGTCAAATGAACTGGTCAATTCATTTTCAAAGTGGTCACATTGGACAAAGTTTTGATAAAAAAAATACAAGTTATACTTTACCTGTAAATCAAGGTGTGTCGGTGAATTGACCGAACCGTTAGAACTTCTTGGTTTCGACATGATTGCTTGAGCGACGGCCTAATCAAATGTCATAATTAGAAGATAATTGAAAAAGCTTCCTTGTTAATTGGAAAAATCCATGGGCGCAGCCATTACAATTAACATTCGGATTGTTTCGGACTTAGTCCTTGATTTCTACCGGCTTCCACTGCGCATGTCAAAATTTGACAGCTGGTAAACTTCCGTGTTTAGAGGACAGCACAAGAAACACGTGCGCAGTGTTATTTCTTGTTTTCTCGAGTTATGAATCAGTCTGTACCTGAAAATTGACATATTCAGTAAGTATTTTTGTTTGTCTTATACAGAATATTAAACCTACTGATATTGAGAATAACAAATGGAGTGTTCTTTGTTGCATAATATTTATAAAAATAAAATATTCAGTGTTTCTGCGAGCCAGGATTTTTGGGGGGTCATCTGTGACCCCCTGGTAAAAAATCAGGGGGTCATCAGCAGTATTGAAGGGTCATATGCAAAATTTGAAAAAAAGACTAGAAGAAAATAAAGGTTGAAACCGTATTTATGTATGAGTCTGTTTTCCATCAACTGAGAACTAGAACATTCAGAAATGAACTTTTTTTTATGAAGTGTTCAACCTAAACATCTTGATTAAACTCTCTACTTGTTCCACACTGTGGCATACTGACAGCCTTGGAACAATACAGTTTCCTTTGTTTTGCTTGTTTCCATCTACTAACTGCATTTGAAAAGTCATATTCTGCCACAGGTGGACCAAGAGATATTTGCATCAAGGTGTTTAGGCGTACAGCAGACAATCTATTTCTAGATGAAACTTTAATGTTGTTTTGTATACTGAAACCCCTCTCCACAGTTGCAGTCTGCAATGGTGCAAGCAGTGCAACTGTGGAAAGCTTTGTTAGATTGGGAAAGGCACCAGGATGGTTTTCAACCAGCAGTTTCCAAATGGACTGAATTGTATTGCAGGGGTATCTCTTCTTTTGGTGATTTTGGAGCTTCGTCAGTTGATTCCTTTTGGGATTCATCGCATGGCTCTTTATTTGTTTCCAAAGGAATTGAGCCAGGCACAGAAAAGAAGTCTGAAAGGCGTTTTTGCCTTTTCCGTTTTGGTTCGTCTGCATTAACGGACATTTTATGTGCATGCGTCAACGTAACTAAGACTTTAGTTTAATGCGCGGCGTATCGAAATTTTATACTACGCTAAGCGTACGGACTAGTACGGAGCCCGAACTTTACACTCAACCATAGCGGAAGTGATAAATTTGTAAACATCTCGCGTATCGACGGTATGAGAATAAGACGTTATGCAATTAATTTGACATTTAATTATCGCCTTTTTTACTTGAAACATATTTTCTATGATTGAATAATTAAGTTGCGTCACGACGGACGCAGGTTTGGCTTTAAGTTGCGTCATATGTAAATAAAATGCGTCAAAAACGCAAGAAACGCACTCTCGCGGAAACACTGAATATTTCCAGTGGCGTGTTCAACAGATAGCACTCGCCTAGATCTCGATGTAGTGCTATCCTAGTGCTAAATATACATCCTGAACAATATTTATCATTTGACTACATAGCGGTATGACTAAAATACGAAAAGAGGATTTTTGGCGCAACGAGGCGAAACGGGGATTAAAATTTGATATTGTAGGAATTACAGTTATTATTTTTACAAATATCAATTCCAAATAAATTAATTGCGTATTTGGATGTAATTAACTTGTTCCTATCAATAAATAATGACACTGTTTTAAAATATGCTAATTTGAAGCCTCCTTTCGTCGACCGTAGACATTGAAATATCGGCGATCGAAAGGAACTTACCTATCCACTCAGTTATGGCATAGCCTCCTTTCGCCAACTGTTGACTATACAATATCGGCGAAAGGAGCTTTATGATACTAATTTAATTATATACATGAGCCGTTCTCCGGGAAAACTGGGCTTATTGACATAACAATAGTAGTTATGTCACGATATTTAGAAATAGGTCTAAAATGAGAAAAAAATCATGTTCACTGATTAAATCTTAAGTAGTTGGATACCCTAGTACTATCCAAACAAGTTAAATTTTCTGATAAATTATGATAAAATTACTTCCGTCGTTGCTGTGGTGACCAATTTCCGAAAACTACCCGAATTGAGAAAAACAAGGGGTTAGTGGTTAAAAATAGCGGCTACTTTTCCCTTGAAGCAGACACTCACAATTTTTACGTGTTTTATTAAAATCAGAATATTATTATAAAATATGACAAAAATTTGAAAAGTTTACGTCAATAATTCACCAGATACTGGGTTTATGAAATGATCATTAACGTTTGAATGACGTTTGCGACGTCACTCAAAAACTGGTTAGTTTCAAAAGTCAATAATTCCGTTAATTTATGCAATAATTCGTTCAAATTTTCAGAGAGTGTTCATAAGAGTCTCGTCCTTCTAACGATAAATTATCATGATTTTCGTATTCTTGTCAATAAGCCTGGTTTTCCTGGAAAACGGCTCATATATATCTACTGGCCTCTTTTCGCCGTCGGTAAAATATCGGCGAAAGGAGCATTAATAATTAGCGTACCAACTTAGTTATACTCTATGCTCGTTTCATCAACCGTAAACCACGAACTATCGGCGAAAGGAGCTTTATAGATCTAATACCTGCTTAGTTATATGATGGTCCTTATATGATTGTCTCCTTTCGCCGCCCGAAGGTAGCACGTAAATTGTCGGCGAAAGGAGCTTTATCATACATACTCAGTTATTTTATAGTCTCCTTTGGCCGACCGTAAACCATAAAATATCGGCAAAAGGAGCTTTAGCATACCAACTTATATATACCCAGCAAATATGCTTATATGGGTCTCATATGAGCTGTTTCTGTGCAAGCCCATGTGGGTATGCCCATATTGGACCCATATGGGACCTATGTGGACATGCTATTATGGGTAATGCCCATATTGGACCCATATAGGACCATTTTGGACAAGCCCAAATCCCATATGGGCAGTTTCTGGGCGAGCCCATGTGGGTATGCCCATATTTGACCCATATGGGACCTATGTGGGCAAGCCCATATGGGTTATGCCCATATTGGACCCTTAAAGGACCTATGTGGACAAGCCCGTATGGGTAATGCCCATATTGGACCCATATGGGACCTATATGGACATGCTTATATCCCATATGGGCTGTTTCTGGGCAAGTCCACGTGTGTATGCCCATATTGGACCCATATGGGACCTATGTGGACATGATCATGTCCCATATGGGCTGTTGCTGGGCAAGCCCATGTGGGTACGCCCATATTGGACCCTTATGGGACCTATGTGGACAAGTCCATATGGGTTGTGCCCATATTGGACCCATATGGGACCATTATGGACCAGCCCATATCCCATATGGGCTGTTTCTGGGCATGCCCATGTAAATATGCCCATATTGGACCCATATGGGACCTATGTGGCCAAGCCCATACGGGTTATGCCCGTATTGGCCCCATATGGGACCTATGTGGACATGACCATGTCCCATATGGGCTGTTTCTGAGCAAGCTCATGTGGGTATGCCCATATTGGACCCATATGGGACCTATGTGGCCAAGCCCATACGGGTTATGCCCGTATTGGCCCCATATGGGACCTATGTGGACATGACCATGTCCCATATGGGCTGTTTCTGAGCAAGCTCATGTGGGTATGCCCATATTGACCCTTAAGGGACCTATGTGGACAAGCCCATATTGGTTATGCCCATTTTGTACCCATATGGGACCTATATGGACATGCTTATATCCCATATGGGCTGTTTTTAGACAAGCCCATGTGTAAATGCCCATATTGGACCCATATAGGACCTATGTGGACAAGCCCATAAGGGTTATGCCCATATTGGACCCATATGGGACCTATATGGACATGCTTATATCTCATATGGGCTGTTTTTGGGCAAGTCCACGTGTGTATGCCCATATTGGACCCATATGGGACCTATGTGGACATGATCATGTCCCATATGGGCTGTTGCTGGGCAAGCCCATGTGGGTACGCCCATATTGGACCCTTATGGGACCATTGTGGACAAGTCCATATGGGTTGTGCCCATATTGGACCCATATGGGACCATTATGGACCAGCCCATATCCCATATGGGCTGTTTCTGGGCATGCCCATGTGGATATGCCTATATTGGACCCATATGGGACCTATGTGGACAAGCCCATACGGGTAATGCCCATATTGGCCCCATATGGGACCTATGTGGACATGACCATGTCCCATATGGGCTGTTTCTGAGCAAGCTCATGTGGGTATGCCCATATTGACCCTTAAGGGACCTATGTGGACAAGCCCATATTGGTTATGCCCATATTGTACCCATATGGGACCTATATGGACATGCTTATATCCCATATGGGCTGTTTCTAGACAAGCGCATGTGTGTATGCCCATATTGGACCCATATAAGACCTATGTGGACAAGCCCATAAGGGTTATGCCCATATTTGACCCATATGGGACCTATGTGGACATGACCATGTCCCATATGGGCTGTTTCTGGACAAGCCCATGTGGGTATGCCCATATGGGACCCTTATGGGACGTATGTGGACAAACCCATAAGGGTAATGCCCATATTGGGACCTATATGGGACCTATGTGGACATGTCGATATGGGTAGTGCCCATAATTGACCCATATGGGACCATTATGGACAAGCCCATATCCCATATGGGCTGTTTCTGGGCAAGCCCATAAGGGTATGCCCATATTGGACCCTTAAGGGACCTATGTGGACAAGCCCATATGAGTTATGACCATATTGGACCAATATGGGACCTATATGGACATGCTTATATCCCATATGGGCTGTTTCTGGGCAAGCCCATGTGTGTATGCCCATATTTGACCCATATGGGACCTATGTGGACAAGCCCATATGGGTTATGCCCATATTGGACCCATATGGGACCTAAGTGGACATAACCATGTCCGATATGGGCTGTTTCTGGGCAAGCCCATGTGGGTATGCTCATATTGGACCCTTAAGGGACCTATGTGGACAAGCCCATATGGGTTATGCCCATATTGGACCCATATGGGACCTATATGGACATGCTTATAACCCATATGGGCTGTTTCTGGACAAGCCCATGTGTTTATGCCCATATTGAACCCATATGGGATCTATGTGGACAAGCCCATATGGGTTATGCCCATATTGGACCCATATGGGACCTATGTGGACATAACCATGTCCGATATGGGCTGTTTCGGGGCAAGTCCATGTGGGTATGCCCATTTTGGACCCTTAAGGGACCTATGTGGACAAGCCAATATGGGTTATGCCAATATTGGACCTATATGGGACCTATGTGGACATGTCCATATGGGTAGTGCCCATATTGGACCAATATGGGACCATTATGGACAAGCTCATATCCCATATGGGCCGTTTCTGAGCAAGCCCATGTGTGTATGCCCATATTGGACCCATATGGGACCTATGAGGACAAGCCCATATGGGTTAGGCCTATATTGGACCAATATGGGACCTACATGGACATGCTTATAGGTTACAAACCACTAAATGCATCAGAATAGTCCCTAAATAAACTTGTGATTGTGTTTAAATGGTAGTATGCTTTGACAAGGTGGAACTGGAATCATCTAATTGGGTTTACAGGCATTGTATACATGTATGTGATGTATTGAAACTGTTTTATTTTACATATTTTGAGATTTTGGCCAAAATACCAAAGCGAAAGTAGGGTAGGGTAAAACCCGGATTTGGTCGGTCCGCGCGCCTGTAAAAATATGTTCACCGCGTTGGACGGACAAAATTTTTCTTATATGATACGTGACCCCCTGTTTTTTTTGTATTTTCTTAAAGCTGGTAGCCCCTTCTTTTCATTGATATATGTCTGCCACCTGGCCATAGACTTTAACATGTATCAACCTGGGACTGACTATTGTAACTTTAAATTGAGCTAAAGAACAAATTTATTTAGTGGTTTGTGACCTATATCCCATATGGGCTGTTTCTGGGCAAGCCCATGTGTGTATGCCCATATTGGACCCATATGGGACCTATGTGGACAAGCCCATATGGGTTATGCCCATATTGGACCCATATGGGAACTATGTGGACATAACCATGTCCCATATGGGCTCTTTCTGGGCAAGCCCATGTGGGTATGCCCATATTGGACCCTTATTGGACCTATGTGGACAAACCCATATGGGTTATGCCCATATTGGACCTATATTGGACCTATGTGGACATGTCCATATGGGAAGTGCCCATATTGGACCAATATGGGACCATTATGGACAAGCCCGTATCCCATATGGGCCGTTTCTGGACAAGCCCATGTGGGTATGCCTATATTGGACCCATATGGGACCTATGTGGACAAGCCCATATGGGTTATGCCCATATTGGACCCATATGGGACCTATGTGAACATGACCATGTCCCATATGGGATGTTTCTGGGCAAGCCCATGTGGGTATGCCCATATTGGACGCATATGGGACCTATATTCCTGGGCTACCCATATGGGCTTTCCGATCTGGTACACATATGGGTCCCATATGGGCTATTCCTGGGCAAGCCCATATGGGCTTTCCCATCTGGGGTACCCATACGGGTCTCATATTGGCTATTCCTGGACATTCCCATATGAGCTCTCCCATCTGGTGCGAATACGGGTCACATATGCGCTATTCCTTGGCAAGCACATATGGGCTTTCCCATCTATAACCCATATGGGGTACCTATACGGGTCCCATATGGGCTATTCCTGAGCAAGCCCATATAGAACAAAAAAAGTATTACTTCCCTTGAATTGAAATATTAGTAAATTTAATATATAGAGGATATTTGTATTTTTCCGTGTATGATCGGCTGATAATTCACCTCGTGAGCAGCTGACTTATATTTTCACTCGTGGCTACGCCACTCGTGAAAATATTACATCAGCTGCTCACTCGGTGAATTATCAAACGATCATACACGGTAAAATACTAATATTCTATTTATTTCATGCTTCAAATAGCTTAAATGATGGAAATACTCCACTATTTACCTGAAATGTTTTGCGTGACGTCGTTTTCCCGCCATGCACGCGTCGAGTTGCAATCAAATAGTTCTTCTGCAACGGCTTCAATTGCGTCCATTTGTTTTACATTTATGGATAGATAATGTTGTGTTATTTGTTAAAGATTAAGAGAGCAAGTGAAAGTGCTTATTATTTTATTTTTGACGGCGAGGAAATATGATTTTTCAAAACTAGTCCATTTGCCGTGAAATTATGAACTGTGAAATTATGAACAGTGAAATTATCGGGGAATAATCCAACGTTATTCCGCCGTAAACCACCGGTAAGCATGAAATAAAAATCTTCTTCTTACTATTATATTTACTTTCAGTACAAATAATAGTGTTTCATAAGTTCAAAGTAAATTGATATATGTACATTTTTTCTAAATTCTACCACATGGTTGTCTGGAAACTTTAAATGTTAATGTGATATATAGCTTGTAAATATCGAACTTGTAAGTATATAATATAGAACACCTTGTATAAACAAGAAGCTGTTCAACTGCTCCTTCCTGCAAGGACACTATGTACGCATAGTAGTAGCAAACCAGAGGATAGAGTGGTGTTTGCTGAAAAATACAATTTCTGATTTACAATGTATCTGGAGTGCTCATACGAATATAGGCTGCCCATATGGGTCCCATTTCTGAATGAATATTGGCAGCCCAGATGGGACCCATATAGGCAGCCCAGGCGAATGTACATGTGGTAGCCCAGATGGGACCCATATTGAATGCATATGGGCAGCCCAGATCACAAAGGCCCCTGTTGCACTTTCTATGTTGGTCCTATATAGGCAGCCCATATGGGTCCCATATAGGTGCCCACGTGGACCCATATTGATTGCTTGTTTGGTAGTTACACTACAGCCTCCATTCGCCGACGGTAGCATGTAAAATATCGACGACAGGAGCTTTATCATAAATACTTAGTTATTTTATAGACTCCTTTCGCAGACCGTAAACCATGAAATATCCGCGAAAGGAGCTTTAGCATATCAACTAACTTAGTTATACTATAGCCTCATTTCGCCGACGGGTGCCCGACAGTGAACTTGTAAACGTTGGTAGAATGTTTATTAAAATATTGGGGAAAGGAGCTTCATCTACATGTACCAACCTATTCTATAATAGCTGCTTTTTGCCGACGGTAAAATTCATCATAGTCATATACGACCGTAAACCATGAAATATCGGCAAAAGAATGTTAGAATGTAAAATTCCACTGCAATGAGCGTTATCATTAATATTTCAACTAAGTTATATCATAGTGGTATATTTGCTAGATCGTTGGTTGTGATTTTTTTCTATGCTGAATGTGTGTATGTACAAAATTGAATATATATATGTATAATAAAAATTCTACCTTTTCGCCACCATTGACCATGATATAACAGCGAAACGAGTTTTACCATATTAACTTAGTTATATTCTAGCCGACTTTAAATTTTAAAATTTTCAGCGAAGGGAGCTTAATTAATCTATCAAATAACTTATATTATGACCCCCCATTCGCCGACTGTAAAAATCAGCGAAAGGAGCTTTATCATACCAACTTAATAATATGCTAGCCTCCTTCTGCCACCGTTGACTATGATATAACAGTGAAACTAGTTTTACGAGCAATAAGCAGCGCCTTGACACTTCCTACTCAATCAACAAAGGTGTGATCCTTCGTCGGTGACTTATAACAATACCATCTCGATAATTAGTTTATTCAACAAACAGTCGGTGACTTGACATGTGGCTACATGTGATAATCTGTGGTTAATATAATTATCGTCGATATATAATCTGTTTAAAATAATGACACACAGTTTGCGAAAGTAATGTTTCATTTGTCAATCATTGATGAATGATTAGACGGGAGAATTTTATTTAGTTATTATTTTGATATATATATATATTTATTTATTTACATCTCATCAACACATACATATTACAACACAATACATATACACTTTGTTAATTATACATGTGTTGCCACTCAAAAGTTTGAGTTATAGGAGATGGCAAGATTGCTAAAACACACTAGGTGTCATTTAGACACTAGTATCATAAGAATATATGCTAAAATACATATATACAAGTACCAGACTAGGATTCACACATAATATATCATAGGCTTACTATCTCATTATCCCCGACTGTGCTATATTGGTTGTGTCAATGTAGTAGCCAAAAGCAGTGTAAAACAACTGGCATAGAAAGCATTCTAAAGTGGAATTTCTAGATATCATATATTTATGACTTAGAATGAAATAAAAGCAACCATGTATCATAATGAGATTGACATTATTATGCATAACTGGCACATGAGAATGCCAGAGAATAGATCATCACACAACCATTATATTACTGGTCTTGGGATCTGGATATAGTCTTATCAAAGAACATGTATGTACATGTATACCAAATGGTAACAAAGACATATTCTGTTAAAATTGGTCCTCATAAAGACGTCTGACTAAAAAAAAAAAAGCACAAACGTCCTAAACAAATTCTTACATTTTATAGATTCATATATAAAACATATACATGATTATATTAAGATGTTAAATCAAAACTTATAATACGCATGCCCTTTGGTAAGACTAAGCCTGGTTTTGATATACATAATCTGCCAATCATAAAATGAACCAATGTAATTAAGAGACTCTATTTACATAATAAAACATTTCTATGTTGAAGTATACCATAGCAGGTTTTGGCAGTTACTCGAATCAAAGTTTTATGGGTAAATACCGTTGCAAATTTCTCATTGTCTGTCATAGCTGAGAACCCATTATTAACATCATTAACTACTTTGATCATCTCCTGTCTTATCTCATCATACACAGGACAGTGAAACATGACATGTATCTCATCCTCAACACAAACTTTACAAAATGGACATTTCCTGTCCTGCACAGAGAGACCTTCGTATCGGCCTAATTCTATTCTAATAGGAGCAACACCTGCTCTAAACTTAGCAAAAGCTGAACGATGATTCTTTGACATAATCAATTTACAATATTCCTTAACATCATATTCGTCAGAAAGTAGAGCATACATTCTAAGTTTATTACCACCGGTACCATGCAAACTGCCTAATCTATTGACATTTGCTATCCATTTATTTTTATGCAATACCATGAGTCGTTCTGTAAGTTTAGTCTTTATGACAGGCATCAATATAGACTCATTATCAACAATATCTTGACATCCATTATCATGCATAAACTTTCTAATTCTATACATATAGTTCTTACATTTAGCGGAACCGTTATTAAGACAATACAAAAGGATTCTTTTATTTGTCCTAGAGACATTTAAAGATTTAAATCTGGCCCAGAAACTGCCTATGTTTTTCCATTGCCGTATGAGGGGAGGAACCCAGCCCAAATCACCCGCAACTGCATCAGTCGGTGTATACTTTCCAACACCCAAGAAAAATTTCATGGCGCGGTTATGTACAGCATCAATACATGAGTAAGATTTTTCTCCCCAAATGGCAGAGCCATAAGCAATCACTGGCCAAACTATAGTGTCATATAACTTTGTAAAAACTGTGTAAGGTATACCACCAAGCTTTTTAGACTTGGCAATGAGCAGACCCAAAGCCCTACTTGCAGACTGCGCTACAACCTTAGCAGTAATGCTGTAATCCAGGTGTTCAGTGAGCAGAAGACCCAGATACACATAGCGGTCAACGGTCTGGAGGATGTGCTGGCCACACCTAAATTGCATATTCGATACAGGGATGCTCTTAGGTCTAAAGTGAACTACCTGGCTTTTAGATGCATTCACAAACATACCATTATCCCTACACCAAATATCCAGAGTATCCAGCATCATTTGCAGTTCATGTGCGCTGTCTGCAATTAGGACTATATCGTCTGCGTACAGCAGAATACAGAGTTTCTCGCCATCACCAATATCAACTCCAGCTCCAACAGATTTAACCAATGTAACAAAATCATTCAGGTAAAAGTTAAATAATATCGGAGAAAGCGTTCAGCCTTGTCTTAGACCGGAAGTAACATCAAACCATTCAGATGTCATCCCATTAATGCGGACACATGATTGGACCGACTTGTACAAAGCCTTTAAAGACTGAAACATACGCCCATTGATACCATACCCTACCAATTTTTCCCAGAGTTTACTTCGGTCTATAAGGTCGTACGCCTTTCTGAAATCAATAAAACTACAGAAAGTAGATTGTTTCAATTTCATTCTATGATCTATGATATTTGTTAACGATGACAACTGATCTATTGTATTTCTATTTTTCCGAAAACCATTCTGTTCATCATTGAACACATTATTGGCCTCAGCCCAAGTTTTAAGCCTATTATTTAATACACTGCAATAGAGCTTATACATACAAGATGACAATGTTATCCCTCTATAGCTAAGGGGTCCCTTGGATCTGTGGTACTTGACTTTGGTATGGGGTTTACAATGCCTTTACCCCATTCAGATGGGATACAGCCAGATGAGAAGCAAGAATTGAAAAATAAATGCAGAAAAGATACAGCAACATCATTCTTTAGAACATCTACTGGAATCGCATCTATGCCACTAGCCTTGTTACGTTTAGCATCGCTTACAGCTTTATGGATTTCCAAAATAGAAAACGTATCCTGAAACATAGGCTCAGGACTGTCAGATACATTGACTGGATTTGTTACAGTATCATTGTAAACATTATTATGAGTTTGATACAACTCGCTGAAGCACTGCTTCCATTTATCGAGAACTTGTTTGGGATTGCGAGTGACAGATCCATCGTCAAGTACCACTTCCATCGGAATATCCCTCTTGTTGGCTATTCCAACTTTACCAACAGACTTCCAAAACTCGGTATGATTGGAAGTAGCCTCTTTCAACAGTTCTGATTGCAGGTTAAACCAATATGAGCGTTTAGCTTTTGTAATTTTGCTATCAAACAGTTTCCTTTGCTGTACAAACAATTGTTTCAACACCTGTCTACGGACAGGGCTATTACATTTTAGCCAACTTTTCTCACATTTACACATATCATTCCATGCTACAGTTAAGGATTCATTCCACCATGGTTTAGACAATTTCCTTCTCTTATTATTACTACTTGACAAACATGGGACATGTTTAAAAGGCAAATTGTCATGCATACATTGTTTTATTTGACAACAGAGTGCTTGGTAAGCATTATCAATATTAAATTGGCTATTTATACTATTATCTAGCTGAGTCACAGTGTTATGCAGGGCTTGTATAACATCATCATCCATCATAAAAGATTCTGGTATTTGTTTGACATCATATTTAATACGGGATGGGGTGGAGTCCTTAAAAACTCCATTATTGACAGAATTCATAGGACTGCCCATAAAGCTGCTAATATCCCATTTCCAGCTCAGAACCGAATGGTCTGGATATGATGTTGAAAACAAAACCTGACTGTGTCCAGCATTATTGATCAAATCAGTGACTTTATGCACCTGAAAGTCTGAGAACAAGTGTAGGTCTTCATGATTAACAATACAGTAATCTACAACTGAAGTTCCAAGTGTCGAAATACACGTAAAATCATTTTTAGTAAAATTTCGTCCATTTAAAATACACATATTGCAGTTTAACAACAGATCTATAAGCATTTTGCCGTAGGTATTAATATTACAATCAATAACATCTCGATCACACACATGATCTACACCCTCAATATAATCTAAGAGGGATCCACACCGACTATTAAAGTCTCCATATATCAATATTTTGCCAATATTTTGATATTCACATACATTTGCAAGCAAATTATCCATGAACATTTGACCATCAACATGGCGAGATGAATTCAGAGGTGGCAAGTAACAAACACAAATACATAGTTTGACATTATTTTGAAATCTGTGTTTAAGTTCTAACCACAAAATACCCTCATTTTCTGCATCTAAAATAGTGACATTAAAAATATCTAAAATGCTATTTCGAATTAAAAATCCCACTCCTCCACTGCCATTTCTGGCATTAATATGTAAGTTCTTTCGGTTATGACCAAACCATGTATAGTTAGAAACTACAATACCATCAAAATCCTTCAAATGAGTCTCAGCTAGACCAATGATATCTAAATTTAAACATCAATGCAACTATTTCTTAAAATAAAATTCTCTGATGTAACGTCAGTATTCCACCCTCTACAGTTCCAAAAACCTGCTCTGACCTAATAGTCAGAACCAGTGCGCCTGTTGTTGGTGTTTCTGCCTCTGGGATGATTCTGACGACCCCTTCCCCGGAAGTCACGGTTGTACGTCTGCCTATCACTGGACGACTGGTCGCCCCGACTAACTGACTGCCTGTCACTGTCGCGCGACTGTTCTTGATTTCTCTGGTCACCATTATTGAATCTGCGGTCACGATTATATTGATTTCCGCGAGCACTTTGACTAGAATAACCATTATTTCTCCTATCGCTATTACCACTTCTTCTATGAACACTATTAGCATATGAATTACCTTGGCTGCGCGAAAAATTATCATCGTTACCACGGTTGCGTGACAAATTATCACCGTTGCGCGAGTTATCACCACTGCCATTGCTGAAACTGTTATCAAGACCTTCGCTTCTATCACCTTCCGCTTGCACAATACGAGATCCATGAATGCGAATATCGTTATCCCCGGCTCGATACGCATCCACTAGTGTACGCATGTTGGAAGCCATGAGTCGTTCCTCCCTGCTCTGGTCCTTGTGTATAAACACCTTCGAGTATTGTTTGTTACCTTTCAGTCTAGCTTTCTCAGACATGATCCTGTTCTTGTCTTCTTCAGTTTCTAGTTTAACAATGATGACACCTGGGTTGTCGTTAAACGAAGCTTTACGTTCTGTGTTAACTATCTTAATGTCATTTAGTTTCAGGCCTTCTCTCAACAATGTTTGTACTTTCCTATCCAGGTTTTCATTTTCGGATTCTGGTAATTTCCTTATAACAATGTTTTTCCTCCTCTGATTCGTGGGAACCGAGACAGAGTCATGTATTTTATGCAGCTCATCAATCTTCCCGTTCAAGTCATCTAATTCCTTCTCAAAATCGGACCGTATACTGTTGATATTGTCGTGTACTTCATTCCGTAGCTTTGTTGATTCATTGTTCATTCTCTTATCGACTAGCTTAGTAAACTTATCTGACAGTTTCTTTTCCAGCCTAGTTTCAAGAGAGATCATTTGACATCCCATGTCGTTGAATTTGACATTTACCATCGAATACAATTTCATAACTAGTTCACGCGTGTCCAAATTTGTCAGGTCTTCATCATCCTTATGTGAATTGTTACCTGACTTTCCGTCTTTGTCTTTAGTTTTGGCCTGAGTTTTACCAGAGTTATTCATTTTCTTATCAAGACTTTTCCTATCACTCTTCTTCTTCCGTGGAGATGACTCCGAGTCTGTATCAGACCTTAGTTTTTTAGACGTATCACCTTGGTCTAGATGTGAACGGTGTCTTTTTCTACTATTAACAACGTGGAGGGGCGTTGATACCGGATTTATAGGTTGGGAGGACATGACAGAGTCCACATATTTGCCAGCCTCCTCGGTGTCATTCAGAACTATAAAAGCATCCATTTGGACCTGTGCCACGGTACCAGTATCACTATTGGCAGTAGCCATATCACTCTCGATTGTGATCAATACGATATAGCAACTGTACACTTAAATTTGTCTGGTGAATTATTGCTTATCCGAAATTACTATCTATCCGGATACCTATACACTTCCCGTACACTTCTGAGTCAAAGTTAGTAAAGGAAGCTCCTGAACAACGCACAATGTATAACACGTTACCGTTTCTTATTGTATTGAAAATTAATACGGGTATACTGTGTATGATGCCTTCACGAGGTCTCTTCTGGAACCTTTCATAAAAGTTTACCCGAGAGCACCTGCCTGTCCGGATACACCTACACTTCTTGGTCAGTGTTTTCACTCAGCGGCGGGGCGATAAATTACCCACTCACAAACACAAACTTGGTATCAATGTTTTCAATATCACTCCGGCTATCTAACGGCATGGACCATGAAGTTGGTTCTTCTCCAGTAAATCGTCTACGAAGCAAAAACATGAAAATATTTTTCCCACGTTTTCCAAAACATCTACAGGTTACACACCTGATATGACCAGCACTATGCTATTTAATATGCATCATATTATGTATAATTCAGGGTTGCCATAAACCCACTTTTTCGTTTAAAACCCTACCCAAATGGGTTTTAAAGGGTTTTAAGGGGTTTTAAAGGGCAATAAGGGGGTTTTAAAGGGTTTTATGAAAATAATTTTGGGGTTTAATTTTTTTTCATTAATAATTTCGTAAAATTACATGAAGAATTGCCTTGAATAGCACCTTTGAAGGTGTCAGACAGTGTGGTCGGCGAAAGGAGGCTTCAAATTAGCTTATTTTAAAATATTGTCATTATTTATTGAGAGGAACAATCTAATGCAATCCAAATACACAATTTATTAATCCTCGTTTCGCCTCGATGCGCCAAAAAATTCTCCTTTCGTATTTTAGTTAAATCCCGCCCACATTGCTAGCTTGCTAGACTAGGCTAGCCCTCGCCGAGATCTCGATTTATCTTGTCGTTCAGGAGCGAGATCTGCTAGATCTAGCCAAGAGCTAGGCTAGCTGAACACGCCACAGGTGCGTAGTTGGGGGGGGGGGGGGGCGGATGCAGATCCCAATTATATCTTTTTTTTTGGAAAAGGGCAGGGGATAGCCGGGAAAAAGTACTGTGTTATACCCTACTTTTCCAACACTTCATTGAGAGTGGAGCCGGGCCTTTAGTTTCACCACGCATGTATAGATACATGGTTTCACCCTAAAATTGCAGGAACATGTATACTATACAGATATAGACACGTTAATGCTAGTTAGACCCTAAGTATGTTTCACGGTATGTTGCACTATTTTCACTAATTAGGTATTGAAGCATATTGATTCCGCGACAGAACTAATAGACAGGTCTAACTATTTCACTGGATAAGGGCAGGGGTTTACCTTCTGGGTGATAGGGATTTTACTCAGGTTTGAAGATGCAAAAATCCCCGCCTTTCCCTAGGGCTGGGTTTTAAATTTACTGGTCTAGAGGTCACTATGTTCGCCTTACTTTGCTGAAGATCATCAGGTACAGCTGGGCTTACACTCATGCATAAATTTTTCACGAGAAAATAAAAAAATGCAAGTTATAATAATGCGAAAGATGCTATCAAATTATCATCGAAGGAGGTTGAGGGGTAGATATAATTATTTCTAAAATATTTTTTTCTCAATTATTGTAATATTACTCAAAATACGCCAAATATATCACCTCAGAGGGCTTCTACATAACAATTTTTTCCCCGGGAGCATGACCCCGGACACCCCTAACATGGTGCGTAAAATTCATTTGGCCTCAATTATGCTGATCATCTCAGCAAAATTAGTATAACTGTTCTATATTAAATTACGGCAAAATCTAGGTGAAGTTGGATAGTGGGTCATCCAGGGTTAAAAACATGGTCAAATCATAGATAACTTGGTGTAGTAATGCACCAAACATCAGAAAAAAACTTTCTCTATGAAACATCCTTAGTCAAAGATAACTTATGTTAATGTTAACTCAATTTTTTTTCAGATCCTGATTGAGAAGAGTGTGTTATGTGAAACAATGATATCATCCAACATTTGATGAGAACTTTGTAAACATGTCTCTCAGACAGGAAGTACTACACCTGTATCGACGTCTCATCAGGATGTCGTACACCTGGGAATCTGCGTTAGGTAACCCTGGTATGGATCTGGAAGAGAAGATGTATATCAGAGATGAGACTAGGAGACTGTTTCGAAAAAATATAAATGTAGGTTATTATAAATAATTAACCCATTTCTCCATAGACCCCTACATAAGTCTTATGATAGAGTGTTCACAATCTTCATACTGGTTATTAGGAGCTAATTAGGGATTAGCACTTGTCTGGTTGTCAGCAACAAGTACTTAAATGACCAACACCATATGAACAACATGAATGTACAAGTATTTTTTCGGACTAAATTCAACAATTAAACCAAAAAGTATCATTGGTAGTAGTGTAATAATGTAAGAGTACCGTATGAAAAATTACAATAATTTGCTTTTGCTGATTAATCATTCAATCCAAATTCTAAATGCTATGAGCCTCGGACTGGCAGCAAGCTGTTACAATAATTTGTTCTATTCTTCTGTCAAATAATCTACTTACATTACCTACTGTCCCCAGTGGACTCTGGAACAGAAGGTTGCAGGTTAGATCCCAGGCTGCTACTGGCATATCTCCCTGGTAAGTTGCTTGACGCACCGCATTATTAGTTCCAGGTAACTACTGGTTGACCCTGTACCAAGATAATGTGACTAGGTAGTCTCCATATGACAGAAAGAAACCTTATGATATACTTGCCTAATTTGTTCTCTGATAGGTCACAGATGAAGATGTGATTAGAGCACACATTAAGGAAGGAAACACCAGAATAGAATTAGGTAATCTTCTAATAAAATCATTGTTAGTACTGACTTAATCTGTGTTGGTTGTCTTAAAAGCTTTAAGAATCACACCTTACAAAATTTGTTTTAAATGTGTTCTTTCATAGCATGTGGAGCAAGTTGGTACTGGTAGTAACTTATGCCTGGAAAGCTGGTTACTTCAAAATTATTAATTTTCTTTTGTTTCGTATTACTGGGTTAACTTTTTTAGCGTTTTAACTCTTTTGTGATCACTCTTTGTCATTCTGTCCATCGTCCTTCAACAATTTTTATGTGTTCACTACAGATGTCACAGTTTTGATTCGATCTTCATGACACATGGTCAGAATGTTGCTCTCGATGCAATCTATGTCAAATTCGAAACTGGGTCTTGCTTGATTGAAAACTAAGTAACTAGGTCAAAAGTAAGAAATACTCACTCTAGAGACCCCAGTTTTGATCTAATCTTCATGAAACTTAGTCTGAATGTTTGTCTTACTGATATCTAGGACAATGTTCAAACTGTGTCATGATGGGTAAAAAACTAAGTCACTTGGTCAAATCTTAGAATAAACTGGTATGCACTTTATGTATACCTCAGTTTTTATCCAATATTCAAGACACTTGTCTCTTAGAAGTTGTAAGACATAAGGTGTATTCTAAGACAGCTCAGCGACCAAGGGACCTTTGTGTCCTTTTGTTTACTGTCGCAGTATAGTTCATCCTCAATCAACGAAAATTAAACTGCTGTTAATATTAATGATTTAACATTATATCAGCTATGCACCGAATATATCTGAAAAAATATTGTTATGATTTCTTCCAGACTAATGTTAACATTTTCATTTTGCAAATCATTATACTCTATATTTGCTTCCACTTCAGCCAACCATTATCAGAATCCCTATCCAAGACCTGTAAGTATTCCTCTGTCTAATTATGTTATGTATTTATGCTGTTCTCAGATTATGTGAATCCTTTCAAATCGACAAACAACATCATCTCTTAGTATGTCAGCAAATTAATTTCTCAACATTTTGGGAAGTTGCTTGCTCCTTGTGATAGGGTAAGAAAGAACTGGTTAGGATACAGCAAAGGACAACTAATTATTTTTTGACACTGTATATAACTGAATTTTTAGAAACAGTGTTAAATTTTTAAAAAGGAATGTTATAACTGTGTGTGTCATGTGATGTATATTGTATAATTGTTATAGCCTGGAAAATCTGACGTGATCCTCACCTTTTTGCATGAATATATTTCAAGGTTCTTGCTTTGACTATATCAAGTTCCACCAACAAGTCATGCAATAATGGAATTCTAGATTTGTGTTTGTAGTACACCTCAAACATCTTTTTGATACTCCCTGTTATTTAGCATAATTTGACAGCTGAGAATAACGGTCGGATTGTGTCAATTACTCTGGACTACAGTCTTATATTATTTCAGGTACATTTACCACAGCATGTATTACATTCACCTAGAGGAAAGAGATTGAAAGGTCAGCAGAGAAAGTTAGAACAATCTAAACCTATATATGTGAAATCATACGACGATGAAACGTGACACCGTCTATCTCAATAACTGCAGATTACCTGATATTTTCATGCTTGCGACTTCTTGCTGTTTCTCTTTACGTGTATGAATTAAAAGCTGACTGTGCGGTTAATGTACCAAGTGTATAATTGTTATCGTTTATGCATGTAACTTACATTGTTTATTGTGTCCAATGTCAAAATAAACACAAATTGAATCACTATCTGTTTGTTGAATACACAAAGGAAGGTAACTCATTTAATATATACTTGTCTGTTATTGGTGAAATAAAGTTGTTTCCCTTGCACCTGCTTGCCCCATTCCTAAGTATGTATGTTCGCATGGCCAGTTTGATAACCATATCATCATCTAAGCCTTCAAACAAATCATTCCATCTATTGATGTTGGTATAAAATTGATGGCAAACATTCAGGGGCGTATCCAGAAAATTTTCAAAGGGGGGGGCTCAACCTGGGGAGGGTTCCGGGAGGGGTGTCCCCTCCCGTGGGCGAAATTTTTTAAGGGCCCACTGAATTGGTGCAATTTCCTGTTCTCTAACCACTGTTATGCTTGACGAATGAACATGCAATACTTAAACATTAAAGACAACAAATTTTGTGTAAATGATTAAATGTATGAACTTTTATGTATAAAACTCAAGAAGTTAGAATTTGGACAAATGTTCGTAAAACTGATTGGTCACCAAGTTCACCTTGAAAAGTTTAAGGTTGTGGTCCTAAAATAGGGTTGTATCGATCCTTTTGTCTCTATCTATCTACCCTTATCTTAGTTAGTATGCTTTTTGCAAACAAAACAAAAAATCTGTCTTTTACCTTCGGAGGGTTCCCGTGGTCGAAATTTTTTAAACTGGCAAATAGAATTGGTGCGATTTCCTGCTATATAACCATCGTTGTGCATGCTATACAAATCATGAATAATCTGACAGTTATTGACAGTGTTTCAACGTACGAAGTTCAAAAAATTTAGTCAACATTTCTGTATTTTGGTAATTAGTAATAAATTGTAAATTTTATAAATTTAAAAAAATCACCATCAACTAAACCACATACTTTTATATTATATGATATAAATATATAGTTATTATAGAAGAAATTATATCACAACATTCAGAGTATCTTAATCTCAATACTTTCAGTAATGACAGAAAAAATGGGGGTTGTCAATATTTTGTGTACATATATTGTTTAATATAATCACAGATATATATTTAGAATCTGTGATATAATTTCTTATGCCTGTGGCTAAATGTTTCAGGGAATTTCATTAGTCGAATTTTTCTCCTTTAGCCAATCAGATAGTGTGGTTTATCACCTGCAATCAATGAAGCATGTAGTTTACCTAGACTATAATCCTGTCATGTTGATGATTGGGGACTAAATCACACTGACCCTCCTTGTTTATTGGGGGGCTAGTAAACAACAAATGTGCATATAGTGGATAAGTTAGAAATTTTAGGGGGCTCATTTTTAGCTCGACTATTCGAAGAATATGAGAGCTATTACAGTCACTTGTTCGTCGGCGTCGGCGTCGGCGTTGCATATGGTTAAAGTTTTACATGCAAAACTTTAACCTTGGTTATATTTCAATAACCAGTGCATATATTGGATTGAAACTTTGCACTGGCTTTCCCTGTCATGTAATCAACCATGTTAGATATCTCTTGCATGAATTTAATGCAAATTATGGCCCTTTTTTACTTAGAAAATTTGGTTAAAGTTTTGCATGCAAGTTACTAATAAGGCCATATCTCAAATAGTATCTGTGCTATGGCATTGAAACTAACAACACTTACTAACCATCATAAGGCAATGGTACCGGTCATGGGTAATAGCTCTATTATGATTATTATTTGAGTTATGCCCCTTTTTAACATAGAATTTTCTTGGTTAAAGTTTTGCATGCAAGTTTCATTCAGACCATATCTCAGCTTCTATCCATGATACTGCATTGAAACTTACAACACTTGTTTACCATCATCAGTCAATGGTATCAGTCAAGGGCAATAACTCTATTATTTTTTTATTTCAGTTATGCCCCTTTTTAACATAGGAGTTTATTGGTTCAAGTTTTACATGCAAGTTCTATTCACGCCATATCTTAGTTACTATTTATGATATTGCATTGAAATTTATAGCACTTGTTTATCATCATTAGTCAATGGTACTGGTCAATTGTAATAACTCCATTTTTAGTTTAATTCGAGTTATGCCCCTTTTAACTTAGACTTTCCTTGGTTAAAGTTTTGCATGCAAGTTACATTCAAACCATAAGAATATGAGAGCTATTACAGTCACTTGTTCGTCGGCGTCGGCGTCAGTGGATGTATACAATTCCCTTTAAACATACACATTTCTTGAATAGAGTACAGTGCCGCTTGAAGTCTTAAAATCATTTTCACTGACAAATATTTGTTAATAGTCCAGTGTTGAGATAATTGCCATGCCTAAACAACCATTGTACATAAGCTTTCATTGCCATGTAGTCAACTAAGTAGCGTAACTCACGTTTCAATATAATACAAATTTTAAATGGCCTGTTTTGAACTTATATTTTTTCTGACAAATGGCTGCGAATAGTCAAGCGCGCTGTCTAGTGACAGCTCTTGTTTATAAAATCGTATCTGGCCAGCCAGCTGGGGGGGCTCGAGCCCCCTAGCCCCCCACCTAAATACGCCCCTGAACATTTGTAAATGATTGTTGGAAGTTGGCCTGATTTACTGATTATTTTATATGTTGATTTATTGGTGTTATTTGAAGGTAGAGGCTTTGAAGGCACATCCTGGTCTTCATTCTCTCATGTTTTTAATAATTATTTTGTGCAATTCATAACACAATACTGGAAATGATATCACCACAATAACTAGCATACTTTTGGTATGGAATGGTCTTAATACAACATCACATACTGAGGTGATGTTTCATTTCCAGTACCTTTGTAGCTGGTTTCTAGCATTTTTGAAATCTCTACTGTTTGATGGTTGCTCGTGCCTATTTGTGCTTTTATCATCATGTCATGTTGCTATACTCCATGGTCATTTTAGGCAACTTTCCTGTTTGTAACTGAATCACTGACTTAGAATTATAAGGTTGCGCTACTTACGACTCGTACATATTTGAACTCTGCATTGCAATGCTCGAGCCTATTTGATGAAAATCAGCAATAGTTATGCTGGCCAAACTGAAAAAGAAAAGGCTTGTTTTGCGGTATGTAAAGCGTAGTTTTCTGTTTCTTGTTTACTTAAATTAGCATTTTTGTACTTATACAGCCTTATTTTTGTAAGTCAGCGAGAAATTGTGCAGCATGTAGAGTGGCAGCATTGATCCTCTACTTGTCCTGGGCCGTAGCCAGAGGCATAAAAAACCACCAAGGCAAATATTTTTAGTGTTTGTTTGAGGAATCATTTTCATAAAAAATTTCGTGAATCTTCACGAGGCAAGTGCCGTTGAGTCCCTCTGCATGGCTTCGGGCTTGTTGTCCCAATTGGTTTGTTACTTTAATGATGCAATGATGAAAACTCATGAAGAATGACGAGTTCCTGATCAATGGTAGCACACTATCCAATGCTTGGATTACAACAGCCAGTAAAAATAACAAATTTAAAACAATGCAACACAGAAGTAATTGTTTTTTAGTTTATTTTGCATTTTAGACATAAATCAGAGAATAACAATTTGATGATAATGAGAGATGGGAATGCAATGATTAAACATGAGATGAATGACATCATATAACTTTATACAATATTGTTGGTAGTTCAATTTATACAAGAGACCCTTGTTACAATTTATACAGGAGGCCCACTGTGTTGGTTTGATACATTTATACAAGAGGCCCACTGCATCAGCTTGCAATGCCACAGAATGACAAACAAGCCGCAACAAAGAAACTTTACAATGTTTGGTCAGCTTGAATTTGGAAGGCTTAACACAAGGCTGTTGTAATGTGTACAAATGTTATAAATTACAACAATTTTACATCCAGCCATTGAGTTCATACAATTGCAGTGCAACTTAGAAAATACTATCAATTGATAACGACTAGACTTCATAAATGAGTTTAAAATTAAATCAACATTTTGAGAAATTTGAAGTAGAATGGCACTTGAACATGCATTGTATAATGTCTCAAAAGTAGACTATACTTTATATGGACATCAAATTATTATTCAAGTCAACAGCTTAGTTCAAACCCTTGGTACAAGTAGATTCTTAACAAATGAATAGAACACATGTTTCTGATCTTTGACGCAATTGTATTGTTTGACAACCAGTAAACACTCCAGCACAATAACGAACACGGTGATTTTGATTATACATGTATATATAGACGGTACTATGATTGAAGAACAAATAACCTTCAAACATCACATTCCCTGAATCACCCAATGGCTCAAAAAGTGAAATAACAATATTACCAGTATTTGAACATAATGAAAATGAGAACTTTCTGTTTGACAAGAAAAAATACTTTAGTGAGTACCAGGGCTTTCATTTGACTCTTGAAACTGCATTTTGACTCTTAAATTTGACAAAAGTCTCTATTTTGACTCTTGAAAATTTAAGGTGAAAAGTCAAATTTACTATACTTAACATACAAATTTTCTTGCAATATTTTGATGACTTTTGCAAATTGAGAGTCAGGAGTCATTTTGACTCTTCACTTTTGGAGCTTAGTGAAAGCCCTGAACTGTACATGTGTACACAACAAGGAATTGCCATACAATTGTCCAGAAGCCAATGCCGAGAACATTCAGAGCCCTACATTTGTTTTTCCAGAAGTTTAAAGCATAACTATTTGCTAAATCTAAACCAAATTTGAAATATTTTCATTGTTTTAACAACCAAAATTATATCCATGCATTGGACAACTGAATTCTCGATTTACTCTGGTGTCTGGTCCATTGCCTTTGACAACATTACAGACTGGTATGTGTAACAAAATGTGTGCTCTGATTGAACAAGTACAGAATATACAAATATAACAAAACAACTTGAATATGATTCTATACATGTAAATAAAAGAGCTACAAACTAAACATGAAAAACAAGTTGGTCCTCGTTTCAAGTAAAATAGCAATGATCCCAAAAACAATGATGAAGTAAAACCTGAATTTTTAATGTTTTAACAAACAGATAGCACCTTTTGCATAAATGTAAAGAATACAAGCAAATTACTTTTTTGAAACATTTAAAATAAATTTTATTGGAAAAATGAATTTTCTTTATAATATTTTTAAGTTATTTTTTCAGAAAAAATGGCTTTTTTGAAACATTTAAAATGATTTTTTTAGAAAAATGATCAAAAGTGTAACAACTATACATTCCAAAAGAAAATGTATAACTGAGAAATTGTACTTTGGCCTTTTATGGTATAAATTTTAGCAGACAGGAAGGTTGATAACAAGAAGAATATGTAGCGGCAGCTTGAGCCATACCAGGCCATGGTATATACCAACCATTGTATATATGGGTGTTCATGTAACTTGGTCCATCACATTGTACCACTTTACATCATAATATACACATTAATTGGTTCATAAATAATAAATATGCAAATATTTACATACGTAACAACTCTAAATTTCAAATAATAATAAAACAAAGAACACAAGTAGTCCAAAAACAAACTGCAAAACTTGCCATGCAGTAACAACAAAAAAATATCAACATACAGCACTTGTATTGATATATACCATACATACTTGCTTATAAAACAATTTGAATTATAAGATGCACTGTCTACGGACTGGCAAATTCTGGAGCCTGTTGTCAAATCAAACCACTATTGAATGCCAAATAGCACTATGCTAGGAAAATGGTTGCTTCAAATCGCTATCAAGCGATTCTGAATCTGTCTGTTGCATAAGAAAGTGCTTAGTAGCTATAACAAGCGTAGTCTTATTGGCGCTTGATAGTGGTTTAGGCAATGAGCTTCTGATTTTCCATGGACCATTGCATTAGCCATGTTGTGTTATAAGCAATGTATATATGGTATGTACATGTATAATATATATATGTACACGAATGTCACTGAAGTCACTAACACACAGTCTTTGGCAATATTATACCAGTCTGAAGTCACTAACACACAGATCTTTGGCAATATTGTACCACTCGGAAGTCACTAACACACAGTCTTTGGCAATATTATACCAGTCTGAAGTCACTAACACACAGATCTTTGGCAATATTACACCAGTCTGAACACAATACTGGCATTACATAATCACATGATAACATACATAGAGTGGTAGTGGCTATATCATATACACTAATTCTTGACAATCCACTGGTGAATTATTTAAGCGAGGACATAATCGCCTCATTTGTACATACAGACAAGAATCAAACTTACATGGACAATTGATTAAATGATATTGCTACACAATAAGTTTCAATACTCAATATAGCCAAACTACAAAATGCACATGATTTTACCTGCTTATCACAACATACTAATTAAATGAGCTTTTGGCAAGTTGTCTTTATTAGGTAGTATTAAGGAACATTGTTGGCCAAGTAGATGTAACATTATAAAATCATTGCATTATGTTCTTTTAAACGACTCATTTAACAACATACATGAGTAAAACATTTCACAATGATGTTAGATCTCAACTAGTCTATGTTCATTGTGCAAGTATGTCCGCCACTTCCCACTGCACAGATGTCCACAATAACTGATCACAACTCTGTTGAAGTTCACCAGGAACAGACAGCAATGTTTACAAGTTGATTCTAAGATCAGTATACATTACAATCGCCACTGTAGCCATCATAGAAGATTATCGTCGTTGACAATGTCATCCTTTCTACTGGTATCAGATGATACGGAATATCACCATAGCAATGACTTCCATTCTACCAGACAACATAGATGATTTTTTTGTTGATAGTGTCATCCATACTTCTGGTACCTGACGATAAAGAATCGCCATCGTTGACAATGACTTCCATTCTGCCTGATGAAAGAGAAGGATTCCTATTTGACAATATCATCCATACTGCCTGACGACATACAGTATTGCCTCAAGGAGCATCATATGATCAATGATCTTGTTCACATGATCATCTAGGTTTGGTCACATGACCTCAGTTTTGTCTCACATCATCATTTTGGTATAGGTGTCATAAACCAGCTTCAGCTCTGGAAAAACATGTAAAACAAAAAATTAGTATTGCAAATGAAATACAGCAGTTTGTTAACAAGTTTTGAAAATTTTGTCTTTATTATGCAAAATTATTTAGACCTTTTTTCGTGTAAATTACACTTGCTTTATTATAAAAACCTGTTGAAAAACAAGTAACTCTCAGAGAAAATCATCTGAATTTTTTATAGTTGGCAGCCATGATGAAATTTAAACATGATGCTGTAAACCAAGAAATTATTTCGTGTGATTTACTTTCGCCGAGTTTGAGAGTGGTAGAAATTAGCAAAGCTAAGTAGCTGCAAAAGTGTTCAGCACATTAGTATAGACATCGGAAAGACTTAAAACTGCAAACATTTGAAGTTGTGAATAAGCTGACGATTGGTAAAACGCGAACGTTAGTATTCGGAAAGTAAATTGGTTTACAGTAATTAACATGGACAGTTATAATACAGAGAAAACATGTCTGACAGTTTTCATTCACACACACTAGTAGCTAGAGTACTTACTTGAGTTTTTTATGTCTTTCTTTATCGTAACTGTTCTCTGGTGGTTCACATTCAAACGATGCTAACGACAATGCTGAAACAACAACACAAACATTGTAGTTCCATGCAGTACCGTAAGTGGTGAAAACAAGTAATTATTTTTGTACTTGTTGGTATTCAGATGTGTGTATAAGACAATTTCGCTGTGGTAAGACAGTCAACAGGACTGGTGTTAAAGTCATAAAGACACAACAGAAATGTGTTGTTTGACAGCAATAAGCATATCACCTGTATAAAATATTCCAGTTCTCAACCATGTGGGCAGCATCAATACTCTGTAAATGTTGTGAAAATAACCCCAATATGAACATGCCAATGCCCTTTTACTTCACTATGTTGGTACCAATTAAGCAACCCTGATAAAACACCTTGAACATATTTCAAACAGCAGAAAAAAACACAAATAATACTGTGAAGACAAACTTACTTGTTTCTGAAAAGACTGGAGATGTAAGTATGTAGTGTAGAACGTCTGTGTGCTTCTCAAATGGACACTGAAATTGTAGAGGGAAATATTGTATGACCAAGAAAAATATAAACAAAGAACTAAATACTTGTCAAAGGCCAACGCTAGATGAATCTGTAGTAACAGTCAAAAGTATTACACAGGCCATTTCAGTGCAAACTTTCGTTAAGTTCCTGATATATAACCTTTATCCATTTACATACTAGCGCATTATTCTAATAACTAAATACGTAAATCCATTTCTAATTTTGTTTCAATAAGTAGGTGCCACAAGTGACAAAACTGCATGGAAATCTGGTGCCGGGTAATATATCTCCAAAATAACTTGCATGAAGGTAGAGTAGATGCATGAAATGTGTATCCATGTAGTAAAGGTTTAAAATGGCAGCAAGTTTATAGAACATGTACATGTATACAGGAGAAAACCTTGTTATTAAAGTTTCTTTCCCATTCCCCGTGATGGTTTAATAATCAATAATAGCTTAGCAAGTTAGCCTTCAAAATACAGATATCAAAACAAGTTTAGCAAGGATTATTGCTCGATTATTTACTATAATAGCTCCCTGTGAAGAGGGTAACTAGATAACTAGTAGATTACGGATGTCATTAAATGCTACATCTTGAGCCTGTCAATGTAATAAAATAACTATATATATCTCACCTCCACTTGTTGCCACGTAACAAAGTCAGATATGTGCTTCGCTAACTGCCAGAATTTCTGAAATAATAACAAAATAATGACTTCATATTCAAATAATAACAAAATAATGACTTTATATTCAAATGATGGTAATCTAAATTACATTTAACACAACCTTAGACGTATAGGTATCTTAAACTGTAAACTGTAAAATCATTTATTTTCGTGGGGGGTTCCTAGGTTCACCTTCAACCACAAACTCAAATCCCATCAACAATAATTTTGACCCATGTATTTATCACCATAAATGCAAATTCCACTAGTTAACGTCCCATCGAAATGGTCTTTTCTACCAAAACCACAGAATTTTGTCCCATCAATTCAAATGATTTTACAGTATGTGCTTAGGAAATCTACTAGACATTATTACTACTATTGTAATTTCAGGCCAGACTGATCTTACATAATCTCTACAACATATTGACGCTTGGTTTAGTAGTATTTTGGCACCGAAGAAGACTTTCAAGAGACACTTATAAGAGAGGCAATATTGGGATCATATTCAAAATCAATCTCAGACAATGTACCCTATATCCTGTTACCATGGCAACCCGAACATTTGTCGACAAGTTCAATGTATTCATAAAGTCACAAAAGTCGTAACTCCTAGGTCTTATATTAATTTATCTTTATTGTTGAATACTGGCATTTTTTAGTTTGCCTGTGAAACAACTTTCTAAAACTTATGCTGGTATCAATCACCCTCAACACCTCATTTCTTATGGTATTCAACACCAAGTATCATTTTCATTGTCAAATAATAGCTTATTTTAGTGGTTTCCTTGTGAAACAAATTTCTAAAATGTATGCTGGTATCCGTTACTTTCAACACCTCATTCCTGATGGTATCCAACACCATGGGGATATGAGACATGAGACAATTCTTTTCAGGAACTTACCTCAAAATTAATGTTGCCATTTTCTGCCCTGTTTGCATGTCCTTCGTTTAGAAAATATATGTCTTTTACAAATAGACTGAAAAACGGTATCACAATCTGAAAGTAGAGAGAGACAGTAATCAGATGAACATCACTCAAACATTCAGGCCTTTTAGTTCTAATCCAAACTGTCGAAACAATGTGTGATAGAGCCATCAGTTAGTGACTAAACACCCTACAGCACAATGCACACATCAAGTAATTGACTAACTGTATTCTCTAAGCGCTAGGTGATAGATCCATCACACTCATTTAATCAAAGTTAAAGTGACTTAACCATGAAAACACAGATTTTCTGTTATGTAAATTGGAGCTGGAACTCAATCTGATCATTTCCCATTGGCCAGGCTATACTTTAACATCATATATCAATAATTAAAAACATTCCAAATGCATGGAAAAGACAGGATATTGATGGTGTCCAAAATTAGATTTGTATCAAATCTACAAATCTCACATGAAATAGATTGTTGATACAGCAAGAAATCTTTGGTATTCTAGTGCTAACAGTTAAAGAAGCATTTATTTCCAAGAAAATAAGCACACATTCCATGTTCACCAAGCTTGAAATTGTATTCCAATTTATTAAAGAGATTGAAAGTGCATTTTCATGTGATATCGTCACTTATAAACATAGGACCATAGTCAGGACTAGCGATCATCATTTTTAGATGATATCAGGGTTATGTTGCCTAACTCAAAGTTCTCTATAATGGATTTATTCAGTTCCCTCATGTTCAATAAGATATAGTGGGCATGGATCACATCCCTTGAAAGCACTACAAAGCACTTTTCTCATGCATCCGGTCTAATTATAACTCTCGACAGAGAGTTGTATTTAAGAGATGTGAAGGTATATGACAATATGATAGTTACCTTTTCCCTGGTATCATTGGCCCCTTGTGACCTCCACATTGCAGCTTTCAGACATGAACGGTAACTACCAAAGTTGTTTGACGGGTCCATTTGCAACTCCAATATACCAAACTTGGCTTTGTTAACTTTGGCCCACTAAAAATATGACAAATTTTCATTGAATATAACACTACTTTAAATACTATTTAATTTTGCATAGTGTACATTAGGGCTGTAACGGTACGCTCACCTCACGATATGATACGTACCGTCAATTTTTCTAACGGTTCGGTATCTTTCGGTATGATACAATATTCTCTAACAGCAGCTTGATTACTACTATTTTTAAGTGACAATGGATTTGTTGATTCTGTAACAGCAATTATTATGTGGCTATCAGCTATTTTAAATGGATTTCGACAATATATGGCATATCTCAACACAGTTAAAAGTAATGATACATGGTATTTATACATAATCAGAGGGCTTTCAGACATTTTCATTCCCTGAAAATTATTTTGCGCATAAACAAGCTTATACCGAACCGTACCGAAATTTGCAACTCTTGTACCGTGAACCGTGTGGGATTGAAGTCTGCGGTCTTTTGTGTACCGCGGTATATCGTTACAGCCCTAGTGTACAACTATAAGAATGTTATTTATGTTTGTCAAAAAATAATTTTTATACAATTATTGGTATTAAGGCTTGACATCCTAGTTGACAAATCTTTACTTAATTTGATATGCAACTGGGACACTTTGGGACTTCCATGATTATACTGTAGAAATTCAAACTTCCAAAAACTGTTAAAATGCTGATTAAAATAATTTCATACAGCAATATATGTACATAACTTGATAAGTATGGACCATCAATTAGTTTAAATAGCCCAAATTATCAGCCTTTATCATACAATATGCGATAGTTCACAGCTTATGTCCTGATGAAGAATTAACATTAATTCATATGAGAAACATTTCATGTACATACTGTCTTTTTTAATCTTGCCACAGGATTCATATTCATGCCCGCAATGATTGCCATCAGTGAGTTGAAATTGCCAATGTTTATGCATTCCTTTGCAACGTCAATAAAATATTCTACAAGTTTTACCCGATTCTTCTTTTTTAAATGCTGAAAAAATCAAACAGAGAGAACAAATTAGAAAACATTAAAAGAATGTAAAAACTATGGATTTTCATATGAATATAAAACATCGCATAATATGCTGCTTTAATTTTGTAGCCAAATCAAATGCCACCAGTAAATGAGTACTGAAATGACTTGTATGTAAATGCAAGTATGGGAATCAAGTAATGAAAGGTCTCAATCATCGGTAAGAAAACTCTCAGAAATCTGCACTCATAGAGAAAACATTGATCAAGTTGCTCGTAAATCATCAGACATGTATCGTGTTTTTGGCAGATATATACACATAAATAAAAGCATTCCAAACTCATAAATTGTCTGACATAAATCTGCTACATGGAAAATGCGAACATAAAAAATGAAGCACTTACTGAGCAAATTTCAGATGCAACTAGATAACTAAGCCGATTGAACCATTGAACATAGGCTTCTAAATTATGTGTCTTTTTCATATCTCTAAATACAGGGATCTTATTAGAACTCTCTTCTTTGGAGAACGCTTGCACAAACTCTTCTGGACCAATTTGACTCAATCGCTCCTGGAAATGAAACAAAATCAAATGAATGACATGACATACACTGCCTTGGTGCATTCTCCTAAAATACTCTGAACATCTCCTAAACTACTCCATCAAAATCATGATAAAACTGTAATAATTTATTGTTAAATGTTTTTTTACTGGGTTTTGAAAAAAAATCCACCAAGCATTTATTACATTTGATTAACAAATGTCTGACTGATTATTCTATTAAATCACAAATGGAATTTATACACAAAAACATTTTTCATTCCAAGAAAGTAATGAAAAAAATCTGGATCAATATTTGCACAAGTTGTTAATTTAATTGTAGTAAAACGTTTTCATCCTCCAATTAATTGTATGAAGGACAAAGACCATTTAAAGCAATTTATTAGTTATGTCAACAAGAAGAAAGTTTCATTTTCATCAGGATCAATGAATGCTTGAAATACTCACCAGTTCTATGTGTGTAAGCTGCTGGGCGAGTCGGAGTGGACTGGGACACACCTCCATTATATCCGTAGTGGGAGCAATCTGGGTCTGTGAACGCTTGATGGCTTCTGCGTTCAATTTTGACAACACCTCCTCATACCGATTCAACTGAGCAAGCTGAAAATAAACAAAGACCACCCGGAAATTAAAATGTTCAGAAAAAATGCCCCAATTCATTCAGCTTAACAATTCACCAGAAAAAAACAGGATGACAGAGAATGAAAGAAAAAAGATGTGAAAAACATCCAGAAGTTTACAATAACAGATCACATCAATGTTGCGTAATGACTTTTCCGACACATGAAATATATCAAAGTTTAAAAACAGACTGTATTATATTTCCGAACATTGGCACGAGCCGCTCACTAGAAGATCCGAAGACTCAGGATCTCGTCATGCATAATTAAAACCTCTGATTAGAAGCTGTGCCAGTAAATAGTTTCACAGAATGCTGAATGATCTTCCAACTAAACAACTGATTCCAAACACCAAAAGGTTGTAAGCATCAATCAATGATGTGCTATCAGGAAATGTACGTTCTAGTTCTGTCAAAATCTAATATACCACATGAGTAGCGTTTGAAAAATTGGACAGAATCGTTTAATCAAATCATTAATGTAATGTACTAAAAAAATCTTCAAAAAAAAAAAATTCTTCAAAAAAAAATTAATAGATTTTATCTGGAAACAATTTAGTACATAATACAATAGGGCAAAAAGTCAAGGTTGCCAACTGAATGCTCCAGAAAAACAAATATATCCTAAATGTAACAAACACACACAAAAAATTGGCATTCTTGTCTCCCTACTGCAAGTTTTTCTTCTTAAATAATGTAATTGTGATACAGGACAGGCACTCAACTCAAATCGTTTCATACATTTTTGTGGATTCAGCCAAATTCTTCAGGAGTGAGCGAGGAATATACATTTGTATACTTCTACAAGGTCATGAAAACAGTTAAAACACAAGTTTTTATTTCATAATAATTATATCCTCAATTTCATTATATAACACAGTCCAATTTTACTCAGTTATATATTAGCATATACGTATTTAAAAAATCAAAATTATTATCTTGACAGTTATTAAAATAAAGTAAATAAATATGTTTAATTTTGAGAAAGGCATGATAAAGGCTGATTAAATACGTGAAATCGGACAATAATGTGTATGCGAACTCATTAATGACACATGTATCTTAAACAGTTTAACTTTTATGTAACATTATCATTTCTGTTTATAATTCAACCATTAAGTACAAATGAACATTTAATATCTAACTCAAAGAAATTCAATCTGGAAAATAATTTGTTAATTTCTTTCTGTTTAACAGTTGTGAATTATTCTTGGATAACAGTTCTGCCTTCAAACCAATGTGCAATTTTTATCATTCTGTAATTATTTCACCCTCACCATGTAAAAGAATACTGCAGCTGTCACGATATTTATGCTGAAGTTTATATTTTTGAGCTGTCAGAACCTAACAAGCAAGCTAGAAGCCATTGAAGAGAAACAACAGTGGTCTTTAAAATAAATGCACACCTGTTGGAACAGTAATTGAATCAATCGCAATGCCCGGTGATTTTATTACAGTACTACCTCAGTATTTCTCATTTCTCGGTATAATCAATTGCCAAAGCTTAGAACTGGCCTACATGTATCTGGCTGGCATCTAGGACTTTTTCTGGGTAGTAAATAACCCCGGAATTCTGTGATTATTTGAGAGATCTGAGATTTACTATTACAGCATTCCAACTTGAAGAGAGAAATACATTTATTACTGCCTGAATGACTGCCTATAAGTACTTTGTTTTCTCCGTAACAGCTGAGCATAAGCACATAACTCCACTTTAGTTATGTAAACAATTTTTGTCTGGAATTCCTAAAGGTGCATAAAACTTGCTTTTTATACACTAAAAGTTCAGTACAGAGAATTCAAGGTGGCAGGATCTTTAGTACTATGCCTACTTAAGGTGAACCCAATATATTCCAGTACACAGTAAAGCCGATTTAGAACATCAAACAAAATATCTTAGAATCAATAGAGATCAGACAAAAGTCTCGAGACTTCAGATGACCATTAATTTACCCTGTTGTTGTCTTAAACTTCCATAAAGTAACATTTAGACCCTTAGTGTACTGACTGAATGGAGACAGTTCGATTAGAATTTAGCTATTTTGACTATAAAATGGTAAAATCAGGTATAAAACCGTGACATTGCCCTATGAGACTTGGCCCCAAGCTTAACCCCTAGTAACAGATATGTGTATTTTCCGTAACACTGGCCCCTGTTTTAAAGATACTGAAGTTCATGAATTCTTCACAAATTCAAATATTTCAAATGAATTTACAAAGAACATTGAGAATATTGAGATATTTACCTTATTGAGTAAATTGTGAGTAATGCCACCAATGTCATGACGTAATTCAGGGTAAACTTTGAGCACACGTTGTGAGAAATCCTTTAACTGTTTCATCATTCGTTCATCCCGGAAGTCATACGGAAACATTTCTGTCCACTCACTGAAATAAAGAAAGTATAGAACTATGAATACATTGTTACCTTATTTTTATCCTGAAACATTACTGATCAAGTTTTTTTATAAACCAATTTTTTTATTAATTTGACAAAAGTATAAATTAAACCCTTTTCATCAGGGACCCTAATTCCATGATCTTTACCCCTCTAATCCACAGATCCTTGATTCATTGACCTTTCGAGAAAAAAATCAAAGATATGCACTGGCAACATTAATCCAGGTCTCAGATAATGCGGTGCCCCTCTTTCTTAAATGAAGGAATTTTACTTGCACAAAAACCTGAATAAAACTCATTGTTCTATTAATCTTTTTCGATTCTGACATTGATTGATTAATAAAACAAACCCAATACAAAACATGAAATACTGGTACTATTAGAATTTCTGAAGCAGAAATAACAGCTTTAATTGAATGATGTAATAATAACCACTTTTTTCTAAATCTCAATTGTTTTCTGATTTACTATTATAATTATAAATAGATGTTATTGTATAATACAGGCCTCCCCTACCATCGTTCTTGATTATAGTTCATATTTTCTGACAGATATCTTGGCACAGCACAGCAAGCATTCGGTTGTTAAGCAAAAACTAATTTGTATTTCTATTCATTCCATGAAAAATATATCTTGATATGTTTCTCAGAATTTTCACCAGAACATATTGAATATATCGCGCATAGATAATTTGCTGCAGCCAAGAGACATCGCTAAGCTTAAGATTTTTCTCCGAATATTGAGTGCTTATCATAATGAAATAGTCTGGAATAGCACATAACTAAGGTCTAAGATGGCATTTGTCACATAAATACAATATACACGGTCTATATATATCCACTGGAGGGAGAAGTCAGTGAAATATCAGTAAATACTTCTCCCGTCGGGACCGTCGGATGATTAAATTTCACAATTCAGAGTGTCGGTGTCATCAGCTGACTTCCCCGGACAGTGGAATGTAATTGTATAGAAACAGTTAATATATCATATGTTATATACTGGAAGCAATAGTCTATACGTCTAATTATCTGCGGGTCTGAGAATGTGACAGTTGAACGTGTGATGCTCTAATTCCATGGAAAAAATATAGCAAAATGTACAGGAAACTTATTTTTTACTTTAATTGTTTCCAAGACTTGAAGCATTTAGTTTTTGTATGCTTTGGTTTTTAGTTTTCGTACCCTATATCTATCAGTACAGTACATTTAATCCAGATAAGACAATCGTTTTGATTTAGTACGAATAAATTTTTGTATGTAGAATAAGGATAAAAAATGTTTTCAGTATCATAATTCATGGATCCATATTAATTAATGCATTGCACATAGGGTACAATTATGTCCTTGAAATCAGAGGAAAATCATTAACAATGCCTTCCAATTAACTATAACTAGATTTTGTCTCAAAATTAGAAATATTAATCCAAGTAGATCTAATACTAACAAAAGTGCAGACACAGACAATTTGTTGGGAATTTGATGGCACCAGAATATAGCATATTTGTTTGTCAGTGATATATTATCATGTAAAACATCAAGGGACACTATTATGATAGAATTATCTCAGGTTAACAGCCTACACATGGGAAATATGTGAAACAAGTATGGATATGACAGACTATTAATTACTCTATGAAATATCTATACCCATAGATAATAGTTAGATGTTTTTGTTAATTCACAGGCCAAATTGTGCAACTTTGTAACATACTTGGGAATTCAGTTGTAACCATTTTCTGAGGGCGAATTTCTTGGCAATTATTAAGAACATTTCATTTTTTGGTGTTTGACTGAGACAGTCCTAGTGTGTAGTCATTCAGTTACATCCATGCCTAATTAGCCAATGACCTCCAGCTTTTATGGAAAGGACATTATATAAATAAGCACACAACACGAGTGTGTATTATTTCCAATTTCCAATCCATTGTTACAATCAAGTGCAAAATGTTATGTCATTTGTCCAATAAAAATTCAAGCTTACCTGAGCAACTGTACAATGTTTTGTCCAAACTTGCCAAGCTTGTGTTTCTGTAAATTGTCACTGGTTAGATTTTGTTGGAATGAACAGACCTGTATAAATAGAAGGGGACATTATTACAGTGGAAAATACAAATGATGAATATGGTAAACACATCTTCAAACATAGTGCAATAAATTGATAATTACCAGGTCCTCGAACCCTCTGTTCATGTAATTAAACAGTTGATTTAAAGTTTGTTATTCAATCTTGGCTTTTATTTTCATATTTGAACTAAGTGCACTATCCACGCTGATCTAAATCTTCAGCATGGCACAACTTACTCATGAAAATTGATATATTCCACACAGGATGCTTGTAATATATTAATGCATAAAGGCAGAGGATCAGGTTAATTTGATAAGACATCACATCAAAATTGATGGGGCAGACTGCTTCTAAAAGTATCAAAGATAATACTGCGGAATAACCTAATAAATCTGTACCTAAATAACTACATGTTGTCGGTCTCAACCAATGCAAATAACACCTATATTAGTACACAATATTTACATCAAGTTTTGTTTTTGAATAATTTAGACCACAGAATATTATGCATAGGCACAGATTTGAAGTTGTATTTGCATAATAAACACAGTGTTTATTGTAAATCTAAGTCAATAATTCTGTAATCAGAACATAGTTGAATAGAACATCAGAGTGAATCCTAACAGGTGCTACCGTTAATTAATTTCATGGTCATTACCTCAGGCTTAATATAGAATCACAATCCAATAATCATGATGTTTAGTCAAGCAAAAATATGCTATTAAAGAGATACTGTACAAGTGTCGAAGAATGAGTGAATTCTGAATTTCTGATAAGTATGGAACATGGACGAATTGAGCTGAAGACTCTAGAAGAGGCCCTTTACTACTGCCCTACATGCCAGAAGGCATAACAGGCAGTAAGTAAGTATTTTCAGAAAGGTTAGTTTTTTATGGTGGCAAAGTGTACCATGAATGAAATATTAACAAATTTGGAAAATTCACGAAATTCTCAAATATTACCACTTGCTGACTGAACCACTTGTACTGTACAGAGTTACGTTCATGAATGGAACATGAAATGATTGTTTAACTACCAGCTGATTGTAGTGAGGTTGCCAAGAAAAATGAGGAAAAAACTACAAAATTAATAGCCCATGGCTTGTTTAGCTGGCAAGGTATGGTTATTGAGTATTGTAAGTTTAGAACATACCTGGCAAACTTCAGAAAGCAGTTCATGAGGTCGGATATACAATCTAGAGCTTAGTAAGAATGTGAATACGTAGGTTCTCTGAAAAACAATAACAAGAGGCATGTTGTATCTATGGCAATATCATAACAGAATATCTTCCAGGAATGCATATAATCATAAATAAATATTTTGACCGGGCCATTAATATTCGCCAGAACAGCTTGATCTACTGTAATAGATCACTGGTTTCCATCTTGGATCTACAGACAATCACTGGTACCAAGGATTCAAGCACTTTAATAGATAAATTGTACCCAGGATTCACTAACAATCCTATAAAAGACAACTTTTTTACAGCGGGGACTTGGGCATTTATTGTTTTCGTTATGTGTGGGCATTGTGTCGTATATTTGTGTTAATGTGATGTTGTTGATGTTTTCTGTGCTCGACTGGTTAAGTCAAGTGCTGCCTTCCCTGTCCAATTCCCTCAAATCTTTCTGAGTAGTACCGGGGATTGGGTTTTACCTAGGTTTCCAAACATACAGGACAATCCAAACCTCCAATAGAATTAAAGAGATCATCACATTTTCTTTGATGAGCATGTGATCAATGCAAGCTTGTAGACTTAAGATGATTAATGTATACATAATTCATTCATACGCCACTAAAATACACTTACATCAGGGTTATATTCTGTAGTGGGAACCAAATGTTGTATAAGTGCTTCAATGGAACCAGCAGTCAAGTTACCATCTTTGAAAGTCAAAGCCTGAAGAAGAAGCAAAGCATAAAATTTATTAAAGTGAAATTCCAGGATAATTAGAAGCTCATCTTAAATTATTACTTTCATTGAACTGTATATAAATCTTGAGTACAATTAATAAATGTGTGGAACTAACAACGAAACAACATGTTTGTTTTTCTTTCTTTTATTTAATCCAGCGTTTCAGGGCATACAAATCCGTTTGTTGAATCGGATTCCTAAGAAAGACATTCTCAAAACTAAGGTATGTATTCTCAAATGATCTAGTTCAACCTCTGGAAAATTGGCAGAACTGAAATCGTTAAAGACATGATTATATAAATACAACAACCTGCTGGTGATATCCTAGATCAATTCAACAGGTTATTAACGACTTTAATACCCTAGAAAACAGATCACCTGACGAGATATTCCAAGATGCCTCACAGATAAACATCACTTCCTGTTTACAAAATAAAAACCCACCTACAACTGTTTATATGATGATAAAAATAACAAATCCGCTGTTAGAACATGGTAACCTGGTTTTTTGCTCATTATTAATTTGGCACGGCATATTGAATAAAAAAAAACGACCAAAGAGAGAATTTTCTAGAAAATATCTAACAACCAATTTTCGACAAGAAATTGCGTATCAGAGCTGTATTTCAATGATTGAATCATCTGTAAATCATTCTGTAGAAAGCATAGATTGAGTCATTGTGATGAGTAAGTCAATGTCCCAGGAAGATAAAAGACAAATCAGTTCTTAACAATTTCCTCCCCTCTTAACTATCTTCCGTTGTATTTTTTTTTTTTTTACTTTTGTTCAAATTAATTCATAATAAATCCTTAGGTAGTCAAATGGAAAAAGTTCTTACATAATACATAATATACATAAATGTAGATAGATCTGCATGCATAATGAACTAAATACTATGAAAGTAATCAAAACAATTTTTTTTTTCAAAATTATTTTATTTGTTCATGAATTAGAATTGCTAGAAATTTGCTTTCAGTTTCGACAAATCTTTGATATTCAACTCTGCACACTGCAGACAGACAGATGTTTAAATTTGGCAGCAGACATTTTTGTTAAGGTTGACACTGCCAAGTTTCTGTTCCTGTTTATGAACAATTATGTTGGGTATTATTGCGGTTGATGAAATAACAGCTCTAAATGTGTCAAAATATACAACAAGTTCCTGTTAACAGGATGTTATTATCCGCAGCAATCCGTGACCCGCAGACTTCTTGAAAAACAACAAGCACTGATACTCTTGGCTTACGACCACTTTCTGTTAATTGGCATGTAATTGAATAACAGGAAACCTCTTACAAGTAATGGTCGGAATATAATCTCAGATTACGGAATCTCACCCTTGTTCAATCCTCTTCCCTACTTAACAATTTGTCCAAAATAACATGGTGCCACTTTTTAATAATAACACTTGACAATAAATCATTCTTTCATTAGCAGACAATTTCCTCTTCTTACAATTAAATTTGTAACAATATATATGGTCATGTATTCAACAAGAATGTAATCCGAGAAGCCGTATTTACTACCAACAATATGAATAACAAATTAACAAATATCAAATTTGTGTTTTCATAATGTTCTGAGACAAAATTTGACTTTAAAGTCCTACAGATAGTGCTAATAGCCTTCAAATACACGGATAAAAAACCATGACACTGGGGCGCTGGGCCCATCCTAGAGCTACGCTACAATGACAAGCTAAAAACCTAGCAAGGGAGCTATACCAGAACCTTGTACATACAATGATTTTGATATGAACATCAATGTTCTTTTCAATTTTGCATGGAAGGGTAGGCCCTACTGTGACTGGGAATCAATCCCAGATCACTGAGTACCAACCATCTCTGTGACTAAATGTTTCTTCATAACAATGTACTTTAAGAACTTAAAATATATTATAATTTAACTTACGTCGTTTTCATTACAATTGGTACTCTGACAGTCGTATCCTCCACCAGCTTTGTCAAACATTGCTGACAAACTTTGCATCTGTGGTATAACGTTCTTCTGTAAATATACAAACACAAAACTTTACAATTCTATTTAAAATGGAGAAATTCCATACTGAAAATTTGTAGATGAACCTTCAACCAGTGAGTGGGACTCAAACCCTCCACCCCAATGAAGCCATCACATAATTATCCATAAGCTGTTTTAAAATTACAGTATCAGAGATCATACTGTACTGAAACTTGAACAATATCATTCTAAAACTCATAATAAACACCTTCCAATATTTATTTTATTATTATTAAGTGGTGTTCAAAATTATTTAAAAATACTTTGTTCCCTTGGCCACATTCAAAAATGTGCAAACTAAATTAAACACAAGAGACAGATTATTAATAATAACAGTATAATCATAAATTAGCAAAACTATATAATATAATATTAAATGATATCTTATAACAAGTCAAATACCTGTTTAGCCAACAGCCTCATATTTTCAGATTAATCCAAAACTTATTTTTTTAAATACAAACTCTCAATTCAAACAACCATTAAGATATAAATCAAATTAAACATCTTGGCGGTTAATAAATATAGTAGATGCAGAGACCACTTGAGAACAATTGAATCTGATTGGTCGAGAGGGCAATCACTTGAGAATGCTTACATCTGATTGGTTGTCAGAGATACAGCACACCATAAACCACTAATTGGCCCCTATAATATGTCAGCAACTTGAGATAGGGATCTGGCACCACACACCCCCTAGGGATAATGATGATTAGGGTATTTACCAGAAAGCTTTCTGGCACAATATCAATAAGATCCCTGTGCTTATTGTCAGGGGTAAACAACTTTAGATCAAAACAGATAAAAATTAAGCATTTTTACAGCTACTCATAGTATTATGTTATTTCTGTTAAAATGCAAATATTGATAAACAAAACATTAGATTTCTTGTTGTTCTAAATCAATGCCCAAGGCTTCTAAATTAAATAAATTTTCATAAATTATCTTGATTTTTAAAGCTTTAATATTAAACTGACTGAAACTAACCACATTGCAATTCTATTTTTAGACTACTTTGCAATGCTAAATTTAAACTACAAGTAAAACGAAGAGGAAATTTTCTCGGCAATATCCACTTATGGTGGTTTCCCGACGATATCAACCACACTTAAGGTTTCGTTACGTAATATCATCAATATCACATTAAAACTGTCATTCAAATGAATACAAGTTTCAAGGACAGCACTTGATAAACAATTCGAAAATGTTGAATGTGTCATTCTGGTTTTGTAGAAAAGATAATGAAGTCACATGCACGGAAAATCCGCTATCATGCATTTTACACTTTAAATCATGAGTGTGCATTTTCTTGACCTTAGGCAATCATCTCTTAATAAGTCCAGTAACAAGAACAAAACAAGGAAGCATTATATATACATGTGACAAGATACTGTGTGTTCATGAATCATCAACAACATGTACATATGTACGTAATTAATATTACATATCACGGTGAATCATATGATCATATATTATAACTATCATACTGCATATTGGAATTTTCAGAAATGCTAGTTGTAGCTATGAATCACTTATTTCAGACTTTCCTTGTAAAATTGCTTCGATTATTTTTACATTTTGATAATAGATAATAAAAGAACTTCCCAAGGTAACCAAATCTCTGAATTAAGCCACACAATAAATGAATATCATCTACAGGTTACTCTACAAAGTACTTTTGTACATCGTTAATAATCTATCAGGTTTTTTATTGTAACAGTACCAACCTAAACTCACTGTGCTCTCTACATGAACAGCAATAAATATATTTGGTACCATATTTTTGATGAGATAAGCAATTCTAATCATGTAATAACCAAACTGACATCAATAAACCAAAGATACAGCATTTTCCAACATACCCCCTCATACCCCCTCATAATAATGACATACTGGCTTCATGATAAACCAAAGATAAACCAATCAAAGGAGACAATTCAAGCATGTGCCATCAAGACAATATTAACAAACATCAATACCAACTGCTAATTGAAGGTGAAAATCATTAATTGAAATACAAACAGTAGGAACTACCTATCATAATCATTGCCAGGAATTTTTTTGTTTGTACATAAAAATTCCAGTGCCACATGTTAACATGATTTCCATGTAGTACATGACCGTTACAAGGTCGCCGACACAAATAACAACCACAACAACATGGCATCGGAATGGGAAACAATATGTCGAAACAAGCTAACAAGCTGATTGACCAGACTTGGCTCGACTTTACATCTCATCCATCATGTACACGCCACCATTTCATGGATTTCAATTACATGAAAAACAAGCCAAAGGCTCAAAATAGAATGTACTATTTCTAATTAAAAGAACTTGAGAATGGATTACATTTAACTAACAAGTACAAGTATTCCAATACGATATTTAAAAATGCACTTATTATTTATAATGTAATGATAACCTTAAAATGAATTCAAATACCAGTAAGTGAAATTTGGTCAAAATTGAAAATCCATTTGCCAATGGGTACCATGATTATATTTTGTTTAGTACAAATGTCTAATATGGGTGTTACAATTAATACAGTATTAATTGCATTTGCATTTGCTTTTCACATCGTCCTTCATGTTGGTCCAAGAAACCTAATATACTGGCTAATCAATTAATTTTCAATTTATGGTAAATGGCAGATGACAAACAAACTAGATTCTGTATATATAATACCTTGTCAGTAGCTGCCAGGATGTCAATCTGTGATATTTATAGACAGTGGCATATTGCTCATATCCTGACAGGTACCATTCGACTGTTTGCCAGGGTCAGTGGAAATATGACCTTACTATCAGGTGAAATATATCATTAATAACACATTCCCGAGAATTAATTAACCGGTTCCTTTTTTTGTTTCTCAGAATGGTCGTATCATGAATGTAGAAAATGTTGATTATCATAACTAAGTGATTTAATTAGAGACCATTGCCAGATAGATGGTACCTACCTGATGTCTTCAAGAATCATACCAGGAAAAATGTGAGTATTTCATGGCTCAGTGTGCTGTTGTTTTTGAGATTATGAAATTTGACATGACATAAATGTTATAGATATGCAAACAGAATTTAAACCTTCAGTAGACAATTACAGGTAAACATACATACACATTTGAAATATTCAATTACTGCTGAGCACATGTACATGAAGAGAAAATAATTTCTAATTATCATCATAATTTGAACCTTATGTTTTGCATTGTGGTAAAAGCAAAACCCATACTGACATGTACTGCCATGGAAACAATATGTGGAATACAGGTGTAACATCTCAGGAAAACTCCTGTGAGCTACTCATGAAATACACCATCTGTATCAACAATCTATGAGATATGAGGAAACACATTTATACCTCAATTTATCACCTGAATTGCTATTGCATCAGGTGCAGCTATGCACTTGATCGTTTTCTGGGGAATAGAAGGGCAGAGATTAATTGTGTTTCGCTTTATATTTTAATGGGTTTTTTTAATTATAGAGCCGAGCAAACAACTGCAGTCATCTATAATTTTTCATCATTTAACCATATCTGTTTATACAATGACACATAGTCAAGAGGATAAACATGACATGTAATTTTCTGCATGCAACTTAACCACAAATATTGACATCATTTCAAAATTTCTGTTACATGAAAATAATCATCAAACTTTCAAGTACATGTTATAACCCAGCAGGGATATTTTCAGGGGATTTAATTTCCATGTTTACATGGCCACATATAATATGAAATGTCAATCAGGAAATTTGTAGGAATAAAGGTTTCCCCAAGATGTAGTACTTGAAGTGCATACTCTGAACTGTTGATTACTTTCCTGGTTTCAGTCAGTCAAACTTGTCTGAGTTTAGCACTTGTACGCCCACTTAATCTTGCTAAACAAATAATTTTGTTTTCTTTCTGTTGAAGAGTGGAGAGACAGGAATTAATTACGTTCTAAACTGTTTGCTTCAGGATGTGTTGTCATATAAAAAACAGAAAATTAATTCTCCTGTATTTTCTGAACATGGTGGTTTTCTTGGTGGGACTGATTGCCAGTTATTCCCAGTGTTTTGGCTTTAGCTAGTATATTCCCGAATTCGAGTTTCAGACAAATCAATTTATCTGCGAAAGATTACGCTTCCACAACATGAAAACCAAGCATACACATGTATCATGGAACCTTAAATGCAATTCATGAATCTGCAAAATAAGTCTTTAATTGTTACCTTTACTTCAAGCAATAAATCTAATCACACGAATAAAACAAGATTTACCCAAACAAGATATTTTTTGCTCTATCCTGTTACATTCATAGCAGCTAACTTAATTTGACTACCGAACATGTAAATGAAGAATGGGCAAGATTATTGTTTTTAGAATATTTCCATATAAGGTAGGATATGATTTATGTGGAAGTATCCCAGCAAAGAGGACATGAACTGGACCAGTCATACAACATACATTAATCAAGATTAATATCCCTCAACCAATGACCCTCCATCAGATATCTACATCTCGGGGGTTGCCTGCAAGACTGTCGTAACTGCTTATAACTCAAGCAGGACATACAACAGTTTTGCAGGCACCTCAAATTCTATATTGGCAGGCTGTATGGGAGAGCTAGTGTATTGTATGAGCTCTTATACATAAAGTAAAAGCTTTTTTCTGTTCCTCACTTGGCAGTCAAAATGACAAAATTTAGTTGTCCTAGCTTTTATACAGAACCTAAAAACTATTTTCTGTTCCGCATCAACTGTCCCAATGACAAATTCTATTTTCCTTTATACAGTATGTAAAAGCTTTTTTCTGTTCCCCATTCGGCAGTCGGGAGGACAAATTTTATTCTATCTGACCTTGATAAGCTGTTTAAGGTCACAGACACGCTGGCTTCTTAGTTTTGATGCAGCTTGTTTACATTTAACAGCAAGATTTTGATTTTTCTTGATTTGGAAGAGAAACTTTTGAAAGTTATGTTGACAACTCAGATTACAATCCACAGTTGTTACACTGTAAGAAGGAGAAATTTGTCCCTGGTGACAAATTGTTGAAAGATCAAAAGTACTTGTCAGATCTCTGACTAACACTACAGAATAATGCAATTTGCTAAATTCCCAACATTATGAAATAGTTAATATTTGAAAGCAAATATTTATCCTACCATTCAACTTCCAATGAAAATGTTTAAGAACAAAAGTTATGATAATAAAACATATTCCTGTTAAAAAGAACATGCTATTAAAGTGGAGTCAAATGGTATAGATGTCAAAACAAGAAAACTATCATAAAACTTGCCATAAAGGCAAGTGGGAGTCTTCAAAGTGTGTTTATTTTTGTATTGTACATTTAACATAAACAGACCACCTCAAAGAAGATAAACAAACGTGAGGATAAGGCATTCAACACGAAACAACTGAAAAGTCTGGGGTTCATTTGTAATAATAATCCAACAAGAGAAATTAGTCATTTTGAAATCATATCTGCAGATGGTATATTACCAGGTAATTCCAGGCAGAATCTGATTCACTACACCATACATATCACATGTGCACATTTTTCTCAGACTGTTCCAGAGGCTTTCTACAGGTTTTAGGAGCTAGCTAGAGCAACTGCATTTGAAGACAAACTGTTTAACAATCAAATCAAAGGGGACTTAAAAACTGTAAAAGTAATTCTTGAAAAGGGGCAAGTTAGTTAAATAAGTCATGAAGCCTTTGTTTCACTCATTGCTCATATTTTTGCAATTTGTTGTACTAAGCCAGTATATTATAAGCAACACACAAGCACAATCCACTGGGTCCCTCTCTCATCAAAGCATTGTGGAACAGAGGGCTTCAAAGGGACCCCTTTTCTTATCATTCACAATCAGCAGATCCCTTAACTTATCTCTCAACACTCTAACATGCTTCATATGTTTGTAAGATGCCTCCTTAAAAAGCACTAGCTTAACTCATCATAAACTCGTTAAGTAAGGTAATTAAATCTTTCAGAAGTTTACTACTATCAGTTATTTCATTCAGGAGGATCTATGATATCAATCTGATAAAAAACCTTCAACTTATAATCTACACAGAATATGAAGCTTTCAACAGTCAAATATAATAGAATACAACACATTCTGTGGGACTTTAATGGCCGTAAAAATTCATGGCTTGAACATGGTAAATACTGTGTATTTGTAATTTCCATTAATAACATTGCAAGAACTGAAAGCATTCCAAGCTCCAAGATAAAGTCAAAGTTTTGAAGTTGTAATAAAGATCTGCACTTCTATCTTTTCGAGTGCACAATGTAAGAAGCTAACTTCAAGCATGCCAGGAATGATATTATTGATATGCCACAAAGGATGTTTCTAGAGACAAAAATGTTAGTTCTGTAAACAGTAAACATTGCATCACCCTTCTGTTGTCTTTAAAAACCACCAAGCATCTATAATAGCACATACAGAAATTATTTTATTAGTGTACTCAGCAACATCATAATTGTCAGTTAGCTGTGAACAATAATACTAAATGTATTATGAACTGCTGCGATTTCTAACAGACAAAGAGGTATCACTTACAACAAACAAAATTTTTATGTCTTTTGTTCATACCAAGTAACCATTACATGCGTAGGCAGCTATTCTTAGAAAGCACTCCGGCACTTACAAACACATTTCTGGCAGAACCATTTTGTTTACATGGTTGACTGACACAATTATGCACACGGTGAGCATTCCTACCATCCATCAAATTGAATGCATTTTGTAGTTAATTAACCTTTTCCTGTAACAATTAAGTACTGAGTGAGAATCATCAGGGGCAACACATGTTTTATCAAAGCACTTTTGGAAATACTATAATATGAAAATCTTAAAATTATGTATAAATTGAAATTTTAGGTATTTTGCAAACAGTTGCAAATTAGGGATATACTATTTAATTTATAGGAGTTTATTAAAAGAATCATTATAAGTATTTGAGATCCATTTCTCATATTTTAAAACTAGGAAAAGAATGGTACGGTAAAGCTTTGATAGAACAGTACCCAGGTATTTTATGTATTATAGTTCTTTTTATTTATTTGTATAGGAGATTGGTATCTGTAGATATGACATTAATGATGATGAGAGTGTAGATTGTAGGACAGATACAACAATTATCTTCACTAGGCAGGTGCCAGATATACATAAATCTGACATGTAAGTTAGATAACACCCTCACACATCTCTCTGACCATCTACCCGCATCAACACACACAAACAATACAATACACCCAGAAGCAGGGGAAACCATTGTAAACAATCAAATTCTAACCTTCTATACTTTGACTTGGAATGGAAAGAAAAATAAGAACAACACTTAGTACATGGCCAAACTTAGAGCTGCTTAGAAAAGCGGGTGGGCATCATACACCTTTGATGGAATAAACCACCCTGTAAACAATTGAATTCTATCCTTCTATACCTTGAATGGCTAGAAAACTACGAAGAAAATCACACAAATACATGGCCAAAATGATAAAGAACCCATAGACCTTTGATGGAAGAAACCTCATTATAAACAATCAAGTTCTATCCTTCTATACTCACTGACTTACAATGACAAGAAAAACAAGAGCAATACTTAGTATATGGCCAAACTTTAGTGCAATGTAAGAGAATGGGAATAGATCTTTGACCGAATAAACACCTTGTAAACCATCATATATCCTATCCTTCAGTATTAAAAATAGCAAGAAAACTAAGAAGAGCACCAAATGCATGGCAAAACATATAGAGAACCCATATAATGTTTGATGGAGGAAACCACATTGTTACTGTAAACAATCATTCAATACTGGAACTTGAAATTTGGCAAGAAATAAAGGAAAACTCCTTAGTGGCCAGGGAGAACCAATTGACCTACCAATTTAGTCATAAGGTGGCCAGAGAGAACCAATTGACCTACCAATTTAGTCAGAATGATTTCTAGATAATCATCAAACCACTGGAAAAGTTACGTTAGACTGCCAATATGCTGTTGCCATGAAACACAACCCCTGCATTGATAGATCTTAATAGGACTGGAGAGGCCATTTCTGTGAAATTATTAAGGTGGAGCTTTTGTTCTGAACTTATATCTGATCAGTTTTAACTTATAACCAAGCCACTATGACCATTAAAAGAGGTTGTTTAAGCCTCTTATCATTACTCAATGGGTTTCTTCAACATGCACATTTGACATCAAGTGTACATAATGGTTTTAATGAATGACATGGCCAAAAATAGACAAGTACTCAATTGTATCAAGCACTTAACTTAACGAAACCACCCCCACATTATCTGGTAAAAGAAGAAATTCCCAGAAAATATATCTGGAAAACTTTGCTATGACGTAGCTATGAACTTATAAATATAAAGAATGATCATGCATCATGCTCATTTCACAATCTTGCATTTAATTGCATATTCCCTTTGCCACATATAACCAACACCATAGGATAGATTTCCTACTAGGGCCAAGGAAACTTCTATAGCTATGCAAAAACAACCTTCATTTGAAACAATAAATTATTATTATCATTTAGTTTTTTATGACCATTACTAAAAAACATGTCTGAGATACAAGTACTGTACATCACAAATTTATTTTCAGTTGTAATGTGATAAAATTTATAATAAGCAATTTTGCAAGCAACACTATTATGAGTAATTTTTCATTTTTCTGATTGCATGCCTCTTGTATGCCTTATTTTCCTGTACTGACCAACATCAACAGTACAAAGGCTCACTGTGACATTAACATCATCAGAGATAAAATGATTAGTAAAATTAGCAATAATGTAATGCCTAATTGGAATGTAATTAACGGCAACTATCAGTGGAGATTAGGATGACTCAATAGAAGCTGCCTAAGTCTCACTGGGGACACTTGAGTACATTCATCAGCTGTTTACTAAGACAAACAAGATAAACATTACCTGAAAATCATTACGTCATATAAGATCTAAAGTGCTAACCGCAGCTTATTTAACAAATTAACTTATCTTGATAAAATAGTTAACTTAAGTCTTAAGGGGAGATAACCCTACTATTCAGTGCACATGTTTATTGCGCAATAATTCATTAGTGTATGTTAACTTATAATCAAATATGGGAGACAACTCCACCATTCAGTGCACATGTTTATTGTGCAATATTTCATTAGTGTACTTTAACTTAGTATTCAAATAAGGGAGACAACCCCACCACTCAGTGCACATGGTTCAGGATTGCGCAATAATTCATTAGTGTTAAACCCATCCACTCATAAAGGTATCCAGCATGATTTATAGTCCCCATATATAGTGCATTAACTTCCACAACAATCTGCCAAAACTCCCCGCTGACAAACCTATTTGCATCCTCTATTTCCTCATACCATTGTAAAGTCATATTAGAACATTAAGTTCAATTTTTTCTAACATCAGAATAGATTATTTTGGCATCGGTTTGGAAAACATTGTATAATAGTGCATGCCACCAGAGAATTGGATTGAGAAAGTTTGGCAACCAGTATGTCTGCATGTTCAACACAAATTGCAACAGTTCAGCTCCAAAAGATGGTACTATGTTGTTGTGATAGAAAAATGAAAACAATAAGTTTGGAAGTATGATTATTATTGTTGAATTGTTGAAGAGACATAATTCCTGAGAGGGCCGACAGGCATTACACAATATTGGTGTAATAATAAGGGACATGTGAAGAATGCTTAATCTCAAGAGTAGGGTGAATTATCTGTAACAAACTGGAGGGCAATCAACCCTGTGTTAATGGTCCCTACAGTAAGCACGCAACGACCTGTTTAAATGATGCAGTCAATCGTATTAGATCAAAATCAATCATTTATATATATCATATTATTCAATCAGTCATGGTGCGTTTTCTTAGCTTTTTCCATATTTAATATTTTTGCGCCCTTAGTGTTCAGCACTTATACACATGGGACAACAAATCTGTTGAGAACATAGGTAAAAGCAATTTAGTAACTTAAAATCCAAAAATATAAAATGTTTAGAAAGTTCATAATATAGAATTTTGAAGTTACAAGCGTTTAATGCAAAATAACACATAAAAGCCTAAAAATATGACAATATACAAAGCAGTGTAATAGATGGAGAAAGACTTAAATTTGTTTCACTATGGTTTACAAACACCAGAAGCTATTATATGTACATTCCAGAGGCTTTATGTTGACTATAATTTGTATATAGTAAACACACTGTAACATAAGATGCAACCATTAATGGTATTCGTATTTTAATAATTTTGAATAAATATAACATAAAATATAAAAAGTTTGCCACAACATATTTCATATTTTAGTCATAAGTATTTTGCATTAATGCATATTTTGGGACACTGGACACATGTTTTAGAGAGTTTGAGATAGGGTACAGAAATCTAACCAGAGCATTTTATAGCCCTTTTAAGTCAACCAACAAGCAGTGAGCTCTTAATATAGAATTTTGAAACATATATCAAAAGAAACAGAAGCCTTTTGTACGCAAAAATACCTTAAAAATTTCATTATGCATTTTAATTGGCCATGGCAAGCTTCGCAAGATGGAATATTGGCAAATATTATAGGAAGGAATTAATATGTTAAAGAGGTTTATTTTTATCCAGAGACAATATGTTACCACGGATCAATACGCACAGCCGTTGGAAAAACAGTCAGAACAGCAGTCGGCACAGCATGAATCATCTGCTTGAACTAATCACCAACACTGACTTTAATATGACTTTTTGAGCTCTCTTAATAATCCTTAATATAGTCATTTTCAAGAAATGTATTGATCTTTCATGGTAGAATTGCTATAATTGTTATATTTAAAGAATCATATCTGTGCTGTGAGTCAACTGGGACAGAAAAGAAAGACCTTAGTTAATTAATTAATTAATTAATTAATTAATTTCAAGTTGATAATACTATGTAGCATTATTAATGAGTTCAGGTAACACTGAATGAACACAAGCAATTAAGTTAATCATTAGTCACCTGAGGAATACAAAACAATTACATCTTATACCTGAATAGTGTGACATCATAGCTGCTGCTTTCAAAGGATGAAAGAATCAGTATCGATTGAACATTTTGCTATCAAATCTTAGGTAAAAAAAGTTGTTGCAGAAAATATAGCAATTTAAAACCCATGAGACCTTGTTGCATCTATGTTTGTTTGCATTACACAGAGTGAGTGCAATTGTTCACACTGTTCCCCCTCCCCATCCAGATTTATCTATGACCTTCCACTATAAAGGACAAGAAAATTGTGTGATATTTGGTATATCAATCTGTAGTCAAGAGTGTCACTCGACCACACTACTATCCATCAAATAAGTAATACCAGGGTTATTGTTTTTCATATTCGCATGACCAAACTTACCCAAATATGACAGTTGCACTACAAAAATTACCTAAAAGTAAACAGGTCACCATGAACTTTTTTAGATCCCAATGAACTGTATCTATAATGTACTGTCAAAGAAATGACCGAGAAAGTTATCTTTGACTTAATTAATTACACTCAAGCGGTAATGTGGCATTCTCGTCAAATTGCTTTTAAGGTAAGCTTAGCTTTTTTGTCCCAATGTTTACAAACCAAGTTAAGGCTGTTTTCTTGTACTTACGTAGCCTTTGACATTTTCCCACATGAACCCAAGCAAAAAGTGAAACCACTTAAGCAACTGTTTTGTAACTTGATTAATTAATCTACTGTTATAGTCCTAGGTCAACGACTGCCACTGTGGCTGAGGGTTAATTTATCCACAAAAAAGAATTTTTAATTTATGCAAGTTATCTGTTCGAAAGGTTAAGTTATACAAGATGTTACATTATAAATATGTACGTGAATTATGAACTGCTGGTCGCAAAGTTCGACCAAATTCAGTCACTCATTGAAGTACCAAAAATTGAGAAAAATCTTAATATGGGTACCATTTCAAGTTTTCAACATCAAAAGCAGATTTCACAAATTGTTCAACTTAAACAAGAAACAGCTAAAGTATACAATAAACATGCAATAAATGCAAACATGAAAATGGTTTTGCACATTTCAGAATCAATAAAATAATTTGGTTTACTCAATCCAGCTGTTGTATTGCTCCGTTTATGTGTTTCAGCTTGTAATAAAGCGAATACTTTTGGAAAATATGTAAATATAAGTACCGCTAAATGCTGCAACAGTTGAAGATCATACTAGAACATCAAACAGACTCGTAAATAAATCACTGTGATTTAGTCCTCTTGATTGTTCTAATGTATGATATTCTACAGAACAGTGGTCTTGTAACTTTTAAGGACTTGTTTTCTTATTATTCATGTTGCATTGTTCTTGAGAGCTGTATTCAATGGTTTATTGAAGTGGTCTTTTTATTGAGATGGTCTTATTAATAAAATGGTTCTATCATGGAGATAGTCTCATTAAAGAAGTTTTCTTATTATTGTTGTTTATTAATTTATTAGTAATGTTCTGTTCAGTTAAAATAAAGTGGTCTTATTATTGGAGTGGTATTTAAGTAAGATTTTACTACAAGTGAATTTAATATTTCTATTATATGCAATATAGATCCTGATGTTAGCGTCATTTTTTAAGGAACTTTTCCAAAACTTCCTCGTACACTATACACATGTAGACCTATATCTTAAAGACTCCAAAGAAACAAAAAACTCTGCAGAGACTAAAAGTCTTGTAATTAACTGAGTTACTGTCAGGGAACAAAAACACATTATTTCAGAAAAACATCCCCGCCATTTTAATTGGTACCATCTGGAAAAAAACGCCTGATTCCCTAAAACATACAGAGGGATGTATATTTCTGAAGTAAACTAAGTTTGTATGAGTTTAGACAGAGATCAAGCAAAAATAAACAGTACTCACTGACTCCAAGCTAATAAAATTAATATCCTAGCTATACTAAATGTTTTGGGTTTTTTTCATTAAAAAGCAGGCAAAATTGCACTAAGGCAGTATAATAAACAATGTTTATTAATTAAGTCAGGAAACACTGATAAACAATTCAACCAAAACAGTAAACAAAATCTACTGACATCATAAACAAATTTAGTAAATTAATGTTATCGCCAACATTAAATTAATTGGCTAACAATTGTAATTGACTAACCAATGTTTTAAAGCAATCATTTATCATGTATATCCTGCTACGTATATTGCACGTATATTTCTATACCACGTAAACAACTTAATTGATTAACTTTTTCTTACCTTCACAGAATTATTATTCAACGAATCCTTCTCTAGTAAATCCATTTTTACACTAACAGATGTTACATGTAAAATAAAATTGTCATAAACTTAACTTTTCATGTATACAAATGTATGATAAAAGAAATTACCATCTTACATACAGTACATGTATATCATGTCACATATTCAAGCATCAAGAAAAAACACAAAATCTACAAAGTTAATGTCCCGTATCCTCTCGTCAATACAAATTGCGCAACATTTAACACACAAGTGTAAAATTCCTAATAGTATGTAAGTTTTCTATCTTAAATCCAAAACTCACTATAAAGTCTGTATGTTTTCTCACTTCAACACTGAACACAATAATGAATATCCAATGCTCTATATCTACCACTAAGAATGCAATCAGAAAAATGTACCTGCACAGTGTAGCTCTGATAAATGTGTGCATGAATATTTTAGTAGTTAATTTTATCTCTTCTTTTAATATATATGCATCTTCCTATTCCTCTCGCTGATATTAGCGGAGATGTTCACGATGCTCACTGTGCTACTACGATTAACCAAATAGTAGTAGTGTAAGAAAGCTCTGTAGCTGTAATTTTACATGGCTCAGGTATACTGGTGGTTATAGAATAGGATATCTATCTGATACAGTAGCAGTGTAAAACTGATGGCTGCCGTTACTGACGGCCTGTAACAATATCATGACAATTTTATTGGGTAGGGGTATAATCAATGATGTAAATCATAAAATATATTGATACTGTACAGATAGTTATCAGAGCGTGTGACAGGTAATTATTTTGTTAGGTATCTCATATAATGATCTATACTGAGATTTTGGGTGACCTTTTTATGATATTATTACATTGTAAAAATGCGGAGCAATATTTGTGGTAAAAGATACTAGTACTCTGATAATGGTTTTTCTGCTCCATTAAATATTTATATAAATTGGTGTTTGTAAATATGTACAATGCACATAATAGGAAATAAAACACTAGATTTGTAATGTAATACGGTTATCTGTGGCGATGTGGGGATGAACACGCGAAGGTTGTACTGACCTAGTAACAAATTTGATAGAATCTTTGCCAATTTACAATACAGTACTGCATGAGAACACCAAGACCATCGTGATCTTGACCTAATTTGTGAAGAAACCCATAAACAAAATTTAATTATAAAAGTTGGAAGCATCAGATCTAGAGCTTTAATAAAGCTTCCCTCAATTAACTATAGAAAAGAAACCTAGTAACTGAAGAACTAAATAAGGTTATATGTTATTATCATAATTATAACAACCATCAAGCCGTATACATTTGAGAAACATTTTACTCTGATTTTATTGTTGTTTTATTTTGTCAACGTACATTTGATGTCAAATGTTCATGAGCAAATCTTCTTGTGATTGAGAATATAAGATTCAACATCCCTCACCGGGTAACAAATCTAGCGCACTGTACCATGGTTATGGCTCTCTGCATAAGATTTTTTTTATTTTTGAACACAAGGCAATTCATCATAATCTAATTTATACCAGGTTAGTTATATATAATATACAGAAAAGTGTCGGCCTAAAATACTTGTATTCTGACAAGCAAAGTTATTTTCGCTAAACCGATATACACATCTATTCATCAACGTCAGCTCTGATGGAACACATTTAAACGAAATGTATAAAACCAAGTAAATAAATTACTACAATGACATTGACTTTACTTAACTTTATAAATAGAAACTTCAGTATTTTATTTTAATCAAGAAATGGTGTTTAACAGACAAGAACCAGAAATTAATGCAATTATAATGATGAATGAAGTGCATGAAGATACCATGAGTGAAATGTGCACGCTTTATAATATCTCACTTGCATGATGCATGAAAAGCTATCATACGCGTGCCCCAATTATAATGCTTCATTATTCAACAATTTTTTTTAAAAATACACCAAAACATCATAAATGTAACAAAACTTGTCATCAGAGTTAGCTGAACATTACGGACAGTTATTTGTCTGTTTATATAACTGACACTGTGGTAGAGGTAGCAAATCTCTAAACTGTCATTCAGACTCACCATAATTAATTAAGGAACAACCACAGAGTCCCCTAAACAAAGTACATCCATGACATTTTCTCATAAACATCTGGCATTTATTGGTTTTTTTTCTGATCCTTTGTGACCTTACATTTATGACAAGATCTCTATTATAAGAAGCTGTATTTAACATAGTAAACTGTTTCATGGAAATCATAACATGGGGAAAATCTATCGTATTTATACTTATTTATATTTCAGCCTGATTGTAAAACAGGTTCTTGCAACTTACATTAATCACTGCTCACAGTGTTTAGTGCACTAGTCGTCTAACATGCTGACCCGGGTTCAAATCCAGTTTGACGCACTCATATTTGCCTGCCATATTTCAGCAAAAAGCTGACTGGCAAATAAAGGCTATGCTCGGCATTCACATCTCACTCCTGATGGTATTGCTATGCGGGTATGAGATGGAGAAGACAGTTTTCCAATTTCATGCAAGTACTGGTACTATTTTTATTTTGTCTTTGCTTTGAAATGTGTAAATGAACTCAACCAATGTCCTTCGAGATTGAAATAATACTTTAAATACTGATATATTAACCAACAGTACATCTGAAGTAATGAAAATACATGCTTCAGCACATGAGGTAATTTCATGCATGAGTGTCACGCTGACAATACCTGAGTATTATACATCACTATCGCTGAGTGTGTCAAGGTAATTAGCAGTACCACACATCATGCATGCGTACAAAAACATGTACATACAGGCTGTTACAAAAGTTTGTTCTGATTATTTAATATATCAACTATTACACCACAGTGTAAGTCTATAACTTCACAATCAAAGCAGGATATTTTAAAAATTTAATTATTTAATGGTTCATTTTTTCTTAAGTCAAAAGGAAGTAAAATTTTCAGGTTCTCATCCATATAGTTCTACCATTCTTCTAATCTTTCTTGCCATTAAAGGAGCTATTCAAGTGAGAAATCAAAATTGTAGACTGCATAATAAATCAGATAGAATTTAGAAGGAAGTAGAATTTGGTGAACAGACTTTTTTAACACCCTGTATAGTAAACATACGGTTTCCTATGTTCTTCAAAAATGAGGAGAAAATGACAAAATACAATCAATCCAAGTTTGAATAATGGAAGAACGATCTTATGATTACATTTAGGTTTAATATTTCCCTAACATAGCACACACCAACTGTTGGCACAACTTGATGAGACATAACTGATGTAAACGAGAACTACTCACGAATGCAATTCATTTGCTTCATTATCAAATGCAACAAATGGAATAATATTCATAGCTGCCGATAGAAAAACTTCTGAAGACTTCAACTTGACATGCGATTTCTATTTCATTCTCAATATGGTAGTTTATAAATTACCAATAAATAGGGATGTGCTGCATATTGATACCACATACCACATAGTCACAGAACTATCAAATTTAACAATATTTCCTCCAAAATCAATTATTAAAATCATTTCATCAAAATACGAAGATCCACAAAAAAAGACACCGACCCTCTTTCTAACTTTGGTTTACTGGTATACTAATATTTAAGCACATCGTAAACTTCTCGACGCTTTATAATTTGACTTTTAAATTCTCATGTTCAATATTTCTTGGCACAAAATTTCAGTATATTTTACTTAAAATATTTAAATATATAGACCTAAATGATCTAGCACCTCAAAGAAGTACTTTAAAATAGATCACTTATATTGCTTTTAATCTAAACATCAACGCTCTTTATACTGTCGGAACATTGAGACTTATACGGCTTCTAAAAAGCAAAATTCACATCGTTATTACATTAAATTCGAATAAATGTAAATTTTCGCAAGGGTTTTATCTATTTACAGAGTAAATGTAAATTACGACGTTTCCAGACAACTCTCCAGGGAAAGAAGGTAAACTACTTACCAGTCTATTGTCTTCTCTCTTTGTTTCCTCGGTGATAGTTCCAAATATAGTCGGCTGGAAAAATAAAATAAAAATACGATAATATACGACTTACTGAACGATGATAATAAAGTAACAAGTGGCTCAGACAGCTGGTAGTTCGTGGTTATAGTACAAGTTCTGTCTGAAGGATAAGTCAACTCGAAATAGGACGGTTTAAAGAAAAGTCGGTTGTCTAGGTCACAGAATGTTTACAGACAATTTGGAAGCCAATTTGCATATTTAGTTTGATAAACATACCAAGCAGTGTTCTATATTTCATAGATGATATCAATATTCGAGAGATGTAGAAAAAAAATCCAAGTCAGCTGAATGTCACGGAATATTATAGAATACGAAAAACACCAAAAACACGAATAAGATTATACCCACCCATACAATAGGTGCTTGTTACACTAAATAAAGTAATTTGAAAATGTGAAAGAATTAAAAACATGTTGTGTTTGTTTTTCTATATTGTTGTTTGTATGTTGTTTTTTTCTGACATTTGTCGTCACTTAAGATCCTGTTTGAAAACAAACCTTGACATTCTGTAAACACAAACCATTGTCAATTTCAAGTTTTTTTCTAAGTTAAAATAATATTTATCAGATCAAAAACGTCAATAGAAAAGGGTATGATATTTATTATAATATTTTATAATCATCATCTTGAGATGAAAACAATATTTTCTTGTCTTATCAATGTCATCAAGGGCAGACCTCTGTTTACAAATCATTTTGAACAGGTTTTCTGATAGCAAATGTAAACAAAAGGTGATGTAATTACAAACCTCAGGGTAGATATTATATTTACATACAAACACAATTATGGATGAGATCTTGATAAAATCTAAGCATGCGACAATAACCCTCCTGATCACCTGTAAGTAGCCTAGCCTCGGGGTATTAGAGTAACGCTCGCTCCAACATTTCAAGGTTGCCAAATATGTCAATATTTTTTCAATTGTGTCTGTATTTTAACACTAATATTGATATATTTTGTTTTCGAAAACCCCAAACAAACAAGTGTCTATTGTCAACTGTCACATTATGGCTACTTTTAAATTTGACAGATTAAAGTTACATTTCACAACATGATATATAGGTTAGAAGTGGCAATCATGGAAAAATCATTAATAAAGATACCCGAAACTTGAAATATCTCATTAATTAACTACAGTATAAATGACATTTAAATCTTGAAATTCATTGAAATGTGAAAGTGAACAAAATGTACAGTAATGAATCAAAATGAACTGTAATGAATCAAGAAGTTTCAATGAGTTGTGAGAAAAGTTTAAGTGCATATATCTTCAATTCAGCTCAATATTGAAATACTCAGGGGACCTTATATCAAATCATTTACATTAGTTTTCGAAATCCCACTAAAATTGACACTTGAATACCCAACATTGATACAATGTGGGAATGCATTAGGTGATATTGAAATTTGAACAATCAATGGCGCTGTAAAAATCTTCCGCAAGGTGTGAACACTTTACTCACTCTGATAACATAAAGTGATTGGACAGCAATAATGTAATAATACAAATGATTACTGAGGTAGCTCAGTGAAAATGCAAAATTATAAAATCATAAAATCATAAAATCATAAAATCATAAAATAATAAAATCATCAAAATCATCAAAAATCATCAAAAATCATCAAAATCATCAAAAATCATCAAAAAACATCAAAATCAATCATATTACCGATAAGCAATTTAATCAGAAAATAGAGACGGTTTGCACTGTTAACAACAATAATTTTATTGACCCAAACACATTGGAGAATAGAATGTGATGAACAAACACCATTAACATTATTAGTTACCTGTACGAAAATAGAATTGATTCCGGATACAAACAAACAAAATCCATTAACAATTAATCCACGTGACAAATTTCAGTATTTCAGTAGTTTTACAGAGTTTGTCAATAACAAATAACAAAACCATCAGCAAACACATGGATGAACAGAACAGAACACACCCAGTACATGTATAATGTACCGTAATTGAACAATACGACCCAACATACGTAATGTAATGGTCGATCTGGCTTGAGTCATAGGGCAGTAGTCTGTCAATATCAACAATAAAACAATCACATAAATGTGTATAAATTACCTATATTGGTGGACGTCCAGAGACACTGACCCACAAATTTCTATCAATGAGAATACACTAGGCCTTAAATCTTGACAGTTGACAATAGGTTTCTTGTGGACAGGTGTTTTATTTCTTAATTGCTACCTTACCAATTATTATTAATTGAACTTTGATTGGGTAATATTACATAATAATGCATTCAATCACATCCCATCCTATAATGTTCTAGCTATATTAAAGGATAATGAAATAAAAAGTTTCAAATATCTGAATTCCAGGCCCAACTAATCAAACTCAGTTTTAATCAATTTAATCAAACTCAGTTTTAATCAATTTTTTACTTAAGTTCATAGTGTGATATTGAGTTTTAGGAAATGTGCAAGTCTTTTATGATCTCGGTTCCAGGTATTCAAGTAAAATACAGTTTTAATAAGCACACCAAAAGCTATCTAAAATACACTGAACTTGGTGTATCGAGTTCTAATATACACATGTCTTTAAGCACTTTTGAACACATTGATCCACTTTTGCATGTTTTCAAGCACTTTTGTACACATTCATGCACTTTTGCACATAAAATTTCAGAGTGTACTTCTACTATTGATAAACTATTGAGGAATGCCACATATTTCTAGAATTATCTGGGATTAGATGTTTGTTGCCATTACTCTGAGAAAGAACGGAAACAATTACTAAACATTGTTCTGTGAATGTTATCAATCAATTCAGTTGACTCACCATGTCAATCCCTGTAAATCTCCTAAAGATGAGATCTTTGGTCCCTTCCCCTTCAAATACCAAAGTGTTCGTCCCTTTGATGCAACAAGGTTATATCTATTATTTCAGTCAAATGATAGATACAACTTTGCTGCACCAAACGGACCAAATTCTACCAAAACATACAGAAATTATGACTATTAAAATACAATGGAATATCAAATTAGCATTGTTCGAAATTTTAGCAGTGAAAAGTTAGTGTAGCTGTGTGCATTACCTCAAATTTCAATGCCTAGAATTTTATCATGACACTTAGCCATTTAATACCACAGATAACTGTGGCATTGATATTAAAGACTAAAACGAAAAAAAAAAAATTTACAAACAAAATTGTTTTTGTTTTTTTCTCAATTATACTGTTAATACCAGGAAAATTATAAAATATGAATGAAGATAGATTACGAATGGCATCATGATCAATTAAATTGTTACGATATTGCAACAACAGCGTAGTAAGCTACAGTTGTACGTACGTTGTATGTACGTCATACAACAAGACCCCAGGGGAGATATATCACTACATCAAAACCTCGTATCAATACAATGGGCCAATACTGCCCATGTAAGGCTAATAAACATCGGCAGGTAAACAGCTAATATATCAATTTATTGCTACAATGGCCATCAATAGGCAATAACTAACCACAATTATTTTGAAAATCAACCATGATGATTCTAATAGTATTTCCTTTAATAACAACTTCGAGAATGTTTATATTGAGGATTTTGAAATCAAATAATACTAGAATAAAAATATTTATTTTGGAGATTATAAATTATGGATAAAATATTCAATAAATCAGAGCTATAACTCTTCAGTTGAATCTAAATTACTTTACTTAGTACAGTCAAACTTGTCCAGGTAGTCATCTGATACGTGCCGCAATAGCGTAGTGGTTAGCATACTTGTCCCCTAATCCAGAGACCAGGGTTCAAATCAAGATGGAGGCACTATATACCTGCCATATATCAGCAGAAAGCCCACTTGCAAATAAAGGCTATGCTCGGCATTTGTTTGATATGCTTACTTACACATTAAACTTGAACAAAGACAATTTGTTGGCATGTTAATTAAAATTTAATGGGATACAGTTTTATAAGGAAACAACTCTGGATGAATCAGGACAAGATAAATTCCATCTAAATTTAAAAGGGAAGTAACTCCGGGTGTATTAGGACAGGGATAAATGCCATCCCAAATACTTCATAGAAAAATAATACTAACTTAGCATTTACATAGTAGAACACCTTTGTTAGATAAACTGAATTGATGCAAATCACAAATTCAATGCTGGAAAGAAGCCAAATGGCAATAAAATACAAAAGTGATTTAAAATGCATGACAAATGTAGGAACTGTCACACTGACTCTATTGTGTTTTCTTCCAAAGCATTTGCAAGATGTAAATTGAGATACCGAAAACAAATGTGTGGGAATTTGGAGACAGGGCTGTTTTCATGAACAGGCTTACGATGTGCAATGACATTAGGCTAATTTGTCAATACAAATACACAAGAGGGAATTAAAGTGTTTAGGCGACTTTTCTCACATGAAAATGTATCCCAATACGAATACAACAAACGTTTTGCTGACAGAAGTTATTTTACGGAGAGACCTACTTGTAGTAACCCAAGAGATCAGCAACCACAGCTACCAGAGAGAAAACAGGAAAAGCACTTGCTACCAAGTCAAGTATTAACCAGGCTTCCACTTGTATGGTTCATTAACTATTTAATTTTTGGTAATGGATATTGGCACCTTAATGGCTCTTCTACCAAGAGGTTTCACTTGTTAACTGACTGCTTACCAAGGCTAGAGACAGAGTTCTTATGCATTATCAGTGGCAGATAGATTTCAGCATTTTATGTATGTCCATATGGTGCTCATTTCTCAAATATTTAAACTCCAGATCCATGTTTGACTAGAGAAAAACTTGTACCTACATTTTTGTATTTAAATGGTTACAAGCTTTTAACATACATAGCAATTTATAGAGTTAGATTTTGCAATTAACTGAGCTAGAGAATTAATTGGCTAGCAAACTCAATTATAATCAATTAATGCATTCGAGGAAAATCAAGGACATTTTGGTTGTAGAAGAGCAATTATAAAACAATAACTATAGCAACTGATAAGACAATGACTCTGGAAATACAAAGAAGAAACATCTATATCATTTGACACCAACATTTTGAGCACCTACCATAAGTAACTTTTTGGTGGATTTTTTTCATTTAAAACAGATATTTTACTAATGTTTTGCATTGCTCATGCAGGAATAAGCAGATATAGCGGTCTCTGACTGAACTATTATTTAAGTTCATGGTGCTCAATAGAATTTTTTTTTTATTGCAACATCATTTACTTGGCATTCTAAGGATAACTCAGTGTGAGGAAGCCATTAAAATCCATTCAAATATTAATGACCAGAGTATTGTATTGATAAATATTATGCCATTAATGATGTATTGGCAAATGGCACTGGAATATCAGGATTACCGGGGAAACAATTTCCCAATGATTAAACAGAGAGATGCATCAATTGATGTTCCTCATGGAAGCTTGGGTAAGTTAATACTCATGGATATGATAGAGTTCAGAAAAACTGGTTAGGGGCATCGTCTTTGGTATCGGCATGGTATTAAGCCGCAATTTTTTGAGAAACAGCGTTAAACCGGAATGAACAACAAGGGATACAATAATTTTCATAAATCAATATGTCTTCAACATATTATGTCAAATATTACCAATTTTCAAGGGCTGTTTTCATTTGTTCAGCAGCTCAACCACCCTCCGACATTATAACTAACCCTGGTCATTGGACTACATAGTGAAATATGTGGCGCCCAGAAATCTACACTTTTCTCACAGTACCAATTTACACACTGTTGGAGTGAAACATTCTCAGAGAAATTAACCAGTGGTCCAGAGGAGGGTTGAACCCAAGACCTCTCGATCACTAAGCACGAAAAACATACCTCTAGGCCACCAATCCCCACTATTCACTACTCAAGGCCAACATTACCGTAAAAGTAAGATATGTAATTATAGCTATGAATGAACATAGAGTAACTCAATTAGTGAGACTGTAATGTAGATACTTCACATAGACAAGTGTCCCCATCAAGTGACAGGGGTTCAAGTAGGGATAGAGTGTGAAGTGGTTAGCCAGGGACCACTTCAAACCATATAGACATCTTCATCACAGACTTCATGGAATCCAACATACAAACCACCAGCTACCTAATACCGGTACACCACATGCGATGTAATAATTCACCCCTTAAGTGCAACAACGCTGTACCTCACTACAAACCGTAAGTAAGATACAATCCTAGCTGTTGTGCAAAAGGGATAAATTTGATTCATTTCTTTCCCAACCTGCGGTTTTGCCTTATATGGGAAATATTCCAACACTACAAGACTGACCCAGAGATGTTTGTAATACACCACATTCATTCTATGTAACAAATTCACCACTTTGGTGCAATAAGGTTGTACCTTACTATATACCTGAAGTAATTATAAGATACAACCCTAGTTGTTGCGCCAAAAGGATGAATTTGATTCATTTCTTGTCTGATGTGGGATATATTCCGGTACAAGACTGACCTGAGACATTTGGGTCAATAACGTAATCCCGCACTGATGTACAAACAGGATATAAAATGTAAGTTAACAACAAACATGTTATTGAGGAATCTGGACAGCTGACAGACTGCGGCTGTATGGTGGGGGTACTTACATCAGGCTAGACGGTGGGTGTAGGATAGAATTTTAATCATCATGCAAATAAGTAATCAGCTTAAAATAAACCCAACACTACAAAAACTGACACTACTACAGACACACCCAACATAACAATTAGGCTACAGAAGAAAATTTAATTAGATAGAGAAATGTGACTGGAATTAAAATCACTTTTACATCATGGCACCACATTAAATAGCACAAACAAATTAATCAAATTGCTGGTTTATGTCTAGTAGAACACAAAGAAGTGCGTTTGCAACATTTGCAAAAATTCCAAAACAGAGGCAATTTGATAGGGCAGTTTCCAAAGACTGAGTCTAAATGAGCAATCATATCTTGAGGTAACGGTATTCAATTTGAATGGTACCCAAAAATTGACTCATAAACAGACCTGAAGATAGTTTGCATATGATCACGAGAATACAAACATTCTTGACACCAAAAATTGTTTGAAAGTACTGTTTGTGTTTATTTCATGATAGTTTGCAATGAACATACAATTATCCAAGATTGAGACTGATACGTTATCTATTTTTTTGCAAAATAATTATACAGTTGTGATTAAATTAAAATGCATCAGGCACAGTTACAGCGTTCATTTACCTTTGCCATTAAAATCCTCATCCATTGATACTGGGAATCACCCACTAGGATAAATCCAACAAGTTTTCACAGGTAATCAAATCAGTGTTCAATAGTTTGAGCTGCTCATTTCATATTAAAATCCAAAAATCCAACAAAAGCTAAAAATCGTTAATGTAAATATTCCCTCTCAGTGGCAAAGTCAAAAGTAAATAATTATTATACATCACAAATATTTACATTATTACACGGGTAATAAAAACTTGACTATTATTGTCAATTTTCAAACGAGTGAATTCCTGAACATCATGTGATAACAAGAATGGTATCAATTTGCCATCATTTACATGTCATATTTCACTGGGCGATGGTGCAGAAAATGGCATCAAAATGCACCATGAATAATCACAACTGACATTTGTACTACAGCCGAGAGAATTGTAGTATTTTCAATATCTGGGCCAGTCAAGTCACTGATGAATTCCTTATTGAAGAATGCTAGCACTGGAATTCAGTGAAAATTCAGGGAAAATTACAGAAGGATCAATTTTTTCAGGCGTCACTTCAGTGCAGCGAGTTACAGTTTATTGTTTAAAATATCTGACTTTGAATTATGTTTTACTGGAATTTTTAGTCTTTGGAACCAATGACTAATAGTATTGGATTTGTCACAGCTAAATATAGAACACCAAAAAAATTGGAGGCAGAAAAAGTTCTGGAAAGAAAATTCGCGAATTTTTAAGAGAGCCCTGGAGAAGCTCCAGTAATTAACTTAAAACTAACAGCATGCATGAGGCAGGATATTTAAGAAATTAGCTTGAAGGCATCTTCTAAGAATCACAGATACAGAACTGGGCTAATCAATGCATGTTTTTTCTGAAACATTCCTGGGAGCATGGAATAAATCCTCTTTAATACCATGGAGAGAAATTTACAACAGTACTGTATAGCGGGTATATTTCGCGGGGGTTTAATTTTCGCTATATTCGCGGTCAACGTCGAATGCGCGAAATCTAAACCCCGCGAAATAATCACCTAAACTATAACATTTTACAAAGGGAGACAATGCATCAAGGAGCTTTAAGAAATAATCCAACATTACTTTCCAAGACGTACAAAACGACACGTTTCAGTAAAATACGGTAATGATAAATAGACTACGACATGTATAAAATATTATCAGAAATTGGATATTTGTAAAGAACGAGTTTAAATCTCTATGCATGAATATCAATATCGTTTGAAGGTTTGATTGTAAGCCGTTTAATCACACTTGTTCAATTTTAATAACAGTGTTGTTTGCGGAACGTGTAAATGTTTGTTGAAATAATTATTTGTTTGTAAATAGATCTACATATTTTTCTAATGTTAGCAATTAATGATAAGTATGTTTGATTTATTGCGTTTCTTCATACTCGTCACCGGATAATCCTTATGGGCGAGGCCTCCAGAATACTTTAAGTACTTATAGTATTTTGGGGATAGTGCATGATACAGAAGATGCCCTATTTCCAGAAGCATCTCTGGTTCTTTTGGCATGCCATATGTATAGTACCCATACATGGGACCTCGGTTTAAAGTCTCATTCGAAAGACTATCAGTAATTTAAGTTGGCCAGCCCGGGATTCGAACCCACAACCCCGAGATCAGTAGCGACTATTATACTCGTACTTTTACGTTTACCTCCCCTTCCATGTTTACCTACAAGGTTTTAATTTCGCGGTCCAGGCCGTTAGCGCGAAATCAAGACACCGTGAATTCAAAAGGATCCAATTAACGCGAAAATTGGACACCGTGAAATATACCCGCTATACAGTAAACAATACTATAGGCATTTAATTAACATACTGTTTGAAAATTACTTTCTTCTAAAGAAAGTTAATAGTTATTACAACATTTTGATGCCGATGCAGTAAAAAATAGCATTAACAAACAGACAGAAGATATTTCACAATCTATAGAGGAATTGTGAAAAATTCCAGAGATTTTTGTGCCCCCCCCCCCCCCCACTTCCGTCAATGCTAAGATAGATCAATATAAGAGACATGCATGAATCAGAGAAGTTAAGTATTTCCAGCAATTACTCAGGGACATGGCGAGAGGTTTTTGGGGGAGTATGTTACTCATAGTTGTCATGATATGATGATGGTTAGTTATTTCATCATCAATAGCATCAGTCATCATCTATATATAATAATTACTGGAGAGATCCTGGAAAACATAATTTAGAGTAAATGAAAAGAAAATATTGGATAATGTGTTTGCAAATGTACCGATGTACGGACTGGAGTAAGTAATGCTATAATGACAAGATGGCCTAATGATGGCATAAATCGCTCACCTCACTCCTGCGAGTATACTGGCAGTAACTGTTTAAACTGAAACTTAAAATGATCAACCTTATATTATTTTAAGTTGGTCTGAAATTTTGATACTATTCCAATTAATTATTTACAATCACTGAATCACATTTCAGTTATGACATAACCACGACAGTTCATGAACATCATGAATTTTCCCCAAACAATTCTGAACTAATTAGGAAATGTTTTTTTAAGAACTTTTCATTTCTAATAAAAGTTTATGAAGAAGATTGGAGGGTGACTGTTGAAGGCCAATTAATGAATTGTTCATGAAAAGTTTGAAAGGCTCATGATTTCATGAACCACATTTCACCAGGGATTTGACCCTTTAATAAGGACACAGGCACCACAAGCACAAAGCATGAGGTGCTGTCAATGACAAGCTCAGGTGAGCTAAAAAAGGAAATTGCTACATTATAAATCAAGGAAAAGTTTTAAATCATTGCATTGAGGAAAATACTTTTTGTTTTGGTTCCTGAACATCAAAATAAATAAATGAATCACATTTTTTTCTAGCCGAAAGACATAACATATTACTTCATCAAAAATCTAACTTTCTCTCTCGGCAGATTTGAATGTTTAAGTGACAAACAGTGAATTCAGAACCGGATAAACGACACTGAATCATACCATTGATCTTGTAAATTCTTGAACAAATAATGAACCTTGAACAAAAATCATGATATATAGTTCCCTTTAGTCTAATAACTTGCCATCAACTATGAATATCTAGTGTTGGGGAGGGAGTAAACAAGGGACTAGCTGTTTCAATATTATGATGCTGTATTGTTGAGAAAATAGCCAAGATAATGTATCATTCTATGGCATGCAATATAACATCTTATACCAAGTAATTAAGTTCCCATGCAAGAAGCTAATACTGCAACATCATATATTTTCGTGGGGGGTTAAATTTCGTGGATTTCGTGGTTCATTTTCTACCATTTAATTAAATCCCATCGAACAATAACTTTGACTCTTTTTTTTTTTTTTTTTTTTTTTTTTTTTTCGTTTCGGGCCCACAAGGGTAACCCCATTTATTGTCCCCGTCTGTTGGTTTTGTGGGGGTCGGAGAATCATCCCCCACAAACCTTACAATATTCAACAACATAATTAAACAATAAATACAATGATAGAATGAAGAAAGTCAATAATAACAATGCAATATAGGGGACAATAGAAGGGGCTTTGGACCTTTTTCCGTTAAACAGTGACACAAATAATAACATGTTTCACCACCTTTATGTAATCTAGAGTATGACAATGTTTCTTTTTTCTGTACCTATGTTTGGAGACAAATTTTTTTAACAATTTCCCAGCTTTTGTTTTCTATTTCTGTAAAGCCTGATTTAAAATATATCTCCCATGCAAATTTTAAGCTATTTTTTAATGTTACAGTACTAGGTAAGATTTCTTTTCTTTTGCATAAGTAAATATATTTTTTAAATTCAAGAAAAAGAATATCGATAGGTATGTATTCCTTTTTTCCACATCCTAATATGATAGCTATCATATTTATCTTAAAATTTGGGTTAAAAAGTATGATTTCATCATTTAAAAATTGTATTATTGGTTTTATTCTGCAGCATTCCCAAAATAAATGACTTATCGTTTCTTCTTGCATTTGGCAGAAAGTACATAGATTATTCTGTTTAATTTTCATTTTGAAGAGTAAGGTATTGGTAGCTAGAATTCTATGTACAATTCTAGTTTGTAACCATTGTATGTATGTGTCCCTGGTATATTTAAAAGCATAGCTATATATAAAGTCCCAGTCAATATTGTTGTTACTTACAGATTCCCACTTGGGTTTGCTTGTGGGTATTTCATCATTTTTAATCAGTGTTTTATATACAAATTTATTAGCATCCTTTTTTGTTAGAATTGGATGAATATAGCAACTCATGCTTGGATTTAGAAAGTGTTTGTTTTTCTCTAACGTTATATTTTTCTTTTTTAAGTATTTATTGACAGTGTTTCTGAGACCATAGTATAGTAGGAAATTTAATTTTTCTCCTGTTATATCTTCTAGGTATTTTATTTTAACAAATTCTCCTTGATCATTAACTACATCTTTAATAATCGTATTCCTTTTTTGTAGAAGGAAGGTTTGACTCTTGTATTCATTACCTGAACTGCAAAATCCATGAATTAATGTCCCATCTAAATGGTCTTTTTTACCAAAACCATGAAATTTCGACCCATCGAAACTAAATGATTTTACAGTATGCTGCACTGCATTGCTTTAATGGAAATTGCGACATACCTTTACAAATGAATATAAAATGCAAAACAATTCTTTCTCAAACGCTATTAAGCAGCATGTCTAGAAAATTCCCATTTAATAAGCAGTAAAACAGCTGAAATCATTTATTTACCACTATTAATGAAAATTCATTAAATTTTGTCACGCTAAATCACTGGGCAGAAAATAAAATGGGCTCCACTGAAATTATGAAAATCTGATTTTATGGCCATCATGCAGGCATTAATTATTTTGTTATAAGCAAACCACCTGTCGAGACGAGCCAAAATAAATAAATCTCAATCAGTCATTTTTACAAATAAGACGGTACAACCTTTCCTAAAGGGGCCCTCTGTAGCACAACAACCTCTCTATAACAACACCTTCGAAATTTCCCTCAGCTGATATTTGCTATAATTTTAACCTCTGAATAGCAACAACCTTTGTACAACATTAAATATTGCAGCTCCCGAAGGATATTGCTCTACAGAGGTTGTACTGTTACAGCACATGAATTAAACAAGCACCAACTTAAAGCATCAACATGTTATGTTTCTCATTCTTGTTATACACAGGTATCACTGCAGTATGCATATTTTGTGCAATAAATTGGAAATAAAGGAAGTTTGTTAAGATCGGTGGTTACTTCTAACAAATCCTCTACTGTTCTACAGGATGCCATATACAGGTGTAGTCCCCCATAAGCGAAAATTGTTTGTAATAAAGATCTAAAACCACAGCCAACAAAACTACCATAAATCAGAGTGTATGTGGAAAATGTGGGCATTAAACATAATGAGGATTAGTATAATGTATTAATTATTATATGTGAATAAGTACACAATGTGGTTACCATTCAAGTTACTAAAAACAATATCCGGCTAATTGGCATTAATAGAAAAGTTGCAGATATTTTACAGTTTTGTTTCCATGCCATTTTTTCAACGATACTTCATTCATTATATAGCAGTCATTCAAAGAATCGTATTTCAGCCATTATTTATCAACAATTGCTCATCTGAAAGAGAAAACAACTGACAAATTCTTCACAAATGGACGACATGACCAACAAGCAATGACATTACAGAAGAACATAACCTGCAAAACCCACGTTTCAAACCCTTGATTCTTCAAGTATTTACCCGGTACCAATTTTGCCTTTCTATGGGAGACAATCCAGTTTACTGAAATGGTCTAAACAAGAAACCTTATCAAGGGAGATAACTCTTGGTGTTTGTTTCAATAGGCCATGTAGGCATTCTACAGTCCAGTTAGGATAAAAATCCAGTGACACAGGGAAACAATCCACTAGTACGATGTAAAAACAAGTGTAAATGCTTATACTGACAGTTCAAAACCAAACTAAACTCTACCTATTTAAGCAATGGTTTTAATCTTTTGGGTACACATAAATGATGACGTTACTGTCACCATATCCTAACTGAACAATAGCTCAGCTCATCTCTTTGATATTAGTCTATAGAATAGGAATTAAAGGGATAATAATTTCATTGCATGTGGACTATGTCCAGTCACATATGCCATTTAAATTTACATGGAACAATACATGGAACAATCAACATATATATGAAAGACAACTTAAACTTAGCACGACCAACAATGGAAAAAACGAGGTTAATAGAGAGCCAATTATGGAAGAAGTTTACAATGTGATGTAGTTAATCAACTTGAAACGTCACTAATTGTTTCACTTTCAGCAATTGTTTCTATATCATACTTAAACACTCAGGAAATTATTAAGAATAATTATAAGTGGTTGACAAGTCGACCATCTAAACTTAGTATTGTTCAATGAAAACAACCATTCAAGAACAAAAGTAAATAGATGTGGAACTATGTAAAAAAATTGGTTATTTTCACCAGATGCATTAAAGTTAAGGAAATGATGCTATAGGTTTGGATTATTCAATGGGCACCCAAGGTGGACTTAGCCATCCTTGCAAATTACCCGGTACATCAAATTTAAGCAATCTTAGTTAGAAGAAGAGAAAACACCATCAGCAGCACAATACTAACATGGCAGCTAGAAGGAAAACAGTAAGTTGGATGGCGAAAAACCATATAGAGACAGACAACCAAACGGGAAAGAAAAAAGCTAGGATGGAACTTTTGGGAAACAGCAAGGATGATTGCAAAAAAGAGAACACAATGTAATGGAGACAGTCAATTATTCAAGGCCTTATACACACCAACAGGTGTGAAGAGGATAGATGCGGTGAGGTTAGCCTGATACAGAATAATTCTGTGAAACAAAATCAATCCTCAAGTCAATCCAAACAAACAAGGCAAAGCATCTAACAATAATAATTTAAGGACAATTTGTATGATTATTTACAAATCAAACACAGTATATCGAAAAAAAATCCCAAGTGTTGCAAGTCTGACCATTTTCTATCTTTTCTCCAGATTAACATACAAATTCTACACAATTGTTATAGTCCCATCAGAGAATATGATTTATCTCAGTATTTATGGGCGGAATTTATGACAGAAAAGAGCGGAATATAGCAGAATATTGAGTACTATAACAGCATATACGGCTTGATAAGATCTGTCTACACCTTCCTGGTCGACAAAAAATGTCCAAATTTGGCCACTTACTGACATTACCAATGCTTCAACTAGATAGTTAAGGAACAAATTGATGAGACAAGGTTAACAGCACATACAATGGAAGCAAAATGATAACTGTCTGCTAGCTTTAATTACACTAGTGACTACCTTAGAGGGTTTTTACGGAGAAAATAGACTCCTATAGCAACTACAGTACTTAATTTTGGTTCAGACAGAATGTCTGTGACTGTATTTTTTCTCCAAGAAATATAGTATACAAAAATCATCAGATACAATCACATCTAGGAGAGAAAAACAAGGAAAATCAAGAAATATCACTGAATGTGATGAATACCCTCAGATACTGTTTGTAAACAAGAGGGCCATGATGGCCCAATATCGCTCACCTGATTATAAACCCTGCACAATTTTCACCCAAAGGAATAATTTGAACATCTTGGTAGAAAACCATAAGATGATGCTACATACCAATTATCAAAACTCTAGGCAGTGTAGTCTTAGGCAAGAAGATATTAATATGTTTTCCCTATATAAGTCTATGTAAAACGGTGACCCCCGAGTGGGGCCAATTTTGACCCCAGGGGCATAATTTGAAAAATCTTGGTAGAGGACCACTACATGATGCTACATACCAAATATCAAAGCTCTATGCAGTGTAGTTTTAGACAAGAAGATTTTTTATATGTTTTCCCTATATAAGTCTATGTAAAACGGTGACCCCCGGGGCTGGGCCAATTTTGACCCCAGGGGCATAATTTGCACAATCTTGGTAGGGGACCACTAGATGATGCTACATACGAAATATCAAAGCTCTTAGGCATTGTAGTTTTAGACAAGAAGATTTTTATATGTTTTCCCTATATAAGTCAAAGTAAAATGGTGACCCCCAGGGTGGGGCCAATTTTGACCCGAGGGGAATAATTTGAACAATCTTTGAAGAGGACCTTTAGCTGAGTCTACATACCAAATATGAAAGCCCTGGGCCAAGCAATTTCGGAGAAGAAGATTTTTAAAGGTTTCCCCTATATAACTCTATGTAAAACTAAGGGCCCCGGGGCGGGGCCAATTTTGACCCCAGGGACATAATCCGAACAATCTTTGTAGTGGACCTCTAGCTGAGTCTACAAGCAAAGGCACTGGTTCAACAAGATACCCAACAAGTTAAAAATAAAATTTATTAGGGTTCATTCAATAATCAAATCAAATGCCTTAATCAATGCTGACTCCTCTATCCTGCCTGAAATCATCAAGAAATTTTTCAGAAATCATAATTATAATGTAAAGGTACTAGTTTGCTGGGAGTGCACTTTTGCTACAAGTCTCAATTAGGAGGTTGTCTAGGCTTTAATACAATTTGTGTTAATTCTAATAATCACTGTGTCTGGGGCATTCATTATATATATTCCATAAAATATTCCTGATAGAGCAAGATCTGCTGGGAGACATACATTCCAATGACATTTCATGTAGTTGGAGAAGAAAATGCGGTGACTATACAATAATGCTTTTTTCTTGTGTGACAATTTGATCCAATTTTACCAAAAATTACTTAAGACCTCTTCCTTTTGGTTCAACAAGGTTTTAACTTACTATTTTATATAATGTTAAAGTGAGATATATATCCTTATTGTGTCAAAGGGTGGACCTGTGACGTTAGAACAAAGTTTTCTTGTAAGTGCCACTGAAGCTCAGTGGTTTGTGCCACCAGGCGGCGCTCTTGCATTTTTATCTTGCAAAACAGGTTCAAATCCTGCAGCACTTATATGCCTGCATGTTTCAGCAGAAAGCTGACTGGCAAATAAAAGGCTACGCTTGACATTTTGGCAGTGAACTGAGAGTATTTCATACAAACACAAGCTGCTTAAGCAGTCAGATAAAATACTTTCATAAAGGAGTCTGGGCTGTCCCTATCACATCAATATTATTGATGAATATTTTTTAATCTCATTTCTCCGACACAAACACAACAAGTGGTCATTTCAGTAAGTGGTTCATTACACCAAATGATGGGAACAATCTAATTATCTTATCAATAAATATTGAATTTCCCAATTTTCCTGGTCAATTATTTCATTGAAATGAATTATGAAAGCTGGTGACACTAATTTTCATAGAAAACTCACTAATTGTCTTTGAAAATAGATAATTAAGAATTGACCCAAGCATGAGAGTAATGTAGTAACTCAACCGTAGTGACAGCTGAATATCTGAACAAGGACATTATACTGTAAAATCATTTAGTTCCGATGGGACGAAATTTCGTGGTTTTGGTAAAAAAGACTGATTTGATGGGACATAATTTCATGGATTTTGCATTTCAGGTAATTAATACAAGGTTAAAAAATATTGTTCGAAATCCACAAAATTTAATCCCCCACGAAAATTAATGATTTTAGTGGCCACTTGAATTAAGCAACAACCCCAGCTGTCTCACACAGCATTTTATCACTGAGGCACAGGACCAGACTGGCTGAATCATTTTTCTATATTGATATATTTTGTTACTAAATTTGTAGTTATGTTTCAAAGGTTAGATCAGTGTAATGTCATTTCAGTTCACAAATGTCACAAAACCATGCAAATCTTCATAGACATCAGTACATGTTAATGTATCTTTATATTTTACTTCACCAGAGTAAAACCCCATAGAAAATTGAACTGGGATCCCAGTGGGATCCCAGTGGGATGACTTAATCCCGGTGGGATGTTGTCATTTCAGTGGGATGGAAATTCAACCCAGTGGGATGGAAATTCATCCCAGTGGGATCCCGGTAATAACCTACCGGGATTTCCAAGTACATTTCCCGGTGGGATCCCACCTGAATAGTATTTTAGACTGAACTTACTTTTGTTGACTGTTGTTTTTTCATTTTAGCCAACTTGCATTTTTTTTTAGAGTTTGAGCTAGAAAATGTTTTATAAACCGTTTGACCATGGTGAGAAAAGACAAACTGAAGCTTGACCATGGTCTAACATGGTCAGTGTTTTCAACCGTGGTTGACCATTTGACCATGGTCGACTATGGTCAACCATGTTATTGTCTCACACTTTTATATTATCTCCCTTTAACAAAAATTATATATATTTTTTCCCAAAAAACACTTTTTATACGCCCGAAGGGCCGTATTATGTTATGGCCTCTGTGTCCCTCTGTCCGTCTGTCTGTCTGTCTGTCCGTCTGTCGTTAGCAATTTCCCTTCCGCTCTGTCACTCTTGAACCTCTTGAAGGATTTTAAAGAAACCTGACACAAATGTTCACCACATCAAGACGACGTGCAGAGCGCATGTTCTGGAGGGGTCCCTTTAAGGTCAAGGTCACACTTAGGGGTTAAAGGTCATATGACTTTGTTTCCCTTCCGCTCTGTCACTCTTGAACCTCTTGAAGGATTTTAAAGAAACCTGACACAAATGTTTACCACATCAAGACGACGTGCAGAGCGCATGTTCTGGAGGGGTCGCTTTAAGGTCAAGGTCACACTTAGGGGTTAAAGGTCATATGACTTTGTTTCCCTTCCGCTCTGTCACTCTTGAGCCTCTTGAAGGATTTTAAAGAAACCTGACACAAATGTTCATCACATCAAGACGACGTGCAGAGCGCATGTTCTGAAGGGGTGGCTTTAAGGTCAAGGTCACACTTAGAGGTTAAAGGTCATATGACTTTGTTTCCTTTCCGCTCTGTCACTCTTGAACCTCTTGAAGGATTTTAAAGAAACCTGACACAAATGTTCACCACATCAAGATGACGTGCAGAGCGCATGTTCTGGAGGGGTTGCTTTAAGGTCAAGGTCACACTTAGGGGTTAAAGGTCATTTGACTTTGTTTCCCTTCCGCTCTGTCACTCTTGAGGGGTATTTCTTCCATTTTTTGTTCAGGGCTGTCCTTTTGTTTTCAACTGTCAAAATTTTGGTACCAAAACCTGAAACAAAACCCTTCGGGCGTATATTGCCCCGTATGGCGGTGCTCTTGTTAAATAAATGTTAGCAAAGTAATATATCATTATTATTATAAAAATAGAAAGATTTATGAATAAGTTTGACTGGTGAGTTCTTGCCTTTAATTGTTCTAACATGGTATCTGACCATGTGACAAGGTAAGAAATACCAAAGAACTAACCGTGTTTTGTTAAATTGCACAAGATTTTGAGGGTAAAAAATCAACACTGCCGACCACCGGGATCCTGACCAATTTTCCCGGTGGGATCCCGCCTCTCATCCCAGTGGGATCCCACCTCTCATCCCAGTGGGATATCATGTTATTGTCTCACACTTTTATATTATCTCCCTTTAACAAAAATTATATATATTTTTTTAAAGTCCCAAAAAACACTTTTTAAATAAATGTTAGCAAAGTAATATATCATTATTATTATAAAAATAGAAAGATTTATGAATTAGTTTGACATAATAAAAAATTCATAATTACAACAAAATATTAATTAAGCTTTCCTATAAGAAATCAAATATTACCTGACATTATTTGAAACAAGCTGATTCATCTGTAGATTGAACATTATCAGCAACTGGTGAGTTCTTGCCTTTAATTGTTCTAACATGGTATCTGACCATGTGACAAGGTAAGAAATACCAAAGAACTAACCGTGTTTTGTTAAATTGCACAAGATTTTGAGGGTAAAAAATCAACACTGCCGACCACCGGGATCCCGACCACCGGGATCCCGACCAATTTTCCCGGTGGGATCCCGCCTCTCATCCCGGTGGGATCCCGCCTCTCATCCCAGTGGGATCCCGACCAATTTTCCCGGTGGGATCCCGCCTCTCATCCCGGTGGGATCCCGCCTCTCATCCCAGTGGGATCCCGACCAATTTTCCCGGTGGGATCCCGCCTCTCATCCCGGTGGGATCCCGCCTCTCATCCCAGTGGGATCCCACTGGGATGAGAGGCGGGATCCCGACCAATTTTCCCAGTGGGATCCCAGTGGGATCCCAGTCTCATCCCAGTGGGATTCCCAGTGATTTTTTCTATAGGGAAGCAATCAGATGGGGTATCTAAACTATTTGAAGAATGTTGATGTGATAGTATACATATGTTTTCTCTGTAAATATGATAGAGTATCACCTTTATATTGAATAACTTGCATCCAAATCTGATACATATTGTATCACATCCAAAATCGGATACATTGTAAATCGTAAGCAAACACCTGTAGTTACAAAATACTTGTATTTCAAGGTTATACACAATGCTGATGAAATTATATATCCTAGACATATTGGACAGCCCTTTTCTCATCTTTCCTTGTATAGGGTATACAATTTTGAAAATAGAAAATTGTTTACATTTTTTACAATGTTGATATAATTATACATCCTAGACATATTGGACAGCCCTTTGCTCATGTATAGGGTAAACAATTTTTATTCGAGAGGATTGAACAACTGAAAAAAATTCACATTTTTTACAATGTTGATATAATTATATATATCCTAGACATATAGGACAGCCCTTTCATCATCTTTCGGTGAATAGGGTAAACAATATTTTTATCAAGAGGATCGAAAAACAGAAAATTGTTGACAATTTTTACTTGACAGTAATTTCTTATCTTTGAAATCTACCAAACTTTTAATCAACTCTATAATTATGGTAGGAAGATTTCAAAATATCACACAGTGTATAGTTACAATGAATTGATGGTTGACGTTTGGTGATAGATGATTCAATACTTCATTTTTTAGGGCAATGGCTTGCAATAACCATTAGGCCTTTTCAACTGGGCTGGGTTTTTTTTGGGCAGGTTATAGCCCGCTTACCGTTTCCCAAAACAACAGTGGTATGATGTATCAGTACTGCAAAATTCGTTACGGGAACCAGACGTTCTCCACGAAACAGCTCTGTTGAAAAGACTACTTGTTATCATATTCTGTATTTTGTTTTATGTTTTATTTGAGTTGTTTTCCAATCAAATACATACTCCATTTAACAAATTCTACAGCAAGCATTACATCAATCTATACGTATTTGTCTACCAAAGCGGGGATCAAACTTGGATCAGCTGATTTTCAGTCTAATTGTATATAGCAACATGTGGGCTAGCTTATAAGTATACTCAATGAGGGTGTAGAATACTGGTATAACATGTAAATGATTGCTTACCCTTGCTTTCTGAGTCTGCTTGAGACCAATGGCTGGTTGACTTCTTGGAGTCTGAAAATAAAAGAAAGAAAAGCAAGAGATGAATACCAGTGTTATATCAATTTGCTCTCAGTGGAGTAAAGGGTTAAAATAAGAAACATCAGTTTAAACTGTACTGTCTATTCCATAAATAATACCATACTTATGAGGGAACTATCACATTCAAAAGAAAGGGACCGACTTCAGTTAACTCAGTTACACCAAGTGAAACCTAGATAAACAATAGTTTACTCGATAGACAAGTTTATATTTATAACCATTCTCTTTTAACTTTGAATGGACTGTAACAAACAAAATAAACTTCAACATGACTGTAGGCATCTTCATGTATATAAAGCTAGCTGACACTCGGAGGGGACATCTACACCTTATTATCTTTGGCTCATATTCAAGTTTCATATTTTGACATTTTTCCACTAATAAAACCACCTAATATATCATTAAGTACTTTCAGTTTCGTTGAATGAACACACATGATATACACATTCATGTATAGTTGAACAGTTTGGAGAACGTTAAGTAAAAATACAAGCTGTAATTGTCAGTACATTATTGTTGTTTGTGTTTCATGCCTTGGTACCACTTGGCATTTTTACCTCAACATTGAACTCCCAATTTCATACATGTATGGCCATTAGAAGGCATCAGGAAAAGGGTCCTTCCTCATGGTCTAGGTCAAGCTTCGGGGAAGGCATCAGAAAAGAAATTTGTGAAATCCCTGTTTTGAATGCCTCTCAAAGTTTAATAATTTATTTAAATTGGGAGTACATCGGCAAAGCAAAAACTGCTCAGTGGGACCCGAGCTTTACTTGTAGATTTTCACAACAAATTATCCCTAATAAAGGATAATTTTTTCATCTTTTGGTTAAATAATGCAATCTGCCAACTGATTTTGCATTCGGTAACTAATTCTATTTTACTTCATTGACAATAAAATAAATTTCGAAAAAAGTAATTCAAAATCTGAAGAGCCAACTGCCTTTCCAATAAATTCATAGATTTCAAAATCATGTACAAAATCATACAGAAACCGTAACCAAGAAATCATTACGCACAATTTAATTTTGTGGATTTCGTAGGTAGTACGAGAGGTGTTCAACTTATTTATGAACAGATAATAAATATCAATATTGTTTTACTCTAACAATGAAATTGAATACAAACTTTTATATTGTATAAAGTAGTGTATCAAGAAGTATATATAATAATTGTAAATTGCCAATACGTTACGATTAAATCATAATCAACATTAGGGAAGAGGGTGTTATTATTTGCGTTTTGAAGGTCCGAAACTCGTAATAATTACGTTTACATTTTCCTTCTGTTATCGTTGTATTAGTATCAACCAGATGGAAAATTATATTTTTAAAGCATTAGAAGACTTCGACATCCACTGTTTGATTATAATATATATCAAAGTTATATTCTTAAGTGTTTTTATTTGCCGTTGTATTTGGTGACTTGAAGCTGAATCTGGACGAAACACTATGTTCTTGGAACAGTCACTAGGAACTATACGCAACACTTTTTTTGTTGAAAACCTGATTTGAAACGGTTCGTACATAGACCACAGCCTTCAATTTCGTCAACTTGATATTGATTTTGATGTGCGTATTTCCATAACAACAAACCCAATGCCTTTCCATGAAAATGGCCACGAACACACAATGCTGGACAAACATGAACTTCTCCCTATCCCTGTGACATTTTCTAAAATAGCATACCATAATATATCATAACATTCTTTAAGATTCAGCATTGCTTCCCCATAATGAAACAATTTTTCCACATAATGTTGTTTATTTCGCATTTCTAGATTCCAAGACTTTTGGCTGCGAGGCATGTTTTTCTTGATTTTCAGCGTAGGAACTTCGCATTTTCCCAGAACTATGCATTAAACTGTTTCGAAATAATGTCACTAATAGTTTCTATGGACACTCCCATCTGTGGTACTATTCCACGTTTTGCTAATGGATTCATCATAGAAATCATAAAACCAATTTAACGTTATAGTGTAGGTTTTGGCAATGTTGGGCAATTTTCAATTTTTGGTGCCATTTTACAATTACTGGAAACAGAACTATAATAACACGTCTTACGACAAATATTACTGACGTTCTTATTAAAAAAGCAAAATAAAAATTGACCAACACTTTCTTGATGCTTATAAAAGGGCCATTTTGCCTTAAAAACAGGAAAAACAACATCATCTACTAAATTGTTGTTTTAAGCTTTAACCAAATGAGATATACAATGTATGATGATCATATGTTCAACTAAAAACATTTTCTCGCACGGTTTAAAAAAGATATTTCAATTATTACCATTCAATATTGCACAATCGGTGTTCATGTTTTGTTCATAAATAAGTTGAACACCTCTCGTATAAATTCGCAAATTCGAGTAGCCCCAAAAATGTTAAAAACATAAATATTTTGGCTATGGTTTGTACCTTTATACTATTTAAATGTGAAACTTTGTATCCGCAAATATACAAACGATCAGCAAAAGGAGAAAGTTTGTTTTCGCGAAAGTATATTGGTTTAAGCATTAGGAATAAATGTAAATAAAACAAAACAATAGATCTTGATGCTCCGTACTATATCAATACATTATCTTCATCAAGGTTACAATCATCAATATCAATACTGTACAGGAAATGTTATGTTATCGTTATGAATATCTAGGTGTTAACAATTTCAGTAAATAGGAAACAATAAAACCCTTCAGTTTACTATTGTTTTGTTTATTTCAGTTATCATTATCACTTATATTTTAAAATGTTGATTACAATATTGCATCCTGTTATTTAATTAGTTTAAAAATATGTTGACCTGAGCGGACCCAATACTGGTTTACTTTGAACTTATATACAACCAACAAACGAACATTGACATGCTCTTACATATGTGGAATACATGAAATGTGAGTGTGTAGCCAAAGTAATAGGGGAACCCGGATATGAACGCGGATCAGATCATGAGTGTCGGGCGCATTAAGAAATGCTCTACAAAATGACAACCTCAATAGCCCGATGGGTATATATACAATACAAAAAATACTTTTTTAATTTCCCCCACTGATTTTTGTTTCGGTATCGTAAGCCTGATTGTTTCTAAAATATAGGGTCCTTCAATATTACTGGTATCTGATTCACAAATACTGTTATAAATTTTCATGACTTGATTTTGGTTTCGGTATCGTAAGTTTGTTCGTTTCTTATAAGGTCCTTGAAACTTTAAGGGCTGGAGTGATTGACACGACCAAACATAGTATAAGTGGGAGAGTAAGCAATATCAGAAACCAGGTATATACTAAAGTGAATGACTGCAGTGATAATAAGCTTACTCCAAGTGCACTTCATACCATTAAGTACACAAGTAATAACCAAAACATATCACTTCAGATACTATTTATTTATCCTACAGCAATTAATTTAGATAGAGAACTTAATTTTGAAATAGTTGAAAGTAATAAATCAGCAGAAAAAATGCTGGTGTCCATAATATATCAAATGCAAATATTTAATGAAAGTCGATGCAGAGTGACAATAGATCGACTGATTCCTATTGGTTATAATCTTGCAATATATCTAAATCCCATACAGAGGTCAAAATGTATTTATTAACCTATGTGTTACAAAGGCTTTGATTGTCAATTTTTTAGAATAAATGCATTATACAATTCACTTGCTTTGAATGCAATCTTATCACTATATACGAATAAAAGATAAAAATCTTATTAAAATTTACAAGTGTTTGCACAGATACATAAATTCAGAAATCCTGCAGTATAAAGCTTTATTAAAATTTTGCTTCGATGAAAATTAATAATGAAGGGCAGAAGTCACACGCTATTTAATTCATAAAAATTCAAAATTTATCTTATAAACATAAAACTCAGACTCTCGAACTTAACATTTAAGGAATAGGTTAAATTTTCCAAATTAGAAAGTGCAAAAATATTCAAAGTAACAATAAATAATTTGAATGAGACTTTAAAACATGTTTAAAGAAGTTTAATAACTATTGTGAATGTCTAGCAATAATGTAGAGTGTACTCATTCTAAAGTAAAATTCAAAGGGAGCCCTTACAGAGTATTGCCTTTATAGATTATTATTGAAGTCTGTTTGAAATATAAAGACCACTTGATACCCTTTGATCCCCATTATCAGAAGAGGGCTCAGGTGTAAAGACTGCCCTTATTGTACATTACTTTGACCTTTGAGGGAGCCCTAGCTTGTATAGTTAAAACACAGATAAGGGACTCAGGGGCTAAGCCCTTCCATTGTAAACATCTGAGTCCGTAAATTTCATTCATGTGTAAATAAACTTGAAATCAATAAAAGTATTCGTAAAATAAATTTCGAAATTAATACATTTGACTTGAATAACCAAAGGGACCTTTTATCTTACACCGATGATTGAAATATTGAAACACTACAACAGAATGATTGTTTCTAACTGTATCTGCAAGTCAAATTATTACAAAAATACCATAATTATGTCTTCAATAAACTCTTTAAATATGTCACAGTGGAGTCTTGTTCATAAAAACAAGCTTTAAATCAATCAGGGGCCACAATTTTGTATAAATATTGTATAGTTTTACATGGCTTTGACATTGTAAGGTGTTCATGAGGCCACACTAAATTAATTTTTGGTTCTACAGATTTTTTTGGGAAAAATTAGGGGCGAGCGAGCGAAATATAAATTTAAATATTTATTTTTGAAAAACCCGTAATTGAGAGCGAGCGAAGGAGCGAAATAATCTTTTTTTAATTTATTTTTTAAAAAGCCATTTTTGAAAGCGCGTGAAGGAGCAAAAGTGCCCTATTCATTTCTGATGCACCCATTTTTAGGAAATAGTGTCTATTACAATAGCTTTAATAAGAAATGAGGCCAAATAAATGATTGTTATACATTTCTTGTTATGTTGTGTAGGATTTATCAAGTTATTTTACCAGAATGTAATTGTGAGCAGACATTGTCACATACATATAAATTATAATGAACACAAATGCACTGAGTGACTAGTGGTTAAAGATTCAAATCAACTAAGCATCAAGCTAGTCAATGATCACCATCCATGTACAGTTTTGTTCTTGTAGTGATACATCATGCTCAGACGGCTGTTTATTTAGCACTGATAGTAGCACCGATGCATAATGCTATGCAAGGTTACCGTCATAGGATCTAGCCCCCACATCAAGCACACTTCCCTAAGGAATATACAAGGTCCTTTCTTTCTTCCATGGAATTTGCAGGCCCACTCTGGGGTATTATCGCAAATGTTAGAGACAGAGGTGAGATACAAGGAATCTGGGTGCGATACCCTAGCTCGTTTCGAATAAATTCCTTGGTTCTTTAACGTGCCTGGTGTAAAGCACCGATACACGCAAGACTACCTCTGGGTTTCCAACCAGGATCATCTCTAGCTGGTTGGGAAACACTAAAAAGCGTTTCTAAAAATGACCAAGTGTCACGGCCGAGAATCAAACCCGGGACCTCTCGATCAGGAGTTAAGCATCTTACCACTCGACCACCGTGGTAAAATGTTATGACGGTTGTTGAGAACTTCAGCATGTAATCTTACATAAGCTGTGATTTATCCAGTTGTGATAGATCTAGCTGGAGTTTTAGCAAGTAACTGAAAAGTACAGCATTTGGTGCAATAATTAGAGAAAACTATGTTTTTAATATCAAATTTTTTGAACTCTTTGATGAAAATAGGACCTTCTGAAGGTTTCTCTATGTACACCAGTATTAAAATCCCTGATGAAATTATGTAGGATACAGTATAGAAACTTATTAACAGGTGCGTTGCGTGTCCGGGACGCATAAAACTGTTAATATCACATACCACGGACCATGTACAAACGAGACGTCATTGTCGCGAAAATGGGTGACAATTCATGATTTCGTCGGTAGTACGGAATACTAGTTATAATAATGAATACAAACATATCTAGATAAGCTTGTTGGTTCATTCCGTAATCGCAATTCTTCCCATTTTAATACGTGTATACACTTATGCGTGTTTTTGTAAAGGGCAGAATATTCACGATAGAAATCATTTCACCAGACGCTTGCATATCGTAAAAAGTTACACGATTTTTGTGTGCAACAATTAACTGCTAAAATTAATCGAGTAACTAACATCATCAGCAGAGCGCGCTTTCCCAGAACATATTCCGTAGTAACAGTGACGAAATTATAAACAAGTTGGCTTTATTTTTCGTAATTTGTAAATATTGATGCTAGCGGCAAAATAATAAAAAAAATGTAGGAAAAAAATCACATGCGCTTGGTTTTCTCAGGTGCGGGCGCAATAATTTAAATTTAAATATTTATTTTTCATTTTGGAAAAATCAGGAGCAGGCGCTCCCGACGAACGCATGATCAATTTGTTGTGGCCTGATAATAAATCTGCAGTAAGCAAAGTTTAATGGACCATAAAAATATTTGAGTTTCAACAAATTGACAGTTTAAAGCTAACATTTTTGGATGAACATGACAATAACTATTCTGCCTCATCTCCTGCCAGGGCATATCGCTGGCTTAGAATGAAAAGGTTGTGACTACAAAATCAAGATTTTGAGGAAACAAGAAAAACTTTACGACTATCAATCTTGACATAATTATGGCAAAACAAGCTTTTTGAGCATTCAGTTTGGTCAACATGACAAGTTCTGATTTTCATGAAAATAGACTCATAAGAAGCGCCTTATGTGTAGAGTTTAAATATGCATTAGTCTAATAAGGTCGTAAATGGCACTGATGACCGTCTCATTCTTAGCCAGCGATATAGATGACAATTTCCACAACAGTGTCACGAGTGTGTGTGGTCCCCCCCAACTGTAACCATAGCCTGACATGTAGCAGCAGTAATAGTTTAACAGTATCTGGGTTTGTCAGCAAATCAAATCATATCAAATCATTGTACACCCATATCCTGTTACATGTCATACATAATTTATTATGTTTATAGTAAATACATACATTAATGGAGAGTTTCTGTCAAGAGTAGTCAACTCTGACATATAACATTTACTGAATATCAAAAACGTTATAGTTAGAATTTCAAACTCATTAAAATCCAATTTTGATGTAAAACTCAATTTGTCTCAAAATTATACGGTGAACAAGCGTGCAACACAGCTATGAAACAAATATCACTATTTTCTAGACTCCTTGAGATCCCTTAATAGTCCTATAACTGACCCCAACCCTGTGGGTGGGAGTCAAAGTCACAACCCAAACAGCGTCTAGCACAGTGTTTCAAATCCAGTCCAATGCAGCCTGAGTCCCAGATGCATTACTGAAATTAAATCTAATTTGAATATTCCCTAAAACTCTGAGGATACATGCAGCCATAAGTCTAATTATGCGCTCCAATTTGAAATACCAATAGTTCAGCATTCATTAAAATGCAATAATGCATTCCCAATAACTTTTATTCAGAAATAATTTCGAACATTTAATCTAAATTGTAATATTTCGAGTTCTGTGTATTTTAATCATGTCAATTAATTCAACTTTGGATTTTATTCGCAATTGCAGGGCTCTCCAAAATACTCCAAATAAACAAATGACAACTTCAGTCCTAATATAATGAGGCAGCTCGTTGGAGGCATGTTACGGTTATTTAAATAATACCCTTTCATTTGCATGTGTGGATCCAAAAAATTTGTTGACGCCCATCTCGTTTTGAAGTCATTAACTGTAACCTTACATCAAAAAGTTCATAGTCAGTTTTCAGCAAATTGGTAATTTTATTCATTTACTCTGCGAAAGAATATAATTTAAATAAATTGATGCAACTGTTTGTGAAGGGACCAGCGCTTGTGAAGGGATCAGCGTTTTTGTGAAGGGACCAGCGTTCCATTAAATCACACTAGACAAGATAACTATCAGTTTTAAAATCCAAGTGTCATGCAGCAAATTAGAAAATGTCATTCAATTTCACTTAGAATTATAGCATTTTGCTTTCAAGCTGAGGTGTATGAATGCACGAAAAATAAATCTTCTGGGTATCATTACAGACCAGATAATGGGGGTAATTTTGGTAGTTTCGAGAAAACAGGAAAATATTTCATAGGACAATACCTAGAGATTTAGAAGTCAGAATAATTATACTGATCCTATTAAGCATTGTAAAGTTTTTGAAGTGAAAGAGGAATGCTCAATATATGACAATGGCACCCGTTATTAAAAGTAATCAAGTTGAAAGGATTACAATCTTGCCTCACTTTCACTTTAAAGCTTCAAATACCAACCAGAAATATAACATACATGATACTATGGCATTTTGAGTTGAATAGGGGTAAAAGGGCCAAAAGGAGCAACAACTCCTATAACATTTGCTCCAAAATTTAACTTCACTAGTATTTATCAGGTATGTTCATGTGCAAAAAATATAAATAGATTACTATAGAAATTATTAACATTTGTTGGGATTTAATTTCATGGATGATGTACATCAACCATGAAATTAAATCTCCCTCGAATATGTGTATTAATCATTTTACAGTAGAAGCTTTGTTGCTAAAGAATATTAAAAGGGGTACACAATTATCAGACAGCTTACCAGTTTCAAGTAATGCTTCAGCCTCTCCAACCTAACCAGTCCTGGTAAACCTGGTAAATCCATTAAGTTAACTACAAGTAATCAACCAATATATTCTAGCTTCTAGTTCCAACACCTTTTAACTTTTTCCACATTGCTCAAACATAGCTTCGGTTCTATGTAAAAAATTCCTGAATTCTTCACAAAATTTGTCAAATAAATTATTAGTTAATATACATAACTAAGGTAATGCAATACCCTCACAGCATATTTCCATAGGCTTACGAAAACATCAGTAACACCTTTAATTACCACATTATACACAGTGTTAGAATTTTATGCAAAACAAATGTTTTCCCCTAATTATGCATACATGGATGACACTCCACATGCAGGTAAAACTACTGAAAATCAATATAACACATGCAGCATCCCCAGTCATAAAATAGGGACTTCAAACCATATTGCTGGGAATCCGGGGATTATATTAAATAGGGATCAATACCAATAAGCTGCATAACTGTGGGATAAATAAGGTGAAATATCCAGCTCAATGTTTCACAGTCAGCCTCTCATCTGGTCCATAAAGACTTCATCCAAACTTTTTCCAAAGAAAATCAAATGTGATGATTGCAAGCAAATTTAAACAAATATCTGATGATTAGGTATATATTGCGCTCAATGTTTCTTTGCTAGCCTCATTTGATCCCATAATATTTCACCCAAAATCTTTCCAAGAAATTGTAAGCTTAAGAGTGCATGAAAATAACACAAATTGTCTGATATGTATTATGGTTTATATTGCAGCTCAATTCTTTCTACCTAGCCTCATTTGATCCCACATGATTTCACTAAAACGTCTTTCCAGGAAAATTAAAACTGAAGATTACAATTTGGCACGAAAATGGTATAAACTTATCTCAGATTACAAATTCTGAATTACAAAAACACCAGTATTTGTTTTTTTCATAATTGTAATCTGTGTTTATAGTCAGATTTAATCGTTCGAAAAAAAGGAAAAAGATACGATTCCTAACACCTGGTATAATATAAAACATCCAGAAGGAATTGACACAGATATAAATCCAGTATATCTTGTAATTATCAGATCAATTACTTCCTAAACAATATATCTCACATCCGTGCAACATCCGAGTCTCAATTTCACTCCTGTAAAAATCACTGACAAACTCACACCTCTTGTCTAGAACAATTACATATCATTAACATTTCACTTTCTCTGATGGGGAGAAACTTTAGAAAAGAAAAAGAAGAAAAACAAAACTTTTTCTTTCCAAGTGAGTAACTCCATAAAACAAAACTTTCCCTGAAAATTCCAACCACACCCGGTAACTTCAGGTAATAGACAATACCAGAAAGACTACAGCACCAGATAGTAAATTCTTACACATTAACAAATATCAATTAAAAATTCACAAGCCGAACAATTAATTACACAAAAAGTAATATCCTGTGGCTCTAGAGGTAACAAACTGATTTCTGATCTTTCCTGTTTACTTTGAAAGTTCCAGATGTGCACTGTTGAACGTGAACATAATTACAAAACACATGCAAGCAACATCCAAAACTTCATAGTTTTACAAAGTCTCTTCAATTTCCTAAGGCCCATTGAAAAAAAACTGCACAAGCACTTCTTCAAATATATATACCCCGTTTGATCAAAGTTGCAGTATATATTTACAGACACATTTCAATGAAGATAAAAAGTTTTTTTTCTCCGTTCAATATTATGCTTCAAAGTTTACAAAACAACCATTTACAATGGAATGCTTCAAAGTTTACTTTAAACAAGCATGATTGTATAAACTCAAATGATGAGAGTTTAACATTGTCAATACTATCAGAGTGCAAGTTGTTAAACTAGTCGGTGCAAGTTCACAACACGTCCTCTCCTCAGTCCTCATACTCGATGACACATCATGATCCCCTTTATAACTCCCTCGTAAATCCCTATAAACTCCCTCCTACCTAAATCCCTCGCTATATATACACCAATGACAGATTTAAGTGGTCCCATCTACCTGCGAAAATGTATCTCGTTTGAAATGTCATCAAATACGCAGCGATAACAAACAGCCGTTAGTTTCCCATCAATGAAAAATAATTATCAACACCCAGGTAGATTGACAGACTGATAACTGGCTTTAAAAGTTTGAACAATATCAATTTGAAATGTCAAAAAGATCTGTTCATTGAAATTAATCACAAAAATCATGACAGCACTGTCCCATACATGAACTATATGCAGTTCAATTGAAAAATACAGGACCTGTGACCCTATATTCCAAATAATGGTGTGCCCGTGGAATGATTGAGCTTTCATTTGGGCACCCCTAGCTGCTCTGTTTCAAAAGATGTTTGCAGTTAAAATGAGCTGCATAATTCCAATGAATTATCAAATCTACATATAAATGGCAGGTCCATTAGTCTTTTACACCGTGCAAAGAAATATTGATGAAGCACCTAGCTTATGTTAAGCTGATGAAAATGGTGAACAAAACAAGACTTTGGTCCATACACATCAAAATATTGAAGGCAAATCAATCAGGGGTCTATAATGGAGTAATGGTCTAGTGGTTTGGGGATACATTGGATGGTATGTTCTGTGCCTTCCTTTTGCTTAGGTGGCCAGGCGCCAACCCTGCTTCTGTATCCTGTGCAATGATTTGATTGGTCTCAGCCCCATAGAAAATTGAACTGGGATCCCAGTGGGATCCCAGTGGGATGACTTAATCCCGGTGGGATGTTGTCATTTCAGTGGGATGGAAATTCAACCCAGTGGGATGGAAATTCATCCCAGTGGGATCCCGGTAATAACCTACCGGGATTTCCAAGTACATTTCCCGGTGGGATCCCACCTGAATAGTATTTTAGACTGAACTTACTTTTGTTGACTGTTGTTTTTTCATTTTAGCCAACTTGCATTTTTTTTTAGAGTTTGAGCTAGAAAATGTTTTATAAACCGTTTGACCATGGTGAGAAAAGACAAACTGAAGCTTGACCATGGTCTAACATGGTCAGTGTTTTCAACCGTGGTTGACCATTTGACCATGGTCGACTATGGTCAACCATGTTATTGTCTCACACTTTTATATTATCTCCCTTTAACAAAAATTATATATATTTTTTCCCAAAAAACACTTTTTATACGCCCGAAGGGCCGTATTATGTTATGGCCTCTGTGTCCCTCTGTCCGTCTGTCTGTCTGTCTGTCCGTCTGTCGTTAGCAATTTCCCTTCCGCTCTGTCACTCTTGAACCTCTTGAAGGATTTTAAAGAAACCTGACACAAATGTTCACCACATCAAGACGACGTGCAGAGCGCATGTTCTGGAGGGGTCCCTTTAAGGTCAAGGTCACACTTAGGGGTTAAAGGTCATATGACTTTGTTTCCCTTCCGCTCTGTCACTCTTGAACCTCTTGAAGGATTTTAAAGAAACCTGACACAAATGTTTACCACATCAAGACGACGTGCAGAGCGCATGTTCTGGAGGGGTCGCTTTAAGGTCAAGGTCACACTTAGGGGTTAAAGGTCATATGACTTTGTTTCCCTTCCGCTCTGTCACTCTTGAGCCTCTTGAAGGATTTTAAAGAAACCTGACACAAATGTTCATCACATCAAGACGACGTGCAGAGCGCATGTTCTGAAGGGGTGGCTTTAAGGTCAAGGTCACACTTAGAGGTTAAAGGTCATATGACTTTGTTTCCTTTCCGCTCTGTCACTCTTGAACCTCTTGAAGGATTTTAAAGAAACCTGACACAAATGTTCACCACATCAAGATGACGTGCAGAGCGCATGTTCTGGAGGGGTTGCTTTAAGGTCAAGGTCACACTTAGGGGTTAAAGGTCATTTGACTTTGTTTCCCTTCCGCTCTGTCACTCTTGAGGGGTATTTCTTCCATTTTTTGTTCAGGGCTGTCCTTTTGTTTTCAACTGTCAAAATTTTGGTACCAAAACCTGAAACAAAACCCTTCGGGCGTATATTGCCCCGTATGGCGGTGCTCTTGTTAAATAAATGTTAGCAAAGTAATATATCATTATTATTATAAAAATAGAAAGATTTATGAATAAGTTTGACTGGTGAGTTCTTGCCTTTAATTGTTCTAACATGGTATCTGACCATGTGACAAGGTAAGAAATACCAAAGAACTAACCGTGTTTTGTTAAATTGCACAAGATTTTGAGGGTAAAAAATCAACACTGCCGACCACCGGGATCCTGACCAATTTTCCCGGTGGGATCCCGCCTCTCATCCCAGTGGGATCCCACCTCTCATCCCAGTGGGATATCATGTTATTGTCTCACACTTTTATATTATCTCCCTTTAACAAAAATTATATATATTTTTTTAAAGTCCCAAAAAACACTTTTTAAATAAATGTTAGCAAAGTAATATATCATTATTATTATAAAAATAGAAAGATTTATGAATTAGTTTGACATAATAAAAAATTCATAATTACAACAAAATATTAATTAAGCTTTCCTATAAGAAATCAAATATTACCTGACATTATTTGAAACAAGCTGATTCATCTGTAGATTGAACATTATCAGCAACTGGTGAGTTCTTGCCTTTAATTGTTCTAACATGGTATCTGACCATGTGACAAGGTAAGAAATACCAAAGAACTAACCGTGTTTTGTTAAATTGCACAAGATTTTGAGGGTAAAAAATCAACACTGCCGACCACCGGGATCCCGACCACCGGGATCCCGACCAATTTTCCCGGTGGGATCCCGCCTCTCATCCCGGTGGGATCCCGCCTCTCATCCCAGTGGGATCCCGACCAATTTTCCCGGTGGGATCCCGCCTCTCATCCCGGTGGGATCCCGCCTCTCATCCCAGTGGGATCCCGACCAATTTTCCCGGTGGGATCCCGCCTCTCATCCCGGTGGGATCCCGCCTCTCATCCCAGTGGGATCCCACTGGGATGAGAGGCGGGATCCCGACCAATTTTCCCAGTGGGATCCCAGTGGGATCCCAGTCTCATCCCAGTGGGATTCCCAGTGATTTTTTCTATAGGGTGTGTATTAGAGTATTTTGATGGCTCGGTGCAAAACTATGGTAACTACATCAATGTGTAGAGGTATGTAACTGAGCCCACGAAATTTTATTAGACAATAACATTTATAGGGACATTTTACTATTTCAAGGATTAAGGACATTTTCTACATGTAATGAATACAACTAAACAATGCAGAACAGAACCAGAGCAAACTCTAACCAGTAATGAAACCCAGTTTCATATCCTCCGACACAAATTAACGACAACTTGAAGCTCATGACTAAAGTCTGTAATATATAATTCATGAATGTTTTAATTACTTCAACTAAGAGAAGTGAAAAAGTCGAGCACAAATTGAATAAATTTAATTATATCACTGTAACCAAACCATGATTGACTGTCTTACACTAAATTTATGTTTCCACGAAACTTTAACAAGTTCAGCAGTAGTTAAGCATTGCATTTGATTGTCCCAGTTGAACAGTCAGTAAAACCCTTTAGGCTAGAAATCGGAAATTGTGCATTGCAGCATCAATGTAAAGCGTCTATAAAACAGTACAGTCTCCCAATAGAACTTTTTTCTGTAGACATGGAACAACATTCTAAAGTAAGGAAGTGTCTGAGATTTTTGAAGGCTCTTTGCAGGTGCTAACACACCTGGTGGGTGCTTGTAGGGTGCTTAAACAGTAACAAAATTAGAATTTTACAAGAAATCACTACTCAAGCATTAGTACGAAATAATTTGTACAGCACCTGATAAATGAAAGATGAAAATTTAATATCCCATTACTTCGACAAGCATTCCTATATCAGCTTACAGACCTTTGCAGCAGGTTCAAAAGAGTGACTGGGGCAGCTAGCCAGACACCATAAGCCAATGTTAATAAGAACTGTTTCCCCTTCCAATTTTGATAATTTTAATCTTTATCCATTAGCTTGTAATACCTTTTCCTTTTGTTTTCACATTGTTTCCATAAACAGAAAAGTTGACTCTACTGATATGACAAGGCAATGTCCAAAAAGTCACTGCCTTAATTCTAAATGACCTTTAAATTAATGATGACTGGAGCAATATTTGTACTCGGACACATGTTTCCTTTCCTTTGCCTTTGATTGTGCTGATGGTTACATTATTCATGCTTCCTAACACACCCGATTGAATCGTGATTTACCCGTTTTGAAATCCTAAACATGGTTCTCCTGGTCGGGATTCATAAAACCCCCATTTAGAGATTTATAATTTATAAATAGAAGCTCTTGCATTAGTGCTCATTACATACAAGTTTTATTACACGAGTGAACAAAACAATACGACACGAGGCTATGTCGAGAGTCATATTGTTTTTGTCAACAAGTTTAATAAAACTCGTATGTATAGCTTGGCCAAATTGACACGAGCCTGACCAATTGATTAGCATAATTTAACAGTCGATATATTATCTTCGTTTAAGAACATCAATTGTATGTTTTCATAATCGGGGAGTATCATGAAGACGCCCAAGATGTAATACAAACACAAATATGAAAAACCGATAGTGCACGATTTGCTTGCAGAAATTGAATATATTCAAACCAAGAACCTTGTAATATACTCATGCATAAAGGTCAGGGTCAGGTCAAAATAGCCAAGCTATAACTAGCATGAATGTAAGATTCTATTTCTCACATAAGCTTTAAGAACGCTTATTAATATTCAAAACACTGATGTATGCTACACAGGTTATATTAAAAATTTAGCTTTATAATGCGCGCGATGTCGTGATGACATTTGTATTATACTGACGTCACGGGTCGATTCAAAGCTTGGATTGGCTTACGTTATGTCGCCCTAAACCAACCAATGTCAAGCTAATTTAAATATTTATGTAATGGGCAGGGAGTGCATCACGATATTTCCAGCATGGCTTTAATGCACTCGCACACCGCATGTTTTGTGATAAATCAAAATATAGCTCTCCTCATAAAATCACTTGGAACTTTCTCAGTAATCATCAGTTTGTGATTATAAACATCTCAAGGTGATAAGAAATAATTTGTTCATGAGAGACATTTTAATAGCTGATATAATTCATGTCCCTTTGATAACTTCTAACAGTAGCTCATGGCTAAGCCTCCAGTTGTTAAAATTTTATTATGTTTTAATACTTATTTTGACAAGATTTAATTTTCATCTGAGATAGTATTACAAAATGTAAACATTTGAGAATAGCATGCATGCCAAATTTTGCAGACCCTTTGTGTGAGATTGGTGTTGGAAATACAGGAGATTTCATTAAAATGCAGGAGATTGCTCAAACTTTAAACTTATGCATAAATTGCAGGAGATCTGGCATGTAAGTAATAGTCAGGCTGTCAGATGAAGACTTGTAGTTCGAAGAATGTCCAAATCCTATTGACTGCGAACAATTGACTTTAGAATTCATTTACTCCACCCTCCGACCAGACAAGATATCATTAATTATTTGTAGAGGTAGGAAGCTTGAATGATGCAAAATGAACAAATACCCATCAGCGATATTATGTAGTTCTCAGTTATGTCCAGTACAGTTTACAATGATGTCCATTCTAGCAAACATTTGGGTAAAGTATAGTTCCCTATATATTATGCTTGACTTGTTATTTTGATCAGACTCCATTTACAGAACATAAATTCTGGTTCTGAAAGTTGACTATCCCAGACACCTCTTCGTCAAGCTCAGGTGACCGTAGCCTATGCAAAGCGTTACCGAGCGCCTTCATTCAGTTACCTTCCATTCAATTAAATAAAGAAGGCATGGATTACCTCCCATGGAAAGCGCTATGTAGCCTAGACAACAGACACCATATTACCAAGAAATTGTAGACTTTGACTTTCGACTTTTTCGACAGCTGAAACTTGGTATTTTAGTAGTTAAGTTCATATTCTTGTTTAATTTAGTGTTAGGCATTATGTGTCATGTGATTATGGGAAGTGATGTTTGTTACGGTCGCTGTGCTTGGCAGTGTAAGTTTATGCTACCTTCCATGTCTATTTTCTATAATGATCAATGTCGATTCAATAATAAGCCCGAACTCACTGAACTGCTTCAGTCAATGTTAATACAAGCAAGATACGGCACTGCCGCGAAACCAAGTTTTGTGTGTACCTTTTTTCTATTTTAGCAACAGTGACCTTGACCTAGATCCCACTCAACCCAAAATATAAGCTAGGTCTGCATGCAAGATTGCTGTATAGGAAGTTTCATGAAGATTTGTCCATCCAAACTCGTGGAAACCCCTTGTTTGACGGAAGCCCGTCAGTCAGCCGGCCCGCCATACACTAATCTAATACCCAAGATTTTTTCATATAAAATCCTGGTTTACAACATCCAGTTCAGCGTGAGACCCATCAAACTCACATCCAGATGAGAAAGGTAACAATTCTTAAAGTTGACAACAATATCATTTTCTTGAACATAACAATTTGTATGTCAATGCCAACTGATGCAATAATACTGACGTTTAACATTGTTGTGATGCCAATGTAATGGTAGTGTGATGTCAGTGTGATGTCAGTGTGATTAGCAGGTATAAGAATGCTGCTAACTGTCTGCTAACTGCATAATGATAATAATAGCATTCCTGACACCTCAATAGGTGCAACTGTTACGTCTCATTACGTGTCTGTCAGTCTCTATATCTGACAGTACGCTACACCTACGCTACAGCACGCTAAACCTTTGCTACATTGACCAAGGTGTGTGCAATATTGTCCAGAGAATTTGACATGCTCCTGACCTTAGTATAATTTAACCTAAGCTATATTTCAGCTATATTTATTACCCCCAGTTGTATGTTTTCATAGGCGGGGAGTATCATGAAGACGCTCAAGGTATAAAACGAACACAAACCTTAAAGGGCCGCTATTGCACGATTCTTCTTCTTCCTTTTACAGGACAGGAATCCATCAACTTGATTGTACTAAGGTACATCCCAGGTATGCTTGCATAAATTGATATATTCTATGCATTTAGGGCTTTGTCATATATATATTCATGCATAAAGGTCAGGATCATGTTAAATTGTCCGAGCTATACACCTACACTACATGGACCAAGGTGTGTGCAATACAAACCAATGGATGGATATATTACCCTGACATATCCTATAACAGCTACCCACATAATTGCATTGATCCTTATCAAAACCAATTAACTTTAAAATAATAAAGATTAAAGGTATTGTACTACACCAACAAATAATTGACTTCCAGTTCATCCTTTAATCAGAGCCAATTAAATCCTTCAGCCATACAGTTTTAATCATTTTTACAACAATGGGACATTTCAGTATACCCTTTATTAACGGGTAGAAAAGTTGGGGAGCTAATTAAGGTAGTGTTAGTCATCGGGGCAGAGGGAGCGAAATAGACTTGTTTTGTATACAAATGTCAGACAGATGTTGTTGATTATCAAAATGTATTCAAATTACAGAAACACTAAACAATTAGAGTGCAGCCAATGATCATACTAAACAAAACAAAATATTCCTTGCAGCAGTAATGAACATTGTAATTAACAGAACCTGTTCAACCCGGTACTTTTTTATAATACATTATTGTATTCTATGCTGTTCCAGAATTATTCCTGCTCCACATTTCTACTCTGAGTATGCAAAGCTGTGACAGGATTAGAAGTTTTGATTAAAGGCTGAGCTTCCCCGTTATTTGCCAGTCAACTTTCTGCTGAAATATGGCAGGCACATCTATATGATATTATGTGCCTCCACCAAGAACTTGGGTTGCCAGATTAAATGGCAATCGCATTAACGTTTATAGTATTCACCATCAACCGGCTTATTGACCATTGGACACAGAGAAAAGAGGGCATCTTCGTGACCACACACCATTGCCACTCGCATGAAGCATTGATCATTTAAGCCACAATGAGATTACTATTGGGATGATTCCAGAGATAGGGATCAAGACACCTGGAATGTTTTAAAGACAGAAGCAAGCCACAATGCAGTACAGATCCCCTGGTACAATGTTGACATGCCCACTCTCCCATGCTGAAGACTAATAAAGGGTTAGGCTAGCGGACTGACATTTAAGATGGCAATCTTGTTTAAATAGTATCAATCGTTTAAGAATAACAGAATATCGAAATATGTAACAGATCCAAACTGATACACTTGGAGTACCGGTAGATGCCTATCTGATATACTTGTCTATTGAACTCAGTGTCTTCAAGAAGAAATATTAATCCAGGGTTGCATGCAAGACTGAAGTATTTTGTTTTTAAATGACAAGACAGTAACTACAGTTTTGTAGGCAACCCTCAAAGTTTTCTATATCCTTCTTATTGTTTTAGTCCAACCCAGCAAACTAAACACTTCCAATAGCTTCACAATGATTTGGGGTAAAAACAACTGATCCCTAAAACCTGTCATGTTTAGGAAAGTGTCAGATGTGAGCAGTTCATGAAAGGTATACATGATTGTAATGGAACAGGACTTGATCATTCCAACAGATACAAGTTTGTAACGGACCCGATCTTTCCACCTTTGACAATCATTGTGTGATCTTTAACATGCTTTACTGAAGAACATTTCATGAAGTCAACTTCAAAGAGACATTTTGTCCCTTTAATTCGCCTAATGTAATTTTGCAGATACCATTTAGATACAAATGTATCCATCCTTAATGCCTGTGCAAAAGTCAGAAAGTTTGCTTATCTTAAATCATGAAAACTCTCAACTAAAACATACAAATATTGCTTCAGGTGCTTGGTGAATAAGAGGGCAAGAACAATCAGTGTTCATTCAATTAATACCAGCAGAAGATTTTCAATGTACGATGTTATAGAATGAATACACATTGCATTGTTACAATATTACAGAAATGCCCTGATGAAATTCAAATGTCACGCCAAATATGGTTATAACTTCATTCATCTTAAATCCTTTGCTCTTTACAAAGTTAAAGTTTGGTCTATTCTGATTAATTTTAGGACTTGAGAAACAATTATGTACTTCAACCGCGATTTCCATCCGTGATTGTCAACATGCCAACCCTAAAGGTATCAGTAACTTACCAGGAAACGGATGCCCACAGACTATCCTGTTTAAAGTTGAGTGCCAAAGTCAAGGAAATACAAGTAACATTTTGATTGTGTTCTTGGTTTAACGTTACAGTTTGATGTGTATCTTTTAACTGCAATTAAATCATTAAAATGCAATTAAAGTAGCTGTATACGAATACACTGTATGACCATATAAGGGTATAGAGATGGGGGAAGTGTGGGAAGCCGGGGTTAAGTGTTTTATCGAGTAATGTATCAATAACTTGAGTAGGAGGAAAATTATTCCAATTAACAGCAATAGTATATCCAAATATGTCCAGTTATATGACAACTGAGTCTGCATGTCCTCAAAGTAATGAAGCAAATGTGACGGATGCTAGACAGAGGCAGATAGTTGATGTGTGCCTCCTATGTGTGCATGCTGGCTGATCCAGCGACCTTATTTGGTGGCACTCATATGCCTGCCATATTTCAGCAAAAAGCTGACTGGCAAATTAAGGCTAAGCTGGGCAATGGGAATGGTGAATATCCTATGACCCACCTCATTGGTGCGAAGTGAAGAGATGAAGCAAAGGCAGCAGCATAGGCCAGACCAAGATGGTGGAGAATGGTTGATATCCTTACCCCCCATACCTACTCCCTTGAGAAGGGGATTAAGTTTGTAACAATATTGAGTATTTTTACACAGGGATTTGGGCTTTTATTTATTTTGTTAGGATATGTGTGGACATTACTTTGTGTGGTTGTGTTATTTGGAGTTGTAGCTGCTTTTTCGGTGATCTGCTACTTAAGTTGAGTGCTGTCTCCCCTGTCTGATTTTCTCATTCATTTTTAGCAGTAATTATAAGCAGAATGGATGAAACTCAAATTTTTCTCTATTTTCAAACATGTTACCTGAGAGTATGAAACATGTCACAAACAACTCAAAAGTTAAGTGACCAGTTTTAACCAAATGTAAGCCAATGAATATGAATCAGATTTGGGTATAAAATATTTTAAACGGAAAATTGGTCAATGCATTGGCAACCAATTGAAAGTCTTCATAATTATGCTTTTTACAGCTAGGACCTTTGACCCCAAACCCTTTAAAATCATTTAATAATAACACCAAACGGACAGAGTTGGATGTTAACACCAGATTTTTTCTAACAAATTAGAAACAGTAGATAGTACAAGTCAAGGACAATCTTGGGTATTTGATGTGAGCTTTAAAAACATCACAAACTGACAGGTCCCTTTGAAGTTAACTAACAGGTGGTATTAAATTAAATAAATGTAATTTAATAAACAAACATAAATGTCATATTAAAGAACCAATTAAACTGGAAATATTAAATCAGTGTTCATTATCAGAGTGTGAAGGCAAGACCATTTTACCGTTCCTTAATAAATATACACTTGGAACAATTTCGCTTTCAGTGTGATACCATTAACTTTTACTATAAGTTCAAATGAAACCAGTGACTCATATTCGACCAACAACTACTAAATAATTGTAATTGAGAGTTAACTAGTCAATAATTGTCCATGAGTGTTGAAAATAATAACAAACAGTAACATTAGATGCTGATAAAACCAGTAATAAAACAAGTTATACAATTAAGTGTTACTTACAGTAAAATCATTACATTCAATAGGAAGAAATTTCGTGGTTTTGGTTAAAAGGACCATTTTGATGGGACGTTAATTCGTGGAATTTGGTATTTGAAGTAATAAATACCAGGGTCAAAATTAACTGTTTGAGTGGATTTGATTTCATGGTTGAAGGTGAACCACAAAATCCACAAAATTTAACCCCCACAAAAATTAATTATTTTACAGTTAGTGAATTTTTGCCTCTGTATTGACCTTATATAGTAGTCAATGGCCTTCAAACACAAGGTCAACGCCAGGTTATAGACATCGGAGAGTTCAGGAAAATTAACACCAATGAATAGGCACCAAAGTATTCATTAAAGTGTATAATTTCTTTCTGAAATTAAATAAATGGTCTAAATTTCACCTAAATGAAATATATTAAATGCTTTGATGTTTAGGAAAACACCACTGGCGTAATGGAAGTAATGATATGGGGAGTCATAGAATATAATTTGATTAGAAAACTTTTAAAGTAGCAAAAACCTGAAACATTTTGTTGTTATGTATGATGCTTAATTGGAAAAAAGCTTTTTAATGAAGTCAATTTTTAAATTACCTATTTTTTTTATTCCTGAAAATTACACCATGAAGGCTCACAGGGAAAACTGTGTTAGCCAAAGTGGATTGCCTTTTAGGCTCAATTTGTTATTATTATGATCATTATTATTACACAAATATAGTTTTCATTGACTACATTTTGTGATTATAGTTTTTAAGAAGTCACATATAAAATGATTATATACATGTATGTATGAAAACTATGAATGATATACTAACATTTGTGTGAAAAATCCTCTTTTTATAAGCATCTTTAGCCTGCACTGTGTATTTCCGTCTTCTTGTTTTCAAAAACATTTTAATTTTTCCAAATGTAAACTATAAAATCCAGTCAAAGTAAATGTATAAAACAATGCTCAACAGTTACTGTCAAAGTAAACTGATGAAAAGAAATCTAGACTTAAAACATACGAAACTACCGATTAAAACATACGAAACATCTGATAGCATTTGTACGAGTATTAATGAAAATTGATACCAATGACACCATTAAGACGAAACATGTGATGTGAACAATGTAGCATTGTGGTACATGTCATCAGTATTAAAAGAAATGGACACCTCTATAAATCTCGAGGAACAAGCATATCTTACTCACTGTATAAGGCCTATAGTTATATAATTAACAACGAGATCTTCACCAGCTCATCACATACTTGGCATCTAGCAAACAAGTAGATTAAACTGACTACATTAGTATTAACTAATTAAGTCACTGACTTGCCATCAAACAAAACTGGGTGGGGACTCAAACATGCGTGAATAACATCTACTTGGCGAACAGCAAACAACAATGTCTAGGGGAGATATACTGCTCATGTAATATCATACAATAAATGACATAAGATGAGTTTGCAGTCAAAATCAATATTGATTTCAAATGTATTAATCAGATTTTTTTTAAAATGGTATCTTTCCTGATACAAACAAAACTTCCAGCAAAGTGATTGTTTTGTTTAATGATGATAAATGCATGTCTAAATTATGTGCGTAAAAGTTCAAAATTTTCAAAATACTGAAAACTGCTTGTCAATATACTGAGCAAGTAATTTTCATCTAAAATACGAAACTCCTTTTTTCAAAATACTGAAATCAGTATTTAGACTAAATCTTTTACCCCTGGAATTATCTGAGGGTACCCTATATAGCTTCATAATTTGTACTTCATGGAGAATAATTAAACAAAGTGCCTATGGTACAAGGGAGACAACTGCTACTCAAGTTTTGTGAAAAAAAAAAAATTAATGACTTATCGGACAATTACACACCTGTACAAATAAATTAACAGCTTTTGAGTATTTCCTGGAGATGGACATGCCTCATTTCAATAGTTAAAACATTGGACAGACAAGTATATTAAGATTACATTGCCTAATTTATCTGATACCCCTATTTTACTTGGCATAGAAGAATCTTACAGTCATTAGTTCAAGATCAAAGGGGCATTGTTTTCACTTATTATTTGGCAACTAAAATTTCACCATTAACCATTCATTAGCAGGTGGTGTTTTACATTATTTTAATAGATCTATACACATCATACATATCTAGCAGTTTACTAAGCTTTAGAGATGCTTATTTCACCGGTAATGAATATTTTTTTACGGAAATTGATACATGACAGTTTAAAAGGTCTGTAAGATAATATATTCATTTTATTTTTTCCATTATTACTGTTCTTTTTCAATTATACAACCTTTGGCTTATTTAAAATCATCCATACTGGGTGCTACAATTAATTTTTACAGTGTTAAAAGTACAATGTCAAAGTCCCTGGTTTTTAATGTAAGCCAAATTGTCAGTGTTACTGGGTAACCTAGCTTGAGAACTGTTTTTGAGTAATTGCGGAATCTTGATTTCTTGACAGACAGACTGACAGACGGATGGCAAACCTATAGTCTGTTGAGGATGAAAACCAGTAGGGGACTAATAAATTTCTACAACTGTTACTCAGGTGTACTGTTTCCCTTCTTCCTATGTAAACACACAGTGAGATAAATAAATACTAAATGTCTACAACTATTGGCGCTCTTACCGGTTTACTGTTTCCCTTGCCTCTACGAAAGGCACCAGCCACGGCACATCTATATTCTTCCTCCAGTTGATCATACTGTAGCTGTATATGTCTGAAATACACAAAAATACAAGGAATCAGCATTTTCTATTCAAGATATCAGTACTTTCTATATAAAATCTGTAGTCAAAGGGAGGTAACTGTACTATCTCTATACAAGAAATCTGTATTCCAAGGGAGATAATTGCATTAGCGAGATCCTAAAAATTAACTATCCAAGGGAAGTAACTGTATTATTTTCAAACTAAATCATGATTGAGTTGCCTCCCTTGACCACAAAAATGATGCCAGATGAATATAAAGGATTTCTTTTATCTCTTTTGCATAACTAATAAAGATAACAAATAAGTGAAATAACACACTCATGTTTACAGTATACCAGGATGTGACATTTAAAATAAAATGATTTGGATGTATTTACATGTAAGAAAATTTGTTTTCAAGTGTATTGCATAATATTATGATACCAAAGATTACTGACCAGTTACCAGTTGTCAATCAAACCTTCTATTGACGAATAATAGGATTATAGTAAGTGGTAAATAAGAGATAATATTTACTCTAATTCACTTGAAGACCTTAGATGAGGACCTTCGGCAAGCACTTCAGTTAAGTGGTATCTTGACTGCCTGGTGGCTAATTGAGTGCCAGCCTTGAGATCAAACAATTAAACTAATAAACTAATTTGCACATTTGTAAATCTTCATACATAACCAAAACATGACACCATACAATTACAACACATTCAATCTTCTAGTATAAATGGTCCGATCCATCAGGTCAAAGATTTAGGTAATAGTTCAGCGAGTGTTAGTAAACAATGAATTAGCCTCACAAACTTATAGTATATGACAGAAACACTTGAACATCGTTTGAAAGGTACAAAAGGTCGTGTTTAGATGATATCATCCATATAGGATAATCATTATGTTATACATAATATATAAGTATACATGTGCAATAAAATGCCAAGCTTAGCCTTTATTTGCCATTCAGCTTTCTGCTGAAATATGGCAGGCATAAATATGTGTGCCTCCACCCTTATTTGAACCAGGGGTCGCCAGATTAGACTGCAAACGCACTAACCACTGAGCTACGGAGACACATATATAAAATAAAAATTAGCAATATGATTTTGGAATAAGAGTGAATAATAATGCTGTTTTGATATGAAATAATTATGCTTTTTCTTCCCATAAGATTGGCAATATACTTACTGTAAAATCATTAATATTTTAGGGGGATTTAATTTCATAGATTTTATTAATGATGGCAACCCTAAAATTAAGTCCCCACGACTACTAATAATTTCTTAGTATAAGACTTAGAGAATAAAATATTCCTGAAATTAGGTCCTCACTGAATGGTCTTTTTCGCCAAAACCACAAAATTTTGTCCCTTTGAAATTAATTGATTTTACAGCATGTGAACATGAGTGTAACAATGACATGAAATATTGGTGATATATGTAAGCTTCTAGGAATTTGGATCAACAAAATATCTCTATAGTACTATAATAACCATGGTAACCAAATTTGTTGTCAGGAAACTAATATTCCTTCCATCATAGAGTATTAAATTACGCAGTATCAAAATAGATCAAACATAATATCATATACAATACAACCTCTGAAAAGCAATATCCTTTGTGAGCTACAAAAATGGTCAGTATATAAAGGTTGTTGCTCTACAGAGGTTACATTCATAGCAAATATCAGCTTACGGAAATTTGAAGGTGTTGCTATAGAGAGGTTGTTGCTCTATGAAGGGCTGCTCTGGAGATGTTCTACAGCAATATTAAACCACATAGGTTTACTCAGGTATAGCAAGTTGAGAATTTATATGTGTAGATGACATTTATGTGCATTTATATGACATGCAAACAAAATGGGAGAATAATGTTGCACTGTTTCTCTAACGCAGATGATAAATTAAGAAGTTGTCACAATATAACTTTTATTGTTTCTTTACCATTCTTACTGTTTCATAATTTCTTTAAATACCCTATAATATCTTAAGTTATGGTTGCATGGAGTTGTCAACCTGATAGTAGAGGATCATGTGGTCAGTGGACATGCTCCTTTAAGTTCTTGTAACATTTGGCGCAAGGGGAACCAGAATGACAATCCCCTTTACACTGCTGAAAAGGATGTCCCCAAGGGTTAATGGACTGGGAAAGATTCCTACAGTTCTGGGAAAATTCTGCCAAGAAATACCCAAATGACAACCATCTCAAGATTATGTCCCTAAGGGTATATGTACAGGTGGACTAACCAAATGGTTATCTTGTAGGGCTGTAACGGTATACCACGGTTCACGGTACGAGAGTTGCAAATTTCGGTACGGTTCGGTATAAGCTTTTTTATGAGCAAAATAATATTTAGAGAACGAAAATGTCTGAAAGCCCTCTGATTATGTATAATCACCATGCATCACTCGTCTTAATTGTATTAAGATATGCCTCATATTGTCGATATTCATCTAAAATAGTTGATAGCCACATAATATTTGCTGTTATAGACTCAACAAATTCAATGTCACTTTAAAATTGTAGTATTTGAGCTGCTGTTAGAGAATATTGTATTATACCGAAATATACCGAACCGTTAGAAAAATTGACGGTACGTATCATATCGTGAGGTGAGTGTGTACCGTTACAACCCTAGTATCTTGGGAGTCCATGTACCGCTTGACGCCTTGCAGGAATGGTGGTTTTGATTTCCATGTGATGTATATTTTATTTTCATGAATTGGGGACCAAAACCACATTTGGGACCAAACTCATCTATACAGTATAATTCCAATGTAACCTGTACTATGTAACTTTAATCTAAATTCTCTCAAAGTCATCCTTTGCACCCACATTCCAGCCTCCAGTACTTTTAAAATAGTTATGATCAAAAGTCCATCCTAATTAATATCTACTTAAAGGGGTGTTTCTTGATTGTTCCCTACTGCTTCGATTAGATCAAAGACAATTAACACCTATTTAATAACGTGATTATTATTTATAGAATAATACATGGCTGAGCAGTGCCTTTGAGTGATAATCGCCCCGGTAGGCTGATAATTGCCCGAGGGCTTGAGCCCGAGGGCAATTATCACAGACCTACCGGGGCGATTATCACTCAAAGGCACTGCTAAGCCATCTATTGTTCTGTATAATATTTATGTTGCAGCTTTTTCATTTAAACAACACATTTAAAAAAAAAAGTAACGCGTAAGGTAATTGGTAGATCATTTTGCTATTGTAGAGAGTTATTGTGTCAAACTTGGATCTATGCGCGCAATGCGCTCCTACAAGAGCTGTAGATCTAACACTAAAATGTTCGTAACTTTTTTATTATTGAACCGAAACCTATCATGTGGGTATTCATTTTCTTAATAAGGTAATTTGCTACACGCTGATGTTAAGTTTAATGCAAAATTCTGAAAAAAATGTTTTTTTTCACATTTTCGGAGGAATATAAAAATATTGATCTCGTCTAGGAAACTCGTTGTTTTGATCATAAATTAAAGGTCTAGTAAATAGGTCGTGTATATTTCATCGAAGGTTGATACAGAATATATTTAAAATGTGCTAATCTGCTTCTCTAAAGCCATCAACCGTGTTTGCAAGTGATTCTGGTAGAAATAGGCCTACGCTCAGTGGCCGACGCTAAAATGACGTAACGTTGCGCGTGAACGTTTTCCAAGGGCGATTATTTTTGATAATCGCCCCGGTGGGCACGTGGCGGCGGGGCAAAAAGCTGATAATACTTTTGAAAGGCTGATAATGCTATTTTTCGAAGGCAAGTTTGTTACTATATATAGTAACATAAGTATTATTACTTAGTAGCTTACAATCTGTTCAAATTGATATAATTGGACAGCGCATGTGATGTCAGAAGAACATATGTTTGACCACACTGCATCAAAGACACAAATAAAAGTAATAAGTATTTACTGAACATTGACCATAACTTTAATTTTCGATTCCTCCTATTTTATAACCCTCATACAAGTGATAGAGAATGATTTGGTGTACTGACGACTGACCAAAATCTGCTAACCAGTTCATGGAAGAGGCGTGGCGGGGGTGACAAAAGTCTTATATACTCTCTAAAAGTAGCCTTCTAAAGCAAAAATTGAAAGATAAAAAGAAAACTCTTCGAAGATACCAGCGGCAAGCATACGCAAATTTAAAACACAAGAATACCAACGAAATAATGGAAGCTGCCGAAACAGATGACAAACTGTTCTATAAACTAATCAGAAAACAGCGCGATGTTAAAAATGAAAATGTTCAAGTACTCAAAGTGGATGGAAGGGAAATATCTGAATCAGAAGCTATCCTAGATGCTTGGAAACACCACTTTGAGTCACTTGCAACACCCTCAGACCAACCAAGGGAAATACATGACAAAATCACATTGGCTAAATTGCAAAATTATGAAATTGAAAGTATGATAACCGAGGAAAACATTCAAATGGTGCCAGTAACAAACCAGGAAGTTCAGGATGCAGTAAATCGCTTGAATGCTGGAAAAGCGGCCGATGAACTAGGCATTTCCAGCGAGCATCTCAAGTATGCAAAATTTGAAACAGTACCTATACTGAAGGATATATTGAACTCCATATTTTCTCTGTTGGATGTACCTAAATGCCTCAAAAGTGGTATTCTTACCCCAGTGCATAAAAAGGGAAAAGATAAGTACATTCCTAACAATTACAGAGGAATTGTAATCTCCAACACTATTGGCAAAGTACTAGAATGTGTATTAAAGAAGAGACTAGATATCATTTACGACCCTCAACAAAATCCATTACAGAGAGGTTTCACGTCTAAAAGTTCATCGATGAATGCAGCATTTATTGTAACAGAGGCAATAACACATCATAAACAAGAGTCAAAACCTCTACTGATGGCCACACTTGATGCCCAGAAAGCTTTTGACACGGTGAATCACGATTTCTTCGGCGTTGCTAATGTAAGATAAGCGCGTTGCTAATGGAAGAAAATCTTATCTTACATTAGCAACATCTTTCTCACATGAGCAACCGCACGTGAACTAATTCTGACCTTTAAGTTTACTTCTACTACGTCTGCATAGTAAATAAACTGGGTATTTAGCTAACAAGAAGAACAAAAATAGGTTCTATACTATTTAAGGGACATTTTCTAAGGCAGAGCATAACTGTGTAGGCACATTACGACGTTATGTTATCGATTGTTTTGAATGCGAACGTACGGCAAATGCCACGTTATGATGACGTCACGTTGACGCCACGAACGCTAAATAATGATAAAAACTCATATTTTCACGAATAGCGTCGAAGAAAAATGATCCACCATGAGACAGTCTATGTAGGATTAGGAAATCTCACCCTCGGGGTCGGAATTTTAACCAGGGAACTCGGCAAGCCTCGTCCCTGGTTAAAATCCGACCCCTCGGGTGAGATATCCTTATCCTACATAGAAGCTCATGGTGGATCCTTATAATCTTGTTTAACAAGTTATATCACCTTGGTGTTCAAGGTCCATTCTGGCTTCTACTGAGGAATTTATACAGGGAAGCAACTGTGAAAATTAAGTGGGAAGGTGAACTCTCCAAACCATTTAATCTCCTTCAAGGAACTAAGCAGGGAGCTCAACTTTCAACAACCCTGTACAAATGCTACCACAATCATCTGCTTAATTGTATTACAGATAGTGGCTTGGGAGCAACCATCGGGAATATTACAGTATCAACTCCGACATGTGCTGACGATACAGCCTTACTAGCCAATAGTGTTGGAGAACTGCAAGCTATGCTGAACTTGGTGGAATTCAACACTAGTCGGGATCTCGTCAAAATTAACCCTGAAAAATCTGAAATTTTGAGTTTTAATTGTAAGGAGAAGGTAACTTCAACTTTTGAAAAAGAGCCAATCCGTACTGTAACCAATCTCAAGCACTTGGGTCTTAATCGAAATCCAAAAAACTCGGTTGATGTGGAAAACAGGTTACAGATAGCCAACAAGACTATTTATTCATTACTTGGACCGGGTCTAAATGCCAGAAGTGGAATGTCCCCAATGATTACAGTTAAAATCTGGAAAACATTTGTTGTCCCCAGATACTTATATGGTATTGAGGCTTTAAAACTCAATAAAAGTGATCTCTCAAAGTTAGAAGTCAAACAGAGGAAGACAATAAAACACCTTCAGGGACTTCCAGACCGAACAGCAACAGCTGCAGTATATACTTTGATTGGTGCCGAACCTGTTGAATCAATCCTTGACAGAAATAAATTGTCACTCTTCATCAGTATAGCTAGAAGCCCAGATTCAGTAGAATATGGAGTTATGAAAAGACAGTTAGCCCTAACGGATTATGACAGCAGTGCCTTTTCTTCAGAAATTAGAAATATCTTGGCCAAGTACAATCTTTCTTCTCCTGAGGAAATACTAAGAAATCCACCTGTGAAATCATTCTGGAAAAGAAATATACAGAAGGCGGTCAGTGAATACTGGAAATCCATATGGGAGGTAGATTTTAAGGAGCGATCAAGCCTGAAATACTTACAAATACAAGAGGAACCAACGAGAAAGCCACATAATGTATGGAAGTCTACATTCCCAAAGTTCCATGAAATTCAGCGGGCTGAAGTGAAAGCTCGACTGATTACAGGAACTTACATTCTACAATCAAATACATCAAGGTTCAACCAGAATGCAATAGATGCAACATGTAAACTCTGTAAAGCAGAAGAAGAGACCATAGATCATTTCCTGCTCAAATGTCGTGCATTGCAGACTATGCGTGGTGATCGTCTACAGAAACTGCAGCGAATTATTGCCCCTACATTCACTCTTGATGACAATAAGCTATTAGTCCAGCTAGTCCTAGATTGTACCCATGTCAGCCTGAAAGGGATACTGTCCTTGACAGAGGAACAAGAGCGCAATATTGAAAGATATTCGCAAGTCATCTGCTACAAGCTACATTGCGAAAGGACTCTCCTCCTGACAAGTTTAAGCTAGCTGAGTAGCTAAATTCAAATTATAAAAATAATCAAATACCATCAAGCATACTTAAAATGTTGGCTCTGAATAATTTGAATTAAAGATTATCTAAATCTTGATATAGTACTTAAAAAATTGCTTAACAAAGCTATTTCAATTAAAATCAAGTTTATATGAAATATTACATTATATACATATGCACTATGTTGTCAGTTATAATGTAAAAATTCAATTACTCTTGAAAACTTTACAAATATACTTGAGTATATTAGTCAACCCTAAATTAGGAATTTTCTCCAGTATTGGAGTAAGTTATATTGATTAAGAAAATGTAACCATTTGATAAATTACCTAAAAATATATTTGAAGGAAATAATAGTATACAAATAATTATTATTTAAATTTCAGGGCAATTATAACAATCTGTTAATTGTGATATATATCCTTGGTACATCTTACCAAAAATATTTTTGAAGGAAACAATTCAATACTAAAATTACTCTTTTTAAATCAATATGCTTATCATAGCAATTTACTGAATGTTATGTACACCCTTGACATTAAGATGCAGGGCTTTCTTTTGACTTTTGAATTTGTCAAAATTGTCTAAGTTGACTCTTGAAAATTTAATGTAAAGAGTCAAATTTACTATAGTTAATAATCTTACAATATTTTGATTCCTCTTGAAAATTAAGAGTCAGGAGTCATTTTGACTCCTCACTTTTTGTAGTCTAGTGAAAGCCCTGGAGATAGTATGAAATGTTTTAGCATTAATATGTACTGTCTGGTGTATTATATTACCTGTTGTATTGTATTTTGGTAATGATAATTTACCATTAATTTAAGTGTCTCTATACACTTTTCCAAATCAGAAATCTTTTAACCCTTAAATAGAAATCTCCAGTTGTATTATCACCAGTGATAAGACTCCTGAGCTATGCCGGCGGAGACGCTCAGTCTCTGGTAGCGCTACGCAAGTCGGATTGGTCACTACGTATAGTCTTTGACGGGGATACCTCAGCTGGGATTTCTTTAATGTTAATTAACTTATCAATAAATTTTGGATTCATGCATTATGTAGTTTTTCTTGTTAACTTATTGCAAGCTCATTAAGCTCTCTTAGATTGAATGTGTTCTGCATATATACATGATTGTATAATATGTAAAATATCATATCTCAGTTGAGATACATGTATAGTTTTTTATGCCCCTGGTTAAATTGTTTTATACTTAAAATAGTACCCATAGCTGAAAAGATGCTGCATACATCAATCTGCATATTTACAAGTTTGTACAATATGTAGAATGTCATGATAAGTTGGCCGTCATCAAATTATCAGTAAATGCACTATTTGCAGTATATAGATTTTTCTTGTTAAATTATTTTACTTTTGCAGTTAAAATTTATGTTTATAGTCGAATACTTTCTACATACATACATGTTTGTATAATATGTATAATGAAATATCTCATTTGAGACTTCATGTCTTTAATCAAATTAACAGTAAATGCAGCTGCATACGCATTATATAGTATTACTTGATATATTATAGTACACTTAAATTTGTGCTCATAGTCGAATACTTTTTGCGTATATACATGTTGGTATAATATGTATAATTATATATCTCTGTTGAGATATTGTAGTGTTAATTAAATTATCATTAAATGCAAACTCATGCATTTCATAGTTTTTCTTGGTAAATTAGTGTATAACAAAATATTGTTCACATAGTTAGAACACATTCTGCATATATACAAGTTTGTATGATATGTAAAATGTCATATATTAATATTGTTATGTAAAAATGTTATTGCTAAATATGCTATTTTTAATATGATTTATTCAACAGTGATGATTATTACTGAATAACCTTAGAAGAGGTGTGCTCCGCAATCTAACGGAGGAAGATACCAGAATACAGAATACAGAATTGGCAAAAATGGAAATAAAATGTATTGATAATGCATGTTTGAATCTGATCTTAGATGGGATTACATTTTATTGGAGCCAACAAAATACATGCCAGTAAAATTGAAGAGGGCTAAGTGCAAAACTTTGGTATGTCACCTACATAAATTGATGTTACAGTTACCATAGTTTTGCACTATTAAAACAGAATAGATATACCTGCAGCTCATTTAAAACTACTTAATTAAACATAGCTTGTTAATGGACTAAAACTGGCTATTGAATGACGTCAAATATTTATCTATTATTGAAGTTAAAAATCTGGGGGAAACAAGACTTCATTTAATAAATGCTTAAGCTCTGGTGGAACCTTGTCAATAAAAGTTAAGTTACGAAGTCAATCAGGGGCCATTATTCTGTTGAAATGTTGGATAGAGTTACATGGCTTTGACAATGCAAGACTTTAGTAAAGGTGTTTATGATGCTTAAAAGGTATGCCAAGTTTATGCCTTGACAAACCTGACAAAAAATTTGAGTGTCAACAATCTGTAAGCTTTCAATGTTTTTTTTGTTGTTGAAAGAATGGACAAATGGATGGACAGGACATCACTAGACTATTATTGTCATGAAAATCAGATATTGTCATGTAGACCAAACAGAAGTTGAAAAAGCTTGTATTTCCTTAAGAGTCATTTTCAGGCAGTTTAAGCTTGTTTTCTTGTACTTACGACCTTCTCATTCTAAGCCACGATATGATAATATGCCTCTTGCACCAGTAGATGCACGGTCATAAAAAAAACTCGTTTTTACCTTATTTATGTACATGTTTTGGACAAGTAAATAATGTATTGTTTGTGAGGTGTCCTGTCACACCTACTTCATTATAGTTATAGCCTCCATATATGATTCATTCATTGCATGTTAATGATCTACCGATATACATAATCAATGCAAAAATAACAAACATCAGGGACACATATTGACATTTTGTAAACAGAAATTGATTACGTTTGTCGTTGTGTAATATTCATACAATTAAGTCACGCCAACAATCACTGACTTAGCCAATTATATGCATGAATATCAACCACAAAAACAGGAACATTAACAAAATATCTGATTTAATTGGCAGTTTTACCACATCAGTAGTGGTACAATACATACAAGCATATGAAACATACCCTACTTTGCAGGTAATCGGATACTCCAATAATTGGATAATAACGAGAAACATTACCAAGTGAAAGTCATTTAATATTAGTTTAGTTGTCTTATGTTGGCTATTTATTTTACATACAATAGCTGCATTATATGATCAAGAATTTGCGGAATTCTTAGCCGAATTCTTTATGTATCACTTTATCAAAAGGAAATAATTTTATTCAAATTACAGATATTTTGAAATGTATACCCCGACTCGTGGTGCACATTAAGTATGAGTTATACTTCAAATATCCCTCTGATTATTGTCAAAGGGTCGGCCCCTTTCTATAGAAAACTGGTAGAGCAATATTTTATAATGGACATACACACTGGATGAACTTTTATAAAAGGACATTTTCCAAATACCTAATGTGGTTATAATGAAATATGACTCAAATAATTCAAAACATTAAAAGTTACAATGACACACTATTAATTATTTTCAATAATAGGAAAGGAGTATTTTAATAATCATTTAGGCCAGGACTTTTTAATTTTACGGTTTACAAGACCCGCGACCGTATATTTTGAATGAATTGATCGGTAAAGTCCGATCCGGCGGCCATCTATATAGCTTGAATCATCCGCGGTAATTTCAAACCCGTGTCAAAGAAAACAATCATCAGTTTACACGTGACCGCGAACGAGAACGAAAATGGCTTCGATACACGCTGTAGCCAATCAGAGTTGTTTATTCAAAGTGCGATGATGCGATGTTTACATACCGCCGCTAATCCGATAATTGCTCTACTTACTGGTTCCGCGCGTCACACGCTGTGTGTATACAACGATACATCCGGGCTCTTAAAGGGAACCAGTGCGCTGTTACCCAGCTTCTATGTCAATTATGCATTGTTTACTGCACAGCGAAATATACGACTGTGAATCAGTAAACTGTAAACAACGGTGTTGTGAATTTTGTGACCATAAACGCTCAAAGAGCAATAAAACAAACGATTAGCACCTCTGATGGGTATATTTCATCAAAGTCGATCGACACAATTAAGGCTATAGATCTGTACCAATTAAAAGGTATTTACGTGTAATTACCGTATTACGAGAAAATTGTTGTGTTTATCATCGCTCCTTTCAATTTCGTTTTGACGGTTTGCACGCTTTAGACAATTGTTTTTTATTGCTCAAAGTTTGTCATACGAGCAATTATGCGTTCAGAAGTGTGTTTTATTTTATTCTCTTCAAATATTTCTGACTGTCAACATCTATCAATCATGCCTTCTGCATGACGTCGTTTAGCGTCAATAAAATGGCAAAGACAACCAAGCAGATTTCATCGTTTTTTAGCGGTGTTACTAATCCAGAGAGGTAAGTGTCTGCTTATTCAGGGCAGACAGGGCAGGGCAGATAGGCCAGTGCAACCCTTAACAACAAGAGGCATACTTTAAATTACCATTTATGTATAACAACCCATTATGATACACCAGGTCCTGTCTCATTAAACAAGTACAATGTACGCTCGAAACCGACCCCCCCCCTTGCCCAGTATTCAGACCCTCCGTTAAGTGGTCACCTGGCTTAAGCAGCCAAATTGGCTGCATCCCTTGGCTGGCTGCTTAAGGCAGGTTGGACTGTATGTATAAATGTGTATGTTATTAAATGAGTGCTCCTCTGAAAAGGCTATTTAACAACACATTGTTTATAAAACCAGGCTTTCCAACAGAAAGTACTGGTTATTAGCTTGGCAAATGCGTTTGGGCAGGCTGGCGCCAACAACTGTGATTTCAACACTCGATTGGAACAATTTTGCCTTTTTTTTTTTTTTTTTTTTCGACCTGCCAGTGGACATATTTCCAAAAAATTCTTGAAAACCAGAAAAAAAAAAGAAGTGGCCTTACCTATATTAATGAAAATGGTTTCTATTTCATTTTCCATATTCAATATGAGTTTAATTCAATACTGATTTATTCTCTTTCTCAAACACTGCTCAGTAAGTTGAATCACAAATTGAATTATGATTGAATTCAATAAATACTTTGTTATACCTGTTTAATGAATAATAAATGGAACTACCTTATACATATTAAATGATAACAGATAAAGCAGCCCATTTAACATCATAAGTGCTTGAACATTGGCATTTATATATTAAGTATTTGAAACACTATCTATAAAATATTACGTTGGGGACCAGATGCATGATTTTCTTGAAAAACATTATGTCAGGAACCAGTTGCGTGGTTAACTTGATTAAAATTAAGCAAGGGACCAGTAGCATGATTTACTTGAAAAGCAGTGTGTTAAGGGACCAGAAACCGTTGCCTAGCAAAGGCGCTACAAAGTGCTTTTCAATAGCACTTTACAACATCTATACCAGCCACAATGCTTGCTGATACCACACTTTTTCTCAGCATTTTGCTATACAAGTGCTTCCAAACTCTTTCTTACGCAACAGTAGCGCTTTGCTGCTCAATGGTCTGTTAGCTGCCAGCTCTCTCTGGTAGCACATAAATTTTTCATTACGTAGCACTTTTTATTTTCTAGCATAGCCCTATCAAGCTCTGGGTAGCGGCTTGTTAAGGCAACAAGCTCCAATTGCTGTATCGTTTCAAAGTTTTCTTGAAAAAACATTACGTTAGGGACTGCCATGGTTGCATGGCTTACTTGGAAATATTATAGCAAGAACCAGTAACTGTTGCATGATTTATGATGCATGTAATATGACACAGTGCATAAACAAGCACAGGATATACCATAATATTATGCAAAATAACCACATATACATGATTTACTAAATAGCATAAATAACCACTTATTAAAACATTGTGCATATAAATAACATATGCAAAACATCATGCAGTAAGTATGCAGTAAAGGGAGAATAATATTACAATAATAATAAGACTAGTCCATGTTAGACTGGTCAATAACCAGAACTGAAGAATAAATAAGTCCAGAAATATCATTTGCGGTACAAAAAACTCCCTTCTATTTACTGACCATACACAAGTCCCAGAGATGGGTTTCGGATGCCAGACCCTCCCCCCCCTGGAAATTTGGCTATAATTTTGTTGTCTTATAAGTTATATTGATACAAGTTTGACAGGACTTGGGAGTCTGCATGGTCAGACCACTCCAAAAATTAAACAGCTGGTTGGATCCCCTGAGGAAAGTAAGTGTTTGTTTTTTCTGTACAATGTAGCAATTAAGTTGTCGAGCTGAATTTCGATATGAATTAATATTGAGTGGATCATTTACTGTTTATAAATATTATTTCACTGTCTGTTAGAGTTTTAAGTTGTTGTTGTATCTAGAATCAGATAGCATTCTGTAAACTAGTCTGGTTGGTACAGGGTTATATAAATGTGACACATTGTCCTTGGTTCGGTATAGAAAAATAAGATAAACATAGACAGAACGATGTAAAAAAGATTAGACAAAAATATCAGCCAACAAAACAAAACAACATAAAGTTTAATCAGGCTGGAAAACAGGTTTAATCTGATTGGAAAATAAGTTTGAAACTATAAATTAATTTATTTCCCAAGGATAAAATATTGGGTCAAAATAATAATTACATTGATCAAGTTGCTGTAAACTAGCCTAGATAGCTAGAGGCTGATCAGTCTGACTTTCCCAAATCTCATTAAACCATTAAATTAGTAGCCAATCTCCATTAAAGATGCAGAGTTAGTAATTCCCTCCTACGTTGGAGGTCAAATAGACCTTGAAAATCGACACGATAAATAAACTGCTCATAATGGCAAGAAAATTTTCATTCTTAAAATTTCAGATTTAGTAATTGCTCTCTGACCTTGAAGGTCAAATAGACCTTGACAATTGTCAAGATTATATTATCAAATAAACTGCTCATAACAGCCTGAACAATTTCATTCTTAAAATTTTAATGAATGAATAGGAGAGTGCAGAGAGAGACGGGTATCTTATCAATGAAAATGATCTGGAGTCAAACTTTTATTGAAATGTTTTATAAACTAGAAGTATCAAGCCGAGTTCAGATTCCAATTTTGAGGGCTGTAACCAGACTGATGGCCATAAAATACAGTCAAGTATTGTTTCATCTGTCATGTTTGTTTGTTTATAGACAATTTTATTTCAGTTGTAAATCGGCTACTTAAACTAACAAGTATTATATTATACAGAAAAGGGCTGCTATTCAAGAATACATTAATCAATTGAATAGATAAAACTTGGATTTATATATAGATGACAAGATTATAATGTCTGTTCCATAAATCTTCCAATGAATGACAGGAGCAAGAAGTCACATAAGATAACACTGTACCCCCTTAGTCTGTCTAAGATACCCTATGTTTAGAAACACAACTCCTCAATCTACTCTTTTTTCATGAAATTATTCCCCTTTGCAACCTCAAACAAAGATAATTATTTTCAAACCCAGAATTAACTGGTTATGCTTTTTGATTGATAAAAAATATTATCTAGTTGGGTGGCCAGACTATACCCCCTCTCTTTTCAATAATATGTCAACAAATTGTTTGAAAAACTATACTGTAAACTTCCCCCCAAAATATAACAAATTTCTGTACACAAGACCACTTTGGTTACCACCCATTATGATTCTTGCAATAATAGAGAATTAATGTTGTATTTAGAGAAAAAGGGGTCTTCTTAAAGAATGGTGCTTACAAGTCAGCTACTATGATGTTGGTTATTGAAATTAATTTCAATAAAAAGAGACATAACTCTTATCAACTTTCCATGTAACGTTTTAGTTCATTGAACTTAATCAAGGTAAAGAGGGTCATTGCTCTATTCAGCTTCAACATAATGTTAATATTTATAGAATTTGATCACAATAAAAAGGGGCATAACTATGTCACTTTTAATATAAGGTTGATAGTGATCCCCACTTGATCGAGATAAAAAGGGGCATTATTCTGTGGGATTTAATGCAATCTGACTGCATTCTGATCATTTTGGTCATAAAATTACAACCAAGCATTAAACTACATTAAACTAGAGTCCACTATAGTTGTTCACATTCGAGAGCAGACAATTTTAAAGACACTGTCTGTCTATACACTGCATGTGATCATTTAAGGTAAATAACCACTAAATGCCTACGCAGACCAAATTCAGATACAGTCAAATAGTCTGTTAAAAAACTTTAAAGCGACTGGAAATGGGGGCATGTCTTGACAAATCAGCATCAGAATCATGAAATTGGTGTTAAATGCTTTGTATGCATGTATGTGATGTAGTGAAATGGTTGTATTCAGAAATATTTTGTATTCTGGCTTAATTATGAAAGTGAAAGTAAGGTTGGGCTAACGGACAGTGAGTAAATCCGTACATGTGAGAAAATCTGTTCACCGCGTTTGACGAAGCAAATTTTTCTTATATGATACATGACCCCCTACTTTTTTTTCATTTTCTTCAAGCTGGATGCTATTTCTATTGATTAAAAGATTTTGAGAGGGCCCCATGGACAAAAAGTTGACATTTTTTTGTCTGACCTAGGTCACTTTACATTGAGTTAAAGAACAACTCTATTTGGTGGTTTGTGACCTTAATATGCCCCTGTCAAGACAGGCGTACAATACGGTGCACAAAGTTGCACGCAGGAATGAATTTAATAATAGAAATCAACTTTAAACAAATCTAGTAATAATGATTATTGTTCAAATCCCCTCTCTTTTATACTGGAGTAATGAATGTGTTGCTAAAGATTCTGTCAGAGATAAGAAACTTAATATGGCTTTATAAGAGGGTGAAATCTTAAGGTATTGATTCTTGAATGAAAAGCCTACATTTCCCCAGCAACACTATCTACTCAGATGTACATTGCAATAAAATTCCATCAACTTCAGTAAAACCTCTGTAGAGAAACACCCTGCAAATACTGGCTGTTGTATAGAGGTTGTTGCTCTCCAGAGGTTAAATTTCTAATAAATATCAGTTTTGGGAAATTTAAATGTATTGTTATAGAGAGGCTGTTGCTCTCCAGAGGTTACATTTCAAGTAAATATCAGCTTAGGGAAATTTTGGTGGTGTTGCTATAGAGGTTGTTGCTCTACAGAGGTTAAATTTCTAGTAAATATCAGTGTAGGGAAATTTTGATAGTGTTGTTATAGAGAGGTTGGTTCTCTACAAAGGGCCACTATACAGAGGTTGTACTGTATACTTACTCTATATTCTTCTTCAGTGTTTCTTCTTGTTGGTGTTTCTGAAATATACAAATTTCAACCATGAAATAGCAAATATATGTCTACTTATACAGTATAACATGTGTTAGTGATGGTCACCTCATTTATAAAACCACCTGTTTTATACAGCCATTATTATGAAGTCACATACACAGATTAGGGGTCAAAGCTGTCAAGGACTAATATGAATTAAATATTACAGTCAACTATAATGCTGAGCATATACTTCATTTGCAAGTAAGCGGTATCTAGCGAAATATGGCAGGCAGGCAGGGTTGTCATAATTTAGGAGGCGGCAGGAAGCTGAATTGACTGCCTCAAATGATATTTGGGCTGTCTCAAATGTACGCCCAGCTGCCTTCCATCTTCAGTGCTCAGACACCTTGGCCTCCTCAAATGTACAAAAAGCCTCCAACATGAAATCCTAATGAAAACCCTGGGCATATGATTGAGTATGTGAATCTGTGTTGCCAGATTAGGTGGCAAGCACACACCACCGAGCTACAGAACTTGGGATAATTCTCTAGCAGAGAAACTGAAGGAACATAAATCGAAGTACACAATCATGCTACTTCTGATTTATTGCCAGATAGACTTTGTCAAGAACATAATTAGCAGTGAAAGTACCGATTCAATTATAGTTTATTGTTTTGAGTTACTAGAAGTTTTAAATATTTATAGAGAACCATTAACACAACAAAACACATCCATATTGCCTGAGCAAAGCGCTACCAAGTGCTTTCATTCAGTTACCTCCCGTTTAATTAAATACAGAAGACATAGATAACCTTCTGTGGAAAGCGCTACATAGCACTTTGCTTAGGCAATGGACCCCTGGTTTGTATCAGTGACAATGACAGATTTTCAATCATACAAAGTCAAGCAAAACAGAACAATAGAAAGTTATATGATCCTGAGAAACATTGTTTATTACTATGTAAAATCAGTAAACTGCATTAATTCATCGATTTTCATGGTGGCATTAGACTGTTTGATGTGAATGTTGCATGCATGGATTTATAGACTCATCCATTAGGTTCAGTCTGTGGCTACCAGTGCCTCAAAGATTACAGACACATCCATTACCAGTCTGTTACATATAGTTACACTCTGGCTACCGGTATAACAGAATATACAGTAAAACTTAATCACTGTATAGCTTATTGGGATACCATAAAATTCAACTGTATGACTTATTGCAGTACTAGGAAGTTGACTCTTTTATACACTGTGAATTGCCTAGTTACTAGTTTCGAGACCTCACCCAGCACTGGTTGAACAGTATGTTACCTAGGTACAGTCATAACAACAGTCATATTAAAGATCTAGTACACTCTACAAATGTAGCATCGAGAATCCTCATCTAGTTCAGAGACCTCACCCAGCATTGATTGAGCACTGAGACCTCACCCAGCATTGATTGAGCACTGAGACCTCACCCAGCATTGATTGAGCACTGAGACCTCACCCAGCATTGATTGAGCACTGAGACCTCACCCAGCATTGATTGAGCACTGAGACCTCACCCAGCATTGATTGAGCACAGAGACCTCACCCAGCATTGATTGAGCACCCAGACCTCACCCAGCATTGATTGAGCACTGAGACCTCACCCAACATTGATTGAGCACTGAGACCTCACCCAGCATTGGTTGAGCACTGAGACCTCACCCAGCATTGGTTGAGCACTGAGACCTCACCTAGCATTGGTTGAGCACTGAGACCTCACCCAGCATTGATTGAGCACTGAGACCTCACCTAGCATTGGTTGAGCACTGAGACCTCACCTAGCATTGATTGAGCACTGAGACCTCACCTAGCATTGGTTGAGCACTGAGACCTCACCCAGCATTGATTGAGCACTGAGACCTCACCCAGCATTGATTGCATGAGCAGTATATCACCTAGGTACATTCATATTAAAGATGTACACCCAGACCTCACCCAGCATTGATTGAACAGTATATCACCTAGGTACATTTATATTAAAGATGTACACCCTCATCTAGTTCAGAGACCTCACCCAGCATTGATTGAACAGTATATCACCTAGGTACATTCATATTAAAGATGTACACCCTGATCTAGTTCCTAGACCTCACCCAGCATTGATTGAACAGTATATCACCTAGGTACATTCATATTAAAGATGTACACCCTCATCTAGTTCCCAGACCTCACCCAGCATTGATTGAACAGTATATCACCTAGGTACATTTATATTAACGATGTACACCCTCATCTAGTTGAGAGACCTCACCCAGCATTGATTGAGCATGGAACAGTATATCACCTAGGTACATTTATATTAAAGGAGATGGTAACAGCTGATAGCGGACAATGCAGCACTAGGAAACACCCAATCTATAAAACTTACTCATTTATTTCCCATGTAGCAATACACCTCAAGTGACAATGTGGATTAGAGGATCTAATTACATACAAGGTAAACAGCCTCATTGATTCCTGAAGCTTACATTCATATAGAAATCATATCACAAAAATCAATGGCCATTTTAACTCTGTGTATAAAAGATCTGAAATAATGTTATTTTCTGCCTGGTTATTTCTTTAAGACAAAATGACAGACTTTTATTCTCTCCCTATATTCCAAGTCAAAAGGGATGTTACAGTTACCGGGATTTTTTTTGCCTGGTAATTTCTGCAAGACAAAATAAGAGACACATATACTCTGCCAGCAGTAATATAGCCAAATGGGGTGTAGTAGGTAGCCAATTTATTTGTATTTCTACAGTTATAGACAGAAGGGACCCAGTAGGGATTCTTCTATAGCAGCAAATTTATTTGATTTTTATCCTTATGTAAGATTGTAATAAACATAATATTTTGCTTGGCTGGAACAATCTCTGCAAGACAGTGAGAAACAGGATGGATGGTTATTGCTTACCACTACAGAAAGTGTTAATGTGGTAAGTTCTACGATGGAGGCACTTAGAGACGGCCCTTCCTACATACTTAAAATACTCCCACTCAAGTAATGCCAAACACTTCATTCAACTTTTCCATTCATCAAAATAAAACTACTACAGCACAAGACATCTAATATTTCATTATAAGTGTAGTGAAAATCAAAGCATTGCTTTTTGATACCAAGTCTGAAAACATATTTTTTAACAACTGGGTAATCCATTTATGAAATTGCGCAGTAACTTATATTAATCACTATTACAGTAGTAACAAATATTATCCAATTATACGCAATCAAATTGTGACATTTTTTATATTCTAAAATGCACCTTTTGATGTTTTACGTCAATATTTTTCTTGTTTTGTACCTAAAATAGAGATCTATATAAATACACCAGAAGCCTTGTAGCGGTGAAGTGAATGGTCTGAAGAATCTATATAATTCCTCCTGATATTTATGGGCTATGTCAATGTTTCTAGCTGGAACAATTACTTATCCCTACCTACAACATTACGTAATGATACTGTAGTAAGTTAGAGACAAAGTTGGCTATATTTTCAAGAAAAATCATTAAATGTAAATTGTTTCTAGCTTAAAAAATTACTTATCCCTACCTAGATACTGCAACCAAAACTGACTGTAGTTAGTTAGAGACAAAGTTGGCTATATTTTCAAGAAAAATCATTAAATGTAAATTGTTTCTAGCTTAAACAATTACTTATCCCTACCTTGAACATTACTTAATGATACTGCAACCAAAAACTGAATGTGGTTAGTTAGAGACAAAGTTGGCTAAATTTCAAGAAAATCATTAAATGTAAATTTATAGCATGTGTCCCAATGAGTTTAGTTTCAAACTTAGACAGTAATAGTTACTTTTCATTGATTGTGAAACAAGTTATTACAACCCGTATGCATCATTCACATGAAGTCATTCAGAGGTTTATTTACAGATTCTATATTCGACAGACATGCTTATTTCAAGAATTCAGAAGCAGCACAAGGAGGATTCACATGCACAACCTTTAGATCATAAATCAGACACACTACCACTTTACCATTATAATATTATGCCTCCCAAATAGACAGTTGTAGCTCAGTGGTAAGCGCTTGCCGCCTAATCCGGCGACCCTGGTTTAAATCCAGGTGTGGGGCACACATATGCCTGCTATATTCAGCTGAAAGTTGCTGCTGGGCATAGACAGAGTTCAGCAAAATTGCATAATGGTGACAAACTTTTAACTTCGGTCTCATAATAATAGCTATCATTCAGAGATTAATGGTCGTTCAATGTTCCCTTTACTATATCTACTTACACTATTATTGTAAAATTACACCAACAACATGCTGTCAACAACTTCCACATTCCAATAATCCCATCTGTTATATTATTTTCAGTAAAATTTATAATCAAAATACCAGCTCTCATTCTCACTCTCATATAGGAGTGTTCATTAACTCACTTACTGTAAAATCATTTTATTATGATGGGACGAAATTTCGTGGTTTTGGTAAAAAAAACATTTCGATGGGACGTTAATTTGTGTATTTTACATTTCAGGTAATAAATACAAGGGTGAAATTTTTTTTTTGATGGGATATAATTTCGTGGTAGAAGGGAAACCACGAAATTCAATCCCCTCGAAAATTAATGATTTTACAGTACTTGTAGAAACACAGACCAGTGACACTACATTACACTCTTATGACACTTCCTTATAAACAGGCAGACTGGCAGACAGACTGGGACAACTATTTCCTACACAGATGCTGAACCAGTCGAGGGCAGGGCGTAGCAACTTTATTCCATATTATGGTTGAGATACGGAAGCAGTCGAGGGCGAGGGTATAGTAACCTTATTCATATTGTGGTTGATAGTTCTGCAACAATTCAGTCTAAGAATTTTATTTCCTGTCTGATAGTTAATCCACTATGTTCAACAATTTAAGAAGTAAAAGAAGTAGCAAGCATTTTGATATTGGTGCCTGCGAAGGAGATCATAGAGGTTATTGGTCTGAGCCTATGAGAGCAGCTTATAGACCGACAGACCAAAAGACAAGTACCACAGCAAAGCAATAGACACATATCTGTAGTCAGGGCTTCATTTGACTCTTTAAACTGCATTTTGACTCTTGAATTTGACAAAAGTGGCAGTTTTGACTCCTGGATATTAAATTTTAAGCTGAAGAGTCAAATTTACTATACTTCTTATACAAATTTCTTGCAATATTTTTTGATGGTTCTTGAAAATTGATGGTCAGCAGTCATTTTGACTCTTTTGAAGGCTAGTGAAAGCCCTGGTTGTGCACAACAGCACACTTTGATAATACAGCTCACTCACTCATAGTGCATGCAGAACAAATAATTTATCATGATACAAGTCAACAATAAACTAAGATAAAGGATAAACAATTCTGATTTGTGAATTTGAATGAATACTGATTAAAATTTAACAAATGGGAACCCATTGCCTAGCAACAGGATAAATTCATTTATAAATATTTAAAAGTTCTGACTTTTGAACATAAGTCAATTAATGTGCAATAAACTATCAATCTTAATGCCATGCAACTGTCGTTAATGCAATTTCTACATTAAATGAGTCTTTATAGATTTAGCAAGGATTGACACAAAAGCATTTTAATATGAAAACAGATACATATTGCTAATGAAAGACTTCTGAAAGATGCTTTCAGGTAGATTTCTATAGATTTTCCTCAATCAATAGCAATGCTTTTTACAAAATGGAACTCCGACATTCAGTTATTAGTCAGAAAAGAAACATTAGCAAGTCAATGTATGTAGATAAGTTCGGTTTCTGACAAATCATCAACAAAAATACATTTTCTATACTGTCCGTATCACACAGTGTATCAGTGGTATAGGGACTTGGAAATATTGAAAAAAATATAGGAATTTACCTATTTCGCAAATATTTCATCTAGCAGATATACATTTTGGCCTTAGGACAAAGAACTCTACTAATAGAAAATTTGCCATTTTCCTTCCTGCATAATGTCTTAAATTCAGAAATGCTGACTAAATATCCACCTATACATTATATTTCTTTCCACACAGAAAAAAATTATCCACTTCCAGCGATTGGAAGTGTCTTCTTGTTGATACAATCTATGCAACTATCAAGTATTTTCTTCAAATGTGAGCTTTGGGATTTTTGTCATGGCGCTTTAATGTCACATATAATCCAAAAATGTCATTTACCGACTACTTTAAGACAATTAATACAAACCTTGAGATCGGAGACGTTGGCATTCAGTTGACCCAATTCTCTCTGTAACACAAACAACTTCCGTTTTTCAGCTTCCAACAAATGACATGTCACCTGAAATATTGGAACATATCAGACTATGATTATAGCGTCAAGTTCTCATCTATACCATTAGCAATGGCTTTTAGAAATACAATGTATTTATACAGATCAATATCATTTGAAAGAATAATACAAATGATTTATGGTATTTTCTCAGATAATAATATTATGAAAGCTTCAATGGATGGTATCACCTTGTTGTCAAGGGCAACAAAAAAAACCGCCACAAGGTTAAAACAGGTGTCCGACAGTGGCTATAAACCTGATAGACCTAAAATGAAGATGTTTGTCCAACTAAAACAGTATTTAAAACAGTATTAATAGACAGAAAACAAAAAGATGCATGGCTTTCGGGCTGCATTCTCGTTCAACTAGCGTTTTTTTCATGTGAAATATATTAGTCTGGAGATTTGACTTAACACTGATTCTGGCTGAGTATTAATGTGGTCAGTCCAAACCAGATTTTGACAGTTGTGCAGGTCTGACCATTTGATCGTCCTTTCTCAAAATATAAAGGTTCATTAATAAATATCTTACCATTAAAAATGGTTAATCAATCAATTATTTCTATTCATTGGGGATGACTTTCATAAATTTTGTGAATGAACTTGACCACAAAACTGCACCTGTCATGATTAATGAATTTTCTTTTTTGAAATTTACAACATGACACACCCACTGAATTGTCTTTTTTCCCCAAAAACCGCAAAATTTTATATCTTCAAAATATGAAATATTTTCATAGTATGCAATGTACATATTGGTGTAAACACACTTAAATTACCTCCAAAATAGAAGAGCATATCAATATTATAAAATTATATTCGTATAAAATTTTGGATGCTGGTCGAGGATCAAATTTCCATACTGTACACTAAATACACCAAACAACGTGACAAATTAAGGTGCACGGTGTCACAAATTGAATGACAATCACCTGTACTTGTAGAATGATACAGTAAAGCCATTACAACCAACATAAAAGCCTAATTGTGTAAAGAGGAAACCTGTGTTTGATTCACATTGTATTACTTGTTTACAAATATGGAAATCAACAAAAAAGGAGAAACAATCAACAAATCATTATGATACACTGATTATTTATTCAACATAATGTTCACTTCATTTTTGTCATGTTTGTTTTTTGGCGGGACAATCAGCAGTCGTACTGCAACAAGACTGTTGAGTTAGTTTTGACGGGACAGTCTCTCAGGACAGTAACTGTTGTACTTCAGCAAATGATAATCAAGTTAGTTTTTGACGGGACAGTCTCTCAGAACTGTTATTCTTCAGCAAATGATCATCCAGTTAATTATTGACGGGACTGGACACAGTCTCCTTAGGACAGTCCTACTTAAGCAATAATTTACTCTGGTCATACTTAATATATAGAAGAACAAAGAGGCGACAGTTAACATGTCAATAATCAAAGCTAGGTAGTATGATATATGAGGTATGACAAGCCTTAACAGGTTCATACTAGCTACTTATATTGTTACTGGTCCATGGGTTCAGATTGGCTACTTGTAGTCCATCAGTAACATGTGTTCAAACGTTCAAATATTCAACTACAAGTGGTTTTATAAGTACAATAAAATACTCAACAGTTTATGACACTATAGTCATATATCAGAGTATGTACAAGTATGTAGATTATGACAGGAACATTGGCCTACAGTCACCTAATTATGGCTTCCGTAATAATTCAGTTATAGACAAAAGTAATAAAATGCAGCAAAAATCTATAAATTGTTAAAAGTTTGACCTAATAAGGTCTTTGAGACAGAATTACCCGGTATTGATTTTGACTGACCAACACTTTAGACAGCAACTTCCAACTTCAACCTATGAATTTGTGGAGAGTGGCAATCAATTGCTATAGATGTATGTATGGTAAACACATTAATGTGACTTGAAAAATATGAGCAGTCAACTTTGGCCAATGTGAGACTTGAATTATAACAACAGCCAGTTTAACCAATATGAACTGCTAGTTAACTTTGGCCAACATGAGACTCAAACAGCCAGTTTGAAAAACATGGAAGTTTATCCAAGGGGCTCACCAGGTGGGCTCTCTTTATTATCAATTGATTGGAAATTGGCCGAAAAATATTTATTGCAAACATTAGGTACAAAAAATAGAAAGGTCTGATGTTCCGTTACATTAACCATTTACAAACTATTAACATATTATATGAGGTTACTAGGGTTCAAGCCTATATGAAACTAATGGATCAAATTAGTTCAGGCTAAAAATATCAAATAGCCACACAGCTGCTAATGAGTATGTGATATCAAAATATAGGCAAAAATAGGGGGAAACAACACAAAAAGTACATTAGATCTTGATCTATACAGGTAGGTCCCTCATAAACTCAGTGAATTATGGACAACTATTATACTTTAATGAGCTGAAATAAGTCAACAGATACATCAAACAATATTTTAGAAACTGTCAATAGGAACTGTCCGTTCACAGTTAAATGATAACGGTTATAAATATAACCTAAGGACGAGGACATATATTATTAACCTCTTCAGGAAAACTACGTTTAACTAGGTCTAACCGTGTGTTAATGATTTGACTGTTATTCCGGCTATTCTTTCTAACTGGATATTTCCTCATTAGTATTACTAATTGAACCGATAGTAAGGGACAGATTTTTACATGTATGTATTGACCACTGATTTGCAAGGGACATGGAGGGGTGTCATAAAACAACAATTATTTGGAGACAAGTTGGTCTAGAAAAACATGACATTGTCTTGTACTTGTCAATCAAATAGTATTTAACATGAAGGAGTTAGAAGGTATAACATGTCAAACACACATGTGAACAAGAATGAAATACATGAAGGATTTCTAGCACTTTCTAATTACTTTTTGATGATTGCACTAAAGCTTGTGGTACAAAACAGGGGAGTCAAAATACCTGACCCATTCTCAATCAAGCAGCACATTTTTGTTTGTCCGAAATAAACTAGTCAACAACTATACTTACCATTGAAGTATGAGAATGACCTGACGGAGACTGAAGAAAAATGTAAATGAGACAAAAATCTTAACCATCTGTTTTATATGTGGGGTCACATTCGGGGACAGATCACAAATTAAGTACCTGTTTAAGGATTTCTCATGCTGAGTCTTAAAAGGTATTGTTACCATAGCCAATTAAAGCCAGACTCTCCCAACAGCTGGCTCCCGGTTCAAGTATTTATGACCTGGTCAAATCTTTGAAACTCAGGTACTCATTGAATGGTGAAATATCAACAAAATTCAACTTTCATTTTAAAGAAATTCACAAAGTTTTGCTGAGACAGTTAGATGATAAATTAATAGCATCTGCTTAAACTAACTTTCTAACAAAATCAATTTAATTTCGATGGGACGCAATTTCGAGGTTTTGGGAAAAAAAGACCATTTCGATGAGACATTAATTTGTGGATTTTGCATTTCAGGTAATAAATACAGGGTCAAAATTATTGTTTGATGGTATTTGATTTCGTCAAAATTTAATCCCCCACGAAAATTAATGATTTTACAGTATTGGCCATGCCTGAGACCATGCACATTATATTTCATAATTATGATATTTATTAATAAGATCATTAAACTCAAGTTTCCAAGCATTATTTTTGAACATTAAGCGGTAATGAAATGCTTTGAATTGCTGATATAATGAACAAACTATGAACATTTGCACACATGTTTCAAAACCCCCGATAGCTAATAATTTTCAAGTACATGTCATTGAAATGTCATGATTCGAAAGTTCATGTAAAATGTGCAACCCAGCCCTAACATATGTACTGTTGTTCTTTCAATGTGCAATAAAACAGTTCAAACACTATCAAGATGTTAAAATAAAAGCTGGTTGTGAAGAACATGTTACCGCTACAGCAAAAGTGTCATGTTTGATTACATAACTGTGAGAAAACATGGAGCAATAAAAATGCATATACCGGTATACATTATGAGCATATAGACTTGAAATGTTTAATAACATTGCTTATAAATAATAATAGTTGTTTCAAAAATGTTCATTGAACAACTGAGCTAACCAGGAGCCCTTTGCCTAATCAAGGGCCAACAAATCGCTTTTAGGTAGTGCTTAACTACACCTATGCAATGACACTCTACCAGTGAGCAGTGCTTGTCGATAGCATACTGCTTTCTGCTTTGATATGCAACGATCTGCTAGCCGGAAGCGCTTGCTGGTAGCATATAAATATTTTTGCTTCCTCTTAGCGCTTTTTTTAAAGCCAGCCATTTCCTAGCATAGCACTATCAAGCGCTCGGTAACGTTTTGGTAAAGCAACAGGCTCCAGGTGGGCATAAATGTTTTTCTATAATGTAGACAATTATTGAATATCAGAACTACAATAAGCAACAATATCAATTATTTCAAAACACAAAGCAGGAAAAAATGATGGAGATGTTACAAAATACTATCCCACAGGAAAATTATTAATTAACTCAGGTTACATCACCAATAACACATTGTAACAATCATTGATCATAGAGTTACTCAGTAAGAGTTTCCTGATTGCAAACAATTAAGTAATTTCAATCACTATTTTCCCATCCAATCAGCCAAAGACCTAAATTACACAGATTGGACACTCCACTGACAATTTAGAGCAAACACAAAATAACAGGCAGCAGAGTCAGTTATTGTGCATAAACTATTTTAAGTCATCCAATTTTAATGGACAATGTGTCATTTTGAAAAGATAATTTTCTTCTACTATATAAAGTAGCTCATTTTTGTCTACCTCTTATAAAAAACAGAAAATTAGGATTTGAATGAGGCAAATGAGGTATTTTCTGATAAACTTGGAAGTTACATTTAATGATTAATTTGATGAAAATAAGAGTAGGTCTGGCTCTTCGGTGTCTACTGTTTTATTAATTGAATTATTTCAATAAATGAGGTATCATTTTAAAGCTGAATAATAAATCTATTGCATAGAATGATTAGTTTTTTCATAAGTATATTAGAACATGAGATATAAAAACAGACGAGATTTCGCGAGATTTCAGGAGACCTGCCACGAGATATCGTGAGACTTGGCACAGGTTTCCAATCTGTGTAATTTAGGTCTTTGAATCAGCCAACTTAATTCTCATTTTACCTGAGGTAAATAACAAATATGGGAGTTCTTACAGGGGTTATTCCTAGAAAACAAGTGTGATGGAAAATACCAATTATGTGTTAATTAGGTTTTTATAGAATTGAGAATTTAAATGAGCAATTGTGGAAAGTATGGGTGACCAAAAAAATCTCATCAGATAGCTACAGCTAATAGGACATTATTTGTGATTATAATTTGCAGACTTGGAGACAGAAATAAATAATTGAAGTCACTTATAAACCACACACAATGTTGAATTGATAAATTTTTATTCCCCCAAAAAATAAAATAATTATAACTTAATTTTCTGCAAACATAACATGCAATATTCACTGAATAATTCAGAGGTAAAGAGAGATTAGAGTTGTTAATGACCATATGTTTATCAAAGGAACATCTTCTTTGATTGAGACATGCAATTTTTTTTTCTTTCTTTGTTGGTCTTTTAAAATCAATTAAAACTACCTGAGCTGCAATGGCTTCAGTCAAACAAGCATTGTTTGGATGTTAAGAATGAAAGCTGGAAATTTCAGCGATGTGTCACTTACAAAGACTTGTATAAAATATTGCAAAATGAAAAAAAATCAATTTTCAAACAAAAAAATACTTAAAACAATAAATTGGCACATGAAAACAGTAGCATACATTATTATGGATGCACTTGTACTTTGTCCTTGGAATTAAGTTAGATGCAAACATAATTCATATTGGAAATATTACTATTAAAGGGCAGCTATAGTTAATAGCAACGTCTTAATGGTCATAAACTCTGCCAACGCCAGTCCCAAGCCCGGATGAAAAAAGAGGAGGATTGTGCGCACTGCCAGCGACCCTGTCCTGTAAAAAAGACCTAGCTACAGAAACCTTAACCAAAGATGACCTTAGGGGCAAACCAGTCCGAAGAAGATTAGGTAAGTAGGTATAATGGTCATAAATGATTTGAAACAAGAAATATGGTAATAATACTGACACCAAAGCCACCATTACTACAACAAGTATTTATTAAGTGTATTTTAATGAAATACTAATGACCAGGAAATCGGTTGAACAGACAGCAAACTATCTGAATCATGTCGTAATTGCCATGATATCATAGGTATAACATGAAATATTAAGTATGTGATATTGTTTTTATTACATTCAAGTCACTTAAGAATACAATAATGTAATGATATTTTATTGCTTGTATATGTTTAATGTGACAAGTAGATTGACTATTGTTTAATGTATCATTATGATTGTAGTGTTACAGTATGTTGCCACCATTATCAGTGCACTCATTACTGACCACTTACTCATACTGTCATAAATCAACACGTTGTTGCTGTTAGAGGGGAAAAAACTGACTTCAACACTGGCAATAAATATTATGGTTTTCTTAAATCATTCAAAAAAGCTTTTTTTTTGTGTCACTGTTTCAAACTTCAAAAGACGTTTGTACCTATATAACTGAGATTACCTATATAACAGACATTGACTGGCAATTATGACAACTTTTTTCTTATTGATTCCCAATAAAAAACCGTATAACATAAATATGAATAAAATAAGTATACCTTAATAACACCTACGCCATCCATAGCATGCATGCAATTTAAGTATCTTTGTAAAGATACAGCTCTGGACAGACAAATTTTTTTTTTTTATTTCGTGGCTAGATCATGCAGTCCATTTATTTTCCCCGTCATTTGGACAGACAAATAGGTTACAGTGCAAGCATTTGTAACCATTTAGAGCAAATCTATTTCTTTCCAAATATGTGGGGGGGGGGGGAAGAAAAATATTTGTCAAAACTGCCCAGTACAGTAGTCCGTACATGACTGAACAAGAAAGATCGGAAACTTAACACCCTTGATACTTTTTAAAATTTTGACCATTGAGAGCGAGAGAAAACTTGACCTTAATGAATACATTTGTATCATCCAAATAGCAATATAACGGTTACTCGGGTAAAGAAAAAGTTACAGTAGATCAGACTGTATGAATATACTAAATATTGCATCTGAAGATCTAAAATATTTTTCATTGAATCTTCTCCCATTTTTTACCCGGGTCCTATACACAGATGTGTACAATATGTGGGGAAATACTGTATTTGGTTCAAAGTAAAGAATAATGTTGATGGTCAGTAACAAAAGAGAAGAACAAGTTGGGCTACCAGAAACAATGAAGAACATTGTATAAGACTCACCACACAAATGGACAGAACCTTTAAAAGAAGCTCTATGTAAAGAAGGAGGACCTCAAGAACTTAATGTAGATAGCTTCCTTTATTGCACTGACCGGTGTGACCGTCTAGATGTGAATGAATACATGAAGAAGAATAACCAAAACTTGATGACCTTACATTTTTTCATCTCTTAAATAAACAATATAACATCATTATAAATATAATCTGATAATTACAGTAAGGGTTACCCATATAAGCATGAGAATGTGTCTTATGTCTAACATACAGTAAGACCATTTAATTTCGATGGGACGAAATTTCATGGTTTTGGTAAAAAAGATCTTTTCGATGGGACGTTAATTTGTGAATTTGCATTCCAGGTAATAAATAAAAGTGTCAATATTATTTTTCAATGGGATTTGATTTTGTGGTTGACGATGAACGACGAAATCCACAAAATTTAATACCCCACGAAAATTAACGACTTATGGCTAACATATCAATACACATACAGTATTATCACTGTGTCTTACTTTTGTTATCATGACCAAGAGACAACATTTCAACACATTGACAATTTCATTCATTGATATGTGATATAACAAACTATAACATAAGTTTATCATATAGATATAACAACCTAGATGAGATCTTCAATAATCATGACATAATCGGTGCACTTAGTAACACATTTGCGTCAAGATAATATATACAAAATGTACAATATATACCATTCAATAGCATGACCTAATTACCGAAGTTGGCCAACGCGCTCACAGCTAGATTATTTACAGCTAAATGCTATGGATGAGTATATCAGCGTATACAATAGCATATTGTCAAATTACAATAAATGATGTATCAGCTGACTGTCAATAAACTGACAGATGAAATCATGGGATGAATATATGTATTATATGATTAGTGTTATATCTAGTACCTGACCTATCTAATCAGCAATAAATTGGCTCATAAAAAACATCATGCGCAATTTCTAGTCTAGTTTTGGTTTCATTATGAACTATACGTATAGGATGGTATCAGGCACAAATTCTGGTCTAGTTTTGTATTGAGTATGTCTATTGTATGACATCAGGCACAAATTCTGGTCTAGTTTTGTTTCGAGTATAACTGTTTTCGACATCAGGCACAATTTCTGGTCTAGTTTTGGTGTGAGTTTGAACAGTAAGAAGACGTGATGCTCAAAATATCATTCCAGTTTCATTTTGAGTACCGGTAGATATATAGTAAGTTAAATTTTAAATCAAAAAGACGAAATTAATTCTGAGTCTGGGTGTGGCAATTGAGGTCTCTGAAGCTTCAACAATTATTCCAAATTTCAAATACACAAGAAATTAATATAATTAACTCCATAAACAACTTTACAAGTTCACTTAAATGCTAGAAAAGAAAAATATAATACAAAAAAAATAAACTAATGGTTTATAAATCAACTCTTGTTTGCAATTAATCAATTCACCTGACATTCTGTAATGGCAATTTAATTGAATCATAAAACCAACAGTTGATTTTCAGGTAATAAATCAACAATCTGCTATTTATCTTGTAATCTGACCTCTCAAAATATCACATTAGAAAGACAAACATACTGCTTGTCTGCACCCAACACAAACAATCATCAATAACATGAAGGGTGAAGTAAACAAATGTAAAAAATATGATAAAATCTAATTTGATAAAATTGGGGAGAAATTACTTTCAGCATGCAGCCAACTCTGTTGAATGTTCACTTATTAAAATTTAACATTTTGTTTCTTCGCCCGAATGTTGGTATGTCAAAGACGAGTGAGGCGGTGCTATATAAAGGAAGAAGGAATCTCCAAATTTCACAGGCAGAATATGAAAACCAAATGGTTTTGTATCATAACAATTTATCAAGCTAAAATTTTTATTCAATTTTGAATTAATTTTTTTTTACAAAAATAATCATCATGTTTTATTTTCCGTTACAACATACAAAGGCTCAAGAATTAAGAAGACATTTTGATAAAACAAATAGATAGAAAAATCCAATGCCACAGAAAAATCGTAATAGTCAAATAAAGTTTAATATAAAAGACCTATACCTCGAGTTGTATTCCAAACAGATCACAGTTAGGTTCAAGTCCTGCATGTTCTTTTGATTCTTCCTGGTCCGAGATCCGGATGGTTGGCTCAGATTGAGACCGGTCCAGTTTCCTATGAAAGCCATTATACTCGGGTGTGGAATCTGGAGTCACTTCTGGCGTAGATCTAGATGAATTTTTTTGATTATACGTAATTTTGGTACACATACACACAGAATTATTATCAGCATCAACAGAGGTGTCACTGAAACTATAGGAACTAGAGGAACTGCTATCCTCCATAATGAAATAATATGGTGAAAACTTTATAAAATAGATCTATAAAAATATCATATGAATAAATCACAACACACACAAGTTTATTGTATAAGTATCCTAATCCAATTCCTTTCCTGTCAACTTTTTAATATCTAACCATTTTCCATTATTTCCATCGAATATGTATCAAATTGACGATTCTTCGTTAGAAATGAACGCGACACACCTGTGTGTATTCACTTTTACAGACGACAGGAATATAGCAGGCGACAGTCACATCAATACGTCAACCGAAAAATGACGAGCACCATTCACCAATAAAACGCGTGAATGACAGCGATTGAGAAAAATAATTTACTTTAAACTGTACAGCTGTTAACGTTACATGACTTCAAAGAATCGATTAACAATTTAATTGGTACTATCACGAGCATCAACCTCGCACCTGTCATATACCTCCGCCCACTTTGCACGGACATTTTCGCGGAAAATATCGGATTATAGATTATGGTCATTTTTCGTGAAGGGGCGTCAGGTTATATACAGCCAAGTGTATATTATCATACATGTCATTAAAATGTGTATGTGAACACACCTGAAAAACAAGATATGATCTATATAATGGTGATTTAATAAATTTACGTTTTGTTTATTAGTATGATCATTATTTGACTGATAAATAGAACTGTAATTACCACCGCAAAGAAATGGAACAGTCAAAAGATAGACTGGTTACCATTCGATTGTGCAGATTTTTATGAGTAAAGGGAGATAAATGCAATTAGCGACGAATGAACCCGTCTAAATATGGCAGCCTCCATGGAAAATGTTTTTCGGCTATGAAAGTTACCTTTGTTTGAATAAAGTGAAAAAAGTGAGTCTTTCGAATTGTTTAAGCTTGTGATACGATGAGTTGACACATTTTGATCTACATTCTTTAACTTCTTTTTGATGACATTGTAAAAATACCGAGATTGCACTAATATTGTTCTTAAATGATGTTACTTTCGGATGTGAACTGTATTTCGGATATTAACGACCTGAACGATTTCTCGTACGTCAAATAGTAGTTGTTCATGTGATTTATTTTACTAACAGTGTGTGCAAGATCATAGCACAGTGGTTGAGTAGACAACCCCGTAAATTACTAATGAGAGGTCCCAGTTTCGATCCTTAATCAGTTAATTGGACACTTCATTTTAGTCCAAGCTTTTTGAAGATGTTCATTCCATTTAAAAAATCGACATCAATATCAAGAATTCACCAGTCAGTTGCCTACACGACCCCTTACCCAGGGCAGCTGATGGTAAAATTTCTGGTATATTCCTGCCCCCCTGACAACTAAATGTTGTCCCTAGGGTTTTGGTTTTGAGAAAAATTTTCCAACATTCCCCAGTAGTGCGAGGAAGGCTGGAGGTTAAAACATGGCCGTTTCCCCAGCTATCCACCGACCATCCCTTGGGTAGGGGGGGGGGGGGGCGTGTAGGCAACTGAATGGTGAATTATTGATATTGATGTCGATCTTGAAACAAATGCGTGACTGACCAGTACATTAAAGATCATTTAGGTATACATATCGAAAACTAACTTCATTTCTGCAATGCTTTAGTGTTTTCCACCCAACAACTTTATTTAATTTTATTCACCAGCGTTTGTTGCCTACCCGATATTTGCGGAATTTCAGGTCTTTGAAATGCCTTTCTTCATCTAACATGCATACTGTATGCTGGACAGGTGAAATTTAAATACTGAATGGCATTTTTTCATGCGACTACCCTAACTGCAGGGGGAAGAAATGAGGAGGAAGGCGGAAAATTCCGTGGCTATTTGAACATGATTTGCCGGCTCTTTTTTGTCATTTTCTTCTTTTTTTACTTAAGTGAGATGTCAAATTAACTGCCTACCGGTACTTGTACAGATAAACAGGCTACATGAAAACGTTTCTACCCCCTGAACTGTATATTTATGCATTATCAGCATAGTCGTAATGTCAAATATGAGACCCAATCAAGCAGTCAACATTATTCTAACAGTTCGAATATAATCTATATCAAGCAAATAATAACTAGAAATGGCTTTGTTAAAGGTCTAGATATGTTTACCAGTAAGATTTTATTTTATTACTGAATACTATAGTGGGGTGCGGAGGCGTAGAGGTAGGGCGCGCTTCGGGATTGAGAGGTCCTGGGTTCAAACCCCCTCTGGACCACTGGTTAATTGCCCTGAGCAAGACCTACTTGCTCCACTCCACCATGGTGTAAAATGGTACCTGTGAGGGCAGTGTCTATTCATGGGTGCCATAGATTGATGTTGGCTGCCACACCTACAGGTGAGAAATAGTCTCCCCAGGGATACACAAGTGTAGGTTTCCATAGATAGCCCAATGACCAGGGGGAGTTAAAATGTCAAAGGGTGCTTGAGGGGCTTAACAGCTGAAAAGAGCCCTAGAAAATTGGTAACTTAACTTTTTGTATTTGCTTCAGGGATAATGACAGTGAAGACTGCTGCAAGGCTTGTAGAGCTACTACAGCGTACAGGTTATATGTTATGGGATGGCAGTACTGTGTTTGCAAATGGACCAACAGGAGCTCTGCTTAGACAGAATGTTTTAAAAACTTGGTAGGTTTTTGTATACAGATTTTGAGATGTAAAATTTTACATCACACATTCAAATGAGATCAATTAACATATATCAGCTAATATAATGGTGGGACTTTGTTCCTGGGTGGTACCTAGCCATGATACAGACCTACCAATTAAGGTAAATGAAAGGGAGACAATGTTTAAGGGCAAAACATCCAAGCCATGTTAGAATATGAGCCCTATCAACTATACCTTATTAAATTTTGGCCTTTGAATAAAAAAAATATTGAGAAATAGGTATTATTGGATGTGTTATTTTCATTTTAATAATTCAGTTGGGCCTATTTTGCTGCTGTATTGTAATGGTTCTTTCGTAGTTTAATTATTGTGTGGATCAATATGCTGTAGATACGAGTTTACTGTAAGAATATTTATACTTTGCTGCTGCATACATTATCTGATATAGAGAGTAGACTACAACATTAAGTGATTCTTGTGTACTTTGCAGGTGGGGTAGAATGGTAACCATGGCAGACTCATCATTCCCAGTGTACGGACATGATATTGGTATTAGATTTATTGCCTACACTTTATAATTATGCACACATACATCATATTAAAAAGTTGTCAATAATTATTACTTACAATGAAGTTGAAAATGAATGCTGAACTCCCATTAGGTATCTTCTATTCTATAAATTGTTTTGTTTCACTTTCTTTGTTATCAAGAGCAGTAAGTGTGCACAGTGTGGTCATAAGGTTTGTGGAAGAGAAAAAGAAAACACAACATTTTTCAAGTTTTAGCAAGTGACACATCGTATCTATCTGTTACAAATTCCTTTAAATTAAAATTAAATCAATAATATGTGTATCAATTGTGGCCTCATTTCAACCAGCAATGGTTATGTTGGCTGATGTATCAACAACTCTTCATTTTTATGCATTTTACTAGTATAGGCATTTTCTGTGTTTTGAGTGTTTAAAATTGTGTCTGCATCCTTTGATAGTGTACTGATTTGTAACATGACACTCCATGTTTGATTCCCTGTGTGGCAGGTCATACCCTTCAATAAAGTTTAGGTAAAAATGTTGATTTCCATGAACATGTTGAGAATCTGTTGATTTCTTGCAGAAGGGTTAGTGCTGGTTGCTTGTATCATAATATAGATGTGGAGTAACTGCAAGTTAATTGTGATTGGGATACAGTCTAGTGAAACTCTTAAGGTGCATCAATGTCCATATGTAAATGGTTAAACATCAGTTTTGATAGACATGCTGTGATATGTGTATTGTAGATTCTATACGCTTCTTTCCTGACATATATAGACATGCTGTGATATGTTTGTGTATTGTAGATCCTATACGTTTCTTTCCTGACATCCTCAAATTACAGAACCGGAACGTACCATTCTCTATTGTATATACAACGCAGCGAGATGCTCAGAACTCCAAAGATAGACAGGAATCGAAAGAGCTTTTAAAGTATGACATTGATTATTGATAACACTATCTTGTTTTGATTTGTTTGTCAGTCTCTGGATAGTTGGTTAAGAAAAGGAGAGCAGTCATGGCCAGTTAACTAAATTGATATAGTGGCCACCATAATAACTGCTCAACATGTCACATGTGTTGTAATGTAATGGCACTGTAAAATATGTGTTTTAATCTCACTTGTCTATAAGTACAAACTGTTTACACAATTTGTTGTTCATTTTAACCTGTACATTCGAACACAGATAAGAGATCTGCTAGAATGTGCAGCTTTTGGAACAGAATATCAAGCATTTTCTCCCTTGATGATCTTGCTAAGTCAATTTCTAGATGAAATTGAATTGTCTCTCTTTATGCTCATAATATTTTTGATTCTGATGAATTATGTCTATTTAGTTCCAAAGAAGAAACATGTTTGTATTACCACTATTTCTGTCAGCCAGCTATGGTGAATCAGATGTTTGATCAAGTTATTAATACCAGACTCAACTGGTGGAAACAGGTATGCAATCCCTCGTACTAGTACTTTTTAAAAGATATTTTGTGTGTTATTATATTTTCGCCCACAACTTATTAATTCTACTGTATATTGATATGTGAATTTCCTGTGATTGTGATTGTCCTGTCTATCTGTTAGTTCGAAACTGTTAACCAAAACTTTCAAGTTGTTGAAACTCAAATATTTTGAAGTCCATCCAGGCCTTGTTTCTAAACTTTGCAAACTTGTTAATCATCATAAACACCTTACATTGTCAAAGCCATGTAACACTATCAAACATTTGAACAGAATTATGGTTCCTGATTGTCTAAGCTTTGTTTTATGGAAAAGTTTTCTAATGGAGCAGAAGCTGTTATGGAACACTGTCTTGTTTGATATTAGCATCATGGCTATATGCCTATATGGGTCGGCAAGAGTTTATGCACATTAACTGTACAACTGTCAACCTTGTAAATTAAAAAATGGCTCTTTGGGTTACGGGTTCAAATGCCACCCACCGATTGAGGGGTATTCATGATATTTGTTGATATTTCTTGTTGTATTTATTGTTTGCAGTATTCATGCAGTGCATCTAATTTCACTGTGAAGAATGTAAAAAAGAAGGATAAACGATTTACAGGACAACACATTCAGTACAAATTTCCATCTGGACCCGTAACCATAGAAACTATACACAATTTAGGAGATGAAAATATAAAAAGCATTGAAGAAACATCTGGACAGGAATGCAAGGTTTGAGTTCAGTATTTAAGTATCCTGTTATGTGATTGGTCTTTATGGGAGCAGTATACTGTTACTTCATTTGGATTGGTCAATTATAGGTTTTATTGTGTAGTACAACCTCTCCAGAGTGGCCCTCTGAATCACAGCAATATGTCTTCAATAACAACTTCAAAATTTCCTTTTGACTGATATTTATGACAAATTTAACCATTGTAGAACAGCAACCTCTAAACAATGGTCAATATTTTTAGCTTCCAGAGGTTGTAATGTATTTCGCATTAATCGTCAAAATTCTTCGAAGAAGGTAAAATAATTGCAATGATATTTTGTTATAATGATAAAAATGATATTGACAGCTGGATATATTGGAATAAGAGGATTCAAAAACTGATAAAAAATTAAATGAAGTAACATATACTGGGGGAGGGGGGGGGAGATATATTGATTTTGTGCTGGACAACCGTATGTCTATCTGGAGTTTTTTTCAATTTTTAATCATTACCGCAAAAAACTCCCAACACTTACTGTGAAAAGAATATCCTTGATGTAAAGAACGCCTCTTTAAAGTTGATTTTAATTGTGCATTTACAAATCATTCAGTAATACCATGATCATGATTGTTGATGTATTTCTAGTTTTATAACGGGAAGAAGGAACAACTACCATGTCAGATTGAATGTACATCTAGCATAGAGATGGCTATGGCTGTGTTTCTAAATGATGCATACACTATATCAAATACAGATCAGGAGGTTTGTGTATAAGGTTGCCTTAATTGTCTAGTGGAGCACCCACTTTGTGTATGAGAGGTCTGTGTTTTGATCCCAGGCCATGTCGTACAAAAGTTGGTAAAAATTGTACTGATTTATTTTTCATTCTTGACACTCAGGAGGTTAGTGTAAAGGTTGTGTCCACCTTAATTGCCTACTGGAGCACCAGCTTTGAGTGTGAGAGGTCACAGCATACCATAGCTATTAAAAATATTAGCAGTTGGTATATCTACCTTGCTTGATGCTCAGCATAATCCAAGTTTTAGTTAACTTCTGGTTAATATGACAGAGCAGTTTCCCTTTGACTGAAATACTGTTGGCTAGTGCATGGGACTTAAATTGATTTTTGAAAAAAGAGGTTGACATCTGTTTCACATACAGGGCTGTTACTGTTTGCAGAGTAAACAGTTCAGTATTATAATGTATCTACAAGAAATGCATAGATGCAAATTACCCAAGGGAGCTGCAAATTTATTTATCAAGGAAAGCAACATGGTGAAAAATATATTGGCTTCCGTAGCTTGCACTTGCTGATAGCAGACCACTGCATAGCAAATTGATAATGAGTTTTGCTGCAGCAATTCATTGCACAAGAAAGCACTTATCTACTGTAAAATCATTTAATTTTGATGGGACAAAATTTCATGGTTTGGGTAAAAAAGGCCATTTCAATGGGACGTAAATTCATGGATTTAGCATTTCAGGTAATAAATACAAGGGTAAAAATATTAAAATGAAATGTCATATTTTTAGGGTTCTTTAATAGCAAACAATTGGTAGCATGTTGTTGCATAGACTTAGAAAGCACTCATTAGCAATTTAAGTTAACAGTTTGACAAGGCAACTAGTTCTTTGTTTCAAGATCTGGTTTCAAAAGATAGCTGGTTAGAAGTGAAAATGCTTCGAAAATAGAACTACTGTAAAATCATTTAATTTCAATGGGACAAAATTTCGTGGTATTGGTAAAAAGGTCATTTTGATGGGACCTTAATTTGTTGATTTTAAAATTCAGGTAATGCATATAAGCGCTAAAGTTTATGTTCGATAAGATTTGATTTTGTGGTTGAAGGTGAACCACGAAATCCACGAAATGTAATCTCCTACAAAAATTCATGATTTTACAGTATAAGCCAAACTGCATTGAATGTGCATCGAAAAATAATGAAATAGACCCTATAATAATATATTATACTGTACGTGAATTTTACTTACATTTCAGTTGTTACAGCTACATCCAGCATTAGCACCATATAAGGTGGCTGTATTACGAGATGGAGAGAAAATGAGTCAAGTGAATGAAGTAGCCATGTATATAGGTCGCGAGCTAAGGAAGGGCGGTCTTCAAATTATAGATACGAAAGATGCATATAATGCTTTTTCTGAACAAATTAAGAGGTAATGGTTACATTGTGTTTATTAAAATGTGAACTCCATGTGTATTGTTTGTCGCTTGTTATGAATTGAATGTAATTTGATTGTCTTTCGTTGTCATTACCTTGAAATTTAAGTTCTGCTATACTGGTTTTAAGAAAATAAACACTAGATTGTTTTCAACTTGCGGGGACTACTGGGGCCTTATTCAGCTATGTTTCAATTCAAAAATCCAGACTTAGAATTTATATTGCGAAATTGTTCTCTTCGCTTTCATGTTGTTACAAATGTACCAATTTTGACATAAGTGGGTATACATGTTCCGTGGGTAACACCAAATAGTAGGGCTGTAACGGTATACTGCGGTACATGAAAGACCGGGGACTTCAGTTCCACACAGTTCACGGTACAAGAGTTGCAATTTTCGGTACGGTTCGGTATAAGCTTTTTTATGAGCAAAATAATATTCAGAGAACGAAAATGTCTGAAAGCCCTCTGATTATGTATAATTACCACGCATAATTCGTTTTCATTGCATTAAGATGTGCCTCATGTTTTCGAAAATCATTTAAAATAGTTGATAGCCACATAATAATTGCAGTTATAGAATCAACAAAATCATTGTCACTTAAAAATTGTAGTTTTTAAGCTGTTTTTAGAGAATATTGTATCATACCGAAATATACCGAACCGTTAGAAAAATTGACGGTTCGTATCATATCGTGAGGTGAGCGTACCGTTACAGCCCTACCAAATAGCCAAAGAAAATTTCACATGGATAAATCTAGTAATGAACAAATGGTAGTGATTATAAAGGTTGTCAATTTTAAGTCTAAGTCTTAGTTTTAGACATATAACGTTGATGAATAAGGCCCCAAGTTTGCCCTCCAACCCTCCATCTAGAATCTGGATCCAGCAGCAACTTTATTGGTTTCAAAGCTAGGTTCATGAAACTTGATAGGAGCCAATACGGATATAATGCACTATTCTGACAAAATTTGTGGTTACTATGGAGGCGGAAATAGTGAAAATATGTAAAAAAGGGGCTTAGCTTCAAGCGGATAATACATGCTGATAATATTAACAGTAATACTGTAAAATCATTAATTTTTGTGGGGGGGATTAAATTTCGTGGAATTCATTGTTCACCTTCAACAACGAAATTAAATCGCTTCAAACAATAATTTTGACCCTTTTATTTATGAACTGAAGTGCCTATTTCACGAATTACTGCCCATTGAAATTTTTTTTTTTAAACCAAAACCATGAAATTTTGTCCCATCGAAACTAAATGATTGATACAAACTGACTGGAAATATTGTTTTTGCAGTTTTGATGAAATGGGAATACCTTTCAATGTGGTAGTTGATGACTCCACATTAGAGTCTGGTGCTGTCAAACTTAGAAACAGGGACACAACTATACATGTAAGTACAATTTTTTATTAATTCAACAACACCTTGTCTAAAACACCAATTTATTTATTCAATTCACGAACAATGAAGACCAAAACTCACATTCCGACGTATCAAATGTATTTTTATCTCCATATTGTAATAGCAGTTACAAATCTCTTTAAGAGCCCAAACTTTAGAATTGGCTCAAACAAAGACCAATTAAGATGATGCTCTTAAAAAAATACTGAAATGAAATTAGAATAATATTTTACAAAGAACAATATTTCTGTTTTGTGATGCCAACTTGAAACCCGACCTTTTATGGAAATGAACATATTCAGATTAATTCTTTATTGTAATGCCTTTACTCTTTCACTGAAGCTGTCTGCTGCTGCTCCCCCCCCCCATCCCCTAGGGCAATCCCCATGGTCTGGTCACTGGCAGCGCGATCTGGAGATGGACATACTGTAAAAGATCAGAAGGTTTTCCGGAAACAAGCTCAACAAGATATTTCAGATACGGGCATAAACTGTTTAAAATATAACACTCGACTCCCCTGAATAATTAAATGTTGGCATACAATTAAAAGTTAATTACAAGTTTATTAATAATAAGCGAGCATGTAAATGCAAAGCATGACAATGTATAAATTTGATACTATGGCCATGCCATTCACATAATGACCAGTGACGTTGCCATTGCTCACCATAGTGATTTATCTTTATTGCAGGAAACTTTGGCTATAAATAAACTTGTGGATTATGTGACTAAACATGTAACATATGAACCATGAGGTATGCACAACAGTGAGGTTGCCAGAATGATACCCTGACTTCAGTATTACGGTATGTATGTAATCAACCACTTGACATGGTCATGTAACATACAAACTATGAGGTGGTAGAAAGAATAAGTTGTGTACCCGACCTCAACGGTATTAACTCAGTGATCAACCAAGTATCAGGGATGACGAGCAGTTGATATGTAGCGATGTAGAATGTTGAACATTCTCTCCGGTGATAGATGTAGCATGTACTGGACAAGTGGACATTCTTTGGATCTGTGATGTACTGTAAAGGGAATGAAAAGGAAAAAAAAGACTTTTTTATGTGAAAGGACTGTTATGTATAGACCATATTGGTTTGCCACTGTTTATGCAATGGTTAATTAGCACAAATGGTGACATTAATACTGAACTATGATTTTGTACCTTGACTTGAGTAAGGATCATTGTAGAAATTAAAATGATGTTCATGCTGTTTTTGCTTTCCGAATCTCAACTGATAGTGTTAGTACCACAGTAGATGTGTTCAAAATAGATGTGTTTTTATAAGCTATTACATTTAAATATGTGATTACTGACAACCAAAAACAAACAAATGACCAAAAACTTACTAAAGTTTCAAACAGTATTGTAATTTCCATTAATAATACAGTAGACTCCCTCAAAACCGGACCCCTTTCGGACCGAGTCAAAAGTCCTGTTTTCTGGGAGCTCTGTATAATGTATACCTTTATATGTTTTCATTGGTATGTTGGTGTGTGTGTTATGATACTGTATATGTTTATATAACATGATCAGTACAACCTCTGCAGATAAACACTCGTTGAGAGCAATAAATAATGGCCTTTGTATAAATATTAGTTGTTGCTATAGTCCGGTATTGCGGAAGCTTTTTAAGTTGACTTTATAAGAAGAAAATACGGGACCTAAGAAATCGTTCGATTTTGTGGGGATTCCAGTTTTGAGGGAGTCTACTGTATATTGATTACAAATACTTTTTTTATAATTTCCCACTGGTTTGACTTTCATAATTTTGACTTAATTGTTTAATCAGCATATTCACATTTATTGACACATTGACTGAAGCAAGGAAATTGGGAAACTCCCCTTTTATGAATTGATATTACAATCTTACAATTACCGGTAGTTCAGAATTGCCAAAGCCTAAACATATTTGTATTGCTATACCTACAATTATTGTTGTGCTGCATGAACTAAAGATGGTATTGATAAAATGGACGGAAAATGAGCATTGAACATATTGCATTCAGCCGTCACAGTGTGTCTCCCACTACCTTAAACAGGAAGTGCTCCAGGCTATATAATTAGGTAGTTGCTATACAACTGTCAACACATAATTATTACTGATAATATGAGTGTCAACTTGTCATGAAAATTGACTAAACTACTTGCTGACTTAAACTATTAAGTAAGGTCTGGCCCCAAGATTATTAAGCTTTTTTCCATGCTCAACTAAACTCGAGTACAAATCTTGATTAGCTCCTAGAAGACCCAACACCTAAATAACCTTTACAAATTACTATCAAAGTGATTTAAAAGTTTAATGAAACTATGAGAAATTTTACTGTTTACATGTTAAGTTTCAGCACGAAATTGAGTTAAGCATAAAGGTTTTTTTAATCAAGGGGCCAGGGGCCGTATTTGACTTATTTTAAGAATTAGTCATACAATTTGTGTTAAACAGTACAACCTCTCCAGAGCGGCCTGCCCTACTTTGCACAACATTTTGTTACAATCTAGCAACATGTTCATTTTGTTGCCTAGGTAACCATCTACTTTCAATTTCACCACCAAGCAAAACCTCAGTATAACAACCACACTAAGTCTTGATGTTTTCAAAAGGGTGTTGCTATAGAGAGGTTGTACAGCACCACAATTTTGTTACCAATTTTATAGTTGCCTGAGTGTTCAGAGTATTTTGTTAATGTTTTTGTATCGACCCTTATTGTGTTCAGAAAATTCATTTACATCATTTTATACATCAATACTTTATAATAGTGTTTATATACATGTATAATATTACTATAATATACTTTCAAACCATGTTTGAACTTGTAACCTTTTTCATAGATACTAGTTTTTATGATTCTTAAAAGGTTTTTGCACAGAAACCAGTCAAGCCTGTGTTAATTAAATATGATCTTTTATACAAGGGCTACTATTATAGCACATGTATTTTTATGTTAATATATCACTGGCTAAGAATGAGAAGGTTGTAAGTACAAAATCAGAAAATGAGAAAGCAAGAAAAAAACAGTTGGAAATTTACTTTTTACTTATGGTAAAACAAGTTTTTACAACTTCATTTTGGTCAATATGACAAGTTCTGATTTTCATGAAAATTGGCTCATAAGAAGTGCCTGATGATAGAGATTTCAAATATGTATCAGTCTTTTAAGGTTGTAAGAAGTAGTTACAACCATCTCATTCTAAGCCAGCAGTATAACCCATTATGAAACTACATTTTCCTGAGCCCATGAGTGGATTTCACGGGCAGGTTTTACTGCTACAATGCAGATGTGTAATGACAGCGTATACCAGCGTGTAACACTTCCCAAATATATGTCTACATGTAGAACTGATTGATTATGTTGATACAACTCTATTAAGGTTCAGGTTAATCCGTTAAATGAATGTTGTGCATGCATAAATGAGCACATGTATACTACTCATTGATTTTGAAAAGCTAAATCCATTCAGGCGATAAATCTACATGCTGTGTTTGATATAGTACATTCAGTTGACTGAATATTTTATCCTTTTTATGTTTGAAATTTATTGATGCAACATTGCTGATATATCTTATAAAAATAAATATTAAAAGTTCTATATTACTGTGACCTTATTCTTCTCTCAATATTGATATGTTTACAAACATGACTCGGTTAGGTTAACTGTTGTAAAATTGGATTTACAAATTACTGAATAAACAGATAAGGTCAGTTTTGTTTTACCAAAAACATCATTGATAAATGGTGCACATCTGATTTATCCACCTTTGTTTCCTTCTGCCTTTCTTATTATCGTGGACACACTACACTCGGTGTCAATGTCTGTCAACTTCTCCTAAATAAAGGATTTTGATCAAACTACAGGGAATTTATTATATAGGTACTGGTGGTCCTCTTAAACTGGCAGAATCCAGTCTAATACAATGGGCATAACTCCTTGCCCTGATATCCACACGGCATCTCAATCAGAGTCGAAGTGTTGCTCAAATATTGTCTGTGATGTGGTATGTTAGGGATGTCCCACACCTACCAATGCCAGTACATGCATCCTTGGCTCAATTCCCATGTATGTGCCTCTGTAGCTCAGTGGTTAGTGCGCTTGCCGTTTAATCTGGATCCGGGTGGAGGTACATATATATGCCTGGCATAATCCCACGTGAGACCAGCTTGTGCATTTACACGAGATATAGCACAGAGAATTTGACATGATCCTTGACCTCTACTAGTATAAGCATAATTTAACAGCTGTTATCTTCGACTCTTTGTCTATATTTATAACCCTGGTTGTATGTTTTTCGTAAGCAAGGGGTATCAAAAAGATGCTCGGGTGTAATACAAATTTAACTCCTCATATTACAGCTGTAGTCGTGGAAATGGATACATTTGACACAAGAACCTTGCAATACTGAAAAATCATAAAATTTCGTGGGGGATTAAATTTCGTGGATTTTGTGGTTCACCTCAACCACAAACTTTAATCCCAACGAACATTAATTTGACCCTTGCTTTACCTGTAATGCAAAATCCACGAATTCAAGTCCCAACGAAATTGTCTTTTTTACCAAAACCACGAAATTTCGTCCCAACGAAATTAAATAATGATTTTACAGTATGTTTGTGCACATGGTCAGGATCATGTCAAATGCTCCACAAAATAATTACACTCTGAATGTGTGCATTTTTCTCCGACAACAAAATAAATCTTTCAATAGAACAATTAAATCTAGACAAGACAAATAACTACAAACGTATTTGATGTTTTATATGTTTTAATGGCTTATGGCAGACATTTCAAGATCAAGACAATGCAGTAAATATGTACAATTCTCATGCACAGCAAGTTTGTACCAACATACAAAGCTCTAACACATGATATTATGATTCCATTCCTCGTAATTCACAACTGTTACATTATATTATATTAGTAAAAATAACTAGGAAAGACATTAATGCCATTTTCCATGTCCAAGTTATGGAAAGACACAGCTGTTACATTTTTCGCTACTAAACTCAACTCTACTCTGATAAAAATAAATCCCTAAATGAGTTTGAATATTTAAATTAACACTTTTTACAAACAGTGATGATCTGACAGAATAAAGACTCAAGAGAAGTTCTAAGTAAAAATCTGGCAAGTAATAACAAAATTGAGACAACCTTATATAGATAGGTAGTAATTTAAGCAAAGAAAGCACATTTAGCGGACAGCATAATTTGTTTCCAGATTTAACACAACTATATGCACCAAATGATAGCCATTGTGTGGTTAATTCATCTCCCTAATACTTACACTGAGGATATTTTAGACAAAAAATACTAAAACAAGTTTAAAATTCACCATACAAATTCAAAAATGATTTTAAATAGATAAATGGTTTTGTTACACACACCATGATTACGGTAGTTATAAAATAACTAACAAATAAAAAAAGTGCCAATACTTTAGTGCAATGAAGCAGTCCATACATAGCCTCTGGTAAAATTACCCTGGAAGATTAAAACTACTTGATCAAAAACCAGTCTTCATTGAGCTCGACAAAAAGTTCAAGAGACAAGGACACCAGACCGTGTGAAACACAGCCTGTTTCGTTAATTTATACTGTATCTTGCTAATCACAGACTGTATATGTTGAGTGTAACCAAATTAACTGGTACACAAAATATTTACTTAACACAACAAGGGCTTATTCAAGTTGTTGTTAAAGATTGTCATGAAGCCTTGAAGGTCTCCAATTGATGAAATAAATAACTTATAGACAAGACGGTCAGCTAATCACAACACAGATAGCGGACTAGATGTAAATAAATAAACGCCAGACGTCATTTTACCAAGACACCATGATACTTTAAAACAATATGCTTCAGTCAGCTTAACAATACATGAACTGCTTCAAACCAAGCACACATGATACAAGATAAGAAATATAATATTCTTAACAACCACAAAACACACTGGTCCACATACAGTTTGTTAATTTAGATCGGTCACTTGTATACAAACAATGTAACCATAGCTTCTTTTTATTATTTTCAACATTTTAACTGGATTAGAACTTAAGAAGGCAGTGAAATATGATAATTTATTAGACCACATACTCGTCCAGGCATTATCTGTGAAATGAAGAAATTAATAAGAGAAATTGCCACATCGACGATGTTACTAGTATATATACAAGTGACAGACCTAAATCAACATGTTATAATACTAAACATATTCAACAAAAAATAAACAATCATAAACACACGCCACAGACATTCATTCTTTCCCAAAATGATATTTACAAAAATGCACTAAATATTTTCAATCTATCTCTTTCTATTCTTCTGACAACATATGGTTGTTGTAACAAATAAAGTTACAACATTCTAGCAATGATTGTTGTAACGAATGAAGTAACTACAAACTACCAATGGTTGTTGTAACAAATAACGTTACAACATACTCGCACCTCATAAATGTTTAATCTTCACTGGTGTCAGGTACACTGGTGAGTGGTAAGAAATTTCACAAAATAATCACCATACACAGTGCATCGGTAATCGAAGTGAGTCTGTTATCGTAGAACAATAATTTTAACCTACACTTCCAGGTACACTGAAGTATAAGCTGTTGAAAACGTAGTTTCATCAATTCAATAATGATCGGATTGTTAGAGACACTAGAAGAGGTTTTATGCTGGTAAACTGATCTTCTTTCCTTTCAACACTGAAACAAACAGGAAATACATATTTGAAATGCAATGATAATTTATTTTTTATAGAATGAGGAAGTTTTGAACAAACACACAAAAACTCTAAAAAAAAAATATGTCTGTTCCACTGAATATAAATAAGTAACCCGTATAAGAGGACAGGACAGTATTTATAGCAAGAAAACCACATATGTTAGCTCTAAACAAGGGAAACTAATATTTACTGTAATTAACACCAATCCAATCAAACTTCATAAAAGCTTCCTAGGTAACTAACCAGTATTGAATACCGTATTCACACACGTTTTCTGGTTTAAGACTGAACCTAATCAATGTCCCATTACAGGAAACAGATCTACAGACATTCATGTGTCAGGCACTCTACCACAAGGTACTATGTTTGTTTGCGCGGCCATCCCTGAACAATGACCTCCATCTTTATTGGACATGACAAAAACTTAGTGTGATGCAACGAAATTAGGAATACAAGTCCAGAATATTAAACCTAATAATAAGAGTAATAAATTTACCTTTGGTGATGTAGAGATAGAAGAAATCACAATAGAGTATTGTTTGTACACATCCAGCAACAACAGCAATAAGGTCAAAGAAGCCTTCAAAGTAGTATCTATAGATCCAGTTGAAGAGATAGAGACCTCGATATGAACCCAGAGCAAACAGGTAATGACTGGTTATTGTTTCTGCTTCACCAGTTTTGCTCACCATGAACAACTGTGGCAAGATGGCAACGGATTCCAAATAGATCGAAAAGGTCCAAAGAATCTGAAAAGGATAATTAAATATGTAACTAGTATTTATATATATGTAGCAGTTATTGTTGTCTTAAGTTGAATTTTAACATAAGCCTCGTCATTATTGTCTTGACGTAGCAGCTTCGTCCAATCATCCTAAATACTTAAAATTAAAATCATGGTTCACAGAAGGCATTTAATTAAGGTGACCTAAAATCAATATTGCTATATCTGTATGCTTACCTCAAGTGGTGAAAATTCATGGTTGACAAGGAAAGCAAGACCTCCAACTGGGACAACTAAGAACTCCACACGGAAGGTATCATGGTTAGAGTCATATGTAGCCTTGAAGTGTTGGTAGATAAAATACACTGTCACATACGATGACCCAACGAAGAAAACTTTCATACAAGTGTTGTATACAGATATAAATGATGTAAATAAGTCCAGATATCTTGTAGTAAAGACTAGTGCAAACAGTATTTGACTTTTTCCAGATATACCTGAAAAGAAAAACCACATTTTTTTTTATATTTGTAACAGCTGTGCATGCATGTTTAAATTGTTAGCAGCAAAGATTACCTGGTAAAATACAATTTTTTTCTATGTTCAAGTAGGTTAATCACAATTCAACCACTAAATTGTGTCATTGACTGTATGGCAAAATTACCATTGAAATTTAACATGACGTCTGTCGTCAGTTTTCAGTGGAATATATTTTTGCGAGACTTCTAACAGGGACATAATGGTGAATTTGTCTTCCAGACATGTCTCTCTACATGACTCTACATTGTCATAAACATTTACAAGCTAATCTAATAGAATCTAATTATATTAGGATTATCACTACTGGTCTAGCCAAGTTAGACATGACAAAAGTGAGTTTCTCACTGTTTGCTTTACCTTAAACACAATCTGCCTTTTGTCACAACCAGGAAGTGACCTTATTTACTATCCTCTGACCTTTGAATGTATACTGTAATAATACAAGGTGGTTCATCAACTTGACTTGAAGACAAGTTACTGTTCCAAGTCAGTGCATGTCACCCTAGCACTAAATTGTTCCTGAGCTTGTACTAGTAGACTGACACATCCTTATAAATGAATGTCACTTATTTATCAGCTTCATCCGATATTCTACAGACTAGCATCATACTGCGGGCATTCTGTTAGTGCAGGTAATTGAGTAGAACAGTCCACCACAGCTGAAACACCAAGGTCAAGACTCAAGGTGTTCTTCTAACTTTGTGAGGAATCAGGGGAGGAATGACATCAGCATTCGAGAGCATTGTTCCTATTTTATTGTTTTAAAATACAAAATCTTAAACAGACTCCACTGAATGGAATCAGTCAGTTGTCAGCTGGACAGTATAATTTAATCGGAAGATGAAGTAGTGAAGATAAAATAATAATACATCCAACATTGTTTTTTTTTTCAATTTTATAAACACATCTAAAACTTCTAGTAAGAAAACGTTACTTGCATTTTTGATTTAATAAATATGAACAACATGTTAAACCACAATTTCAAACCTACAGCAATCATGAATGCTGACGTTAACTACATATGGTACTTATTAATTGGTAACCAACTGGAGATTAGAGATCTATGTGATAAAATCATAATTTATAGACAAAGAACTTTCTGACAGTCTGGTAGTGGAAGACTTAGCTCCATGTTTCAGAATGTCAAACTGGCATGAATATGACTTAGCGGTATTGAGCAACATGCATGCAATATACACTCAATTAATATTACAACATATATAGCATGATGCTAATGCATGCATCATCCAATCAAAATATCAAATGCAAATCTGCAACCTGTTCTTTTTTATCGGGCTAATTCATCTTGAAAAACTCTTAAAAAACCACAAGAAGAGTTGGTAACATTCACAGGGTCTTTGCATTTAAATATACATTAAATACAGCTGACTGGACACGTCATGCTAATCTTAGCTACCATACAATAGAGTGGGTGGGGTACGATCAACCGGCAAGTTACGGGTTTGTTTACAAAATCCGGAAACGATTTTAACAAAATAACAGAGCAAAAACATACCTGCAACTGATCTAGATTTCCACATTTTTAAAAGCAATAGTAATATGGCCAATAAATGGCTCATATCACCAATAAGTCGGAAAACATTCATGTTTGCTGTATCTGTCAAACTTCCACGTCCAAGAATGGCGAGTGCAGACGTGGCGCGCGATGCAATGTGGGATTTTGTCTCGAAAGGGGAGACAACTCAGAAAAAAAGTGATAATTTTCACCGCGGAAATGCGCCGTTTATAATAAAATGAACGCGTATATAATGCAAACTTGACCATATAAACATAACAATCGGATTTGTCTGCATTTAAATAAGTTTAAAAAATATAGAAAGCCAATTTAAGGCCGTAGCAATTTGTTGCCTCTTCGGACCCAGTTAATTTCGAATCACACACTTCGGACACAATTTTAGCATAATCTTTAAGCAACTTTTGTCACAATAATCCTTCCTTACAAATTGTTTTGTCAAATATCAATCCAAATAAAAAAAAGTGATATCATAGACAAAATGTGTTGTCACTTCAGGCCACAAGGTTAGCCTTATCTCGATGATACTTGCTCACGATGATCTCAATAATCAAGGTTGGCCCTATGCCTATATTTCAATATTTGGTCATCCTTGGCAAGAAACTAGGTCAAATCAAAGAAAATCCTTGTAAAATCACTAGAAGTCACAATTTTTAGTAATGCAACTTTACCACAATGACCATCTCAATGAAATCTAGGTCAAGTTCAATAGTTGGTCATTACAGGCCAATATATAACTAGGTGACATCATAGACACCATGTTACACCATTGGTTGCTCACCTGTCTTATAACGCACATTATGTCTTACAACCTCTAAGACTAATAAATCAAAACTGGTGCTTACATAGAGTGCATACAACTTTATTCTAAGATTTGACCAAGTGACCTAGTTTTTGACCCAATATGACTCAATTTGAACAATGACCTATAGAATCTATATATCAGTAAGACAAAGTTTCAGTCTGAGACGTTTCCTGAAGATTAGATAAAAACTGGGGTCTCTAGAGTGTACACAATGTTTGTTTTACCTTTGACCTAGTGATCTAGTTTTCAATCCTGCATGACCCAGTTATGACATTGACCTAGATTTCATGGAGAGTAACATTCTGACCAAGTTTCATGAATATTTAATCCAAACTCTGACCTCTGGACATTCTCGTTCAACCAGCGTATTATTTTCAATTACGTGTCTAGAGACTTGACTATACACTGATTCATGAGAATGACCTCTGGAGTGAACACAAGGTTTTTCTAAGTTTTAACATAGTAACCTCGTCTTTGACCAGACATGACTCAGATTTAAAGTTGGTATAGATTGTATTGAGAATGGCATTTTGACCAAGTTTCATGAAGATTAGATCAATACTGTGACCTCTGGAGTGGACACAATGTTTTCTAAGATTTAACACAGTGACCCAGATTTTGACCCCATACGGCCCAGATTTAAACTTGACATAAATTTAATTGATAACAATATTTTGGTCAAGTTTCATGAATACTGCACAAAAACTATAACCTCTGCAGTGATCACAAGATGTTGGTTATATTTGACCTAGTTTTAACACCACATGACCCAGTATTGAACATGGCATAGACTGTATTGAGAATAACATTCTGACCAAGTTTCATGAAGATTGGGTAAAAATTGTGACCCCTAAAGTGAACACAAGGTTTTTCTCAGATTTGACCTAGAAACCTAGCGTTTAACTCCACATGACTTAGTTTTGAACTTGGCCCAGATTTCACGGAGAACAACATTCTGACAAAGTGTCATGAATATTGGATCCAAACTGTTGCTTTTAGAGTGCACACAAACAAATTGTTGACAGACGGACGAAGGGTGATCTCAAAAGCTCACCTTGGTACTATGTTTAATATACTGACATGTAATGAAATAGTGTTCATTGATCAGGAGTAACACCTTATTAAGATATCTGTGATTACATTGTACCTCGCCCAGTCATATCTCTCTTATAATATAGTCATTTGTATGTTATCATTAGCATGTTTGAACATGATAATCAGGTCTCTGTGAGCATGGCAGTCACCATGATTGTATTATCTGACCATATTAAACTGAGGCTCTGAGTAGAACTTGTTTATTTAGGTCAGTTTTCTGTTAGCAAACATGGGTGTATATATAAACATTGCAATTTCTCTTATCAATTTGATGATATTGGGCCCAACCTTTCTGGAGTTATTGATCAGAAACCGTTAATATTGGTATATTTCATCATGTTAAAGATTGCATTGACCTTGACCTACTGTCCTCAAAATCGATTGGGGTCATCTTTGTTGATGACCAACCTCCATATAAAATTTAAAGATCCTTTAATAGGAAACCATTTGTGTGTCATTCATTTTCAAGCAAGAGAGACATACCAGTCACTCTTTGAATAACTACTGGGTTTGTCACTGCCAAGAATCAAGCAGGAGATCTCTTGCACTTGAAGTGGATGCTCTACTACAAGGTCATCAAGGTGGGCACTGGACTGATCTATAACACCAATACAATGTTTGTGTAGCAATTGAAATATAAAACAAAGAAACACACATTTTCTTAAAATACCAAATTTATTCATGACATAACAAAATTGAGACATGTTTTACATACACATGCATGTATTAACATTACACTTCTTAGATCCTCACTTATAGTATACAACAAGTACAGTCTGTTCATGTGTTACTTTGAATGGATGAATACAGACATGGACACGTTCAGTCAATGAAAACATGTTTTACACATTATTGACACAAAGACATTGTGAACACAGTACATTGTCTTCTCTTGTTTGGAATTATCTGGAAGGGTAAACAATCCTTCACCTATCAGTTCTGAGCATCATCATTTTTTGTTCATAGGAACATTCTACAAGGAGTAGTCCCAGCAAGTGAGATCAGCACTTGTTGATAAAGAGTATTTTAAAACCCTCTATTCCTTAGACCCCTAATCTTATTTGCTTTCAGTGTATTGTTTATATAAGAGAATATTAAACAAGACATATCTCCATGTAAAAACATTTCAGTGCATTTAGCTGATTACATACAATTGTGAAGAGGGTGCCAATCATCAATCATTCGCAAATAACTAGTTAGGAGATTGGTGTGCACAATCGGAGTTTTGGCAAAACAAGTCCATGAGGCATCTCAAATCTGTCTCCATGTGGCGTCAGCATGAGGTATCCATATGTGTCCCCATGTGATTTCAAAATGTGTGTCCATGTGGCAATGACATGAATGTCAAAATGTGTCTTAATTCAGTGTCAAAGTCTGTATATATTTGGCATCAAAATGAGGCATCCATGCAGTGTCAAAATCTGTCACAATGTGGCATCAACATGAATCTCCATGGAGTGAAGAGTGAAAACACTTATGTTTGTATTGTTTAACAAAAACTGAGCACTGTAAAATGTACACTGTATACATATTTTAGTGTTATAATTGTCTCTCATACTGACCCTCATACCACCTTGTATCGAGATCTGTTAATTGGTTGATACGAGTTTTGCTGAAATTAGATAAAGTTTAAAATTAACGAGAGATGTTTATAAAACATGTATGCTTCTTACTTGTTGCCGTCCCGTCTTAAGCTTTAGCATGTAAAATTAAATATCCAGTCTTTGTCATAACACTTTACAGCACTCGTCCAATTGGACAAGACTTGTACCGACAAACATTAGCCAAAATTCATACTTGCTAGTCAGCACTTAAAACAGCAATGACACATGCATAATAACAAGTTAATTTAAAGAGGCAACATAGTAAGAAAGCCCAGTCTTCCCTGAGAGCCTCCATACCGTTTAATTAATTTGACAGATATGTCTTGTATCCAGATTTTTATAAAGTGCAATAAAATTGATTTCAACTATATTTAAATTGTTCCAAAAGTGCAAATATTAATATATTTTAACTGTTCCAAAAGTGCAAATATGAATATATTTTTTAACTTTTCCGAAAGTGCAAATATAACTCACTAAGCGTATAAGTTCTTCCTTGATTAGACGAGTAACTTCTTTCTTAGCTTTCTGTATTGCCAGTTCACTTGTAGCTTCAATAGCCAGGTAAAGTTTTCGTTCCTCCTCCTTTGGTTGTTTACCGGAAGGAAAGTATGTACCACGTACAGTGATACCTGCTTCAGAATATTCACATATCTGTGCAAGGGCTTCCTGTAATGTACAAGATACAATATTAATAGAAGCTGAATTCATTCTTATCAAGCTAATATGTACACTATTACACCAGGCTGTTGAAAAAAACTTGAAAAACTGGGACATTATTTCGGCCCTTTAAGAGATGTTAAGTCAAGTCATATTATTCTGACACTTGGCCAATCATCCACTGTAACACATCTGACACTTTCTGTATAGCATCTACATAATGAAACACGTTAACACATTAATTAGATTTACCTCTCTCTGTTCAAGTAACCAGCCCCAAACCAAATATCCTAGACAAAGATTGTCCACATATTGACGGACAAACCAACTGACAGCATAACTCCAATAATACATACCTAATCTGAGACATATAGAGAGAGGAATACTGTAAAATCATTTAATTTCGATGAGACAAAATTTCATGGTTTTGGTAAAAAAGACCATTTCGATGGGATGTTAATTTGTGGATTTTGCATTTCATGTAATAAATTCAATCCTTTAAGGGTCAAAATTATTGTTCGATGGGATTAAATTTCATGGTAGAATATGAACCACGAAAATTTATGATTTTACAATATTCAAAACTAGAACTGACCTTGGATGTGACCTTCCATCTGGCTGTTTGTGGGAAATCATTGATCTCAAGTTCCTCTTCATAACGTTTGAATGTATCTTGTTCTACATCCTTATCATCCTCTGTGACCGGTGTATATCCTAACTTAGCGTTGATCTTCTCTGCCATCTGCTCTGCTATTGTCTTAGACTGAAATAGCATACGTTTATATTATTATCTAGCTATTTATATCTAGCAGAAACTAGTAAGATGAAAATAAACTGCTGTGTTCCACTACACTCGTATATTATTGTACATAATACAATATGTTGGTTTGTATGTAAATAAGAGATGTTTGTAAAACAATTATATATATATCCCCGTCGCAGCCCAAAAGTCGAAAATGGTAAAGGTCACAGTGATGTTGACTTTTGACCTACTGACCTCAAAATCAATAGGGGTCATCTACTATTGCTAACCAACCTCTATGTAAAATTTAAGATCCTAGGGCAAAGTGTTCTTGAATTATTGAATGGAAACCAAATGGTCTACAGACAAGACAGACTTGAGCAAAAAAATATACCCCCTCATTAAAGAGATGGGGGGGGGGCATAATTACTGATAGCAAGCAAGATTTGATTTGATATGAGTTTATAAGGTCCTCGTATCGTCCCATACCTTTCGGTAATCTGGATTTTTTATAGGACCCCGGCATGTACCCCTTCATGCCGAGAAAGTTAAAAAGTTCGAAATAGGGTAAATTTGTCTTGCAGATAATTTATCTGCAAGCGTTAGCCGGACGTTTAGTTTTTGTGTTATTTAATGTAAATACAAAAATCGACCAATGAGATCTAGAGCATTTGTATTTACTCCTACTTGTCTGTTTTGTCCGGACACGGACGGGTGCTCACGGCTGAGTTTCACAGGGGCGTTGAAACTTGTTTCACAGGGGCATTGAAACTTGTTCGGACGGGTGCTTTTGGAGAAACCAGACAGCTGAGATCGTTCATCCTCCCACACCGGCGATACTCGAGTTTCTTTGCTTCAGTTTCTCTTTCACGGACTGAGACGTGCGTCTCTTACTTATTTGTCCTAACTTAATTCCTACTCGGGCTAAGACATGCGTCTTTTAACTTACACATTAAATTAGACTTCTCTCTTGTTCGGGCTAAGACAGGCGTCTTTTAACTTAATGCAATAAGTGAGTAATTAAGTGAAACTTGTTCTCGTACTCGGACTGGGCCGGGCGTGCCTTCACCTTATACATATTTAACTATACATTTGAGAAATAAAAAAATAAAAATAATGTGTGTGATTTTTGTTCTGTTCCTGACAATAATACTTATATTCCTTATATACTTAGTAGTACTCCTAACACTAGTAGTGGGACAATTTCAATTCCTATCAAAAATATTCATAATAATAAGGGTGCTGCTTGGCACAAAAAAAACACTTGGCTTTCCATACTTTAGTTTTGATTTTTATGATTACAACTATTATTATTATTATTTTTTTTTTTTTTTTAATTTTATGTTTTTTTATCATCTATTTTATTTTTACATGATTTTATAGATTTACCGGGTTTTCCTAGTTACCTACTGGGGTGATCTCATGAGGGGTTGTTATTACAGGTGTTGGAGTGACGGCGCCTAGTTTATCCGTCATGGATATACCAGACTGCTCAGTCTTAATTGATTGCATTAGGTGACATTACCCTTATTGGCAGTTTTAATTGGCATGTTACTGTTTATTGACGGGTAATGTTTTGCTATATATCATTTGGGTATATAAGTTGTATACTGACTTGTAGCCCTCATTATTTCCACTACCATGCCTAGGATTGCAGTATTTGGCGATAGCTTTGTGCGGCGACTTGGTGAATATTTGGAGCAGACCGGCACCACGCTGTACCCGCCCTATACCACTTCATTCTATGGAAAGGGTGGTATGAGGGCAGAATGCTATGATCGCCGCCTGTTGGAGGACCTGCTCAGGTGTAAGCCTGATGTGGTCATAGTCATGCTGGGTGGTAATGACATTACTCCGATGTCTAGCCATAAGGATATTTTCCACCAGATTTGTCACCTGGTGGGGGATATTCGTAGAGGCGGCGTGAGCCAAGTCTACATAGTTGAGGTCACCCCCCGGGGAGATTTCCGCAAGTGTCCTGGCCTGACACAGGACTGTTTTGATAGGCAGCGCATCAACCTTAATAGGAGGATGGCCAAATGGTTTGGCCGGGACTTGGTTAGGATTCCTAATCTTAGGTTTTTTAAGCATGTTGCCCCGGATCAGGTGCATTTGAATATTGAGGGGATGCGCTGCTTATTGCTGAGGCTGCGGCAGACACTAATTGCTGCATATGGTCATTTTTAGAGCCTTTACGGGCTTCTAAATAATACCACCCAAACGGCCCTTTTTAGGGCCCCACATATACATGGGAGAAAAAGTTACTCTGAATTGTCAAGTGATTGTGGGGATGCGCGGTCTGGTGGGGGATCCTAGTTAGGGACCCGGTAAATCACTTTAAGCATTTATACTTTGTATTTTTACCTACATTTATAAGGTCCACTATTCATTATTGGTAATTTATTTGTTTATCATGATGTAATTGACCCTATTGATGAATTAACTCTTAATCCCTTATTTATTAGATTATTAATAATTTAGTTTGCCTAATTACTTCTTATTTGTTTAGATGTTCAGTTATTTACAAACCGATGGAACATGAACTTTAAGATTTTTAATAAGGGGGGTAATTGCGTATGGCTTGTGCTTCCAATTTAGTCAAGGGAGGTAACTAGATTTGGGTCGTAACCTTGGTTACTACCCATCATGCATTGTAATCATGGATGTACCGGAAATTTCACGGCATTTTTACGGATAGAATTGTTGCGTTTTCCAGCTTATATTTCGTTGGTTTATGGGTCATGGGTAAGTAATTTGCATTAAATCGCTTTATTGGATGTGGAGGTACTGATTTGGGTCTGGTTGACGTGTTGTCACATCATATTTATCGAAATAAGCTGGATTCTAAAATTGCGGAAGTTGACCTGGGCGAAATGGCCGGAGAGTTGCTGAGATTCGGATACACCTTTCGGATATATATGTATTCTATGGCTTACAGGACGGAATTCTACGGTATATCGCTTTAATGGATATGTATGTGCCGCTACGGCTTGGATGGACGGGTTGTCGCACCCTTTTTACCGGACGGGGCCTGAGTTGGAAGCACTGGAGTTAACTAGTTTGGAAACGTTGGGAAGTGGATGCGGTTCGGATGCCTTATTTCGGATACAGAAGCAGTGACTGATGAAATAACTACTGGGTGGAGGATTGGTGGATTATACCCGTATATAGATGGATTGGAGGGCGTAGAAGATGGGGACCAACATGATTCGGGTATTCGTAACTATTATGAGTTAAGTACGGGCGTGTATCGATGTGTTATATTGTTGGTTGTGAATTTTTCCAATCAACATATAAGTATGTCACTGCTTGCTTAGTAAATATCAACTAATCGAACCGCTCAATGGGTCTAAATGCATTAAGGGGATGCTGGCACGGTATGATTATGGTTTGTCATAGTTTATTGTTATGAGACTTATTTTTGTTGATGGGCTTGGACTTGGGATACTGTACTTAGTGGTCTAGCCATGCCAACCTGTGTTAAGCAACCACATTCCATCGTCATGATTACTTTTTGTTATTACATATTTTGCTTTATTACAATTTACTTTATTCCTAACACCTATGATTATATGCAGTTTTAGTCATTTTAGGTGATTATTGTTGGACCTCTGCATAGCGGCCACCTGTTCCTATTTTATCTTTGAACTTGTTAGTACATATTAATTTTTATTTTTAAATTGATTTATCCATAACACCTATGAGTGTATGCAGTTTTAGTTATTTTTAGGTATTTATTACGGGACCTCTGCATAGCGGCCACCTGTTCCTATTTTATTTTTAAGGCATAACAACCGATACGCCAACCCGCCCCAGGCAAATAACACTAGTATCGTCCTCGCATTGAGGCTCCGTCTTCTTAAGGAAGATATTTTTACCATTTTGTGTCATTTTACCCACAACATGTTGGCATATTGATCTTATACTTAGATATTTAAGATTTTTAAGTATTTTACAGAGCTACAGATAGGCTGTTTACCATGGTATTTGAATTATAAATTTTCTTTGAAGGCCAATTATGTCCCAAGTGGAAGATATAAGATTAAGCAGTTATAATATGAAGGATCCAAAAATAGGAAGGGGTGAATTAGTGAAAAACAGTATATAAAAGATTTTTAACATAATGAGTTTGATTAATTATCCAAACGAATTTGTCAAAGTTCATTCAATATTGAAATTGGGGGGCAAAATACCCCGTGGACCAAAACCTTGTCTGTAGCTCCGATGTTATATTAATTTTATGTCGCCTATTATGGATTGACAACTTTGGTACCGTCCTCGCATTGAGGCTCTGTCTTCTTAAGGAAGATATTTGTACCGTCTGTCATCTTTCCCTAATAGACTGCCTAATTAAGTTTATTTTATTGGTATAATTTGATTGTTTATTTATGCCTTTAACTTATATATTGATTTATTTATTAATTTAGTTTGCTTTATTTATGTATTTATTTCTTGGTTTGTTGATTTAACTCTTAGTTTGTTTATAGCTGGCTTCCCGTCAAGGGTTGGTAAGAGGGGTATCGTCCTCACATTGAGGCTCCGTCTTCTTAAGGAAGATATTTTTACCCCTATCTTATTTACCCTCGACAGGTTGCCTACTTGAGTAAGATAAACATTATGCCTGATTCTGAGTTATAATTTATCTTCATATCCAGTGTTTCGGATGTATTTAAAGAGCGCTAGCCTGACCCTTTGCGCTAATTTACTTGGTGGATTAAAAATAGAACGTTTGTTGACAATTTGTAAGCCAGCATCCAAAAGCTCGGCTTCTAGTATTTTCCTATGGTTGGTATGCAACGGACACTCAAAGACAAAATGTTCAAACGTTACTGGCTGATTGCAGTTTGGGCAATTGTCGCCATTGGGTTTTCTTTCAGCACCCAGATAGCTTGCCCCTAATTTGAGTCTAGTAAATATCTTATCGTGTAAAGGATTGTTACTATATGTTTTTAATTTGGTTGGTAGATGCTCAGAATCAAACATACTCTTATCATATTCACTTGAGTTCCAGTATTTCTTAAATTCCTGTTTTATTTTAGATTTAATGGCACTGTATGACTCTGATAAGCTTAACTGTAAGGGTACAGTGGTGCCTTCTGTACATGCAAGTTTGGCTGTTTGGTCAGCCTTTTCATTCCCTTCTAGTCCTACATGGCTGGGGACCCAGACTAACTTGACCGATTGGTTATTGTTTTGAATCTGGTGCAGAAGATTCAGAACTTCGGACATTATTTCTGGCCGGGTACTTGAAATCCCTGTTTTAATGGACATGAGACTACTTAGACTGTCACTAAATATTGCTGAGAATTGATACTTTTTCCCTAGGGTCCAGAGCAATGCCATTTGGATCCCTATTAATTCACAGGTATAGATAGAGGCCTCTTTGGGGAGTTTGATACCCTTATTTACCATTGTTTCATTATCTGGTGACCTGACATACATGCCCGTCCCGGTGTTATCCAGGGTTTCATCCTTACTACCATCGGTGTAAGTTTGGAAATAATTAGAGTAATTATCTTCAATATGCTGCCTGCATATTTGCAGGTTGTAACCATTGGTATAGCTTTTGGACGTAACCTGCAGTAGGTCTAAGTCGGGAATATTATTACTTATATCAGGGGGATCATAGTACACCGGTGGTGCAGCTACTAGGTTCTGAACATTATATGCCTCGATGCATTCCCTAACTTTTTGTGAGTATGGGACTTTAAATGTAACATATTTGGGCTTTACAGTGTACACCTTGTGCTCATATATTGGGTCTTTAGTGACCATTTCATTGATGGGCAAGTTCGATCCTAACCGGCCTGACCTAACCCAGTATTTGAGCATGCTCTGTTCCCGTTGGAATCCTAGTGGGAGTTCGCCACATTCAATTAATAGGGGTAGCCTGGGGGTGTACCTGTATGTGCCAGTAACTATCCTGAGGGCCTTTAATTGCAGTGTTTGTAACCTATTGAGGTCCGCCTTACTGGCAGAATTATAAACTATGGAGCCATAGTTTATTTTCCCAAGTATGAGGGCCTTATATACTCTGTGCAGACAACTTTTGTTTGATCCCCATGAGTTCCCTTTAACTACCCTTAGCAATTGACAGTCCTTATTGCACCTTTTAATTAATGAGTCTATATGCTCCTTCCAAGTTAGGTACTTATCAAAGATCATACCTAAGAATTTGGCAGTCTTATTATATTGTAGTTCCTGATTATTTATAGTTAATTTAGGAAAATCAATAACATCCTCAGGGGCTTTTCTCATATGCTTGTGAACTATCAGAACTTGCGTTTTTGCTGGGTTGATTTTAAAACCAAATTTATTACTCCAGTTTTGGATGCAGTCTAAGGTTTTTTGGGCTCTTTTTACCGCTAATTGAGGGCTTTTTGAAGTTACCCAAGTTGCAGAGTCATCAACAAATTGTGATAGTTCAGCTTTTTCGCAAGGCAGTCGGTCTATACCGTTGATTGGTCCATTAAGTTTTTTAATTTCATCATGGAGTGTATTCATGAAGACACTAAAAATGATTGGTGATAATACACTCCCTTGCGGGCAGCCATTAACTAGTTCTACTATTTCTGATTTGTGGCCATTCCATCGGACTTGAATTTTTCTAGAACTTAAGAAAGATGCCAGCCATTTTAACATTCTGCCTTTAATACCTATGTCTGCCAAATATTTTAGGGCGCCACCATTCCACATTTTGTCAAAAGCATTGCTGAGATCTAAAAAGATAGCCACTAGGTACTCATTACTTAATTGTGCCCTTTTACAATCTGCCTCTAAACGGACTAAATTGTCTTCGCATGAATGGAATGAACGACAACCTGATTGGACGTTTGAAATAAGGTTGTTCTGTTCTAAATGGTTGCACAGTCTATTTTTGATCATTTTCTGCATTAATTTGGTAAATGTAGATGTTAATGATATTGGGCGATAGGAAGCTGGGCTTTGTTTATCTTTGTAAGGCTTTAGTAGCGGGATAACTATTGCCTTACTCCAATCCTCAGGTATAGAACCAGACTGCCATGATTGATTATATAAGTTTAATAGTGACTTTTTGGCTTCCATTGGGAGATGTCTTAGTATTTCATAGTGAATACCATCGTCACCTGGCGCGCCATTTTTACACCTTATTATAGCCTGCTCTAGTTCTAACATATTGAAATCCCTATTATACTTTAGATTCTTATGGGGATATGGGAGGTTTAGAATTACAGGTATTACATGATCATCATGTTTTGTTTTACGCTGAATAAACTCATCTGAGTATCCTTCATTACTACTCGTGGCCTGGTAATGTTTTGCCAGGGAGTTAGCCTTTTCTTCATTATCTGTGACAATTTGTCCATTAAATAACATTGCGGGCTCGCTCGCTGGGGGTTGGCCTTTGATTTTCCGAATAAAATCCCACAGCTGTTTGGATTTGGTTTCAGTATTGATAGAGCTGCAAAAACTTTTCCAGCTCTCTTGCTTAGCTTTTTTGATTGTGGTGTCTGCCTGACTCCTTAATAATTTCCAATTTTGGGCATTACTTTGGGTCTTATGTTTATTGAACTTATGGTAGGCAATCTCCCTGGCTTTTATTGCGGTATCACACTCAGCATTCCACCATATTACTAACTTCTTTGGTTTGATCACTTTTGCCTTAGCTTTTGGAATAGTTTGTTCTAAAATGTTATTAAGTTTGTCTAAATAATCAGTGAACACCTCATCTATAGACTCAGAATCAGTTAAAGTGTGAAGTTGTTCATTACATAATTTCTGAAAATCCTTCCAATTTTCTTTGGAGGCTTTATGTAGTTTCCATTTATCAACTGTAATTTTGGCATTGTTTCTGTAATTGAAGTCTAACGTTGTTAAGATTGGCAAGTGATCACTACCACAGGAGTTGTTGAATACTAAGAAGTCTGCCCTCGTTCTTAGATTGTCTGATACCATAGCTAAGTCCAATGCTGAGTTTGAGCCTACAGCAGTTGAGCTTATTCTCGTAATTTGATTGTCGTTAATTATTTGAAGGTTATTATCCTCACAGAATTTAATTAACATATCGGCCTCAGTGTCTGTACGGAAATCATTGTCTGGGTTCCATAGTGGGTGCTTAAGGTTGAAATCCCCCATGATTACTGTATTTGGCGTTATCTTATTTAACCCCTTTTGCAGGTTATCTTTATTATGAAGTTTGCCCTCTTTAATATAACAATTGTAAATGTTAATATTGGACAATAACCCGTGAACAGTGACCATTTGAGTTTCAAAAACATTCTGATTCTTAACTTCAGTATATGAGTAAGGGATTCCATTTCGGACATAAATACATAAACCACCCCATCCTGAAACATCATATTCCCTGGGACAGTTAAGCGGAGCTTGGTATCCTGTCAATTTAAGCGGAGCACTGTTTGCCTTGTAGTGCGTTTCCTGTAAACATATGATATCTATTTCTGAAGTGGAGTTATTAATGAATTGTTGGAACTCTGCCCTTTTACTCACGTGCCCTCTTAAACCACCCGTATTCCATGACAAGACACTGAGGCTCCTATGTGTTATAGGATTATTTGTGTTAGCCATTATTTAACGGGGGTGGTCTTTTACTAGGGGGTTTTAGTTAAGATTATTCCTTATTTAGGTTACTTTATTGTTTTAAACTATTGGTAAGTCTTTTAACCTTAGTAGCTTTTTTTGACTCCTAAGCCTATTTCCTATTTTTGCTGGTGTGGGTTCCCCAATTAGTTTCCCGTTTCTAAGTTGTTTCCCTTTTGGGTCATCCAAGTTAGCTGAGGTGGATGTGTCCCTGGAATTTGGGGAATATGTTTGTTGTACAGTGGGTTCATGAACCTCGGAACTGCACTCGGGTACTTGCTGGGATTCCTCTTTGGCAGGAGGTTGAGCCAGGGGGGTGGGATCCTCAGTTAGTAGGGTGTTTGTTGGCTGTTCAGCGGATTCTTGAACCGCCAAACAACACTCGTGGTCTTTTTGGGATGCCTCTTTCGTAGGGGCTTGAACTGATGGGGTATGATCCTCAGTTAAAGGGGTGTCCGTTGACTGGACAGCGGGTTCCTGAACCGCCAAACAGTACTCAGGTACTTGTTGGGATGCCTCTTTGGCAGGGGTTTGAGCCAAGGGGGTAGTTTCCTCAGTGAGGGGGGTGACCGTGGGCTGTACAGCGGGTTCTGAAATAGCCGAGTAGCTTTCAGGGACCTGATGGGATGCCTGTTGGACAGGAGCTGGGTCTGAGGGGTTACTTGCCTCAGGAGCCTGGGTTTCTGTTTGCTGTACAGCGGGTTCTTCAACCGCCAAACAGCTCACAGGGGTTTGCTCTTCCATAGTTGGGCATGGCGTTACCTGGTTCGCGGGTTCTTCAACCGCTACACAGGTTGTGGTAACTTGGACTGCCTTAGGAGTCTTATTTATGCTACGTCTCTTAGCCTTTGATTTAGGTTCGGTTTCAATTTGAGTTTGAGCCTTATTTACAGTTTGAGTTTTAATTTGCTTAATCTTATCTTGTTTGCATTGCTGCTTTATTTCATTAACAAATGATTTTAAGATTTGCACAATTTGTGCCTCATTTTTACCTATTAGTTTAGTTGCTGTAATTTTAACCCTATCATTCATTGACTTTTTTGATGTAGTTTGAAGATTTTTAGGTTTTTTAGTTTTGCTGCTAATCTTGATTTGATTTTGAGATTTAGCTTGCTCTTTAGGTTTATTTTGTGTTTGATCCTGGCTTATCTGCTTTAAAAATCCCTTATATGATTTGCATCCTTTGTATGCTGCACTGTGGTTTCCCTGGCAGTTAGCACATTTCTTGACCTGGGAATTGCATTCAGTATGGGTATGGGGTCCCGCACAATGGGGGCAGATGGCCTTTTTGGTGGGGCAGTGAACATTACTATGTCCATGCTTTTGACAAATGTTGCACCGGATGGCCGAGGGGGCAAGTGGGGTGACTTTATGCTTCATGAAAATGCTAGGGGCTTTCTTGGAATTGAACGTAACTAGAACAGTATTTGGTTGTCTGCCCTTTTTGACAGCAACTACCTCATTTCTTTTCCAGAGAATGTCCTTAAATGTTCTAAAAGTCTGGTTTCCCGGTATCGCCAGTACTCCCTTTCCTAACTCATTAACCCTATTGATGCATAGATCTAACCCATTTGGGACCTTAAGATATCCTGAACCTAACTTGATAGCCTCATGCATGGGCATCGAGAACAGTAGTTTGGCCCCACTTTTGACCCTGGACTGTTGGAACGTTTTAAGTACATTCTGACACACATCTCCTATAACCTTATTCTTTTTCCCCAGCAGATCACCTATGATCTTAATGTGCATTAAGACATAACCTAGAGTCATTGTAGTTTTGGAGTTTAAGTTTGATTTTTAAATTTAAGTAAAATTTAATGAATTTAAATTTAATTTTAAATTTTAAACCTAAACTTAATTTTAGATTTTAATATGAAGTTGAAGTTTTTAGATTGAAAGTTAAATTTAAATTTTGTACCTAACTTTTGATTTTTTATCTAATTTTATGTTTATTTATATTTAGGTTTTAGTTTAAATTTGAGTATTACTAGGAGTTTTAAATTTGAAAGTTAAATTTGGATTTTGTTTCTAAGATTAATATATGACTTTATTTTAGATTTGGATTTATTGAAGTATTAATTTGCTAATTTTATTACTTTAATATTTTAAGTTTTAATTTTATATAATTATTACTTTAAATTTTATGTTTAACCTTATTTAATCTTAGTTTGTCCTACAAAACTATTTATTATCTTAGTTAATTAGTTTGACACTGGACATATGGTTCCTGTCTTAAGTAATAAAGTTAATCCCTGGTCTTAGTTACTTCCTAGATTAGTTAATGAACGTGACATGTGTCAGCTGTCTAACATATGTTTTTACATGTGGTTCCTGTCTTAAGGAATGTAGTTAATCCCTGATCTTAGTTACTTCCTTGATTAGTTAATTAAAGAGACATGTGCCAGCTGTCAATGTTACCCTAATTTTAGATGCTTTGTTAAGGAATTCTAGTTGTTAGATCCTGACTTATATTGAATAATTTACCTAAATTTAGGTTTTATTTGAGTTTTTTAGGTTTATGATTTATATAATTAGCCTTAAAATTTGAAATGATTTCTAGTTCCCTAATACTAATGATTTAATTTAAGTTTTTATCTATGTTTTATAGTTTTAATGGAATTTGTCCAAGTGTTAATTAACCAATAGTCCTTAGATTATGAATTAAATGAACTTATTAATTAATTATTCACAAAAACGGACAGATTCAGGTGCAGTGAATAATTAAGTGAATTTTAATTATTTGATGAGAATGAATTGTTTGAATTAGAATTATTAATTGCTATGACTTATTAATTAATTATTCACAAATAACAGACAGACTCAGGTTGCTGTGAATATTTATGTAAATTTTACTTATTTTAAATATAATTGTTTGATGAGAATGAGGTACTTAAAGTAGAAATTATGAATACTTATTATTTAATTAGTCGCAAAATACAGACAGACTCAGGATGCTGTGAATAATTAAATGTTAATGAGAATGAAGTAATTAAAGTAGAGATTATTAATTATTATAACCTGTTATTTTAATTATTCACAAAAACAGACAGACTCAGGAGGCTGTGAATAATTAAATGTTAATGAGCAATTTTGAAATGAAATTTTTATTTAAATTGTCCCTGTTAAACTATTTAACTATGACTTATTTTTATGCTATATTCAGACTATATTTACTTAAATCTATGATTTAATTTTACTTAAATTGCTTAAATGACTTAGTTAAATACAGAACAAAAATACAGAATACAGAATAAATCACACACACAAGTATATAATTAATTAAATACTTAGTTAAATATTTTATTAAATTGCTTAATTTCCTACTTTCTACTGAGAAACGGGTCGCCAACAGACAATTACTGAATTGAGTATGATTAATGATTGAAAACCAACGGTCCTTAACTAATGAAATGAATTAAAATTGGAAAACCAATAGTCCTTAACTTATGAAATTAATTATTCACAAAAACAGACGGTGCCGTGAGTAATTAATTTATTTAATTAAATGCTATGAGAACAAGTAAAAATTACAAGAGAGAATATGAAAATGAAAGAGAAACTTCACCTAAGTCCCAAGAGTAGATGCTGTGTGCTGACAGTATGGAAATCTTGAAGCTGTGGATGCTTCTTTCCTAGACGGCTGTCAGGGGATGAAATGTAGCAAGCAAGACTTGAATATAGTCCCTTATGTAGCCTACATAATGTAGCTATAACAATGATTTTTGATAAATTGAGAATTTGATTTTTCCTATATGGCCAAGGTTATATTGCTCAAAGCTTTGTGTATGTGACTGGACAGTCTTTGCAGGATTAGAATCCGAACATAGGGACTTTAAACACACAGCAAAAAGCAAACAACAGCAAACGTAGGGAGCTGGTGGCATAATCACCTAACAGGTCATGCAATAATGACCTATCCTAATATCAGTGAAAAGATGTAAAACTTTAAAATAATCTTACAGCAACTTGTGGTGCCGATACTCCATCCTGGAAAATAGCTTTGGTGGCTTGTTGAGTGATATCCTGAGCTTCCTGACCCAGATTCTTACTGAGGTTGATCTTGGCAGCCAGTCTTTTAGCCATCTCTAACTTGAGCTGATTGTTGGCTCCCATCTTACCTGGATTACCTGTCATCAAACCACCAGTAATAGGCTGAAAAGTATATAAGACAGAAAGTCAATATTTCATACAACGATGCAAAGTCTTAAAACAGGTTTATTCAAAAGAAACTAGAAAGAAACTAGAAAGAAACTAGAAGGGTTTTTACACAAAAAAATTATGTCTTTCACACAGCCATAACTCGGTCAAAGATCAGCTAAACTTAAACATGTTATTCTCCATGTTTACTGATTATTGACATAAGACCTTTAACGGATGTTTTAAAGATAAAAACAGAATTTTTCCTTTTTAAACTAACTGTGAATGGTAATCAAGGAATAATTTTGTTATGATTATCACTTTATAGTCTAAATCTTACCACTTGTGGAAGTGATGACTTGGATACATCTGTTACCCTTCTCTTACTGGCAAACATATCTTCAATTTGTTGTTCTATCTGTAATAGTACACAAACATACTATCAGTATAATAAATTTATACTTCTTAAAATATTCACTAAAAGAAGTTATAAGGGAGTTCAGAAAGTTATTGGACAGACACATGTTTTGGTGGTTAACTTTTGTTATATATGTAAGAGTCTAGTAAAAAAACTAAAAATTCTCAGTCTTAATCTTTCTGCAATTAAGCAAAACTCTAGATTGGTGCAAATTTATTTGTGTGAAGTTTCATTGAAATCCAACCAGTGGTTCAGTAGAACAAACTTTATGACCTTAAAAAATGTTCTCCAAGATGTGTGAGAACGAATGTGACATCCTTTCGGCACAAAAAATATAACTTTGCCAGCTTAAATAAGTTATTTGTGATGAAAGAATCTGCTTCTTGTTGTCTTCGGCATCAACATTCCTTAAAATTGTCATGAAAACAAATTAACTTGTATTTTCTAGACTCATTTTAGAAATGTTGATCTTCATCGTTACTCACATCCTCGTTAGGGTCCTCCTCGTCAGAATCTACCAGACCTAATGCTGCTTTCTGTAATTTCTTCCTATCTGATGCCAGCTGGGCTTCAGTTTCATCAAACTTGAAACCTTTACCATGGAAACCACTGCTACTTTTTATCTTCACACCATCCTAAAATATACAAGATATAACAACATATTGAAATTCCACTACAGAGGCTTTTTGAGGCATGCACAATAGTCTTTCCAGAAGACCTGCGGTAGCTCGAAAATGAAACTATCGCCATGTCATTTTCTCTAGCTTATTTTGAATGACAGTGATTGCTTCTTATGGAAACGGCCACGGAAACTCATTCGGAATGTCAGTGATACAGAGTGAGAGATGCGAATTTGAGTCATTTTGCATAGATTTGAATGGCAGATAATTCATCTGCGTGACACCAGTAAGTATTCATCAGAAACAAATCGATGACGCCTGCCCAGGCACCAAATAAGCACAAATACATCACCAAGGTTTTTCATTTTAAACTGGTTAAAGAACAATAGTTTGCACAGTGAATAAAAAGTAAAACAAGGACATTTCTTCTTTCATCCTATTATGATAACATACTGTTAGTTAATACTAATTTATTTCAGGTAAACAACATGTTCTATGACTTATTATTTACTCTCCACGCCTCATTCCTAATGGCACTCATATTTTTAAAAGCTTAATTTAAGAATAATTTGACAGAAAATCAAACCACAATTTTACAATCACTTAATTCACTAAAATATAAATTTAAAATCCATAATTTTATGTCCATCAAGTTTGTCTTTTTACAAAAGTATCCTAAATTTTATGCAGAAGAATGTGAATGAATTTCCAGTAGTGTGTGTATACTGTTTACTTACCGCCTCAGCTTGTTTCTTGTATTCATCCCACCATTTAGCCAGACTTTCAGGTACCGGTGATTCTGATAGTTCTAGAGCTTTAATAATATCACCAGCATATCTCACTTGTTCCGGGGTAATAAATGTGTGAGCTACACCCTTGTTTCCAGCTCGACCAGTACGGCTGTAATATACAGATATACCCGTGATAAAACGCAATATCAGTATGTAAGAATTCTTGGTATTCTTGTAATTCAAATTTTGAATATAATTTCAGATACCTTGAAAAATCACTGGATTAGAATCAGAAGGTTGTAAGAACAAAACCGCTTTTTTGAGAAAACAAGAATAAACTGTCTGAAAATTACTCTTTACATATGAAAGTAAAACAAGCTGTTTCAACTCGTTTGGTCAACATGATAAGTTCTGATTTTCATGAAAATAGGCTAATAAGAAGCCCCTTGTGATGCGGCCATTAAATATGTATCTTCAACAGGCGATAAAAAGGGATAACAAGAATGGTAAATGTAAATGGTACATACCCACATCTGTGTACATAATCTTCATAATGATTTGGACAATCATAGTTGATTACCAATATTAAATGTTTAACATCTAGACCTCGAGCTGCTATAGATGTCGCTATCTGAAATGACGATCAACTCATAGTTAGTATGTACAGGTATATACATATTCAATTTACTTTACGGGGTAGATTTGGCATATTTTATTACCCAAATATAATTCATATCATACAAATTGTAGGAAATACATGAATTGTTGAGCCACAAATTCTCTTCTTTTAGTCAGTTTACTATGATCTGGTGTAAGTGAGAAATAATGAATTATTTTCAAAATCTTAATTCTGAAGTTTGCTCTAAAACAACTACCAAATTCCTTGAGACATGGTTCAACATACCATTTACTTTTCAAAATATTAAATCAGCAATATTCTACAGAAGTAGCTAATACCATATCAGAAAAAATCGCCATAACTCCCTTCTTAAAAAGAGACTGGGACAACAATAAAAAAATATGAGAAGTCATCGTTAGGCAGACTATTGTTCCCCTGTCTGCCAAGAGCCATTATTCTGACAGAAGACCTTTCATCACAACGAAAGTGTGTCTATGATTAGACAAATGGATGGACAGATAAGACAGACAAGCTGAATCCAGTCCCCCCTTTACAACTTGTCACACGCAAATATAATAAATGGAATTTGATCTTGACAAAAGCCATTCCTAAGTTTCAGAGCGATATCTATACTTGACTTTCTACTTGACTTCATTACTTGATTTTACTACTTGACTTGACTACTTGACTAACTTCTTATATATGAAGATATGAAGATGGACAGAAGCTCATCAAATAATATTTATGCTACTAACCAATAATTTGATATCACCATTTTTGAAGTCTAGGATAATACTACCACGATCATATTGATCTATCCCGCCGTGTAGAGACATACACGGGTAGGAATGTTTCATCAAATCCTTCATTAAATCATCAGCATGTTCCTGTTTATCTACAAATACTATAACACCACCATCTTCCTGATATTGTCCGAGTAATTCTAACAACTTGAAGAATTTCTGGTCTTCTTCCAGTATAGTCTGAAATATTACATCATAAGTATTTAGTACTGATATCTTTAGCTTATTTTAAATTTGTAGGCAAATTCAAGGTTTCAGTGAATACTTTGATAAAACAGTATCAAGACTATCTAACTAGATAGCAATCATTGTAATATGGAGGCATTAAGACAAACAGAGCATTCTAAGGATAAAAAAATGCACTAGTATTTGAAATCAATTCCAAGAGGAGCAACTTGTCAGTTACACTTAACCACAAAACGGATAGCACAGTTATCTCCCTTTCAAAATCTAGTTAACCAAAGTTTGATGTTGCAAGTCAAATAGTTTTCTAGGAATCTATTTTAACCAGAACTAGCCCACAATGAGTGTAACAGCTGACTAGCCACTTGATGGGGGACTTTAAATATATAGTCGGCAGAACAGATGAATGTCTGAAATTGACTTTAAAATTAGTACTTTACTTTTTTCAGACAGTATTACAAGATTCAAGTTTTGCCAAATGTTACATTTTCCAACAGTAAGATCCAAGTTTTGACAAAAGTTACTTTTTCTGACAGTAAGATTCAAGTTTTGACAAAAGCTACTTATTGCAACAGTAAGATTCAAGTTTGACAAAAAGCTACTTACCACATTCTGTGCGACATCCCTACATACGACACTTCTACCACCAACTTGTATCTCTATAGGTTTGGTTAAAATCTTTCTGGCGAGTGCTTCCATCTGTCGGGGAAATGTTGCTGAGAACATCACAGTCTGTCGATCTGGTCGGATGTTATCTATTATACGATTCACCTGATACAAAATATATAACAGTGATTAGAACTTAGTATATAAAAAGTAATAAGCAATTGCAAGCAATACAGAAGTCCCTTACTTGGTTTTAAGGTTTTCAATGTTTCTGTTGCCATGGCAACCACAATTTTGGTCCAGATCAAAATAAAATAGATGTGCATAATCTCCTTATTAGTCCCAATCCAAGTACCAAGTTTAACAAACCTAGCTTGAAAACTGTTATGGCAGGATCCGGATTTCTTGACGAATGGAGGGCAAACCTATATTCCCGTCTACCCGTTTTCGGTAGGGGACTAAACACTGTCACCGTGTAAATTAGGCCTTACAGTTGAACACTTGATTGCCAATTCAGACTGCACAGTTGGGTTCAATGCCATTTATCAACAATATTTCAGCTATTATATAGGACAGCTGTATCACCAGACCAATTTTCATGAACTGTATTCTTACCAATTCTAACTTACCACCCCAAATGGAACTAAAAACTTCTCCACAAAAAGTACATAGTTGAATTATGATTATATTTCATGAAGTGTTTTTGAAATTTTAACCTAACAGAAAAGACTGGTTTCAACTGTGTCTAATTTTTCTTCTGTACAAATGAAAAACAAATGATTCACAATGTTCAGTATCATTTTTGCTGATGTCAGGTTTTTCATGATAGGTCAAGGTCATTATAAAGGATCAGTTGATGATAAATTGTACAATATGCACACCACAGAATATCCATGCATTTTATTATGTAAAAATCAATATGAATCAATAAACATCACTTGAAGTTGCAGATCATTTATCATCCAGTTTGATAGTGATAACATGATAGATTGGTGCAATCTTGATCAAATGCAAATGGTGTGCATCTATAGAATTAAAGTGCATATGCTGCATCTTTTATGCTACACATAGTATAATGGGCAGATGACAAAGCATTGAATGACAAAAAATTTGCATAAGCATTTTGATATTCAGACAGAAACAAAAATCTTTGATGAAATTCAAAGATGTCAGCCAGCCAATAACATCACAAAAATAGTGCTACGTACCCAAAACTGTAAAATTAATGGGGAGGCTCAAGAATATTCTCCAAATTAGGTCATTTAGCATGTGACAATTTAAAAAAAAAACTGCTCCATAAGTTTTTGTTAGCAGACTAAACCCCTAAATGGCCTACAGAAATACATCAATACCATAAATTTTCTGTTATTAGACGGTTTCGAACTTCATTAAAAAGTAGATTTTTTTCTAAATTCCTGCAACTCACCTGAGGTTCAAATCCCATGTCAAACATTCTGTCAGCCTCATCTAAAACAACATAGGTACATCTTCGCAGATTTGTTACCCGTCCTGAAAAATAAATTATAAAATCTATGATACATCAGAACAGTACAAGCAACTGAAAACTGTGGCACATCATTCTGTCTAGAGCTGTCGTGGATAGAATGCCATATTTCTATATCAACAATATTTTTAGCTGATCGATCATTGATTCACATTTTGAAAAATCAATTACATGTGTAAAGGGATGGAACTACCCAATTGAGGCCCATATGGAAGATTGCATTATTGTTAATATGTGAGCCTCGAGACTTTACGAAAGAGTTTTGATATGTCTCAAATCAAATCAATGACAGCTCTTTATCTACCTAGCACTTTGAGAAAGGGGTCTTAGGGTAGTATTACAATGATCAATATTGTACCAAAAATTGGGCAATCAGCTGTATTTTTATCAGGATCTGACTAGCTTTATTTTGTATTTTGCTCAAGGGGCTCCAACAGACTTTGCTCTTCCGAGCGTTTGTTTCCTGGTTGGTCAGTTTACCCGGTATAAGCCCTAACAAACTCATGTAAGTATATAACATAACCACACAATTTTGCCAAATTTCCATGGGTCTTGGGATCTGCACATATTATATTCGAGTAAGCGTGCAAACAATATGCAGTATAGAAGGTTAATTCTGCAGATTTTTAATGCTACGTTTTCTGCAATTCGGGACTGTCACTGTCCTGCAGAAATCAATTATTCATAATTAAAGAAGAATTTGTGTACGCAACATTTAATTTCGATACTATCCTTCAATATACATGTACATGTAATACACCTACGCTTAAATTATATATACCTACTTTGCGGTCTACTGTTGTGTTGTTCACACATGGCACTCAACTGCCTTTGTTTGTTAAACTATAAATGAATGTAATTAACGCATGCATGTAAAGTTTGACGTTGTTTATAACATACGAGGGCGCATAAATAATTTCGTGAACTAATTTTATGTTTTAAGTATAAATAGCCTAAAACACTTTTAGCCTCTAGTTGTGTTTAAAGTAAAATCCTGTGCACAGTTTGCATTTATTCAACTGCTCGACCCATAACCAGATCACATATTACAGGCCATCACATGACCTCTGCTGCAAATTTCTGTTTACAACAAACCTAATACCTCTCAGGGCTTGTATTTCTAACCATGCTTTTTTAAGAATTGGAAATGGCCGGCAATAGCTAATTGTCTTTTCTAGGTTATACGATGGGTGCGGTAACAATTAAATATCCAAGTCCTAAATTGTGTCCGAAACAACGATGCTGCTATTAATTGGAAAATTATCAAGTTATAACAGAATCACATACAAGTTGTGCTTTCTTTTCATAGCGGATAACAACTGAAATCTAATTATTGCTGCAAAGTTTCAAATAACAGTAGACCTTCGAAGCAACACAGTAATTACAAATTATTCCATGTATGTCGCAAAATATTATGGTCAAAACACTTTAGCGACTGCCAATTTTAAAGGCCAATGGCCAGCAAATGTGCTTATCATCTTTGTTCGCTCCTATATTGCCCTTAAAGTAATTCTTCGACAATGAAAATATACTATTCGATTGCCAAGAGTCCCTATAAACTGCATTCAAATTTTCCTGAATCACAGAATTTAGAAGACATATTTTCTGAGTAATTTATAAATCTTTGACACAAAACGTTACCATTTTTTACAAATGCCAATGACTTGAGGTTCGAACATTGCTATGATGTCATTGCATTTTTTGCCAACAGAAATAACCCGCTATACGGTATACATTGGTGTTGACCAAACACTGATGGTATCATAGGAACAAATTAACCTGGACCAGCATTTATAAAGCATCTTAGTTGAAAACTTAAAATTTTCATAAAATATTGAAATTTACTCAGTTAAACAAGGTAACCAATATTGTTGATGGTATACAAAATTTTCAAGCATTTTGTTGAGAGCTACCATGATTACTAAGCAAACGTGGATTCATTTTCTATTTGCAGGGAATATTTGCATCACAAGTTTTGAACATAAGACAAAATATTTAAGTTTCCAACTAAGATATTTTTGTAAATACAGACTTGGTCCCCTAACCTTCATTCAGCATAATTTAACAGTTGATTTAAGTGGAAATTGTCCGAATAATACATGATCTATTAGTAAGAGCACAATCTTCACAAAAACTTTTAAAACAGTATTAAACTACCAACAACAGTGGTAGATCTACCTGTCCCAGAACCTATATAGGCCTACCATAAAATAGCACCTGTTGTCATGGTTATGACATCATCGATGACATCATCTCCTCAATATGACACTGAAATAAAGTCTCTCCTACGAAATGCTTCATACTCTTGTTCTATGTAAAAGAATTAAAACTATTACACCGTATGTGTGGGAGACAGGGGCATACACAACTGTACAATTATGTATATTTTTGCGAGGAAAATGCAAGGCAAAGAATTCAGAAGTTGGTTTTTCTGAAGCAGTTTGTATGGCTAAACGTTCATAAATTGGAAAATTCATAAAAAGTCCTTAAAACCGTATTTTAGTGCAAACGGAGATCACAAGTAGATTTTATTATTTTTTTTATCAAACTTGAAAATGAAACCCTCGCAAAAATTGCTGATTTTACAGTTTTATTCAAGGAAAAGCATTGTGGTCCAAAGGAAGAGATCTTTGAGAAACCATTGACACAAAATTGTCATTGAAGCATTCCTATAATGAGAAATATCACTCACTATATTTATACTGAATAGTGTATAGTTGACAAAAACATTGAATCTATGAAGGCTATTCATTATACAAAGATCCATATAGACTAAACTGTGCAGACACAATTAGCGACAAACACTGTTTGTTGAACACTGTATCTATTTTAGTTTAGGATAAAAATAATAATGGATTTTTATCAATATAAGCTTTCATTAGTTCCAGGAACATGTGCTTTCTGTTTATTCTATAAATACTTTCTGCAATATGTAGTCATATGAGATCAGAAATATAGATTGGTCCCCAATATAGACCTCCTGTAAGACGTCAGTATCTTTGATTTATGATTATTACAAACGATATATGACAAACTACGGTACATGGACACTATCAGTAATGAGATGTTACCATTATTAGCAGCCAACATGTCAATCATCCGTCCCGGTGTACATACAATGATTTCACAGCCTCGTTTTAACTCTGCAATCTGTTCGGATATTCCGGTACCACCATACACGCACACAGCTTGTAGCCCCAGATTACGTGTGAACTTTTTAGCGTCTGATGTTATCTGCATGGCCAACTCACGGGTAGGGGTCAGTATCACACCTGCAAATATACACAAATAACTTAATTTATTTCATAATAATAACAAGAGATTTTTCTGTAAAACATGGATACACTTCTGGCAGCCCAATATAGTCTGAAGTGTTAAAGGTCACACAGTGACCCTGACCTACAGACTTCAAGATCAATAGGATCATCTACTGTGACTCGCCTACCTTGGTGTAAAGTTGGAGATCCTAAGAAAAAGCTTAATTGAGTTATCGAACAAAAACCATTTTGTCTACTGACTGACCAACAGACCTACCGACCGAACAATCGAACAACCGACTAACATACACACTCATCAAAGATGGGAGGCAAAATAATAACTTTTTTATTTATTGTGGATTACATATTTAACTGTAAATATCCATTTTCAATACGATCCACTATATTTCATCAATAATAATTGCCCTCTTGGGAGTACTATATATGTGGTATTGTATTTATGGTCATTGTCCTCGACATGTGGAGAAGTTGGTAGCTTACTGCAGAAGAGTACATTAGTACTACATAATTATCATTCTTAATGCAGAAGAGTACAATAGTTCTATATGAATATAATTCTTAAGATGAACTTTTATATACATGTATAGTAACCGTTAACTATGCTATCTGTTCAAAACACCAGTGCAGAGATTACTAGCTTTTAAAGGGGGGTTCCATTTGGCTCAGAAGTAATGGATTTGACTGTTAAAACTTCCAAATAGCCACATTTTGATATTCAAGATTTGAATTTTAAGGGTCATTTTCTCTTTAAATCATGGACATTTTGCCTTATATAGTGGTAAAACTTTGCCAAAAGTCCCCACATGACCCTCCAGATGCAGAAGTTAATGGAACCCTTAATTTTATCAGGATTCTGTAAGTAAATGGCATAGGGACTTATAGAATAACAGGTCAAATCAATAAGCCAGGCACAGGGTCCTACAATTCCAGAATAATCTGGAAAAAATAAACTTTTCTTCAAATTAAAAATGAAACTTGAAGAAAAAAATACCAAATATTGACTGAGATGTTTTGTTCATTTAAAACTCCATAAACTGAATTTTAACACTGAATTTTAACAAGTTAAAGAACAATGTTTGAACTGAGCTCTGATTAAGATGTGTGCTGACGACATCTTAAACACTGTCTTGGGACGTATTTTCATGATTGGACATTCAGCGTGAGTATGTCCCTGTTGATGCGGACATAAAAGCAATATTTGCACAGAGGGCACTCTGACATACCAATTATCATTATGTAAGTCATTTAAAATATATTTGTAAATAGTATGACATTCATCGCTTTCTGACATATTAATTAATGTAATAAAATAACTCTGAATTTCGATACGATTAAATTCAGTATTATTAAATTCAGAGTAAAGTTATTACACTAATTAACATGTCAGAGAGTGATGTATGTCAATGAATTAATATTATCAATTGAACAGCAACAAACTCCGTTGACAGTTATTTTATTTCTACAATGAATTAATAGAAATTAATAATCAATTAAGACGACTTTGGAAGGCATCCAAGGTATGAATTTATTGCTACAGTACACTTTAAATTACATTATCACATTGTGATCAAAGCCTTTTGAATTTCAATACTTTAATGTGATAAGTATGCAAAGGTTATTCTATAAGAGGAACTATAAATATAGGATCCATTACGATTAAATATGAAAGTAAACAACTATAAAGACATTTTTATTTTGTATTCAAAGCGAACAGAGTGATCAACGGTTATGTGTGTTTGCATAACTGGTTACAAATTTTGTCATAAAATAGTCTAAATATTTTCTATAGGCTTATTATTTAAAAAGAAATGTTTCTTTAAAATTCAATCCAAATCTTCAACTGACCAGTTTAAATTTATTTTATCATAATATTATGCAATAGCTAGATACCATACCATACTGTAACATAAACTTCAATTATAAGACCACCATTGAGTTTATCTTAATATATAGTACCACACCAACAATAAGAACTCCCTAGGCACACTTTTGAATGAATTCTAATTGTTTTAGTTTTGTGACAAATTATTTGATTTGTATCAAAATGACTAAATTAATTTAATATTGTGGATTTTCTCTGTATCCCAATATTAATATTAAATTGAGCATTTTGATAAAAATTAAATTCAAGGGAGATAAATATTATAGTTCTGAAAATTATATACTGGCTATGTTATTTGACATTAATGTTCATTATATTTATTTGATTTAGTTTTTATGAGTTTGTTTTCAGCCTCATGTGATGCAAGTTTTTTCTACTTAACCACTTTTTACGCCTCATTCCTGATGTTATCTATGACATGAGAGAAGAGAAGTTGGTTTTCCTGTTTTGCTGAGCATCTAGCAAGGGAATAACTGCAGCATAATTTTTTCTTCTTCGGTAAGAAGCGGACTGAACCGTATTGTACTCAAAGTGGACACTCAACCACTAAGCTATTGACATAAATACAGTAGCGTATTTGGGAAACTTTATTGAGTGTCATTCAATGACAATTTCTACCATATATATTGCTGCCTATAAATCAAAAGTAGTTCAATTATCACTTGAGGTAACAATATATTACTGATTTTATGACCACTAGAAAACATGATCAATACTGGGGTACATGCAATATACGACCACGTTTCACACTCAGGTGTTTCAAAGTATCTTATACTCACGCTCTTTTTTCTTTTTGTGCATTTGACTGCGATTGTCAGGTTTGGTTCCCATGGCTTATTGGCAGGTGACATCCTAATTCCAGGAATTAAGTGACAGAAAGTTTGTGTGATACAAGGAATTCCAGCTACTGTCTTTAACTCATATCAAATAGATTCCTTGGTCTTTTAAACATGTTCGGTGAGTAGCATCAATACACACTAAACAACCTCTGGGTTTATAAACAGTTCATTGAAATTTTCAATTCCCCGGCTTCTAGGATTGGAACCAGAGATCTCAAGATTGGTAGTCAAGATCGCTAGCCAACATTATATACAGTCACTAACCGTTATATTTATCTCAGACCATTTTCCTTTGAGCAAATATTCCTGCAGATTGGCCTTTCTTTGATCATAAACCTCACCAGAGTTGCCCTCCTAGAGCAAATACCTCTCTTTCAATAAGATTTGTTTCATTCCAGAAATCCCAATTGATTTTCCTTGAGAACTCTTTGGTGCAACAGCCTCTGTACATCTAAGGCAAATGTTGCACCCAAAAGGCTGTTTCTCTGGAGAGGTTTGACTCACAAAACAGTACAATGACAATGCTGCAGTGATAGAAAACATGAATGTAGGACTTATGTCGCCTAAATAAGGAATCATTCATTTAAAGTACCCACTTGATAGATATCTTGAAGATTGAATAAAAACCACTTATCATGTGACATCATATTCAAATCCCCCTATTTTATCACTAGGTTAGTAAAGAAATTTCAGGGCATTGAAAAAGCGATTTAATTCATTTTTATTTAAAATGACATCAATATAACAAGATAAGTCACTGGCTGACACTTTTAAGAAAGATATAAATTTACCCCCCCCCCCTCCAAAAAAAGAATTTTTCAAAAAGAAAGAGTATTCTTTAGTATATTCAACAAACTGTTTCACTCAAAGAATGAAAGCAACCTAAATAAAATTGACTTGTTTATGATTTAAAAATTATTTGAACCATTTAAATAAAGTTCAATTAAATGACCGCTTTCTTTAATAAGATTATGCTTATAAAGCCACAGAATTTCAACCTTTTAACCTGAAAGTATTTATAACCTTTCCAAATTGAATTCTCAATATGTAATACTTACTTACTTATGGCCTGTTGCACCCTGTTACATGTAGGGCAACAAAATATTCAATAATAACAGACATTTGAATTTAGTTAATAAGTAGGTAAGAGGCCAACACTTGAATTGGTGACTGCCAATTTGACTAACAACAAACTATCAACAAAAAAGTTCACAAGTTTATAAAAACATTATTGAAATGAGAAAATGAATTTTATTAATAGATTTTATTCTTTATTCAATAAACATTGAAAAGTTATAGAAAATAATATTATAAATGTTCGTATGCAGGTCACAAACAAGGACAGAAATTTATCATGGTGATACATGCCATATTTCCTAAAGCCTATGCAGGAGATTGGTGAAGGAAATACAGGAGATTTCAACGAAACGCTGGAGATTTTTCTTGCTCAAACTTTAGACTTCAATAAATGAAGTTAATTTGCAGTTGTCACCTATTTTACTTGTAGGACATTACCATGCATGCTTCATAAAGCTATTTAAATTAATATTTGTTATCATTTTCATCATGCAAGCGAAAAATGTCAAGGTTCCAGTATTCCAAGAAATGCAGGAGATTTGATCAATTTGCCTAAATTCATGCCGGAGTAGAATCTCAAATGCAGGACACACCCATATGATGCAGGAGATCTGTCATTGTATTTAATACAAGATTACAGATTCCCCTCTCCACAGTGGCCCTCTGTAGAATAATAACCTTTTTACAACATATATTATATTTACTACAAATTTAACCTCTGTTGAGCAACAACCTGTAAACTATGGTCCATATTGTGTGTTGCTCTATAGAAGTTGCACAGTATATTCATTTGTGAAATTGAAAATATTTTAATCCAATTCTGAAATCAATCATTGAAATTACGGACTGGAAATTTCAATAGACATATTACAAATAGAAATTGTAACATTCTCACGGACTTTGACTTGAACACATTAAGTCTGCAATAAAATTTAAAGTTTATAACGATCTAACTGACATCAATTAAAGTTGGGTGCGATCAATACATTTATAAAATTTACAGAACAGAACTTGGGGTGAAATGAAACTTAATAGGATCATTTCACCCTGAGGTATTACAATAAAAATGTTGAAATTTAATAAAATGAATTACAATTATCCAGGTTACTACTATGTTATTAATAATCAATCCAATGAATCAAAGCAATATTTTAGTTACATTTTTATAAATAAAATCACATAATTAGTACCGTTGAGAACTGCAAGAGCTCATTGATATTGATGTTAAATATCAGAAAAATGTTGAGATTAGATTTGAAAATTAACATGACTATATTAAGATTCTAATTACTACTCAACTTTATAGAATGCTCATTTTTTAAAAATAATAATGTTTCTGTAAAGGTTCCAACTAAAATTTAGCAGGACAAATAGCGTGCCATCTTGACGACCTTGGTATTTTCCAGGCACATAGGGCATTACATGGGTTGGGTTATGTGGCATCAAGCTAATTTAAATATTTATTGCACAGTCTGGAAGTGCACAGTCTGGGAGTGCCGAAAGATATTTCTGGCATGGCTTTACATAATATGACGCTACTGGACTACAGGTTACATGATAAACATACCCTAAATATTACTCATGCATTCACATGTGTCAGTGTGAGAAAGTTGGTGAATTAACATAATTTGGATAAATCACAAACATTTATAATCATATTAACGTCTTAAATCATATTACACGGTTATTATACACTTTCACTATTCTGGCGCTGTTTAACTTTGAAATGTTAAATCCTGTAGAATTAAAATGGCAAACTATTAAAACGGGACATGACATTAAAGCATTGTACTTTTACAAGAATTAAAAGGTCAGCAAAGAAAAGAATACACCAAGCCTTCAGAAGAATTCTTGCCTTCGTTGAAGAGTGGGGTGACATTTTTTAAATGGAGATACAATATTTAAGTATAGGACTTAAACCTACACTGTGATCCACGATCTGAGAATTTCAAAAAAGTTTCTTTTAATTGTTGCTTACGAATGACTAGACAGTATAATCCCAAGGTATCAGAGAGAGGGCTTTTTGAACAGAGAGACATTTTATAGAAGAAACCACCTGTGGATTAATATCAAGGATTATTGAAGTATTACAGAGCTTATATTATACTGTTTATAATCAAGTCCACCGAGTCCACAGTGTTGTGATATTTACCATAATATGCATGTGGGCTGTAGATTTAATTGATCTCGGAAGAATCTGTCTGACTTGATTAATTTGAACATTGAAGATAACAGTGAAAATATCAAAGCTCACAAGGATAATTTTTTAATTCTTACAAAAGATTACAGTGAAAATCATTAAACTGTGAACTTCCAAGGATTTAAAAAAAAATCTTACACAAGAGATTGTAACAGAATTCTGTGTATGTTGATAAATTGTAAAGGATATAGAAGTGAACCATAAAACGTACAAATATACACTGTACTGATTAAAAGGCGGTGATATTGACAGCTGTTAACTTTATACTGGAGAAACCTGACTATTTCATTAAGTTGGAAAACTAATTTTCTGCTTGGACACAAAGGGGATGATGAAATTGGTGTACATTTCAATTCAATCCGTGATGAATATAGCATTGTTAATATCATCCATATAAAGTAAGGAACAAATGTAAGGAAATATTATCACCTTGGTATTCAAACTGATTGACGTGTGGGATTGCCAGGAAGTTTGCAATCCCAGAAAAACAGGACATCAACAAAACAACAATTCGGGATATTTTTCTAAACGACAATTATGGTAAGTATATCAACAAATATATATTTTATTTCTTTAATACCACTCATGTAGTAATTTTTTTTTTTAAATAGTTATAAAAATGATTTTTTTTTCTAATTATACGCTTTTATACCATTTTTTCAACCAAGATTCATTGTATAAATTAATAAATGAATGAATAATATTAAGTTTTGCTTGGGATATTGTAGAAGAGGTAATAAAAAAGAAACATTTTTTATAAAAACATTTTTTTTTGTAAAAAATAAACCTGTGGATTGACAATTATGATACCGTGATAAAAGTGCTGATCTATTCATAATTGAACAATTATGGATGTTTTTATCTATAACAAGGTAATTAATTGATAAAATAAAAAATATTAATTAAAAGTTTAATTGAATTATTAAATACAATGAAATCATTTGCAATATATTTTTTTCATGCTTAATGGGACTACTTCTTCAGGATCTGTGGACATAACCGCGAGAAAAATAGGGTTTCAATATTGACAATAAAAAACCCCATCTTTTTAAATAAAAGAGCATACTTGAAATTATTTTTTGATGAGTATACATCAGCCATTCATATTCTATGGTTGGAACAATAAATTTGTATATGCCATCCACTACATGGACAGGCTTCATGAAGAGGCATGGGCTACTTGCACATACAAAGTGACTTTAAATAACTTCTTGACAAAAAGACAAATTTATGAAATAAGACCCTTCTTCAGTGATTAGTAGCGCGATACACAGCCTGCTGATTGGTTGAAAAAGTCAAGTAAACAATAAATATACACAAACAAAGATTGCACAAGTTGTTTGTTACCGTCCTTAACATTACAAATCAAGAGATTTAGCTACAAAATAGGCTTTTCCTAGAACTGATTGCAACATTAATGATGTATGCATACATGCCAGATCTCCTGCATCATGCAGGAGTCTCCTGCATTTGAGACTCTACTCCTGCATGATTTTCAGTAAATTGATCAAATCTCATGCATTTCTTAGAATACTGGAACCTTGACATTTTTGGTTTGCATGATGAAAATGATAACACATGTTAATTTCAATAACTTTATGAAGCATGCATGGTAATGTCCTACAAGTAAATAAATGAAATGCTTAACTGTGTATTAACAAGATTGTGTTCAGTAAATGCTGTTTGACCTGGAGGAAGCCTTGCATATAATAACTATAACTAGCAAGTCATTCATGGGGCAATAAATACACTGAAATGTTGGGATAGCAATGCATGTCTAACATAAGGTATTTATGGTGGCTAACATGTATGCCAAGTTTAACTTTAAAGCATAAATATTAATGCCTCGATAGACTTTGAAAATATGAGTTTCAACGCCTTGAAAGTTTTGATTTACATTTTGTAACCAATTGAGGGACAGACAGACAAATGAACGGACAGGACAATTATATATGCCTCGGCATTTGTGGTTGCCTGGGCATATAAGGTCCCGCAAAATTTTATAAGGGGTAAGGGGTTTAAATCCAAAATGGCGCCCTGGAGGGATCAGATCTATTTTAAGAGTCTTAATGGGTTTCAAATAATAGTATTTAGCAGTGTATCCAATACTATAATATTCTTTCACCTTATTTGATACCAAACATATTTCATTCAGCCATACAAATTGGATCACTAATACATTGCAATCCTATTACCCAAGCATTCATGAACGACAACAAAAAATACTCGAAAGCCGTATTTATATCGAAAGCCGTATTTATATCAAAATACGTTTATAGTTAAAATGAACTAGTTTCTATCCAGGATTATATCTTTCGTAATTTAAGGTTGTATTTAAGAGACATTTCAATTCTTTATAGTCATAATGGTAGTATTTAGAATGTACGTGTAATAATCTAAAAATAATAATCTTACGTGTAATAATCTAAAAATAATAATCTTACAACACTTACATAAAGTATAAATATAGAACCTATAGATTTAAGGCACCTTAACACCCTGGGGAGGGGGTTGTTTCTTAAATAGGTTTAGTTAGGTAAGATAATTCAATACAACAATATTTCCACTGCATATATACCAAATCATTGTATGACTTAACTTGAAGACTATAGGGTTCAACTTGAATGACTTATTTTGACTAAAAGCACCTGCAACTTCTGATCACTGTATGATTTATTGGGAGAAAATACAATTCAACCTGTATGACTTATTGCAATAACCAGTTGTCGACTCATTCATAAAACTGTTAACATAATTTCTACAGGATACAGATATTGCCAGCAGACCATAATTATAACCCCCTTAAAATGTTGTTGCAAGCAGCATTTTCCAACCTGCCCATGCAGGTGAGAATAAACAAGTCCTTTCCATGATGGGTGGCCCTTGTACTGCATGGGGACGACCAAATTCAGTTTAAGTCCTACCAGGTACAAGTAATTTTGTTAGTTTTCACACTTCAGTTTTCAAGCTCCATTGGTAATATGATTTTCTCAGTTTTGCAGTCAATTTGTGAGACTGTTAATTCAATGATCACGACCATTTGCAACCACTTGCTATTTAAATGTCAATGTGTAGGTGATTCCATATATGAAGGAAAAATAACAATCCTTAAAAATGGCAATAAAAATTAAGGGTGTGGTAAAAGTAAATAGTAACTATTTGTCCCCACTTATTTTGTTCAAAGTTATATATCGTTTAGAAGCGACCCATTCTCAAGAAGAAGAAAAAGCCTTGGACCTGTAAATATCATATTTATATAATTATAAACCTCAGTGCAAAACCTTTACTGTATTGATTTGATGGTTCACACTCAGGTTCCGTGTTAATCACCTAATAAGTATGGCAAGGGAGATCACTAACAAACACCAACTATCAAGGAAGATCACCCAGGTATAGGAATGGACTTTAAAACATCAACTATCAAGGGAGATCTCCCAGGTATAGAAATGGACTTTAAAACACCAACTATCAAGGGAGATCTCCCAGGTATAGAAATGGACTTTAAAACATCAACTATCAAGGGAGATCTCCCAGGTATAGAAATGGACTTTAAAACATCAACTATCAAGGGAGATCTCCCAGGTATAGAAATGGACTTTAAAACACCAACTATCAAGGGAGATCTCCCAGGTATAGAAATGGACTTTAAAACATCAACTATCAAGGGAGATCTCCCAGGTATAGAAATGGACTTTAAAACACCAACTATCAAGGGAGATCTCCCGGGTATAGAAATGGACTTTAAAACATCAACTATCAAGGGAGATCTCCCAGGTATAGAAATGGACTTTAAAACATCAACTATCAAGGGAGATCTCCCAGGTATAGAAATGGACTTTAAAACATCAACTATCAAGGGAGATCTCCCAGGTATAGAAATGGACTTTAAAACATCAACTATCAAGGGAGATCTCCCAGGTATAGAAATGGACTTTAAAACACCACCTATCAAGGGAGATCACCCAGGTATAGAAATGGACTTTAAAACATCAACTATCAAGGGAGATCTCCCAGGTATAGAAATGGACTTTAAAACACCAACTATCAAGGGAGATCTCCCAGGTATAGAAATGGACTTTAAAACATCAACTATCAAGGGAGATCTCCCAGGTATAGAAATGGACTTTAAAACATCAACTATCAAGGGAGATCACCCAGGTATAGAAATGGACTTAAAAACACCACCTATCAAGGGAGATCACCCAGGTATAGAAATTGACACAAAAACATCAAATATCCAGGTAGATCACCCAGGTATAGAAATGGACTTAAAAAAATAACTATCAAGGGAGATCACCCAGGTATAGAAATGGACTTAAAACACCAACTATCAAGGGAGATCACCCAGGTATAGAAATGGACTTAAAACACCAACTATCAAGGGAGATCACCCATGTATAGAAATGGACTTAAAAACACCAACTATCAAGGGAGATCACCCAGGTATAGAAATGGACTTACAAACATCAACTATCAAGGGAGATCACCCAGGTATAGAAATGGACTTACAAACATCAACTATCAAGGGAGATCACCCAGGTATAGAAATTGACTTAAAACACCAACTATCAAGGGAGATGATTCTAAACATGTGTCCCAAACAGCTGTACATGAGATGGATATACATCTAGTACATTGTCTCCCTCGAAGTCTGAGGTGCATCTGGCAGGGCGAAATGTTTGCATGATTTCATTTATCCTCGCCATCAGATGATCCATATGAGCAAGGCAAGGCCCGCCGAAGGTTTAGTCATTTTAGGTTTCGAGGAAGAAAACAAACCAAATGGCCACACATTTATGACTTGGGTCTACGTCAATCGCAAACAGGCAAACAACAAACATCTATAGATAGAGTCTGATCTTCGAGTCACTGTAAAGTGCACTGCTAAAAGTACTGCTAAAAACTGGTTTACAAATGATCCATACTTCATATCTGATCAGTATATTGTTGAAGTAGTATTGTAACATTTTAGAAGTAATATTTATCACAAATTGTGGCCTAACAATAATGTCTCTACTTATAAATACCTAAATGTATTTTCTATATTTGTAAACCTCAGTGCAAAACCTATTCTGTATTGATTTGACTGTTCACACAAAGGTTCCATGTTCATCACCTAATAAGTATGGAAAGGAAGATCACCCAGGTATAGAAATTGACTTACAAACATCAACTATCAAGGGAGATCACCCAGGTATAGAAATTGACTTAAAACACCACCTATCAAGGGAGATCACCCAGGTATGGAAATTGACATAAAAACACCACCTATCAAGGGAGATCACCCAGGTATGGAAATTGACTTAAAAACACCACCTATCAAGGGAGATCACCCAGGTATAGAAATCTGAAATTGACTTAAAAACACCACCGATCAAGGGAGATCACCCAGGTATAGAAATCTGAAATTGACTTAAAAACACCACCTATCAAGGGAGATCACCCAGGTATAGAAATCTGAAATTGACTTAAAAACACCACCTATCAAGGGAGATCACCCAGGTATAGAAATCTGAAATTGACTTAAAAACACCACCTATCAAGGGAGATCACCCAGGTATAGAAATCTGAAATTGACTTAAAAACACCACCTATCAAGGGAGATCACCCAGGTACAGGGATTGAATTTAGCACTCGCTAGCTCGCAAAATGCGAGTTGCAATTTGAAAATGCGAGTACAAAATTTCTACCATCGCAATTTTTTGCGAGTGCATGTAGAAATCGGCAAATATAAACAAACTGTCCTTTCCGACGTTTCCGTCTCCATTCCGTTCTTTAAACTCCTTTTCACGCGTAAAATTTGTACCCGCGCACCGTTTATTGCTAAGCGCTTGATGTGAGCGCTCTGCCGATTCAGACAAAATGGCAGACATTCGAAGTTTTTTTGGTAAACAGCCATCGAAACTGGGTTCTCCAGGTCCAACCTCGCCAACATCTACCGGAGATTGTGAAAAAAAGACAGCTGCCGTCCAAAAACACAAACGTTTAGATAGTTCGGCCAGTGGCAGTCAATCCGATTCGGAAAAACCAGCACAGAAAAAAACTAAAAGCAGTCCAACGGCGTCAGTCAAAACAGTTAAAAAATGGATGAAAGAACTAAATATTGAACTCATATTCCAAACAGAAAAAGAAACAGACACTGTTAACAAAATTTGGTGTTCAGTATGTAAAGAAACCCACTCTGATTTACCTGCAGAAAAAACCTCTAGCGTAAGATATTTGTTTTCTTTTTTGTACTTTGTCACATATGTAGATGATGTGACATCTCAAATCCGTTACGGACAGTATTAACTGTAACAGTATTTTGAAAAATACCGGTCAGACTGTCTACTTGAAAATGCTATTGCTAGTAGCAAAAACCATTTTGCTAGTAGAAAAATAAGGCACTAGCAATGTTTTGCTAGTGGCAAAAAAAGTTAAATTCAATCCCTGCAGGTATGGAAATTGACTTAAAAACACCATCTATCAAGGGAGATCACCCAGGTATGGAAATTGACTTAAAAACACCACCTATCAAGGGAGATCACCCAGGTATGGAAATTGACTTAAAAACACCACCTATCAAGGGAGATCACCCAGGTGTAGAAAAACACCAACTATCAAGGGAGATGATTCTAAACATGTGTCCCAAACAGCTGTACATGAGATGGATATACATCTAGTACATTGTCTCCCTCGAAGTCTGAGGTGCATCTGGCAGGGCGAAATGTTTGCATGATTTCATTTATCCTCGCCATCAGATGATCCATATGAGCAAGGCAAGGCCCGCCGAAGGTTTAGTCATTTTAGGTTTCGAGGAAGAAAACAAACCAAATGGCCACACATTTATGACTTGGGTCTACATCAATCGCAAACAGGCAAACAACAAACATCTATAGATAGAGTCTGATCTTCGAGTCACTGTAAAGTGCACTGCTAAAAGTACTGCTAAAAACTGGTTTACAAATGATCCATACTTCATATCTGATCAGTATATTGTTGAAGTAGTATTGTAACATTTTAGAAGTAATATTTATCACAAATTGTGGCCTAACAATAATGTCTCTACTTATAAATACCTAAATGTACTTTCTATATTTGTAAACAGGTCTATTAATATCCTTTCTTAAATTGAACTGGCAGTCAATTAAGTTATTACAGTCAGTGAGTTATTAACCACAAATATTCAAATATTATACAAATCTACACATCTCCTATCTTATCTGGGTATGTTAACCATTTCAAGTGTTTGGACATAGACCACACAAGGACTGGTTACGTGTTCAGGTTGCAGTGGTCAACATTTCAGGACTGACCATTTTTTTGTCAACTGTTCAGGTTGCAGTGATCAACATTTCAGGACCGACAATTGTCAACTGTGGAGAGCAGTGACATATATAGTGAGGTCGCTTTGGGATTGAGAGGTCCTAGATGTGATCCCGATAGGTATATTCACTGGTAAATTTCTCTGAGTAAGAATAACCCAAAATGCTCAACTTTACCGAGGTATTAGAGTACGTAATAGGGGTTACGGGTCAAAAGCCAATGTGCTTTGAATGTCTTCAATTTTTTAAATAAGTTTAATAACTGTTATTGGCATAATCAACATGACATCAGCGTCGAGTGTAACACCCTATTTGCAACTCATTATAATCAATAGGTGGAACCAAGAGTTGATGTACAGTCAGATAAACAGACATAAGTCTGAAATGAAAATATACTTTAACTTGGCATATTTTACCTGATCTTTCAGATTGCAAATCATGTACTTTTGTAATAGCACAAATTAAGTAATATTTTGAAGTCACCAGTTAGCTTGTCCGTGACATTAAACAGGTTTTTAGGGTGATTTTATAGCCCAATATGGGCTATGTTTCTAATTGAAAATCATACCTTTTTTCCCAATTTCAAGCCCCTAATTCCCAATTCAGAGTTAAAAAAGAAATTGATGGGAAATTGACTAATTTTCCTGTAAAAACAGCCAGCATAATTATACTTGAGCATGAATAACGGTTAATTACAGCAAATTAAACATAAAATTTAAGTTATTGTTCATCTAACAGCTTATTAGCCTTTGGAATTAAAATTGTACTTTTCCCAATTTGGACCAAATGCTGCTAAAATTCCCAAGGGTATGGGTCATGTTTCCGAAATACTGAAACAAACCCTGTTATAAATATTACTCAGTGACACACCCACACAGAAGGATAAAAAAGAAATAACAACCAAAAATACCCCTGTTATATACTTCTGTCATAACACAAGTTCTATAATGGTCACCTAACTATATCATGACATTTAATATGACACCTTTCTATCTTCTTTTATGAAACAGCCCACAAACAGGCAGGTCAAATAAAAATAGCATTCAAAAATGCCCCCAGTAGGAAAGTGATAATAACCCTCACACTGGAGTGAGGTTCGAATCAGAGTCTAACTCTATAATGGGATATTAACACATGAATGCTCCTAAGAAGAAATCCCTCACAGTACCAAAGTGATAATAAACCACGCCTTCAATGCCAGTCTAAACCATGAAAATAGAGGAAAGTTCTTAAGAAAAGTACATGATTGTACGTTATGCCTTGGTCCCGTTATGCCTTGGTCCCGCTGAGATTGTTTTGCCTAGGCGATGTACTCCTAATTCAATTAATGGGCATCGGAAGGCATTGAGAAAAGGATCCTCTAGGGGATACTTCGTTGGTGATCATTATAAAATTTGTGATATCTCCGATTGCAATGCCTTCCGAAGCTTATTTATTTCAAAACGGAGTACATCGTCGTGACAAAAAAAATGCATACTTTCTACTACATACATGGGGATATATTATGTTGTCACGTGTTGAATGAAGGTCATGGTCGAGTATACACTGGTCAACAAAAAGTAGCCCCATACTGATACATTGTACCAAACTTTACACACAAACACCTAACCAGACAAGGCCAAATCACTTCAAGCCGAGTAAATACTCCAAGTATTCACAAGTCAACCAATTGATATGAAGCTACGGCCCAATGTAATACATAGCTCATCAGGTCACCTCATCATGCTCAATAATACCCAGACTGTGAGGATCTAAGGTCATTTACCCAGGCAATATGGAGATAAGCCCGTAGATCAGCCCTTAATACAGGATAGAGCAGAAAAATGCTTGACTTAAGCATACCAATCCACATTTTAACACGATCCCTGAGCTTCTATTGGCATGATTATCTTAAATGCAGCTGCTTTTTCTTGTCTATATTTATTACACAAGTTGTTCGTTTTAATAAGCTGGGAGTATCACAAAGACACTCAACCTTTAATACAGACACAAATTGAAAGTACCGATATTGCAATATTTTCTTCCGAACATATTTCGGTATAATCTACGCAAGGACTTTGAAATAAAAATTCATGCATAAAGAATAGGATCAATTTAATATCTCTATAGCTTGGCTATTTTTACCTGAGCTTGACCTTTATGCAAGAATATATTACAAGGTTCTTGCTTTGAATATATCAATTTCCGCAAGCAAATCGTGCAATATCGGTATTTCAAATTTGTGTTCGTATTACATCTCGAGTGTCTTCTTGATACTCCGATTATGAAAACATACACTCGGTGTTGTAAACGTAGACAATATATCGACTGTTAAATTATGCTAATCAAGAGGTCAGGCTCGTGTCAATGTGGACAAGCTATACACTATCATAACTGACCACTCAGCACTATCATCTATAGCAAAGTGTCCTTAATATGTCCTGGATAGATGACAAGGCCTAAACTCTCATAAACAGAGATTAAAAGTGATGGACTAAGACAAACTTTGACATGGACAAACAAGGATTCGTGATCATGAAGTATTATATGATCAGAACAATTATTGACCAGCTGTTTCAATGTCAGTAAACATACAAAGGGTATTGGTCTTTGAAACATGACCATTGACCATCAAAACAACTGATGGTACACTCAGCCTCGTTCAAGGACAATCCAGCCATGTGCTATAGTAGATCTTCATCTCATGCCACTCACAGTGACACACGGGTAAAAGTTCCAAATTCTAAAAAATCCCAACATTTTTTTTACAACAGCTACTTTTTGGACGCAAAAAATCTTGAAGTATGAAAAATACCCCGATGTTTTTTATCCATAAATGACACTTTATATATCTCCTGTTTATAAATAAAAATTCTGTTATGAAACAAAAATCAAAGGAAATTAGCTAATTGCCAATTAAGCTGGCACAGAACTTCTGGGGTAATACATAGATTAGTCGAGCTTTCACATTATCATCATTCGTTCAATCAAGCTAATCAAAGTAAAAATATTACCAATCAGTTTTCTCCACGAGACCTGCTGACAACAGATCATTGATACATGATTCTAGTAATTAGGAAAATGTCAGGAGTTGAAACTACCAGAATAATTGGTAGACTTTTACATCAACATGATGTCTACCATCTTGCAAACACACAAACAGTACTTATTATAATGAGGGAGTGGTTTGTTTTGTTGTTTGAATGTTTCCACTCCATGAGTCCATGGTCACACACCTCTTCACACCTTTCATTAAATTATCATCCTACAATAATTATCATTGTCAGAAGTCACCAAGTATAAACAAATTAACTTTCAGTTATCAAGTCAACTTCCAGTTATCGTAACAAGTCATACAGGTTGAATTGTAGGCTCTCAATAAGTCATACAGTGATAAGAAATTAAATTTGCTATAAGTCATACAACTTGAATTTTATATTTTCTCAATAAGTCATACCATTATTGAAAAATTTAGTTGCTTTTGTTTGCAATAAGTCATACAAGTTAAATTTTATACCCATCTCAATAAGTCATACAGTAATTTGGTTGATACACTGTGTAAATGACTACACAAACAGCTTATCAGACAATGATCTGGTATCAGTCAGCGAACATCAACAAACCTTCATAAACCCTAAACCTTTAAACCGAGTGCTACATGGAACCTGGGGAAATTACTGAAAGTTGTCAACAGAAATGATGATCACAAGATAAGATAGGTATCAGAATGGCATTAATGATGTAAATACTCGCCATATTATTTTATATGATATGATCTGGCTTCAGATGCATTAATATTACATTTACCATTAAGTATACTGGTGCCTCGTATTTCCGTGGCACTTAACTATAAACTTAAATAAAATGTTTAAAACAGCAATACTAGTTACAGCCTGCCACTGAATAATAAAATGTACCTTTGGTTTATGATTTATTCTAATTAAATGTTTTTATCGGGCAAAACATAAACAAAATTAAGTTTTTCCATAACCTACTCCTTTCTACACTTGGAGAGCGGATACCCCTATTTCCACGGTATCCAATTAAAACAGTTCTTAGTGTCGCCTACAAGACATGCACAGGTCCGAAACCAAGTAAATATGTTAATTCAGATGTTGCTTACTGTAGCAGACAAGTTAACATAAGATGTTATGTATACTTTTGTTGCTAGAGGTTTAGCAAGTGACCTACTCTAAAAACACTAGAAAATTTACTCTTTACTAGGAGGAAAAGTTGATTCAGCCCAAAAAGATTGTTTATTTACTTTTTTTGTCTACTTTTTGATTAATTTGTGGGATTTAAGTGATAGTGCACTTATTTACTGGTATATTTCGTATGTATGACACACACAACTGTTTATATCGCATACCACGGAATTAAGGGTACCACGGAAATACGAGGCAAGGCTATACTAAGGGACAATAGCCATCATCCCATCAGAACTCTTCAGTATTCAAGGTTAGAATCAAAACATGATAAACAAGTATCCATTACTGGCCATGGTACAGTGTGCCCAGGATAATAAGAAACACAGGAAAAATTAGAATAATCTATATAGGTGGAAAAATCAAGTGTGCAAAATTTATTAGTGTTATTTTAGTATAAAATTTATCTAATTTTGCAACGGTAGACCAATCTTGTCAATGTTTGTAAACTTGCTAGTCAACCATTGTCATCATTAAGTGATCTTAATAAAGATACCAAAGAAAATGTTATAAACAAAATGGAATCATCTGTCTTTGATTTCTGCTAGAGGAAAAGGTTTTTAAACCAACAGCGTTTTTACTGCAACCATATTTCGGTCAACAAAGTTCAACCATATCAAAATTTCATAATTTGTGCCATTGTTCTGAAACATGGACACTTCTCAACAATTGCCTGATCTTGTACTGGTAGTTGACATTATGCCAGTTGTCTATCCAAACCCTGTAAATCAATTTTAACGATACAATATAATAACATGGTCCAATGGGTTAACTTGAAAACCTTCGCCAAGCAGCCTTCGACAAACAACAAGGAGGAGCGATATCTGGTCTGGCGTAATGTCAATTGCATCAACGCTCAAATCTGTTCAAACTAGGTACATTTTAGGTAAGGATGACACACCGTCAACCCCAAGAAGCAGACCCCCAGGCTCCATCCCAGCCACCAAACTTTAGGTACATTTTTTTGTTCAACCATGATCTGACCATTGCTAATCTGGAAATTTTGGATCGGTGCTATGCAATGGTCAGCAAGTGAGAGCAATCCCCAAGAATACACTTTTAATTCTTACCAAGGACATGGCTACAAGATAGCAAGGAATTCTGTGAAATCATTAGTAACTGTCATCAATATGTGCATATCCTTTAAAAAATTTGAACATTAAGTTGCTCTACTATCTTAAAATCACAGGTTTTTTATTGTACCTCTACCACTATAAACAGTATCATAGTGCACTGACAATCCACAGTCAGACACACATGGCCCCATCCCCTAGCCTAGGCTTTGGTTATTTAAAGTGAAAAAGGAAGGATAGGTTACAATTATCTAAAATGTAAAGGCTTGGTCTGAACTAGTCTGTCTAACATACCCAATGTTTAGAAAGACAACTCCTCAATCAACTCTTTTTTCATGAAATAATTTTCCTTTGCACACTCAAAAATAGATAATCAAGCCCAGAATAAAATCTAGCTAAAATTGAAAAAAGTTATGCTATTTGATTGATGAAATATATTATCTAGTCGGGTGGCCAGATTAGGTCTGAACTATCTAAAACGCAAAGGCTTGGTCACAATAGTGTTAAATGTAAAGGCTTGTCTACAATTTGCAAGTCTTCATTCTAAGAAGTCTAGCCACAAAATTTACGGGTAAATACTTAAATCATTTGAAAAGGAAGTTGATTCTACAATTTGCAAGTCATCATTCTAAGAAGTCTAGCCACAAAATTTACGGGTAACTACTTAAATAATTTGAAAAGGAAGTTGGATCTATCTTAAATATGTCGACATGTTGATATGAGCACACTCATAGATACTGTATCACTAAAGACGACTCGATGGGACCCCCTGAAAGGGTGACAACGTATAATTATAACGCTGATAACTCACCTAGGTCAATATCTAACGTCGTATTGACGTCATCATTACAGAATTTCGGCGCTCACACAGGACACAAATAGCAAACATCCCTAAATATATCAGAATACCGAAAACTAGTCAAAAATTAGGATAAGATAACAAATATGGGTGTTTTTGCTCAATCATATGTTAGATGGTATTCATTGTTATTCAAGCTTGTACCATCAATATCAATATGTGACTTGTCATACACTGGAGTATAGGTATATATATAGCCGATACTAGGAACAAGCTCACTTATATTGGAACTAGCAATGCTTATACATAAATATTTCTCAATACTATAATAACTTGTTGGAACTTGGATGTATAATAAAACATGAAAATGGTAATTCTTTTTTTTTCTTTTGAATATTTATTTGAAAAATATTATCATGCTAAATATCTTAAACATGCAAAGTTACATTCTGCATTATATATCAGGAAAATTAAGTAAAAACAGTATTTTTTATATTTATGTTTTGCAATTGCTTTATAATTTCAATAACATGAAATTTAATCAGGTTATTGAATATATTGTAGGTAAAAATGGACTTAATCATTTTAATTGAATATGACTACTTTTTAATTGATTATTATCACAATTCAAAGATGAAGTTAATACTTAGTATCTCAGATTTCAGGGCTTTTTTAATTTTCATCAGTTAAAAGTTTATGCACGTATAATGTATAATTACAACAAAAAATCAAACAATTACAGCTCCAATAAATAAGCACAATTCTGATGTAGGTTCCAAACGGTAGCCTGCATTTCATGACTATGTCTCCCAGTTTTTGATGCACTTTCTAAATTTTTAGGGAATCAATTAAGAATTATTTTTAACATTGCATCAAGTTTTTAGGTATATTAAACTTGTGTTTATATGTTACTTACGTTTATTTATAACATGTATAATTTGTGTGATTTAGTACTTATCGTTATTTTGTGTGCAATTTGTGTAATTTGCCTGCACATTTAAATAGTGTATAATGAGTACATGTTTGTATAATTTTGTATAATTTATGTTTATTTTGATTAATTTAACTTTATTTCATGAACAATTTATGTTTATTTTGTGTATAATTTGTACAATTTGTGTAATTTATGTTTATTTTTTGTGTAATTTACCTTTTTACTATGTATAATTTATATTTAATTTGTGTATTTTCAGGGGTGTTCCTCGAGTTTAAGTCAACCCTTACATCAGAAGAAACCATTTGCTAATGGCATGTTAGAACACAACAGAATCTCAAACAGTCAGACGATGAAATCATCACAAACAGTGGACCATACAAACAATAACATGTATCCTAACACCAAACATGAGAACAAGAATATTCATATAAACAGTACAGAGATTGTGATATATACACACGATGCACGAGATTCACACAGACTTAGTGATAACAACAACTCGTCCACTGACTCATCAAGTGTTGTTCCTATATTAAACAATGATTCACAACGGAATTCACCCTTGAACAATTGCAAGTCTTGTATGAACGGATACAGTGATAACGGGAAGGATACCACTAACAAAGATGCTCACACTAACTCAAATAACATTCATGGAGTAAAAAGTGTACTAAAGACACATCGGAATGATATTCCAAATCACATGATAGCAAGTCGACCAATCAAAAGTGTGACATTTGTCGAGTCAGTTACCGTGGTAACAGTGTATTAATTCAAAGCATAATTCTCATTTACATTCACTTTTGTTATAAATACATGTACACCAAAACATTTTTACTATGATTTGTTCTAAATAAATGCTTAATACTCACAAGTGATTTGTTTCGTAGTTCACAACATCAATTAATGTTTCAAATATTGCTCGACTTTTTCTGTTGAGTGCCTCCCCCCCCTCTCTGAGTGATTTTTCATTTTCTTTTTGTATGCATAACATTGAATATACATGTACATATAAAGCATACAATATGACGGCTTAAAAGAAGGATTTTTCTACTTTGGTTTAGACAACATTACCTGTTACGATGTTCATGAAAATGAAACACTAGGCCTTGTGATGTAGATTTCAAATATGTATGGCTCTTATAAGGTCCTAATGAGGAATTAATTATGACCTTTCTTTTCCAAGTCTGCAAATAATGGTAACTCACTTGGAAAATATAGATTCGGTAATAACAAGTTCGAGTCCAGTAAGACTTAAGACAAATGCTGTATTAACAATGGATTGATGTACTCTTCTAAGTAATATTAATTTCCTACTAATTTCCAACAGAATATGCATATATATTTATATTTACATCAACCTGAGGGGACTATAGGTTTGCCCTCTGTCCGTCAAGAAATCTGGATCCGGCAATAGCTCAAAACAGGTTTCAAGCTATGTTTATAAAACTTGGTATGTGCATAGGGACCAATAAGGAGATTATGCATGGCTAATTTGTTATGTCCCAACCGGGATGAAGAGGACTAAGTAAAGTAAGTAATTTGTTATTGATCAGAAACATTGTGGTTGCCATGGCAACAGAAACATTGTCAACCTGAAAACCAGGTAGGGGACTTCTGTATTTCTTGCAATTCTTATTACTTGTTATTTAAAGTCACGGTGCTAATTTACACAATCATACAAGTGTTCAAATTTGAAGAAATTTGAAACACGCAAATTGAGCAATCGTTAAATGAACAACAGTTACAACATGTTCTAACTAATTGAGTTGGGATGTGCCAGACCAGCATTAACTTTAAGGATGGAATGGAAGTTTTCTGTTTGTGTGTCTGATCATCCTTATTTCTCTAACAGCAGGTCATTGACTTCTTGATTGTTTTTAGGTGTTATACACTTACTCTATCCGATTTTTAAAGCAGCCTTGGTTCTTTAATGTACCCAGTAGCCGGTATACAGCACTAAAACAGTCGCAAAACTTCATGATCATCTCAAACCAGCTGATCACAAGATGGATGGGAAACACTGAAATTTGTTGCAGAAATGATGAGGTGCAACTAGCTGAGATTCGGACTAGAGACATTTCGATCTGTAGTCACTTGAGTGCTACCTTCCCTGTCGGATTATTTTCCGTAAGCCTCTGGCTTTCACATGTATATACAGCATCTCGCTCGCGCGCTCGATTAAATCGCTCTTTATAGTAAAAAAGAATCGAGTGTATACTACACCGGAAGTGCCAGAGATGCACCTGATTAGAATCATTATCGTTCAAGCGCTTGAGTAGTAAACACGTTTTTCTCAAACTACAGTGATAAGAAGTTTTTATCAGTTTAAAGGTGAGTTATTCGTGTTATTTGTTTGGGGGAAGCTTGCTGAGTACCTAGTGCCAGCTATTGTTGATATCCAACCTTTCTTTGGGTTTGTATATCGGGTATTATGGCTTCCGAACGGGATGAAATCTCGTTAAGCGAAGAATTTTCCGGGTTCTCGGCTTCTGAGGACGAAACGCCCAGAACAAAAGTAAAGTCAGTCGTAAAGAAGGCCACTCCGAAGGAGAAAGTGCCAAAACAAACTAAAGCATCAGCTAGTAAAACTAGGAAGGTGTCAAAAACTCAGTCTCAGAAGAGTAAAAATAATAATAATAAGGAAAATGAATCTAGATTTGATCTGTCCACCATGTCGGCCGAGGATGTAAACAATTTGAAACAATTGCTCGGCTTGGGTGAACAGCTGTCGAGGCAAAATAGACCGCAACAAGAGTGTGACTCTGATGAGCAATACAGCTCTAGGGGTTCGGGTATGAGAATCTCCTTCAACCCGGCTGAACTTTCGGACTGTGAGTCTGTGAACTGTGAACCTGGCCATACAAGAATGAACATGGCTGAAGCTATTTTCGGAGAGGAGAATTGTATGGATGACTATGAGGATGATGAATGGGATTTACCCCGACTCAAGACTGAAGTTAAAGGCAAACCTATTGCTGCTTCACTTGCAAAAGTTATAAACACAGCTTGCACTAGCCAATGTGACACCGATGACTTAATGTCGAAATACAAATTGCCTATGAATTGTGAAAAGGCAGGTGCCCCCTTGGTCAATTCCGAGATTTGGAGTACTATGAATAAAAGAGCACAAGTTCAGGATAGAGGGCTGGCTCAAATCCAGAATCTGGTGGCGGGCAGTATGACCCCAATTGTTAAACTGGCAGAACTGCTTAAATCCCAGTGTAGTGGAAATAATGAGGCTAAGACTTTGATTGCAGATGCATTGACAATGATTGGACAAACCCAGTTCCAACTGTCTGTTCGTAGAAGATACTTTATTAGACCAGGTTTGAAAAGGAAGTTTTTTCCTTTGTGTAAGATCTCCCAGCCTATTACAACCAAGCTATTTGGAGATGACATCACAAAAGAGATTAAAGCATGTGATTCAGTTACTGCCTTGGGCAGATTTGATTCTAATACGAGCACTTATAGAGGCCGTGGAGGTTACAGATACAATCAAAGAGGTGGTTTCAAAAATGATCGTCAGAATTAAGATGATGGGCGTTATCGACCTTATAATCAGTATCAGAGAGGAAGTTATCGGGGTGCCTATAGGAGCAACAAGCAAACCAGAAAGCCTGGTATGAGCTCAGCCTCTGCTTCGGTTTCCCCAAAAGACAAGCTTTAGATAAGAAGGTAGGTAGCTCAGGTAAGCTTAAACATTGTGTTGATGAATGGCTTAAAATCACTAATGACACATGGGTGTTAGACACCATTTCTGGCTATCGTATTGATTTTGATGTGAATCCTTTTCAAAGTAGAGTTCCTAATGAGATTCCATTTAATGAGGATCTGTGGGAAATTGTAAATTCTGAGGTGAACTCATTACTCAGCAAAGGTGCTATCATTCCATCTGTCAAAGAGCAAGATGATTTTATATCTACCCTCTTTATTGTTTCTAAGCCGAATGGAAAGTTTAGGCCGGTGTTAAATTTGAGATTTTTGAATGACTTTGTCCATTATGACCATTTTAAACAAGAAACGTTCAAAGTCGTTTTAGATTTGATACAACAAGATGACTTTATGACCTCTGTAGATCTAAAGGATGCTTACTTTTCTGTGCCAATACACCCGAAATATAAGAAATTTCTAAAATTTTCCTGGCAGAATCAAATTTATCAGTTTGTGGTATTACCGTTTGGTCTCAAATCTGCACCTTATGTTTTCACTAAACTTTTAAAGCCAGTTTATGCTTGGTTTCGGCTACAGAATATAAGATGTTCATACTATATTGATGATTCCCTGAATCTTAATGGTAATAAATTGGTTTGTAGCAATAATACTGTGATCTTATTACAGACTCTTGAAAGTTTGGGCTTCATTGTCAACAGGGATAAGTCAGTTTTAGTGCCTACTCAGAGAATTACCTTTTTTGGTTTCATAATAGATAGCGTTGAATTTAAAATCTTTCTAACAGAGGAAAAGGTTCAAAAACTTATTACTAAATGTAAGTTTCTGCTTGAGAAGCAGGTGGTTAAGGTGCGTGATCTGGCTTCATTTATAGGGTCTGTGGTGAATGCCTTTTTTGCAGTCTTTGAGGCTCCCTTGTATTATAGATTCTTAGAAAGGGATAAAATTAGGGGTTTAGGTGATGTCAAGAACTTTGATTCTTCTATGGTTATTTCTGATCAAGGTAAAATAGAGCTGCGGTGGTGGCTTACTAATGTCAAGTCTAAAAATGGTAAACCAATCAGACCTAAAGCGGTTAGCCTTATATGTAGAACAGATGCTAGTTTCCTGGGATGGGGTTCCATTGATTTAGGGACCGATAGTCATACTGGTGGAAGATGGAATTCCAAGGAATCAATATTTTCTATAAATTATTTGGAACTGTTGGCTATTTTTCATGGATTAAGATCGTTTTATAGTCATGAGTCAGGTGTTCATATACAGGTCCAGACCGATAATACGTCTGCTATGGCTTATGTTAATGATATGGGCGGCATGTGTTCAATTGATATGGATCTTTTGGCTCATGATATCTGGAATTGGTGTCTGTCCAGAGATATATATGTTTCAGCGATTCATATACCAGGTTCTGTGAATACAGCAGATTATTTTTCTCGCAATTTCTCGGATTCCACAGAGTGGAAGTTGAAAGAATCTATATTTGATAGAATTTGTAAACAGTTCTTTCAACCTAATATAGACTTGTTTGCTTCACGATTAAATAATCAGCTGGCAACTTTTGTTTCTTGGTTCCCAGAACCTGGAGCAGTCCACAGTGATGCCTTTACTCTAGATTGGGCTGCTTATTTGCCTTATATTTTCCCTCCTTTCAGTCTGATAGGGAAAGTTATTTCTAAGGTTATACAAGATAAAGTTGAAAAGGCTATTCTTGTTTTTCCGTATTGGAGATCACAGGCGTGGTTCCCTTTATTGTTAGACAACATAATTTCGATTCCTGTTAGGCTGCCTAGACATAATGATCTTCTTTTTCTTCCTCATAACAGACAGACTCATCCACTGCGAAACATCAAGATGTACGTTGCTGTGATATCCGGACAGCCTTGGAGGGTCAAGGAGTTTCAGGCTCAATTGCAGATGTCATTATCTCATCATGGAGCCAAGGTACCTGCAAGCAATAGGGTTACGCCTGGAGGCACTGGACCATTTGGAATCTTGCTAGGTGTTCCGATCCTTTCAGAACATCTGAGGTTGTAATTCTTTATTATTTGCAGTATTTGTCGAAGCTTGGAAAGTCTTATTCGGTGTTGAATACACACAAGGCGATGTTATTACTAACTTTACCGTTTTTTGACAATAAATGGTGCCAGAACTGTCAGCTTATTACGCGTTTCATGAAAGGAATTTTTTTTAGCAAACCGCCGACTCCTAAGTATAATTTCACGTGGGATGTCGCGAGTGTGTTAACGTATTTATCTTCGTTGTATCCGTTGGATGAACTGTCCTTGAAAATGTTAACTCTTAAATCTGTCGCCTTGGTTGCATTAGCTACGGCACCTCGGGCTCAAACTTTGGTAGCCCTGAACATTGATTGTATGTTGCAAGCACAACATGAACTTGTTTTCGGGTTTCCGGTGTTTCTTAAAACTTCTAGGAAAGGGAGTAATTTTTCTATGAAAATTGAACATTATCCGAATGAGAAAATTTGTCCTATGCATACGTTATTATTTCATTTAAATAAAACTAAGGATGTCAGACAGACTAGAAATGTGTTTATATCATATGTTACTTATAAAGGGGTAACAACTAGTACAGTTGCCAGATGGCTCAAAGTGGTCCTGCAGTCTGCAGGTATTCACATTTCTGTTTTTAAAGCCCACAGCTTTAGGGGAGCATCTGTGTCACGTGCAGCCCAGAAGGGATGTTCCCTTAAGTTGATTCTGGACACTGGTCACTGGACCTCTGATGTGAACTTTAAAATTTTTTATTTAAGAAATTCGGTTAGCAAGGAACAGATATCCTTTACTCAGTCTATATTTGATGATTAGTACTATGTTTTTGGGAAATACAATTTATGTGTATCATTTATTTTGTTATTCTATTTGTGTTTTGTTTTGTTGCCTTTGAAGATGCTGTATATACATGTGAAAGCCAGAGGCTTACGGAAAATAATGTGCCCTCATCCAAGCTTTAGTGATGGATGAGGGGCATTATTAGAGTAAGCCGGAGGCTAAGCATGTATATACCCTCCCTTCATGGTTTTGCTTATTGTATGTTATATGTTTGTTTTCCCACTCTTAGTTTGGTGTGCAACAAAACTTTATTTCTTTATTACTTTAAATTATGATACTAATCAGGTGCATCTCTGGCACTTCCGGTGTAGTATACACTCGATTCTTTTTTACTTTAAAGAGCGATTTAATCGAGCGCGCGAGCGAGATGCTGTATATACATGCTTAGCCTCCGGCTAACTCTAATAATGCCCCTCATCCATCACTAAAGCTTGGATATGGGCACATTTTCTCATATCTTTTTCACTTGACCTCCGAGCTACTCAAAATACAACATCATAAACACAACTTTGGTAGAAGAGTGAACACATTTGGAATTTCACATACTTAGCATACAGAAGCAGCTAATTTTATCTGGCAACATAGTGAATTTTGTTTGTAGGAAAAAATACTCTTGAGGAATTCAGGGTTCTCTGTAGGATTTTAAAGTTGGAGTCCCAGGACTCCTTTTTGCAAAAAAGTAGGAGTCCTGAGGACTCCATCCGAGTCGCGTAGCGACGAGTGGGGGAGGGTGAGGGAGGGGGTGCCCCCTCCTGCAAGGGGGGTTTGGGGGATCTCCCCCAAGAAAATTTTGATTTCTAAAGCCTTTAATCCTGCATTCTGGTGAATTATGGAGCTATTTTTCCAGTTGTTTGTTACCAATAAATATTTATTTTTTATATCAATATGTGACATTTTTAAGCAGCTTAATTATTTTTGTGGTTGACCCTTACCTATTACTGAATGGTAGAATCAGCATTCATACCCAGAAAAAGAGCTTGATTACAATTTACATACTCATTACATTCTTGCTACGTATTAATAATTGATAAAAGATCGATAGAAAATTGAAAGGACAAAAAAATCGATCTCATCCGAAAATATGTACGCATCCGAAATTTGTAACTTGCATGTCGTACTTTATCCTATTCACGGTCAACTCGTAAAATGATTGATTATGTTTGAATATAATAAATTGTGTTAAAACTCGAATCATACCAGCATCTTTCAATGCTTTAAACATCTCGTCAATTGACATGAGTTGAATCATGAATGTTCGCGAGTGAACTAAATCAGCAAAGTTGGTAAATCCAGAAAAAATAAGCTGCATCAGTCATATTTTCAAATTTATAAAAAAAACGCACGTATATCGAATACAATTTACGGCATTAAGTTCACATGTCGAACGATCAAAGTTCACCGAATCGCTAGACCGCTCCTCTGAAGTTACCCGCGTCGGTTCCATCAAACGATCTTGATGTAGAAATTGTCGCCGCATGTGCGTTTGATAATTGAAACTGACGACCTTTACTGAGTACAGTTGAAACATTCGTCTGCCGTAATTAGGTCAAAATGACCTCGGGTCGGAAATGTAACGATGTAACGTTACGACAAAAATTAAAATCGTCATATAAATCTGTCTGCAATCAAATAAACGACACAGTCAGTAATTTAGTGGAGATATCAATTATCACCATCAATTAAAGCGTACGTGTTTACGTAACAGTTTGTGATTTACACATATGCATCGATCTGATGAAGTTTATTTTTCGCGGGACGCGTCAATGATTATCTAAGGACTCGCGAACGCTGATTGGTTCACGATGCATATCTTGGGTATTTAACCCCGCCTCTCGCCTGTCAATTACTCGATACAAGGGACGCTGCAATTGTTTATTGTATAATCGTGTGTTTACGACGAATTTATGACCCAAGGTCAAACGCGTGCGTCGGAAAAAGCTTGCGTCCCGAAACCGCGTTGATCACCGATTTTATGCGTCTGATTTCAAAAGTATGCGTCCAAATACGCGTAATTACGCGTTGCCGAGAACCCTGAAATTGTTAATAAATGGGATGAGACGCCCAATATAACAAAATATTCGGTGTGCAGGAAATTTACCGGTCAGTCCCTGAACACTCCACACATTGAAATGTAATTAAATCAAGGTGAAACTGTCCCCACCTTAAAGTGCAGTAGCTAAGCAGATGGCAGAATACTACAGTAAGCAATGGTTAAAGACAAAGATGAAAGTCACCCAATGATCATAATGTTATCAACCAAGTTTGAACCATACAAGGCCAACAAGACATATTGATATAACTTGACCAGATTTACTAGGCACCCCGGACATATTCCGTGCATATTTCCGACAAAGTCGGTGCAAAAATAAACAAATATTTCCGATAAGTACCGACTACGCTTACGGAAAATAATACATGCTTCCGAAGTTTAATGAGTGCCTACTAAATCTGGTCAAGCTATATCACATGAATCCATTAAGTTTACAACCATCGTACTATAACCTAGTTGGAGAATTCCATTACAAACATGGATATATTTCAATACAAGTATTTGCATAATGACTCTACCGATAAACAGTTGCCAATTCCCACAGTAGCAAAACAGTAAATATTTATTCCCTATCATTTTTATGGCCAAATTCTTGTTAACTTCAATTACTGGACTGATAATAAAAACATTTTACTGTAGCTGTTAAACGTTTATCTACTCAACTATAAAAGTTTCAAATAGATTCTAAAGTTTACACTTGTCTTTCAAGTGTAGCCTCAGACATCATTTTGGTTCACATTGTTGAAACTGTTTTCTTGAATCTTTTGTCATACTTAGCATCATTAAACTAAACAGTTTATTTTCCAACAACTGAGACATTTGTAAGAATGTGGCCCTGCCGGATTGGCCATTGACCTCTGGCTTCAGGAGGAGAGAAAGTTGCGTGATAAACAAGTCTGCATTCAGTAAACGCATTTGTCCCGGTGGAAGCCTTGTCTGTAACAAATAGCCAGGGGCCATAATTCTGTTTAAATATTGGATAGTGTTACATGGCTTTGACAATATAAAGACTTTCTGGTGGTGAACAAGTTGCCAAGTTTGAAACCAATGCCTCGGTGGACTTCCAAAATATTTGAGTCTCAATATATTGTAACAGATAAACAAACACACAGACGGATGGACGGACAAACAAACGGACAGGTCTATCGCTATATGTCTCCGGTATGAACTTCAAGTAAAAAACTTCCATTACAGATTAAATTAGTGCTGACATTATTCTTCATGAAATATTTTCAAAACGAATAACCTCCAAGTTTCTAAACATGGAAACCACATTATTTCAATGCTATATTAGTTCAGCAAATGCCATATATATCAGAACAAGCCAAGAACCTTACAGAAATAGTTTCAGAAATATATTGTTCGATCAACATTTTATTCTAGTTTTCCTGGTTTTCTTTAAAATTTCACCAGATAAAAAATGTGTATAAAAAACGTAAACAAGTCATACAGCATATATGGGAACGTCAATAACTAACTCAATATCAAGTACCCCATACAACCGGAGACAAACACTTTCCAATTCATTTAAAACAATGTCTTTCTCTCACCCACACCCAGTTTATCAATGTCTCTTTTAATACAAGTATTGAGGTATTGATTACCAATTTCAATGAATATTTTGTGACAAACAAACACACAATCAGCATAAATTGATAAGAAACAAATATTTTGGTTTTACTATTAATTGAATTGGGCATTTTTCCGACTAACCCAATTCAACAAGAGTACATAGTAAACATGATATGTGATAAAACGCAGTGGAATGTGAATAAAGTGTTCAACTATTATACGTACAAATAAACAGTACCATAATTAAATATTAACAAAAGTTTCATAGCATGGTAGTCTTAAAGACATCAATAACCCTATTACCTTAACAAAATTCCCTGACTTTCCCTGATTTTTCCCAGACCAGACTGCAGTTTTGTTGACTTTTTCGATTGATAGGGCTTTTTCGTTAGAGCAAAATAGACACAGTGTAAAGGAAGATATGTTTGCTTCATATGGAACCAAAAATTGCAGGTAACATTTTATATAGGGCTGTTTATTCACATAATTTAAAAGCAATTATATTTTAGAATTATCCCGAGCGAGCATAGCAATTGAGGATTTTTTCAGTTTTTGTTATTATCTCCATTCAGCAGGATTAAAACATGGGTTCCTAGTTTGAACTGTGAACTTAAACAAGCACTGTTGGAATAGCTAGAGTTCTGCACATGACACATTTATACTTTCATAACTCATAATTGTCATGTCAATTGGTATTGTGTTCAACAATAGACATGAAATGCAAGGGTGGCACAGTGGTTGAATGGATAATGCTCTTGACTGTTGATGGAAGGGTCCAGGCACTTGGTCATTTCAGAAACATTTTTCAGTGTTTTTTTAACAAACTTAGAGTGTATTGGTGCTATACACCTGAGCACTGTTCTATCAACGAACTTACGGACAGCGTAAACTTACGGTCAAATTTAATTTCTTTATAATACCTTTACATCTATAAAATGTGGTAAATGGAGCTGATATACTAATCAAGGTTTATTTAATGAATTCCCACAAACAATATATGTCCCCAATGTGTAGTTGTTTAATGGTTACACCGAATCTAAATCTAGACGCAAGTTTACGATTTCCGTAAATACGTTGATAAAACGGCACCCTGGTTCTATAGATATGGTGTGGACATGCTGTTTTTACAGGAATAAGATATAGAAGGTTAAGTGACTGTCATGGTCAGTTGTCTTGGACAATTCGACCAAGGAAATAGTTGTAGAGCCATGTAATGGTTTAACACCATACATGTACATTTACAATGTTTCAGTTTCAAGAATCCCTTAAGGTCATGCAGGACATGTAAAGTTTATAATGTCAATGCACTATAAGAGAAAAGTTGGTTTGTCATAGATTATAGCAAATCATGTGTACCACAAGAAATGTTCAACACAAACACAGAGAAATTTGTTGGAAAGGAGTGACAAGTGACCTTAAAATAAAGGTTATTGGCAATGCGTGTGGCGTGTACGTGCCTACTGATGAGTTGCTGTTAATGTAAAATCAATTTTCTTCATACCTGAGACATGCAACACTTGCCTCTGATATTCTGTTCAATCTTTATGAAGTTCATTAAGTTTTTATAATAAATGGTTTTGTTATATAATGGTACATCTACATGATATGTACTTTTACAATTTTCTGGGAAAACCTATTGTACAAGTACTAACATTTCAGGTGTAATTAAGAATAACAAGGAAATTTTAGTACAAGCAAACTAGGAGTGTATTGGCACTAAAGCATGTCTCTCATCAAGGGCCATCACACTGGCAAATATTATCTGACCAAACCATACATGCCATATTTTCCTGAAGCCTATGCAGGAGATTGGTGATGGAAATGCAGGAGACATCAATGAAATGCAGGAGACGTTTTTTGTTTAAACTTTATAAACTTATTAAGAAGTAAAGGAAGTTAATATGCAGACTTCACCTATTTTACTTGTAGGACATAACCATGCATGCTTCATAAAGCTATTTAAATTAATATATATTCTCAGTTTCATGCAAAGAAAAGGGTCAAGGTTCCAGTATTCCAAGAAATGTGTGAGATTTCATCAATTTGCCTGAAACGTCTCAAAAGCAGGAGACTCATGCATGATGCAGGGGCCTAATTCACCAAAGGTGTAAGTCTACAACTCAGACTTAAAATTGTCCTTATTCATAACCACTGGTATTTCTTTGAAATAAGATTTAACCATGTGAAATTTTATCAGACTATGCGTTGTTACCCACTGAATATGTATACAGTTTTATATCAAAATCGGTACATTTATAACAACATGAAAGCGAATAGAACATTTGACAATGTAAAGTCTAAGTCTGTGTTTTAGACTTACAACGTTGGTGAATAAGGCCCCTGGAGATCAGGCAGGTCTTCCAAACATTTCTGACAATATGCATAACATGGCTTAGTGTCAACCATTTATATAAAGCTTCATTGAATTCAAACCAATGATATAAGGTGGATAAACTATGATAAATACCCAGAAAATCTCAGACTTTGGTCCCTTGTGCAAAAACTAGTAAGAACTTTTCCATAATAAGAACATACTGTGTCTGATTACGTAATAAACATGTCCTGTTTAATTCCAAATCATACATTAAAAACACCAAGAATGCACTAAATTGAACCATTATTTTTAAAATTTCCAGGAGAGCATATCCTAGTTGGACCACCTAGCTGTATGATAAGGTTCTTATTTCCTAGTATTTTGACAAAAACAAACTACTTATAAACATAACCCCATTGCAGTTTTTATATGCAAAGACATTTGTCATATCCCAATGTTGCAGAAGCTCCTACAACTATGGTTGCAAAAACACCGCAAAAATCATGAAAATAACCTTCTACATTTTCTGAGGCCAGCCTGGAGTCCCCTTCCCATTCCCTTGCATTTCATAATATCACATTTCGCATCCAATCCTATTATATTGCATCTAATGCCCTGGCATTGCTTCTCATCCCATCTCCTTGCGTCCCATCTCGTTGGGTCCAATCTCCTGGTATTTTGGCCTTTCCCATTCCATCCCATGCCAGCTTTCAGCACAAAATCAATATGCAACAACCCTTTACGTGAGACATATTTCTCACCCTTAATAGCACCATAGAGAAAATGGTTATCACTTTATAACTTAGTTTCAGAAAAGTGTTACATTATTTGAACACCAACTACAGATCTGTAATTAAGCTAACAGCCCTGAATTCATGGTCAACTACCAGAAATGGTGGATAACACTGTATTTTAGACTTCACTTTTATGTATGGTTATATGACATTTAAGACGGCAAGTTACGCTCGCATAATATGTTCAGCCAAGTCATGTTCTGTATGGTATGCATATATAGCACAATAAATGTACATTTGAAATGCCAACATACTCATACGGGTACAGACTGTTACCCGTACCACAGCTTATGTTCATAAATAATGCCATCTACAAATTAAACTTATTATGGAAAACAAATGACACACAACACATACATGTATGTACACTAGGTCACTAGCACACATCAAAAGTCCCTAATGGGGATTGGAGTATTCAAAACTGTTTGATCGGCTCCTTCAAGTAGTTGTAAATTGTCCTTCAGGAAATAGCAGTAATTCACACATGTTTGAGGGAAGAAACAAAGTTAAACTATATTTGTTTGTTGTGTTTTCATGATTTGTTGCATCAAAACTTTTTTATTCCCAACCCCCTCCCCCCATTAAGACAGAAGACAGGAATGATAAAGGGAAGATACGCTTTGCCAACTGTGTTGCCTCATTAAATGAAGTCTTTATTATTATTAATATTATATTTATTTTTATTTCTGGAGCAAAAAAGCACCAACAAATGAAGTAACAAGAGCACCGGCCATGAATGCTGGACGCTAGACTTTCTCGTTTTTGATAGTAACAAGGGCAGATATTCAATAAATATAGGTCACAGGGTTATCAGCCTTGTCAACATGAACTCCCCTTTTGATGGTGCATAACTATGCCAAGTTTCAAGTGAATACCTTTCCCAGTCTTTGAGAAAATGACTCAGACAATAAACTAAACCAACACACTCACAGACACAGGTAACAACAATAGCTTTTGTTCTTCGAAAAGTCGAGCTAAAAATATTTTCGTTCACAATGTAACTCCATCCAATACAGAGCTGTGTGCAATACTTGCGGCAAATGTGGTAACTCATTTTAAGTCACAACATACATTGTGCAGGGGGTATAATTATGAGTTTGTGAGGTAAGATTGTAAGCTTGAAGGGGAATGGTTATCAAATCCCATCAAACAAGTAGACAGGGATAATAAAGGAAGTTATCCTTATTGGGCCCAAGAAAACAAACAAAATACATGAGCATAGCAAATGATCATAAACTCTTACCTATTGGTCCATCCTCTTCGTCTAACTCAGCTTGATCCAGGATATGTCGGAACATTGGCAGTAGGAAGGCTAGTGTTTTACCACTGCCTGTCTTAGCAATACCAATCAGATCACGTCCTGACATGATAGCAGGGATTGCTTGAGCCTGGATAGGGGTAGGCTTATCAAAGTTATTTCTGAAATATAGAATGTTTTGATTTAAGTATGATGCTTAAGTAAAATGTCAGTTAATTTAGATTTGAGACACTTGTTGTCAGCGGACAACCAACATTGACAGTCTATTACGACAATCTATTAATAATTCATTAACAATTTAACATTAAAGTATCTCTTATCACATATTTAGTTGTAAAATGCATAAGATATTTTACTTGATTATGTCTGTTTATGATCAATTATTCAGGTTAAACCTGTCACTGAACAAGTTTTCAGTTATATTCTATGACCTTACACGTATTGCTGGGCAGGAAAGCCTGTATCCTAACCAGTACTTTTTTACCCTTCCACCCAAAACCAGCAATTTCTCAACATATAGAGTACAAAGATTTTCATGGAATGTTATGACAAATAGCAACCAAATCAAACTTTAATCACCTGACTACAATCCAACTTACAAACCACTGAACAACGGCAGCAGTTACTTAATCATATGCGAATATCTTAATAATACATTAATCTGGATGATATCAACCAACAAGGACCATTGCTGTGTTCAAACTTTGTATTTCAAACAAAAATCCCTACTTTTTAAGACACTCCAGTACTTTTTTACTGACACCAACTTGAGCCCATTCCCTGATAGGTTTAGGACAACCTTTCCCTCGAACCTTGATACCTTCCATCTCTTCACGTAGTAATTCTGTCTCTGTAAAAAAAAAATGTCATTTAGTAGTAAACAGTTTGCAATCAATCAACCACTTTATATTAATGTTTTATTATCATCAGACAAATATCTTCGCTTTCCATGTGAGAATAATAACTGAAAAATGTTTTCCAACATGTGTCTAACAAACGCGCGACTTAACTTACTTTTTGTCCCAAAAATGTAACAATGTCAGCTTAAATTTGTTTTGACTGGGTATTCATAGCAATGTGTTAAAAAAATCCACAGCTTGTTGCCTTTTTGATCAACATTTCTTAAACTTACCATGAACGCAAATGCTCAAAACTGTGTTTTTAGACTATTTTATGAAATATTGATCTCCAAACACAACTTCTACACTGGTATCTATCATTATAATTAATTTAATTATAACATAACACAGACTATAGGACAGTTTTAGATTCAGCACCACATGGAATATTTTACATAATATTTAAGCTGTAGGGTGATTTATCATAATAACCAATGTACAATCATAAGTCAAGGGAGAAAACTCTTCATTCAACCCAACAATATTTCATAATATTTTTAATAGGAAAAGTAAACTGAATGTCTCAGGGAGAAGAGGATTGCATAAAACCCTATCAGTGGTTTGTTTTGCTAAAATATATGGACATGTTAGGCCCCTTTCCCCTCTCCGTAGATTATATATTTTCCCCCTAAAATTTCAAAATTTCCCCTTTGAGTCTTGCTCGCTCAATACTTTTTCCACATAAATAGAGTAAAAATTGATATGATAAATGAATGCAGAATGGATTAAAGTAAGCTTGTTTGACCTTGTTTAAAATACCACAAATGATCAATTTAACTAGCATTTAAGCGGAATTTAACAATAATTCAAAATTTCCCTTTTAGCTTTTCCGCGCACTGATTTTCACCTTCCAATGAGACCGGACCCTTTCCTACAAAAATGAAAAGAAACACTGCCTATCAACTTTATTTTTACTGGTAATGCTTTGTGAATATTAAGCTTAAATCTTTCTTGTCCTATTTTCTCACTGTTAATGAACAATGGACTTTAATTTTTGAAACTGCATTTTACTTTTGAATTCAACGCATACCAGATTTGACCTATTGGCTCTTCACTTTTGGAGGCATGTAAAGCTAAGTATAGAACAGAAAATGTATGTTCAATATATAAAACAAGTGGACTAGGTACCTTCAGGACTCATTTTGGCAATTTCTGGTATCTCTACATAGAAGTTCTTCCTAAAGGTAGCATAATACACCTTAGTATGATCTGTAGATATCAGTTCCTGAAATATCCAAGCAAATACAATATATAACGGTACATGGATACAACAAAGGGAGACAACTATAGAGTTATCAAATTCAGGAATAGTTTTAAGTGACTCAAAATACATGTATGTTGTTATGATTCAATATTGAGTAAAAATGATTAAGACATTTTCATTAAGAAACTTTTGTGGCAGGCCATGGGCTGCCCAATTGGCCAATACAGTGATAAAGAAGTTCTAGAACATTAGAACAAAATATGTGGCCTACAGACCTGGGTCCGGAATTATAACCAATACTTACACTATGCACTCAGCACTCAAATCAACCCATTGTAGAATTAAGACAGTTCAATAGAGGGACCAAAAACCTATTGGGATACTATTTATGTGCAAGATTTAATGTTGGTTAACACCTGTATATGATTACATACCTTTTTCTTTTTCAAGATCATATCCCTCATAGTAGAATCCAGATCTTCTTCCTCTTCTTCTGATGAATACTGAAAATATATCAATAATGTTTCAACTTTTATTCACATATAATAAAATACAAGACAAACTCCAGTTTTGCTGATCCAAAACTATTTATTTGCAAAATAGTCAATCATCATACATACAGTAGATAACTAACTTAACATTTAAGTACTGTCTGAACACCAAACTAGCAGATATCATCATCCATCCAATTCAATAGGTAGACACTGTACACCGATTCAATAGGTAGACACTGTACAGAGAATAAAATCAAACTAACCAAGAAACAAAATTATTAGTTTAATAGTTTTTTCAAGTTAATTCAACCCAAATGACACAGTGGCCTTGACCTTTGACCTACAGACCTCAAAATCAATAGGGCAAAGCATTCTTGAATTTATTATCTTGAAGACGTTTGTGATGTTTAAAGTTTGCAAATTTTAAACTTCAAAACAAGACTGTGTTCAATTAACGCTTATGTCCCCGTGTCCATAAAAAATTGTTTTATTAGCATTATATGGAACAGTTGATCCATAAGGATTATCAAACAAATTGGCATTTTCCTAAGTTTAAGTCCATAATTATGTCAATGCGAAATGTGCCAGTGTTCTAATACAACACCCATGAACGCTTTGCAGAAAGCCATATTAATGTAAGAAGAAACGGGGAGTTTGGGTATCAAAACCAAAAACATGGCCCTGCAATAAGTTCAAGTCCAACAGGTGAAGGTCAAAAGTAGGTCAGGTATAAAAGCATTGTAGCAAGCAATACTGATACTAGAAGAAACAGGGAGTTTGGGTTAACCTTGTACGGACTAGGGGTGTAACGGTACGCTCACCTCACGATATGATACGTACCGTCAATGTTTCTAACGGTTCGGTATCTTTCGGTTCGATACAATATTCTCTAACAGCAGCTTAAATACTTCAATTTTTAAGTGATAATGAATTTGATGCTTCTATTACTGCAGTTATCATGTGCCTATCAACAATTTTAAGTGAATTTAGACAATATGAAGCATATCTCAATACAATTAAAATGAGTGATACATGGTAATTATACATAATCAGAAGGCTGTCAGGCGCTGTCGTTGTCTAAATATTATTTTGCTCATAAAAAAGCTTATACCGAACCGTACCGAAATTTAGAAGTATTGTATCGTGAACCGTGTTGGACTGCAGTCCGCGGTATTTCGTAGACCGCGGTATACCGTTACAGCCCTAGTACGGACGAATCACTATATGCCTCCCGATCTATCGATTCGGGGGCATAAAAATTCTTTCTGTACTTAAGTGTGGTTATTTAAGTTTACCAGCATAAATAAAGTAGTACAAATGAACAAGTAGATTTCATTTAACGCCAACCCACTTACCTCCATAAGATCTGTATTATTTAACATGAGTTCACCTTTCTGTACAGTAGGATCAGGCTTCTTCTTGGCTACAGCTGTTATAATAGTCACCTTACTATTACCACCAGCACTCTGAAATATAACATGATACAATAAGAAACATTCTTCATACAAAACGTATGTCTGACTCTACCACTACAAAGAGCCATAACTCTGTCAACAGTGACCTTACAAAACAAGAATATGTGAGAATAGAGTTGGTACCAAGCATTCATGAGAAGTTTCATTAAATCCGACTACACAGAATAAAAAATCCAAAGAGTTGAGGAAAACAAGTGCACACAAATTTTGAGGCTTCCACCCACATAGACAAACATCCAACATAAAATCAATATGTCTCCCCCCCCACGACAACTATCAATAAAATGTCCACCCACGACCATTTCTGCTCATGTAAGAAATGGTCATGTGCTTCTTTCTACAACAAGCTCCCCAATTTGCAACAAACTGAGTTCTCCAGATAGATAGATTGTTGTTTAGCAAAGTAAAGTAAGATTGTGCCTCATACAAAATTGGCATATGAAACTTGACTTTGTCTCATAGAATGACTGTGGTACAAAAATATGGTACAAAAAATATATCTTTCTTTCAAATTAGCTTAAAACATTGAATTTATCCATTCTGTTGCTTTTTAATCTTTCCAGCATATGTCAGCATTTCAAATAAACTTATTACTGGTTATTATAAAACATGTAGTGCTACAGGGCTATAAAGTAACCATGGTGATAAATAAATACAACTTACATTGTTAGTGTCAGCAGCTGATGTGGTCATTTCTGGCTTCTTTATTTCCTCATTCACTGACTGAAAATACATAATGAAGCTTAACATGATGAGAAAATCATCTATGACTAATACCAATGGATTGAACATAATTGTCACTTTATTAAATCACTGATATAGGCACTTGTGAATTAAGTAAGAGTAGTTTAATAACTAATGTTCTGTTATTTCAATTAAAAATAGTGAGAAACAAGAATGGGTTCCATAAACACGAATGCCCAGGTGGTAGCCTTGTCTATAAAAAAACTAGCTAATTCAATCAACTTGAAAATTTAGTAACAAACGGACAAGCAAACGAATGGACTCACAGACGGACTGGTGTATCACTATATGCCTACGCATCAGTAGATGCCAGGGCTAAATATTGACTTCAAGACTGACCAACAATTCAGAATAAGGACGGTAATTATTGCAGACCTGGGAACTTGTCTGTTTGTCAATTTAGGTTGTTTAATTTTTCAGTTACTTGTGGCAGCTGTTTCCCCCAACCAGTTTGCCTGGACTTTTTCTCAAGTAGAACTGACTTGCCCTAACATAGAAACCAGATTGTCAGGTTACTAATCCATCGCATTATGTATTTTCGACAATGAGGGCTTAAGTTATTGTAGAAGGATAGGACATGCTGTAATTGAGAATCAAACCCAGATTGCCGTATTACAAATCCAGTACAATGAGTATGTATTTCCACCAAAGCGGCCCTAATTTATCAGTATCAGTACCTGCATGTAGGCATCAAGTGGGTCTACATCATCACCATCATCCTCAGTTTTCATGGCATCATCATCTTCTTCATCATCATCATCTTCATCTTCCAAACTCCACTTCTTTGACGGTGGAGCAATATTGATAGGGATCAGTTCCTTTGTCTTATTCCTCTCAGCTCTCCACTTTTCAATCCTTTCTCGCCGTTTCTGCATTTCTATTTCCAATCTTTTTTGTTCCTCCTCCTATGGAAAAAGACCAGAATTAACGGAACTGACCAATGGAAAATAACTTGAATCAATGAAGTGACATGCCAGAACTGTGACATTGACATTTGAGATAGGACCTGGGAGTTGTGAATGACACTCATTCTTATGGGGGTTAACATTCATGCAAAATATAAGCATGATAGGTCAATACATTACAGAGTTATGGTCAGGACAAACCTCCATTTGACCTTTTGACTCCAACTGTGACCTTGACCAAATGGGGTTGCTCATGATATTCCTTCTCATGGAGGTTTCACTGATACCAAATATATGGCAGAATCGGCAAGACGGACACTTATGCAGGTACACTTTTGTACATTCACCAAAAGTGGCGACTAAGCTTAGCTCACCACAAGTTGGATCCATAAAAATCATCCAATATCACATGGTCATTTACAGCAGAATATTACTTTAATGCACAACTTTGCTGTGTTTAATGCTTATGATGAAATAACACGTGCTTTGTTTGTTTTCTTCTAAATGTACCAGTAAAATTTGGCATACATCTATAACAACAAGAAGCAGTCACTGACAGCCATATCCCCCGCCGAAGGAAAAATTGACGTAAACAACAAATATTATCACGAAAGCTTCATAAAGATGACCACTACAGTTGAATTCCAATAAAAAATGTAGGAAGAGTTGCACACAGAAGAATTTATATGTAAAAAACAACAAAGGGCAATAACTCTGTCAAAAATGATTGAATATAAAAACCCTGACAATATGCGCTGGGGAAATCATAGCAGTTATTCTGTGAAAGTTTCGTTGAATTTCCTTAAGAAATGTAGGAGGAGTTGCACACAGAAGAATTTATATGTAAAAAACAACAAAGGGCAATAACTTTGTCAAAAATGGTCGAATAAAAAAATCCTGACAATATGCACTGGGGGACATCATAGCAGTTATTCTGTGAAAGTTTTGTCAAATTACCTTAAGAAATGTAGGAGGAGTTGCACACAGAAGTTCGGAAGGACTGACTGACGGACGGAATGACGGCTACCATTACCATATCCCCTTCGACTTCAGCGGGGGATAATAACATGAATGAAGGTGTATAAACAAAGCTGTATATAAGAACTTACTTTATCCAGTGGTTCGTCCTTTACTCTGATTGCACCCTCCCCATATTTAGATGGTGATTTACTCTTTGATCGGTCTTTTGATCTTGAACGCTTTCTGAAATAACAAAATTTCACCAAATAAATAAATGAGATTTCAACCAGAGACAAATCTATTTACATGTTGAACACTATTTCATCCAGTGAGTTCGGTATAGGGACACACACATGTATAAAATGATTAGACATTTTTTATCAAATATTAATTGTTCTAGCTGAATGGAATATTTTACTCAAAGTGATCTTCAATTCAAACAAATAGTACATTATAGAAACGGAAAGAATGCACATAAGAGGAGATCCAATGAACAAAGAATATCCTATTCAGGAAGAAATTGTAGTGATAGTATGTTGTAAGCTCAAAATCAAGCATAAAACAATGTACCCAAATTTGAAGAGAACCTGTTTTTCTTATAAATAACAGTTATAATGCTAAAAACCAGACATAGCCTTTATTTGCCAGTCAGCTTTCTGCTGAATATCCCAGGTCGCTTAGAGCACGAAGTTGCTAACCACATTACATTTTAATACAATTTACTGATAAATAACTAAAGACTATGATTGTAATAGTTATTGGAAACATCAAACTTTACTACCTCCGTTCTCTTGACCTTGACCTCCTTTTATCGTCTTTCCTTCTTCTGTCCCTGGATCGAGATCTTTTCCTTTCCCTAGACCTGGAACGTTTCCTGTCCCGAGACCTGGACCGCTTCCTTTCTCTAGATCTGGAGCGCCTCCTGTCCCTAGATCTTGATCTTTTCCTTTCTTTTGATCTAGATCGTTTTCTTTTTCTGTCCCTCGATTTCGACCGTGATCTAGATCGACGCCTGTATGATCTGTATGAGTTACGAAAACCATGGATTACAACCAAGTCTACATATTGATCAACAGGGATAAGGACTTAATGCAGTCACTGAAATTAGCTTTTGAACATTACCTGCCATTCGGGCGAGAAATCCTACATAAACAGAGCTACAGATAAGGTTTTAGTCCATTAGGTATTTTACCCCCCAGTTTCAATTTTGATTGGGTTTTGACAGATTTTATTTGGGTATTTAATCCAACTCATAGGGTAAATTATCTTATATGTACTGTTTTTCACCATATCATCCTAATATTCTATTTGGGTTTTTCAGACTTTTTCTTACCCCCTCCTCTCAAAATCTATTGGGTTTTAAGAAAATTAATTGGGTAATACCCCCAATACGCAGCTCTGTAAAGTTACTACTTTTATGAAAAAAGTAAATCGTTCAAACAGAAATCGGCCAAAAGTTACTCACCATGGCCTTCGGGGAGTGCTAATTTTGATGACTGTTAATGTTTGATATGATTGGCAGGGTTTTCACTAGGATTTCATGTAGGAGGCTTTTTGTACGTTTGAGGAGGCCAATGTGCCTGAGCACTGAATGTGGAAGGCCTCTTGGTGTACATTTGAGGCGGCCCAAATATCATTTGAGGCAGTCAAATGGGCCTCTTGCCGCCTCCTAATGACAACACTGAGTGGTCACTTAAATATCAAACCCAATCAAAAATATGTTAACATGCATGTTATGTATAATAGAGCAGCAGTCTTCGCGAAATTGGCCAAAACCCTGCCGGTCCACAGACCGACAGACTTTATAGATCTGTCGGGTCCGAAAAAAAATCTGCCGGTCCGAAGGTGTTTTGGAGCGAAATACCCCATTCTTGATGAATGCAGCAAATTATTTTGTCCACTTATCGGCAATTCATAACTGAATTTAAACCCGTAAGCTTTTGATACTCGCTCTGGTGTCATAATAAAACAAGTATTTGTTTGATTTTTATTGTTTATTTATCAAACTAAGCAATGAACCATGATCGATAAGTTTTTCTTATTTCCAACCCTGTATATACGCTACTACCATGTGCTTGGGTCAGGACCGTCAGACCGATGGATTTCGGGAAGACTGGAGCAGTAGCGGTTCACTGAGGAACAACAGGTTGGTAAACTAATTTTGTTTTGTTTAACAGTACATTTCTATAGACAAAATATACACATTTTACTCAACAAATTTCACATAGATCTAATGCATCAGTCTGTTGCAACGACGGCCTCCACCCCCAGGTATTTGGGTTGTCAAAATCCTACTATTCTCCTTTCCTGTGGGAGACACCTAATGATGTATGGACTCCCCGTGTAATGGTGACTAGCTATCGTGAGTTTCAAGTGGATACCAGTAATAGTCTATTTTTCTCTATTATTTGCTCTTGTCAGTAAACGTAGGTTGAGTTACAAGTAGAAAGGTTGGATAGTTTTTTTTAAAATTAAGTTAATATGTAAAATTTTCAAAACATCTTGTCAGCTTACTTCATATTTAGCACAACTGTCATAGATTACATTTCTGGGTCGTCTAGAGATATTGCGCATGCGCGTTTAAGCGAGTTTCGACTTCCCTCATATGGAAACAAGTTTCTCGAGCACAGACAACAAGAAATGTGAATTTTATTTAAAATATTCAAGTTAAAATGTTGTAGCTTCGCAGAGTTGTCAAAATCCAAACTTCTAAATGATTGACAACGGATGATTGAAATTAACGAGATTGTCCGAAATTAGGGCTGCTTGGAATGTAAAATGCCAAGCAGTTCCTAATATGTCCATGACAGGATCCTGGGAATCCCCAGAACCATTAAAGACTGGAACCAACTTCCAACAAATGTGACCACAACAGACAACTTAGTTCTACTAGTAAAACTCAGATATCCGTCGCGGTAAGAATATGCTCCAGTACTGAGTTTTATAGCTCTATTAATAGCTCTCCATAGCAAAGTGTAATTTGCAAATTAAACCACCTATTCTGTATTAAACAGCTAACATGGTCATAGTAACGCTTATTTTATTCATAAACTACAAAAACATCATTAAATATACCTTTACACAACCAATATTAGATAAAACGTTTTTCTGACAGCCGCCGTGAATCAATTTCAGTTGACCCCATTTTGGTTACTCTAAAGTAGACGCACGTGTCTTAGACGAAATAATTAATCTGTACAGAGTAGTCGTTCTTGATTATCGTTCCGGATTTTATGTTCCGGGTACCGGGTTTTAGCCACTTTTTTCGTCTAATAAAAATTCGCCATATTGTTGTTTGTCAACATTCTGGAAATTCAGTAATTTGGCAGTGGAAGTGAAACTGGATTAATTTGTGCATCAGTGAGGTTAGTGTTCTTGCAAATATTGGTATTGAACGATAGGAAAGGTATTTATGAAGGCATGTGTGGTGTGCTTTAACTGTATATTGAATTTAAATGCTCTAAATCGGTCACCAAACAGCGACAAAGAATCGTGTCGCAAAAAGCTATGCACATCTAAGAAGGGTGGATTAGCACCCTAGTTTGTGAAACATAGTGGAGCATACCGTGAAGCAAACGCAGGGTCTATCATTAGTACTACAGACAACTTGGAGAGTTTCCAGGGACTGCTCAGAGCCTGAGATAAAAGGCAACTTACTTGAAATAGTGTTAATAGTTGTAGAAGAGTGAACTAGAGACAGTTGTTTGTGCAAGTGTAAATAGTTGTTGAGCTTTATACATTGTCCGGTAGGACTCTGCTCTGTTATTCGACAGTATAATCGGATAGAGATAGTATTTAGAATGGTTAAAAAATTTGTGCATGAGAAGTGTCAATGTTATTGGATCTCACACAAAACAAACATATTAAGACTAGGCTAGCTAACTAAACGTCTCTTTATGTCCGGATAAATGAATATCCGGCAACTCATACAGTCATGATAAACACGGATTTTCAACCATCAAAGATATGATAATTTGAACTTTGACACAGTGAATTAGTTAAGACATAGATATAGCATTGTACATACCTTCCTTCCTTTGCCATTGTTTACTGTTTGAATAAATTGAATTATTATTGAAACGCTAAAAATTAGAAAATTGTGAAACGACCACTTTACGTTATAAGGCTACGAATTCGTACTCAAAACGTTTCGAAATAGAAGTGCCAAACTGTAAATATTAAATATATGACGAAAGTAATTTTGTATCAATACTAAATTACTTTTTGCATAGATTTTATACATTTCGAGAAGATCAATTATCAAAAAAAAAAAGTTTGTTCAATATACACTTTTACGACATTCAACCGGCAAAACACGTGGTGCTCAAGAAAGTTGGACAATAAATTACTAAACTAGACACATTCTGCTGTTCATTTACTCCAATCGTGTGTAATTTTAGTCTCCAGAGTAAGTGTTGCCTGATTAATATTGTTATGTGCATTTTTAAAATGAGATTTACTCAAATTATTTGCAAAATGTAAAAATCACCATATTTCGCGACATGTTTACAAATTGGTTTCACGTGCAACAAACAATCCAACCATTTTTATCGACACGACAAACTGTCAATGCCCAATGCTGATTTAGGCAGATACTTAGCATATTATATTCAGATATTTTCATGTCAGAATTGAATTATTTTCTTTTTCTAGTTTCTCTTGTTATCCCAAATCCGCTTCAAGCTCCTTTCATAATGCACCAGTCAATTTACCCCCCCCCCCCCAGATAACACATTTGAGCAGTAGCTACAAGTATGGTATCTATACAATTACGTGACAAACGTACACAGATTTTACGCTGTAAGCATGTTGTATGCACGTTCAGCTTACCTTGCCACGTGAGCAATGTACGATGCACACTCATGGCCTGGGGAAACCGTACACATGACATGCGTCGACAAAATTCCTCCTGAGTGATTTCTATAATTATGAATTAATCTAAATGGTGTTATAATTATTTCCACAGAAGATGGGTTATGGTGATGATCGTGGTGGCGGTGGTTTCCGTGGAGGTGGCGGAAGAGGAGGTGGATTTGGTGGACGCGGTGGCGGTGGTGGCCGAGGTTTTGGAGGACGTGGTGGTGGTCGCGGTGGGGACAGAGGAGGTTTCAGAGGTATTGTAGCATGTTAATGAATTGTGTTAATTTGACTGCTTGATAATAATGTATAATTGCACAATATAATATGTTTTCCTTAACTTATTCTGCACGATAGATGAGACTGATACTTATGTAAGCATTGATGACTTTAAGAGCAATTGTCTATTATAAAAGAAATGAACAATAATATTTGTGCTTGCATAATTTTTCCAAACAAATTTTACAAAAATTGTATCTTTTTAATACATGTGAATTTCGTCTGTGACTTCTAAATTCTTTTGCCTCCTATGAAAGCTTTAAAAGTTTAAATATCCTTGTATTTTTCAGGAGGTCGAGGTGGTGGTGGATTTAATCGAGGATATGATCAGGGACCACCAGAATCTGTTGTTGGTAAGTACAGTACAACCTCTCTGTAACAACACCATCAAAACTTTTATCTCCTAACCTTGGCTTAGCAGTGCAGGAAATATCATTTAGCACTTCAAGCAATAGATATTTAAATATGCCTTGACATGGCGATAACCAATCAATTCCTTGACCAGCCCATGAACAAAGTTGCTGAGCCATTTGGGCCCATTGTACTGTTTAATTTTGATTAAAACCTATACAGGTTACATGACAATGTTGAACTATAATTTTGTCCAACTGTTTGATACAACTCCTGTACATTTAATGAGCACTCGTGCAAGATCATCTAAATATTTATACTCAACATAGACATTGTTTTGCTGCTTATGATTGCATTCACAAGTATTTGTTTCTATTTCAGAATTAGGCTCCATGTCACACCCGTGTGAAGATGATCTTGTATGTAAATCAACCAATGAAAAAGTTCCATACTTCAATGCTCCAATATTTTTAGAAAACAAACAACAAGTTGGCAAAGTTGACGAGATATTTGGTGCTGTCAGAGATTTTGTATCCTTTTCCTTCATTTATTGTTTTTTCATCAATAAGTAGTATGTGGGTCTGAGAATTGGTCAGATGTAAAATTTTGTTTTTCTATGTTTTGGTTTGATGTATTTATTATATGATTTATATCTATTATCAGTCTTAACAGTTTTCAGCTTTTTTCAGTCAAAATGTTTAAAAAGTATTTGAAACTTCATGAGGTGATTATGTAACTTTATTCCTTGGCTGAAATTAAATGATATACTGTATAGCGGGTATATTTCACGGTGTCTAATTTTTGCGTTAATTGGATCCTTTTGAATTCACGGTGTCTTGATTTCGCGCTAACGGGAGATCCCATGTATGGGTGCTATACATATGGCATATGACATGCAATAAGAATCAGGGATGCTTCTGGAATTAGGGCATCTTCTGTATCATGCACTATCCCCTAAAAGTCTTCTGGAGGCCTCGCCTATAAGGATTATCCTGTAGCGAGGATAATAAACGCAATAAACCAAACATACTGATCATTAATGCTAACATAAAAAAATAAGTAGATCTATTTACAAACAAATAATTATTTCGGCTAACATCTACACGTTCCGCAAACAATACTGTTATTAAAATTGAACAAGTGTGATAAAACGGCTTCCAATTCAAACCTTCAAACGATATTGAAATGCATGCATAGAGATTTATACACGTTCTATACAAATATTCAATTTCTAATAATATTTTATGCATGTCGTATACCGTATTTTAGCTGAAGCGAATCAATGTCTTTTCGTACGTCTTGAAAAGTAATGTTGGATTATTTCTTAAAGCTCCCTCATGCATTGACTCCCTTTGAAAAATTTGTATATTTTTGGTGATTATTTCGCGTGGTTTAGATTTCGCGCATTCGGTGATGACCACGAATATAGCGAAAATTAAACCCCCGCGAAATATACCCGCTATACAGTATGTGTTTCTGTACATAATGTGAAATTAGAGAATATATGTTGTATTACTGACATAAAATGCAGTTAGTGTGGATTAATTTACATTTAACTTTTTTGTTTAACATCATGTGTATGAAGTGTGTTTCTCCTTGACCTATTGTTCAGTATTTCTCCATCAAACTGTCAGATAACATGAAGGCTGGATCCTTCTCTAAAGACCAAAAGGTAAGAGAAGATAATATATTGTTTATTTTCCAATTTAGGGCCCACATATGGGCCTACAATTTTGAAATATACATGGCCTAAAGTTTGAAATATGTATTAACAAATAACTAATTCTTACACTACTTAAATGAAAATATGTTTGTTTTGAAAGTATGTTTTAGTTTGACTGTCAGTGATAAGTATGTGGTCCGGCATTGTTTTTCCCTGTCCGATTGACCGATAATGTCTGACTGAGTTGAGCATAAAAATACACAATAGCTCAATAATCATTGGACCTAAGCTGGTAGCTCCTTTAGGCTTTACAAAAAACAAATTATGAATAACAGGGAACATTGCCAAATATCCAGAAATTAGTTCAGGCCACAAATACGTACCATGTTGAAAAAACTAACTTGAAATAATAAATTCTTTATGTTCTAACATAACAGAAATGATCATAATCCAGGCATGCTCTGTACCATGGTTTATTGGATATCTTGTTTGCTTGTTTTCAGTTTTTCATTGACCCGTACAAGTTATTACCTCTACAAAGATTTCTAGAGAAGCCTAAAGGTCGTGGTGGAGGTCGCGGAGGTGGTAGAGGTGGTGGTAAGTATATATAAATATGCTTGATAATCTTCAACTAGTCATCTTGTTTGTTATGCCCCTTCCCCCCCCCAAATCGTAATCTGTTTGTTGTTCTCTCCCTTGATTGTTTCTGTATAAAGCATTTTGTGCAAAAAAAACCATAATTATGGCCCCTGATTGAATTATCTGATTCTCATGTAATAGACTTCCATTGAGACTTTACTGAGCACAGTCATGTTCTACAGTTTTAATTTCCACCGTTATGCAAAATAAAAAGAATGAATTGCTGCTGATACATGTACTGTTGTATATTTTAGATGTATTTTCAATTTATATTATTGTGTATTTCTTGTTACAGGTCGCGGAGGCGGCAGAGGAGGTTTCGGAGGAGGTTTTGGTGGAGGTAAATATAACCTTATTCTGTTTTCAATGCCGCTTCATTGCCTAACTTAGTCCAGCAGTATTGTAAAGCCATGCCAGAAATATTGTTCGGCACTCCCAGTATGGTTAATTAATATTTAAATTAGTCAGATGTTACATTAGCCAGTTCATGCTTTGATCGGACCATAATGTCAGGATAATTGCAACCTAGACATCGCACTAAGCCACTTACATAGAATTCAGGGCTGGTGTAACGTACATTGGTGGGTCTGGATGCAATGTTACCTGCTAATTATATATTTCATTTCTGGTCATACCATGAAAGTTTTCAAAACAATGTTAATTTCCAGTTACTGGTTCCTGTTGGAAGGGTTGTTACTGATTAAAATACAGGTCCCTGAAAACCTGTTGGGTAAATTAGCTACAATAATATTATATATATACTTGAGTAACTGAAAAATGGTCGAATAACCCTATTAGATAAATATTGTAACACTTTCGTCATTTGTGAGGTTTAGTTGACTCTGATAATACCTGCTAAGTACGACTATTAAATTGGAGTAACTCCTATTTTCTTTGTCAACTTCTGGGTTTCCAAGTACACCTAACTTTCAACAAAGGTACATTTGATTCATTTTATGATCTGTCCCATATTTATAACCGTTAAAATTGATACCTTCCTTGTTTATGCGTCTAAATCCCTTTTAAATCACGTTAAGTGCATCTTGTGACATGTTTATCACTTCTGATTTGGATTGAACTACCTTTGGAGGTATGATGTAGTATATTTGATACTATTTCAGGCCGAGGTGGTCGTGGTGGCGGCGGTGGATTCCGTGGTGGTGGCCGAGGTGGTGGCGGCGGTGGTGGTTTCCGAGGAGGACGTGGAGGCGGTGGTGGTGGTCGCGGTGGCGGCAGAGGCGGAGGATTCAAGAGGTTCTGATTGGACTGAAATTACATTGTTAAAACAGAGTATTATTTGAAATTGGAAAAGTCCTTTAATTATGGAGAAGACTTTTTTTTTTCAATTGGCTGAATTTGGCTAACTCACATGAGTTAGGCGATGCAATGCATCACCTTCCATCGAGTTATTCAATATTTACCTACCTTAGGTGATGCATCGCATCAACTCACCTTGAATTGTTCAGCCTTCTGACTGTGAGGTGATGCACCGCATCGACTAACCCTGAATTGTTCAGCCTTCTGACTGTGAGGTGATGCACTGCATCGACTAACCCTGAATTGTTGAAGATTCACTGTGAGCCTAAACTAACCCTAAGCTATAGAGCCATCTGACTGTGAGGTGATGCACCGCATCGACTCACTCTGCTGAATTGTTGAACATACTGACTGACTAATCCTGAATTGTTGTTTCACTGTGTTGAGCCTTCTGTCTGTGAGGTGATGCACCGCATCGGCTCACACAAGGTTGTTCATTTTGGAGGGTAAGGTGATGCACTGCATCGACTAACCCTGAGTAGTTGAGCCTTCTGACTGTGAGGTGATGCACCGCATCGGCTCACACAAGGTTGTTCATTTTGGAGGGTTAGGTGATGCACTGCATCGACTAACACTTGAGTAGTTGAGCCTTCTGAATGTGAGGTGATGCACCGCATCGGCTCACACAAGGTTGTTCATTTTGGAGGGTTAGGTGATGCACTGCATCGACTAACACTTGAGTAGTTGAGCCTTCTGAATGTGAGGTGATGCACCGCATCGACTCACTCTGAATTGTTGGATCATTTTGGAATGTTAGGTGATGCACTGCGTAGCCCCACTTGGAGACTACTTCGATTTTCTTCAAACTTGACGCTAAAATGTCTGTAACTTTTTTATTACTGAAGGGAAACATATAATGTGGGGGTTCATTTTCTTAGTTAGATCATTTTCAACAAGTTGGTGTATGTTTAAATGCAAAATTCTGAAAAAAGTTGTTTTTCACATTTCGGTTGATTGACCAAAATTGAGATTGAGATGAATTAACATCCAATGAAATATTATAGTTTTACTCTCCAAAATGATATAAGGTAATTATATTAATTTGTATAATATATGATCAAATTCCATAATTTTACCCTTAAAAATGATATCATTTTACAGAGATATTAAAAATATTCTTTGTAGACTGCTGTCAGTACTGGCTTGTCTACCCAAAAATTGAAAAACATCTTTTTTAGAATTTTTCATTAAAACATACACCAACTTATAGCAAATGGTCCAACTAATAAAATGAACCCCCACATAACATGTTTCCCTTCAGTAATAAAGAAGTTACAGCATTTTTTTGGATATTTTTGCAAACAGACAAGGGCCCTAGATTGCTCACGCATATTAACCAAACCACTGTATGACTTATTGGATTACAGTTAGGGCTGTAACGGTATACCCCGGTACACGAAAGACCGCAGACTTCAGTCCCACACGGTTCACGGTACAAGAGTTGCAAATTTCGGTACGGTTCGGTATTAGCTTTTTAATGAGCAAAATAATATTCAGACAACAAAAATGTCTGAAAGTCCTCTGATTATGTAAAATTACCATGCACCACTCGTTTTAATTGTATTAAGATATGCCTTATATCGTCGAAATTCATTTAAAATGAGTGATAGCAAAATTACAATTGCTGTTATAGAATCAACAAATTCATTGTCACTTAAAAATTGTAGTTTTCAAGGAGCTGTTAGAGAATATTGTATCATACCGAAATATACCGAACCGTTAGAAAAATTGACGGTACGTATCATATCGTGAGCTGAGGGTACTGTTACAGCCCTAATTACAGTACTATAAAATTCAACTCGTATCACTTAATGCTATTGCAAAGGCATGTAAATCTGATCACTGTGTATGACTTATTGCTGTACTATGAATTTCAAATTTGGAAATCGCCTCGTTTATACACAGAAGAAATCATTTACTTCTAAGAATTAAGGTAAGGCAGCCTCTGTTGCATGTGCAAGGTTTTCATATTGTCTTAACCATGCTAGTTATTTATGTCAGATAAGTCATGTTGTCATATTCTAGCACAATGTTTTTTATTGCTTGACCTTGTTTTTGACCCAATAACCACTTTAACTAGATTTTGTTGAGATGATCATTGTGACCAACTTTCATAAATATTAAGCCGTAATAGTGACAATTAGTGTCTACACAAGCAAATTGCCAGAGTGATAACAAAAGCTAATCAAGTCATTTTGTGACAGGTGAGCTAAAAACAGAACAGCAAATCTGTCAAATTTATTTCATGCTTTCAGGTTGGTAGAAAATGATGAATTATCTGATAAAGGGACAATTTCACTGAAACAAGATATCTTGTAAAAGGCATGCTGAGTTCCCAAAATTTAGAGATACCAACATGAAGCATGAAATAAATAGAACATTAAGTCATTTCGATTATTTCAGCATCTCCCAGTCAGTGAAATTAGCACTTGTCCTGGATAAGTATTTGTTGATTCGAGCATGTAACATTTGCAGTAATGTTCACTCTTTGCTAAAAGCTGCTCATGAAATATTGTGTCACCTCAGTGGTAGTGCTCACTTTGTGAAATAACTTTTGATTTTGTCATAGAAATGCAAATAAATAAAAGAACTTCACTGGGTTTTGTTACAAAAATGTATGTCTTTCATGAACGCATCTAGTACATTAATTGCTTTTCATAAGCATATGACATATATATATTATGTACAAATTTATTGTATGAAAAGTTATAACATCGATCAGAATGAAACTTCTAAGAACAGTTCAACCATATGTTCAGAGCTATTCAACAAACAATGGGTCCCTTCAGAAAGGGCATGTACAGTGAAGTTCCGCTAATAAGACCAGTCAAAAAGGTGGTCTTTATAGCGAATCGGTCTTATTAGCGGACCTTTTTGTTCAAAATTTAATACTTTGGGACCTTAAACTGGCAAAAATCTGCATAATTTCAAAATAATCAAAGTGGTCTTATTAGCGGAACTTTACTGTATATTATCCCTGGCAAAGAAGAAGGCTGCAAGTACAACTAGAAATGTATCAAATACTGTAAACCTAGAAACTATTTCGCGCGATTTAAGCTCGCTGTTTGTAAAAATCTGCAAAAGTGAATAGCCGCGAACATGTCCAAGACAAGAAAAACGCGAAAGTTTCTCGTTTTTTGAAGGAAATTCATTATTTTTGGTACAATGTTTATAAGACCGTATTAGAATTGCTATTTTGTCAAAATATGGAATGTATACGGTGTACATCCATTTTCTGAATAACGCCTTTTGACATGTTAAAGAATACACTCAATACAATATGTAGGCCTACATGTGTGTAAAAAAGCGTCATTTATTATGCCATAATACAGAAGGACTGATAGTGTCAATAAAACTGTGAAAACATTACTAGCGTAGTTTGCAATTTTTGTAAACAATACAATAGGTAACTATCTACATCAAAAAGAGTTTGAGAGGGTTTAACAAAGGTGAAACTATAATTAGGAAGCAATAATATACGAAACCAGCATTGTGTGTGACAGGTTATAATAACAATAATATTGTCACTATGCGACTTAGTTTTCGCAGGAGACTTAAAAACGCGAAAATTGTAGCCGCGAATATGCAGACGATCAGCAAAATGCAAAAGTTTGTATCCCCAAAAGTTTCAAGGTTTACAGTTGTAAAAAATAACAAAGGGCAATAACTCTGGTGGTAACAAGATCTGTCTGAGGGCAGCCAACCTCGACTAACAAATTATTGATAGTGAAACAAGAATTAAAACCTATAGCAAAATAGGCCACAGGCCGATACATAAACAAAGTGAGAAACCCGAAGCGTTTAAATAACTTTAATAACTTGGTCCATTTAAAGTGTATAAAGCTATATCGGACGATATTGTTTTTAAGTTTCAAAAACTGTAAAACAATAATGCTTTCATATCCATTAGATCATTTTTCGCTTCAGTTTTAACACAAACTCTCTTGGTGATTTATTTGACATGCAAACTATCCATTCATACGAAAGTGTTCTAGAACACTCAATGAAATTATAAGAATCGTCTATTTTTCGATGTTTGAATTAGAGTACACAGAACCCATCCAAAGTTTTAATTTGAAATTAAGGTATCATACTAAAAACGATGCAAGTAATTAAGATGACATTGAATGAGTGTTAGAATATAGCTCTATACACTTTAATGATAGGGAGTGGTTTGACCCTTATTTCGAAGCTAATGATCCCAAGTTTTTATTACATGTGGATAACAAATACATGCTATATGAATTTGATGTCATTGAAGTCATTGATGAAGCTGTACATTTTCAGTGATTCCTGGAATGTTTGCCATCAGATTCATTTCGCTGAAGACAGCATTTAAAATGCCCCCTACACTCACTGGACTTAAATTCTTTAGATTTATGATCATGATAATGCCTTAAGGAAAGAGACTATAATACCCAAACAGTATATTTACTTGATTTGAAAACTACAATACAATTAATGTGCAGTTTGAAGCATCAATTGGTATAATGCAAGGAATTAATTGGTAATTTAGGATGTCATTTGCTGCTGGTTTTGGCAGTTTTTCAGAACTAAGGAAAATGCTTCAAACATCTGCTGATAAAATAATATGTAACATTTGAAAATTATTTATGTCCTGAATAAAACTTACATGTGTATTTTAAACAATGGCATATTTTAAACAATGGCATATAACAACAAATATAATGCTAAAAACTGAACTGAACATATATATAAGTCCAAATGTATTGTCAGAGATTTTTTTGTTAATTTAGGACAAATGACCCGAAAATGTTTGACCATTTAGGACAACTGTGTCTTAAGGAAAATTAGTCCAATCTGATTAACTTGAAACGATTATTAAATGTTCTAGTCAAAGACATTTCTGACACTCATGTTTTTATATTCACTTAAACATTGCAATTTTGTAGTCATTATGACATGTTTTTCCCAATTTTGAGCAAAATACTGCTAAAATTCCCAATCCCTAGGGTATGGGTAATGTTCCCCCCAAAATACTGAAAAAAACCTGGTCATGTGCGTTGACATACTTCCTTCCAACATTTTAAAAAACGTCAATATGACAGATAATTTATCGTACATATAGGTCAAATCAAGTATATATTATCATTCCTCGGAAAGACCCGTACTGTTGTCGACAATATTTCAGAACACATGCTGGGTAGACACGAATAGTCATTGTTGATTAACGCAAACGTTTGCTTCAGTGAAGCTATTTGAAGAAGAGACTCGCAACATTTGGGCCATTCAGGGATGTCAATTTAACAAAACAGCACGCTTTGTACATAATGGGGATTTTTAACCTGAAGTGTATAATTTTTTAGCCGGAAAAAAGTTGTACTATTAATTGTCATAACAGGATCGTCCAGGTGTGTGTTGGTAAAGCTTATTGACAGAGTCACTTTCTCAAAGACTATCAAAGTTATCCACTTGAAACTTTGCATAGTTATTCACCATTACAAGAGGAGTCCATTCTGACCAGGCTGATATCCCTGTGACCTATATTTATTGAATTAGCTGCCATTGTTATAATCAAAAACGAGAAAGTGTGGTGGTGCTGCTGCTGCTGTTGAATTTGTTTTTTGGAAAGGCAAAAAAGGTTTATTTACAATAATAAAATGTTTTGGACATCTTTTTTGGTAATTTAGGACAATTGACTGGAAAAAAATTATCATTTACTTTTAGGAAAAGTGTACTTACAAAAATTGAGTAAAATCTGAATCTCTGAACAAGGGCAGATATCTCCATGAATATGAACTCCCTGTGTGATGGTGAATTAAACTACATGTATGTTGAGTTTCAAGTGGATAACTCTAATAGTCTATGAGAAAATGGCTCTTGACAATAAACTTAACCAACGCACATGACCGCATCACAACAACTTTTTTTCTTCAAAATGTCGAGCTAAAAATTATGACAACTATAAGAATGCTGCTGCAGACAAAAGTAACATCTATATGTTGCATTCAACAAACGGAACTGAAGCATGACCCCAGACTTCCCGATAGTCGCCAACGATGAGAAACTGTCAGACCAGAAGGAAATCTGTCGGACCAATTTTTGTTCGTTAAAATCAACAAAAAAGCAAATATTTTCAATTTTCCTTTTAAGACGACGTACACACAGTAAGAGATGGCTTTCCTCGTTTCCGAGTACTGACATCAAGAAATCAGCATTAAATTTTTGTCCGATGGCCAATTACTGATAATTCTTTCGATTTTATCCATATTTTTCCATGTTTCCCATGCGAAATTGGAAGAGACTTTTCAAAATAGGAGTACAAGAAAGCTGAGTTTGAAAAATGGTTCGCGCTTTGCGATTGGCTTACTATTACCGACCAATCAAAATAAGTCTTACAAAGTACATGAGGAAACGTACCTAATACAAAACGTACCAATGCAAACGTACCGCGACGATTACGAACCAGCGGACACGCGGTCCGACAGAAAGGTCTGACACACCAGACTGAGAGCTAAACTGTCGGACTGGTCCGACGGCTATTGGGAAGTCTGATGACCCAACATACTTTGTATGTAGGGGTATTTAGAACAAGAAATATCAATATAATAACATGAAAGTCCCAATGGGACACAAACACAAGTTGTCACTAATGTTGACTTGACTTGGCCTCACAATCAACCACCAAACAGTCTGAAGATCTTGGGTGCAATATTTTAGTCATTAAAGGTCTTCCAGCACAAGGACAAGTTATTTCTTTTTCCCTCAATTCCATCATTGTCGAATTCTTGGCTAGGTATTAGCTGACGGCATGCCACATGTAAGTCACTTAGAAGATCACCTAACATAGATTCATGAGCTTCCATCATAAGCTGTTACCAGTGACCACAGAGATTTTGTCACAACAGTCAATTCACCTGTACACACTTGTTTGGCATCTCTCTAAAGTCTCTGGTTGGTTCAAGTGGCTTGATCACTACTGAAAATACATACATAATACCAAATATCATACATGAAGACAAGTAGTGTTATGATGATATTATCAGACAGTATTTACAACCCCTACACTAGTATCCACAGGGTCTGTCTCAAAACTTAATATTGTTGTCGGTTAGAATAAGTAAGCTAAAAACTAGGATACAGCTATAAAGTGTGCAAATATAAATAAATGTAAATTTCAACTCTGCAGTTGCTTAAAAGACTTCGAAGTTCTGGGCGTTCAATCAACTGTTTTTGAGCTACCTAATTACTAAAGGGGAGAAACTTGTGTAAGCAGCCAGCTCGGTGCCTGGTCTGGTTGCACATTTTTCTTTCCCGTTACATTTTTCCTATGTTCATGATCTCCGAGTAAATACAGTCACAGCCTCAAGTTTGGCGCCAAATGTAACAGGGGAAGAAAAAAATGTGCTACTCAAACCCAGGACCCTTCGCTTATAGGGCAAATTCTGTACTGACTGATCTAGCCAGCTGCTTATATAAGTTTCTCCCATTTAGTAAATAGGTTCAGACCATGACATCTCTAAAATGTATTTTTACCCCAAATTTATGTTGTTCCGTGAACTGTGTGGGACTGAAGTATGTGGTGTTTTGTGTACCGCGGTACACCCCTAAAGTCTGGTGACATTTTAACAACAGGTATATAAATTATTCTTAAGTGTTAACATGGGTTTTAAATGACTTGACCTAGTGACCTTGTTTTTTACCCAAGATGAACCAGTTGCAAACCTCACCAAGATTTCATATTATTTTATAGGCATACAATTATTATCACATTATGACCGAGTTTTAAAAAGAAGTAACAAGAGTGCCAAAATGTCACAAAATATGCCCGTCTTGGTTGTGCTAGTGACAAAAATTAATAATTATGAAATAAAAGCCCATATTATGTCAAAACATTTTTAAACAATCATCTTTAAACTTATCTTTACAATCACAAACTATATATAATGTTTTGACAAATGCACCATATCAGTTGTTTCCTATATTCATATACTAATTTATAGGAATGCTTTTGTCAACCTTCTGTTGTATGACCTTTGCATTATAGGTAAAAAATTCTGAGTTCATTCCATTTTCATTGAATCAAACTTGGCCTAGATATTATGCCCATAAGCGTTGTCACCAAGTTTGAAGACGATCGGACAAAAACTGTTTGAATTAAGAGTACAGACAAGACCAAATTCACATTTTTTTGGTAAATGAAGGACCATAACCCAAGAAGGCCTCCGCCGATTTGGCCTATAATCGACCTTGGCCTAGATATTACACCCATAAGCATTGCCAGCAAGTTTGAAGACGATCGGACGAAAAACTGTTTGAGTAAGAGTACAGACAAGGCCAGTTTCACTCATTTTTTTTAAGAAGGACCATAACCCAAGAAGGCCTGCATCGATTTTGCCTATAATCGAACTTGGCCTAGATATTACACCCATAAGCATTGTCAGCAAGTTTGAAGACGATTGGACGAAAACTGTTCGAGTTAGAGTACAGACAAGGCCAATTTTACATTTTTTTAAAGAAGGACCATAACCAAAGAAGGCCTGCACCGATTTGGCCTATAATCGAACGTGGCCTAGATATCACACCCATAAGCATTGTCAGTTTGAAGATGATTGGACGAAAACTGTTTGAGTTAGAGAACAGACAAGGCCAATTTTACATTTTTTGGTAAAAGGACCATAACCCAAGAAGGCCTGCACCGATTTGGCCTATTATTGAACTTGGCCTAGATATTACACCCATAAGCATTTTCAGCAAGTTTGAAGACGATTGGGCGAAAACTGTTCGAGTAAGAGTTCAGACAAATTACTGGACGCCGCCCCTCCGTAGTGACCTAGTTTTTGACCACACATGACCCAATTTCGAACTTGGCCTAGATTTCAGATTAAAACTATATGACACCCGGTATTTGGCTACCCCAGGGTTAGGGTTAGGGGTTAGGGTTTACGGTTAGGGTTAGGCTTCCAATCAGTTATCGCCATTTATTGGGTGTCATATAGTGCCAACCTAGATTTCATGGAGAACAACATTTTGACCAAGTTACATGAATATTGAATCAAAACTGTGACCTCTGGAGTGAAGTTGAACACAAGCAAATTGTTGAGGGATGAAGAGTGACTATGTCAATATGTGACAGGTGAGCTAACAAGACATTTCTTCATTATGCATATAGATGATATTGAATGTTGTTGGGGTTCGAAGCCTGTGGTAACATATAGAACTGTTGTAATGTATTGTGGAGAAATACAGCTATGAGGTTTTGTGTAAAGTTGCTACTTCAATGTTAGCATTATGTGTGCCAAATTTCTGGGCAATAGCATCGAAAGTAAATCAAAACTATTGACATTTTTGTAAAATCAAGAGGGCCAAAAGGGCCCTAGGTCGCTTACCTCTTTCAGAATGCACCTATGCTTAGAAATCATTTACACCTAAGCATACGACTAAATGTTGTTACATACCAATTATGAATGCTCTAGGCCTTGTGGTTGAAGACCAGATGATTTTTTAAGTTTGCATATTAAATAAAAAAATTTTTTGGGCCCATAGACCATAACCATTTGAACAACTTTCGTAGCGGTCCACCCTAGGAGAATTCCTACAGTTTTATCAAATTTGGCTAAGTGGTTTAGGAGAAGAAGTTGTTTGAAGAAACTGTTGACCGACGAAAAGCAGGGCTTAACACTAAATATTTTGGTCACTGGTCCCCCAGACAAGAAGCATAAGATTTGTAAGCAAAACAGTTACTGGTCCTTCAAAAATTTTACTGCTTCTTCTTGATCTTCACTGGCCTTGGACCAGGGGACCAGTGTTGTGTCGAGCCCTGAAGAGTGATCTCAAAAGCTTACTTTGTAACTACGTGACAGGTTAGCTAAAAAGGGTCACAGGGCATCAGCTTTGCTCACCTGAGAACTTCCAGTATAGGCGGCATCAGAAATGTGTTTTGCTGTGACCTAAATATTTGACAGCTAATCTGTGATGTTTTTCTTTGATCTGTCCACCTGGGATCTAGTATACTTGATGACCCTAGAAATCTGAATAGAATAAAGCAAGAGATGTTAAACATTGTAAAACATGTACACCGCCATGATGGCCTCAAAGTAGGAAATGGTGAAGATCAGTGACCTTGACCTTTGGCCCACTGACCTCAAAATCAATATGAATGGTGGTTATCTACTGTTGTTGACCATCCTCCATTGCCATGTAAAACTAGAAATGTTTCCATGAAGCGAGTGCCCCCATTGTGGTCAGGGTGTATAGTAATAGTAAAAAAGGGCCATAACTCTGTTAAAAACAACCGCAGCAAAAAATCCATCTTTTAAAGGTAACTTTACATCAAGGCTTTTAATCTGTAAAAAGTTTGAAGAAATCCAACAGTTTGTGAGGAGCTCAACTTACATGTGCATTATCTTCTTTTTAGTCCCTATCTACATACCAAGTTACATGATAAACACAGCATCATAATATATATGGCAGGATCCAGATTTCCTAGAAAATGAATGTTTCAAGCAGGCCTATATAGTCACTCCGCAATTAATGACACACTGTGGACCTTGCATTTTGTGCATAATTAGCCATAAGTCATGTGATATAATAATATATACATACTTTATTTGATCCTCTTCATAATCTTTAATGGTAGCTTATCACAAATTTTAACAGTCACAATGATGCTCATTAGCACCAATTACAAGTCAACCATTTCTGAATCTTGAAGAGATACAATCTTGCCAACAGCCTGAACAAGAAAAAGATAAAACACAAATAAAAAAAAATCTTACTGCTTTTGTTTTAATACAGTATTGTAAGGGACCCCCTTACTATTAAATTATTCAGATATCTACAAAATTAAACCAGTGAATAACATAACAGCACCATGAATGTGAACATGTTTACATTATTTTGTGCTATCAAGCTCATCTGGGGATTATATTCTACAAATTGACGATCTTCAAATCGCTGACAAATGACTGGAAATCAAGGTCGTGAAAACTAGTTACATTTGTGATTCGGCACTGATTCCCCATCAAATTTGCACTACAGAACATTATAAACGTTAGTAAGTAGTTTCAACATGATAAATTTGTGAATAAATCACCATTCAGTTTATTGACAACCAACAGACCGGATTTTCAGTGTTTTACTCATTGTTTATTTTTCGTCTGTCAGTGTCACGATCGGCTACGACTGAATGCTTGTAGCAGGGCATCATCTAGACCCCTCATAATACAGTAAACACATATTTGCCTTAGTCTCCGAGCTTAAATTAAAAATCTAGTAAAAAGTCTTATGAAATAAAAAAGACTCACCAAAACATCACATCCCGAAATCCTTCTCCATTCCGATGAGTTCTATCCAGTACTGGAGTGTTCTTTCACCCTTTCCACCGTGTTTGACGTTTATTGAAAAAAGCTCGGACGTGCCACCATCTAATTGCAAATGGTCATCATCAACACGAAATTTGTAAATATTTTTTAACGCTAGCACAGCAGCAGACGTTCAGTGCACCACACGACCTGAAATTGACACGCGCTGTGACAGAAAATGACGTCACACATTCCATTGTGTCTTCTGCGTTCCTCGGCGAGGATTCTGTGTGGCATATGAATATTTTGTTGACGATTGAACTACTGCACACTAACACAGGTGAGTTATTCCGCTCTTATATTGTGGACAATTACAGTAGAGTTAAAGCTGGAAATAGTTATGTTACATGTGTTTGTAGAAATTAGTTTTAATTCGTTGTTTAAAATCTCTGATGAACAGTCTTGGATGCCACGATCTGCAGTAAGAAAAATGGGCATACAGATTTTTTTGTCATGAAACTAGGTCATTCCACGTTTATGCACCCACTACCCTCCCTATGCCTAGGCCTATTGGCGAGCATTTTTAATAGAGTTGTTAAAGGTCGCCCGTTTAGGGTTGGAATTAGTTAGGATGGGCATTCATTTTTTTTGTTGAAACTAGAGCGTTCATTCCACTTTTCATGCAACCAGTGATCCTCTGTTGGAGGTCGGAATAAGTTAGGATGGGCATTCACTTTTTGCTGGTGGAGGTTGGAAAAAGTTAGTTCTGGGTACCATAACTAAATGATCTTTTTTTTTACTGACGTCGATCTTTATGAAATGGAATAATCATCGTCTAAGAAGCTTGGACTAGGAAAAAGTTAGAGTGGGCTTTCATTTATTTTTTGAAACTAGTTCATTCAACTTTTCATGCACCCAGTGACCCACCATTGGCTGGTGGAGGTTGGAAAAAGTTAGAGTGGGCTTTCATTTATTTTTTGAAACTAGTTCATTCAACTTTTCATGCACCCGGTGACCCACCATGGGCTGTTGGAGGTTGGAAAAAGTTAGGGTTGGCATTCAATTTTTGTTGAAACTAGTTCATTCAACTTTTCATGTACCCAGTGATCCACCATTGGCTGTTGGAGGTTGGAATTAGTTAGGGTGGGCAATTGGGCATTCAATTTTTGTTGAAACTAGTTCATTCCACTTTTCATGCACCCAGTGACCCACCATGGGCTGGTGGAGGTTGGAATTAGTTAGGGTGGGCATTCAATTTTTGTTGAAACTAGTTCATTCAACTTTTTTCTTGCACCCAGTGACCCACCATGGGCTGATGGTGGTTGGAATAAGTTAGGATGGGCATTCAATTTTTGTTGAAACTAGTTCATTCAACTTTTTTCATGCACCCAGTGACCCACCATGGGCTGATGGAAGTTGGAATAAGTTAGGGTGGGCATTCAATTTTTGTTGAAACTAGTTCCTTCCACTTTTCATGCACCCAGTGACCCACCATTGGCAGGTGGGGGTTGGCATTAGTTAGGGTGGGCATTCATTTTTTGTCGAAACTATTTCATTCAACTTTTTTCATGCAACCAGTGACCCAACATTGGCTGTTGGAGGCTGGAATAAGTTAGGATGGGCATTCAATTTTTGTTGAAACTAGTTAATTCCCCTTTTCATGCAACTGTTACCAGTGACCCACTGTTGGAGCTTGGAATTAGTTAAGGTGGGCATTCAATTTTTTGTTGAAACAAGTTCATTCCACTTTTCATGCACCTAGTGACCCACCATTGCCTGGTGGAGGTTGGAAAAAGTTAGAGTGGGCATCATTTATTTTTTGAAACTAGTTCATTCAACTTTTCATGCACCCGGTGACCCACCATGGGCTGTTGAGGTTGGAAAAAGCTAGGGTGGGCATTCAATTTTTGTTGAAACTAGTTCATTCAACTTTTCATGTACCCAGTGACCCACCATTGGCTGGTGGAGGTTGGAATTAGTTAGGGTGGGCAATTGGGCATTCAATTTTTGTTGAAACTAGTTCATTCCACTTTTCATGCACCCATTGACCCTCCATTGGCTGGTGGAGGGTTGGCATTAGTTAGGGTGGGCATTTATTTTTAGCTCACCTGAGCACAAAGGTGCTCAAGGTGAGCTTTTGTCATACCGAGTTGTCCGTCATCGTCGTCCGTTGTCAAGAATTTCTTCAAACAACATCCCCTCCTTAACCGCTTGGCCAATTTCAACCAAACTTCACAGTAATGATCCTTGCCGGGTGCCCCTTAACCAAAATTGCCAAAATCGCTCCGCTTAACAAGATGGCCACCAGAGCTAAAAATAGAAATATCCTGTAAATGACTTCTTCCGCTTGACAGGTTTTGATAAAACTTTACACAAATGATCTTTGGTTGACCCGTAACCAAAATAGCTAAATTTGTTTCGGTCGGCTGTACACGATGGCCGCCAGAGCTAAAAATAGAAATATCCTTTAAATAGCTTCATCTCGCTAACCGTATGACAGATTTTGATAAAAGTTTATAGGAATGATCTTTGGTTGACCCATAACCAAAATAGCTAAAATCGTTCTGGTCCGCTGAACAAGATGGCCGCCAGAGCTTAAAATAGAAATATCCTTTTAACGTCTTCTTTTCATTAACCAATTTCTTCAAACGACATCTCCTCCATAACTTCTACGCCAATTTCAACCAAATTTCACAGTAAGGATCCTTGGGTGACCCTCATTCAAAATTACTAAAATTGTTCCGCTTCAATAAACAAGATGGCCACCAGAGCTAAGAATAGAAAATCTTTTAAACAACTTTTTCTCCGTTAATTACTTGACAGGTTTTGATAAAACTTTACACAAATGATCTTTAGTTGACCATTAACCAATTTAGCTAAAACTGTTCCGGTCCGTTAAACAAGATGGCCGCCAGAGCTAAAAAATAGGAATATCCTTTGAACGGCTTCTTCTCCTGAACTGCTTGGTGTATTTTGATAAAACTGTACAGGAATGATCTTTGGGTGACCTGTAACCAAAATAGCTAAAATCGATCCGCTCCACTAAACAAGATGGCCACCAGAGCTAAAAATAAAAATATCCTTTAAACGGCTTCTTCTCATTAAGTGTTTGACAGATTTTGACAAAACTTTACAGGAGTTATCTTTGGTTGACCTGTAACCGAAATAGCTTAAATATTTCCGGTCCACTGAACAAGATGGCTGCCAGAGCTGAAAATAGAAATATCCTTTGAATAGCTTCTTCTCCACAAGTCAACCACTTGATGGATTTTGATAAAACTTTACAGGATTGATCTTTGGTTGACTCTTAACCAAAATAGCTAAAATCATTCAGGTTCGCCAGATGGCCGCCAGATCTAAAAAATCTGATGCGTCAGACCTTTCCGTCGGACCGCGTGTCCCATGATTAGTAATCGTCTGGGTACGTTTTGTATTGGGTACGTTTCCGCATGTATTTTGTAAGATTTATTATTTTGATTAGGTCGGTTATAAATTTGTAAGCAAATCGCAAAGGGTGAACCATTTTTCTAACTCTGCATTCTTGTACTCCTATTTTGAAGAGTCTCTTCCAATTTCACGTGGGAAACATGGAAAAAATATGGAGAAAATCAAAAGAAATATCGGTAATCGGCCACCGGACAACAAGTTTAATGCCGATTTCTCGATGTCAGTTCTCGGAAACGAGGAAAGCCATCTCGTGTATGTCGCCTTAAAAGGGAAATTGAAAATATTTGCTTTTTTGTTGAGTTTTAGCGAACAAAAATCGGTCCGACAGATTTCTTTCTGGTCTGACAGTTTCTCCAAGTCCATCAGACCATTGGTCCGGCAACTATCAGGAAGTCTGGTAGTATCATATCAAGTACTTGGCGCAAAACTGAAATTTTCCCACATGACTCAGGTGAGCGTAACTGGCCCGTCAGGGGCCTCTTGTTTGTTGAAACTAGGTCATTCCACTTTTGCACCCAGTGATCCACCATTGACGAGCATTTAGAGCAGTTGAAGGTTGGAATTAATTGGGCCAAGACAAAATAATGTTGTGGTTCAGGTTACGGGCCCAAAACAATTAGGGTAGGTAGGTAGGGGAAACATTTTATTTTTTAATATTATTTTATTTAGTTTTTGTCAATACTTACTTACGACTGTTTTCTTTTGGCTTCTAATTTTCGATAAAATGTTTTAGGGTAGCAGCAAAATAATAGGGTAGGTAGGGAACCTTAACCACAACATTATTTTGTTTTGGCCTTGGGGTGGGCATTCAATTTTTTGTTGGAACTAGGTCATTCCACTTTATGGCCTTTTTGAGTTGTTGAATGAAGGTTGGAATTAGTTAGGTGAGTTTTTGTGATCACTCTGTGTCCCTCGTCTGTCCGTCAGGCAACAATTTCTTTAAAATGACTTCTTCTCCTACACCACTAGAAAAATTTGCTAAAACTTTGCAGGAATGTTCCTGGGTGGATCTCTACCAAAGTTGTTCAAATGGTTTTGGTCTGTTGATTAATTCGGTCATAAGGCCCTAAAAGGGGGTTTAAATCCAAGTTCAAAAATCTTGTCTGAAACCACTAGGCACAGGGCTTTCATATTTGGTATGTAGCATCAGCTAGTGGTCCTCTACAAAGATTGTTCAAATTATGCCCCTAGGGATAAAATTGGCCCCGCCAGGGGTCAGCACTTATATATCTAGACTTAGATAGGGAAAACATATAAACCCCTTCTAGTCAAAAACTGCAATGGCTTAAGCTTTGATATATGGTATGTAGCATCATCTAGTGGTCCTCTAATAAGATTGTTCAAATGGTGGGTTCTTGTCTGTTAATTAAATAGGTCACGAGGCCCTAAAATGGGTTTTGAAATGCAAACTTCTAAAATCTTCTTGTCTAAGGTAAATGAAACTTGGTATGATGATAGGGACCAGTAAGGAGATTTAATATGCATGTCTAATTTTTGACGAAGTTAGTGGTTGCCATGGCAGTAGAAACATTGGCAACCCGAAAAACAGGTTATCAATTCCTGATAGTTACTTGTTTTATAAGAGTTTTATCCTTTTTCTGTTTTGTAGACTGCACATAGATGACTAATAGATGGTTCCTCACAAAGAGATTCAGATGATTATTGTTACGGAACCTACATTGTCAAAAACAATTTAGAAGCTACCATTGAAGATTATGAAAATTTATTATCTTGACTTGATGTCAGATCAAATAAGGTATGTACCACAGGTGGCAGTATCAGTGTTCGAAAAATAACATAAAAATTCTGTCACTGAGCTAATAGAAATACGAAGGTTTAAAGCCTACTATACGTCTATATGCCAAAGATTCTAAAACATCGCACCTTATTGTTTCAGCATAAAATTCGGGCACTGAAGGAAAATCGCTACACAAGTCATTCAAATAAACTTATAAGATATTCATTCTTACTGAAATCTTGTTCAATTTTATCTTATATTTATAACTGCAAATGGCAAAATAGTTTTCCTTTTGTTATTTAACTCTGATCGAGGCCATTTTATTTACTATGTAGGCCACACTTTGATCCAATCTTGTCACTTGTCATTTAGAAGTTACAAATTATTTTTTTAGGTTACCATGTGTGTATTCATAGACAGCCGATAGATCAAGGGTTCGTTGGGTATTCGTGGTGTAGAATCTGATTCACAGTGTTTATTTACATGAGAAACTCATTTGTAGAACTTACATTTGAGGTCACTGAGCATTCTCAGAAGATCTTCACATAGTGACACAGCTATTCTTTAACTACCGTTGTCACAATCCATTTTATACTGGCTGATCACAGAAAATTCTTGTTTCTTTACAGAGCTCCATACCCGGGACATTACAAAAGTATGATCACAACCAGTCCATGCATTCCACACAATGTAAAACGTTTGATCCACTGACAGTCATGATGCTGCTAAATTCCAATACTAAAATTAGCATGAAATGAGATGTAATCTATGTATAAAAGAACAAGAACAGAGTCAAAGATCTAGGGTATGTATCAGTATACTATGCAAATTCAGTCTAAAGTTGAATTTGCCTACTGTCGCTAGTTGTAGTCAATGTAATCAGCTTCAAAAATGTTCTATGGAATTCTGACTTGGACTTTTTAACCTGTGGACAGGTGGATTTTTCCATCCAAGCAGCTTGCCCGAGGGTAATTGCAAAACGATCATGAGAAAATAATATTAAGTGTCCTATTTTACCTGTACAAAAAAGTAAATCCCTTAAGTTAAATCCTAACTAAAAATTATTTAAATACCACCTACACAGTAATATCAAGCTTGGCAAGATTTATAAATTAATTATTGAAACTGATATGTTGTTGCTTTTTAGCTCACCTGTCACATAGTGACAAGTGGATTTATAGTCCAACTTGCCCATGGGCAAGTGAAAAATTGGAGGATTCAATACAATTGATACAATTTCGATTTGTCCTTGCGTTTTCATTAGAAGTTAAAGGTGTTCATGGGCATGCCCATCTGAACAATATTTTTCTGTCAATATATTTTTGACATGACGTTGATTTTTTCTGGTGATTTCAACAAAATGTAATTCATTCTTGAAGGTCTTCTGGTGTTAAAAAATTAGTCACTGACACAAGATTCATATTTATAAAAAGCTTGTGCATGCTAGTCTATCAGGCTGTCTTATTTTAACTGAATGTTGGTGAATATTAGTCAGAACTTTATCATGTAATCAAAGTTTAGTTTGAGGATGGGTCATCTGGGACCAATAACTAGGTCACTAAGTCAAATTGTAGCAAAACCCTGTTTATGGGAGAGAAGCTTCATGGCTGTCTCCATGATATAACTAACACTGCATGCATTACCTTATACTGTGTATTTTTCTATTTGTAGATATTAGAGAAGTCAAAAAAGAATGTACCCCTGAAGGATATTTATGAACCCTGCAGTGTGTTGCTGACTTTCTAGCTAATGACAAATCCAGTGCAGATTTACTGACAGGATTGCACTGGCTTCCAGTTAAGGCTAGGATAATGTTCACAGTACCGTGTCATCATGGGAACAGCTCCATCGTATCTAAAGACAATGTTTGATCCTATTCGGCAAGGGTACCGACTACGATCACAAAATGACACTAACTTTCACGTTCCTAGACGGCGAACAAAACCAGCAGACATATCTTTGGCCGTCACTGGTCCCAAATGGTGGAACAATCAACCAAACTATCTGAAAGACATTCAATGTGAAACCAGCTTCAGAGCTTATTTGAAAACTCATTTGTATAGGCAGTTTCATCGGCAATGAGTGTGCTCTTGATCATATGACGAATATGCTCAGTACATCTAGAAACGCAACGTTTCCATCCTAGATTTTTCTTACTTCCATTGTTCATACATTTTTATACGCCCGTTGAAAAACGGGACGTATTATGTGAACACCCTTGGCGGGCGGGCGTGCGTGCGTGCAGGTGAAAAACGGGACGTATTATGTGAACACCCTTGGCGGGCGGGCGGACGTGCGTGCGTGCAGGCGGGCGGCGGCGTCCAATATTTGTCTGTACTCTAACTCAAACAGTTTTTGTCCGATCATCTTCAAACTTGGTGACAATGCTTATGGGTGTAATATCTAGGCCAAGTTCGATTATAGGCCAAATCGGTGTTGGCCTTCTTGGGTTATGGTCCCTCTTTTACCAAAATAAATGTGAAATTGGCCTTGTCTGTACTCTAGCTCAAACAATTTTCATCCGATCGTCTTTAAACTTGCTGACGATGCTCATGGGTGTAATATCTAGGCCAAGATAAGTTTCAAGATGATTGTTCAAAAATGTTTTGACATAATATCGGCTTTTATTTCATATCAATATTTTTTTCACTAGCACAATCAAGACGGGCGTATTTTGTGACATTTTGGGATCTTGTTTTATTTTTTGTAATAATATTGTACAATCGCGTAGAAGCATGGCTATTGTCCAAATTTTATCAATCCGGTTACTTAACTCCCGTGCGTCAAGAAACTCACAAAACGCACGAATTCCATGTGCAACATTTACGCATGATAAAGTTTGGTGTAAATTGCTTCGAATCATTGGAAAGGTTTGCCAATGGAAAGAAAATCACAAAAGAAAAGTCCTAGGCTTCGGAATAAAAATGCCAGGATAGTCCAAACATTGGCGAAATCAGGCCATTCGGTTTTACTTCGGCTTAATTGTCATGAACCAACAATGTTTCATCTGGAGTCACTCTACTAGCACTTTTGCACCGTTTACAATCACCCATGACCTGGTCATTTATGTGAAACTACATTTCGACAGGACCAGTAACTCCACATGTACCATCTCTAGGCAAAGTTCAAAACCTGATGAAAACACTTTTAAACAACTTGTTGGACGTCATACATATGTTATCAATCAATAATTAATAAATACTTGAACTTTTCACTTAGTACAACGATTCTGAAAAAATGGGATTTTACCAATTTGTGTTTCGTTACTTTTTATCCGCACTATACACACAATCACTGCTAAATCGCATCGATAGCACTGGTTACAGTTGCATTGTTCATGAACTAAAATACCATCACGAAAATATCGTTTGGTTGTCAATCTTAAAAAGAAATGAAAAAATGTTGACAGTTACCCCCGTGTTGCGTTTCTAGATGTACTCAGTATATAATTGTGAAGCGCAATAGAATATGATTTCATAATTTTTACGCTATATAAACGACATGTATTTGTATTTATTTTAGAAACTATGATTTGGATGTGATGTTCATGGATTATTCTATCAAGGATGTGATTGCTTGATAGACACTACATGTTAAATTTGATAACTTTATCATATTATTTTTACTCTTACACTGGGTACACTTTCTATTGTTATGCATGGTAACGATAGATCGGGAGGCATATAGTGATTCGCCTGTCCGTCCATTCGTTTAGCCGTCCGGCCTGGTTACAAATTGACCATTTCTTCTAGCATTAATATGGCTTGCTACAAAGCTTTCAAACTTGCATGGATGTTGTATATGACCACTCTCCACACGCCTGTATCACCTGACTCCATTTTGACCTTCACTTAGACCTAATTTTGGACTTAGACTTATTGAAAGGCCAAATTCTAATATTTCTCAAAAAAACACTGCTCAGATTTTAACAAAACTTCATGGATAGCTTCACTACCAAGTGGAGATGCAAATGTAGTCAGGATATTCCTGTTCGCTGATTATTCACACAGTTATGCACCTTGGAAGATTCGCACTATAACTATATACTAAATTCTTGTCCAGGCTATTGTTCACCAACCACTGCTCAGATTTTAACAAAACTTCATGGATAGCTTCACTACCAAGTGTAGATTGCTTTCAAATGTGGCATATTCGTTTACCATCATAAGCTCCTTATAGTGTCAAAGCCATATTACACTATCAAACATTTTAACTGAATAATGGCCCCTGATTGACTTAGCTTTTTAATGGACATGGCTTCCACGGGGGCATATGCATTTATTGAACGCAGTCTTGTTATTACTGGAAAACCCTTTGCTTGGGATGGCATTTTTTCAGGTAAATATTTGATTTTCCTTCTACACCATTGTGATCCATAGAAATCAAATACTTTATAGCGCAGAGTACGCATTAAGGGTTGCCACGTTCAGGTGGCCAACATTTTTTTCAGAAAGGATTCTTCTTTTAAACAAAATAGTCGGTACCAATTTTTCAAACCCGTCCCAAGTAAATTAACAAATGGAAAAATGGTAACAGCTATTTTGTTTGAGGAATCTGTTTGGAAAAATGTTGACCATTTGAACAAGGCAACCCTTAATGCGCAATGTGCGCTACATGGCTTTTAATGGATCACAATTGTGACAGATAGAAATCAAATATTTGCATTGTCAAAACTGAACCACAATCGTTCCAAGTAACGTATTTTCCAGTTCTAACAATAGACGTTGTACCCAGTGTCTTAACAAAACAAACTGTAACAATGACTGCTAGATTTGATGCTCCCATCAATTGAAATTTAATTATCTTTTTGGCCAATATGGATTTTGTAACCTTCTCATTCTCGGCCAGCAATTTAATCTAATGTGTTATTATACTATGTAAATTGATAGTTAGAAGCCTGTTTACATCATAAATTATCCATAATTTTTGGCCATTTTTTCTGGTTAATTGCAGTGGTGACTATAAAAATCATAATATCTATAATTTAATTTTTTTATTATTTAATCATTCTCATGCATTACCCCAAGTATACAACAAGTTTCATGAAGATATTTTTAACTTTAAAAAGACATTCAGTTGTTGATAGTGGCATTGGTGACATTTATTTGAGGTCACAATTTTCATTTAATTTTATGAACTTAATCACATTGTTCAATATTGGGTCATCCGGGATCAAAAACTAAGTCACAAGTTCAAATCATAGGAAAACTTTGTTTAGTCTCTAAATATCACAATTTTCATGTTATCTGTGTAGCTTTGTCACAATTTAATGACAATCTAACTATATCTAGACCACCTTTGATGTTGGGACAACCAGGATTAAAAACTAGGTCACTAGGCCAAATCATTGTGTCACTGCTCGTTTCTTAATAATTTTTACTTTAAAATTTAATCTTGTCAGTGTCTTCTAAGTCTAAGACTCATCAGTTACGAGGGGCATTCAATATATTCGTAGACAATCGTTCTCATTTTATTATATTTATGTTCAAATAATAATTTCTTATATCATTATAAACGTTTATCTATTACCTACCGTAGATTAAAATTTATATTTGATTATATAATACAGTAGTATGTCAGCAGCCGTGTTATTGCCATAGTAACATGCTGCCACCCCCGACTGACGTAACATGCCTTTAAAACTAGTTCAACTAGTTATAAATTCCGAATTAATTAATTTACATGTCCATATGTTTGCCAGATTATTTCCAGATAGTATCATAATATTTGGTGAAATTTGTTAAGTTGTTTGGACATTTGAATTGAGAAGTATTTGATCTATGTGACGTTCACAATTTCATTTACGTCCAATGCCAATGAATTTACGCAACAAACTTCATGTAACTATTAATCTGTGCAATTTGTCTTGGAAATGCACAACAAACACACATAAGCTGCTAATAACAGCAAAAGGAGAACATGCAGTATTCAGTGTCCCCTGAGTGTTTTGGTGGAAAAATCGAATTTCTGAAGAGCAGCATGGTATTTAAAATGATACATGGATCGGACGAAATTTGAAAACTTAGGGACATTTAATGAAACGTGAGTCAAAATGTGTCACTGTGAGGCGTTTCAATTTACCATTCAACCATTAAGTCTAGCTTAATCCTTAACTGTGAATACATAAAATATTGTGGTAGATCTATTTAATAATATACAACGTAAAAATAGTTATGTTCCATTTCCTATGAATGACATAATTCAATTTCGGATTTACCATTTGAGAAATAGCAAAACGTCAATAACGTCGCTGACGTCAGAATATATATTTGCGTTGTGTGGTGGTTGCAGTAAAGTGATAGTTTTGTTTTAGCCACATTTTCTGCACATGTGTCAGAAAGGCTGTAGTTTAGTGTAATATAATTAGTTATTTTCTGTATCAATGCGTATTAAAATGATGAGTCCAGTCCACAAATTTATTGAATGACCCTCGCACTAGTAACCATACTTGTCAGTGTTGTAGGGATTCTATTATTTTACGATATATATGTGACATAGTTTTTAGAATAATGTATTAATTCAATTTTATAATACAGTCTAGTAAATAGAACTGATTCTCTGTACTGTTTTATTCATCTTATTTTATGGCACTTTCTGTCAGCCTAGTTATATGTTTATTGAGAACTAAAAACTTGCGAGTATTGAACAACGTGTGCCACTGTTTGTGACTCACCTGGACCTTTTCTCACAAAGAATTAGCTTTCAGGATCAGTCAAGACTACAGCTAATACTGTTTTTGTATCATTGAAATGATTTACATTAATTTTGAGCTGAATTCTAATTTCCTTAACATGTATAGAGAGCATAAAATTTATACCTTCTGGATAAACAAGCTGAAAACCTTCAAAACATGCATGTCCTTATTGAAAGGTATCCGAGACTGATCTCAATAACTCATGACCAACTTTATTTTTATAGCACAATATACTGATAATTATCAATAAAAACATTTTGATTGAGGGGGGCATATAGCATTGGTGCTGTATGATATGTAATGCAAATATTGTGTGTTAAACTCCTCACAAACCATTGGAACCTTGATGTATAGTTGACCTTAAAGGATAGAAATTATGATGTGGAAATTTTTACCAGAAGTTTTGACCCTTTGTTACTCTTACTGTATACCCATATGGGGACATCTGTGTCGATGGATACATTTTCTAGTTTGACTTTCAAATTTAAGAAAAAGTCAATATTGTTTCCTCTGTGACAAAGAAATTATCTTTTCTCTATCAAAATATTTTCTGTTTAAGTAATAAGACAATTATTTGCCTGAACTTGATTCTGAAAACAAATTCATTTTGAGAATGTGGCCAGAGTACCAAGTGCTTCAGGTGAGGTATGGTGACCTCTATATGTCTGTAGTGTGCCATGCATCATCTTCACCCATTCGACTGCTGACACTTAAGTGGTTGCAGTTTACATCTCTGGATAAGCACAGAAAACAGACCAAAAAATTGTAATAACTGCTTTATCAATGAACAAAAATAATTAATGTGGGGGTTCATTTTATTAGTTAGATCATATACAGTGCTGTCATGTAATTCTGCGCACCTAACGGGTATTAGCTTTCTACATTTGAGATTATTTTATTTTTTAGAATAAATTATGGTGCTGTTTGGATAGAAACAACCTTCATTGACAAATGTAAACAATTCAAAACGCCATACCTTCGCTAAACTAGGTCAAATGTCGTCACAAAACAAGATGGCTGCCGGTTTTCATGACGTAAATTTTTTCTGCTAATTCTGCGCAGGTGGAATTGTTTTTTGTATAGTCTGTTTCAAAAATTTGTTTCACAAGAAATTTATCACAGTATCGAAAGAATTAGTCATTAAGACAACGTTGACAATAAAGGAAAAGTCATCATCCATGACAAATGTGCTTTTATTCAAATTATGTGTCACGTGGTATGTCAATTTAACGAAAATCGCCATTGACACTCATTTTGCTAAAATTTTTGTAGAAATACTTTTCCGATTTCGTTGAAATGATTATAAAACCTTACATAAGTAACATACATCTACAAAAACACTGGAAGACCGAAGAAAAACGACCCAGCAAAGTCTGTAAGAAATAGAAAGTTAAGGTGCGCAGAATTACCCGATGCGCAGAATTACCCGAAACGACTGTATGACAAGTTACTGTAGTCTATGTGTTAATGCCAATTTCTCAAAAAGCTGTTTTTCATTATTCCAGTGGATATAGTCAGCAGGCCTACTATGGGCTAAAAACACTCTTTTTTAATAAAAAGGTATAATTATATCATTTTGGAGAGTAAAGCTATTATGAATTCAATGTTAATTCGTGTCATGATTATCCCAAATCTCAATTTTGGTCAATCAACCAAAATGTGAAAAACAACTTTTTTCAGAATTTTGCATTTAAACATACACCAACTTGTTGGAAATGATCTAACTAAGAAAATGAACCCCCACATTATATGTTTCCCTTCAATAATAAAAAAGTTACAGACATTTTAGAGTCAAGTTTGAAGAAAATCGAAGTAGTCTCCTACAAGTGGGGCTACGCAGTGCATCACCTAACCCTCCAAAATGATCCAACAATTCAGAGTGAGTCGATGCGGTGCATCACCTCACATTCAGAAGGCTCAACTACTCAGTGTTAGTCGATGCGGTGCATCACCTAACATTCCAAAATGAACAACCTTGTGTGAGCCGATGCGGTGCATCACCTCACATTCAGAAGGCTCAACTACTCAGGGTTAGTCGATGCGGTGCATCACCTAACATTCCAAAATGAACAACCTTGTGTGAGCCGATGCGGTGCATCACCTCACAATCAGAAGCCTCAACTACTCAGTGTTAGTCGATGCAGTGCATCACCTAACCCTCCAAAATGAACAACCTTGTGTGAGCCGATGCAGTGCATCACCTCACAATCAGAAGCCTCAACTACTCAGTGTTAGTCGATGCAGTGCATCACCTAACCCTCCAAAATGAACAACCTTGTGTGAGCCGATGCGGTGCATCACCTCACAGTCAGAAGGCTCAACACAGTGAAACAACAATTCAGGATTAGTCAGGATACAATTCAGTATGTTCAACAGTTCAGAGTGAGTTGATGCGGTGCATCACCTCACAGTCAGATGGCTCAACAGCTTAGGGTTAGTTTAGGCATAGGCTCAACAAATCACAGTGAAACTTCAACAATTCAGGGTTAGTCGATGCGGTGCATCACCTCACAGTCAGAAGGCATCACCTAAGAGGCAGTGAAATTTCAACAATTCAAGGTGAGTTGATGCGATGCATCACCTAAGGTAGGTAAATATTGAATAACTCGATGGAAGGTGATGCATTGCATCGCCTAACTCATGTGAGTTAGCCAAATTCAGCCAATTGAAAAAAAAAAGTCTTCTCCATAATTAAAGGACTTTTCCAATTTCAAATAATACTCTGTTTTAATTATAAACATCTGTTACGGACATCAGCTCGAAGTTGAGCAAATTGAGTATTGTTGCTCTAGGCAGCATGTGAAATCTAGCTTTGGGCAGCATTTTAATTGTTGCATTTATTGCCACTGTATACAAATTATAAGTGTAAGTTAAAGTGAATGTGCTTGATTCACCAAGTTCACGTTCATGTAAGGAGTTCTTTCATCATTGTAATGAAGAAAATGACAAATTTGAATTGAGTCCAAAAGTGCAGTCATGGCAGCAATTATGAATATATGAGTCGGTCTCCCAAAGCACAAAATGTACTACAGTGTGGCAAGAATCTAGAAGTAAGAACTCATGTGTGTTTTTTTAATCATTCTGTTAAGAATTTGTTGAATAATGTATCACATGAAGAATGCTCAATGTTTAGGGGTTTTATAGTGTTGACATTTATCATATGTCTTACATTAATATACCTATCACATTTTCATTGATCACTACATGAACCATAAATTCATTATTTACATTTGTTGAAGATTTACTATACTGTTCACATTACATAAGTGCTGAAAGAGCCTCACTGTATTATTAACAATGGCAAGAAAAACTGTAGGTAATGTCAGTAACTGGGTTGTCTATGTCGTCCCATTGGAGTAACAAGATTGTTTCTAACTATACAGTATATAAGAATATTCAACCTTGTTGGTTGCACCAAGAGGATTATTAACAGTGGCAAGGAATTATGTAGGTCATATTAGTAACTGTGTTGCCTTTGTCTGAGTATGTCGTCCCATTGGAGTAACAAGGTTGTATCTAGCTATACAGTAAATAAGATTCAACCTTATCGGGCCAAGTGGAAGATGTATGATGATATCTGCATTTATATTTTACCTTCCAATGATCATTCATCATAAAATATTTGTTACATCACTTTAGTCATTAAGTTCAAATTCTATTTCACGGCTCGGTGCAAAACTAGTATGATACCTGCCTCTATAAATTGATGTTGTTATATACATTTGTAGTTTTGCACTGAGGCTTCGAATTTTGAAATCATGTACTAGCACCAAGAATACACATTTCTAAGAGGTTTGGAGAGATAAAGGTTTATCAGTGATTGTGTTCATGTACATTTTTCTATACTGAGTACATCTAGAAACGCAACACTGGGGTTACTGTCAAAACTTTTTTAAACTTTGTATGATTGGCAACGAAACTGTATTTACTTAATGATATTTTATTCCATGAACAATGCAAGTGCAACATTGTTTTCATACAGTGCTATCGATGCGACTGAACAACGCATGTGTGTATAGTGCGGCTAAAAGGTAACGGAGCACACATTGGTAAAATCGTAATTTTTTAGAATTGTTGTTCTAAGTAAAAATAACCAGTATTGATTTATTATTGATTGAGTGCATATTCATGACGTCCAACAAGATGATTTGAAGTGTGTGAACCAGTTGTGAACTTTGCCTAGAGCTGGTACACGTGGAGTTACTGGTCCTGTCGGAGAGTTGTTTCACATGGATGACATGGAGATGGGTGGTTGTAAACGGCGCCAAAGTGCTAATAGAGTGTCACCAGATGAAACATTGTCGGTTCATGACAATTTAGCCAAAGAGAAACCTCCCATTTGACGTCTCCGTCATAGGCATACGAATCGCTTTATTTGGCCCATGTTCGGACTATTCTGACATTTTTATTCCGAAGTCTAGAACTTTTCTTATGTGATTTTCTTTCCATTGGCAAGCCTTACAAAGGATTCGAAGCAATTTACACCAAAATGTATGATGCGTAAATGGTGCACGTGGAATTCGTGCGTTTTGTGATTTTCTTGACGCACGGGAGTTACGTAACCCGATCGAAACAATTTCGACAATAGCAAATTTTCTACGCGATTATACAATAATATGAACTAAGGCACCGCCTAAATGAGGGATTAAATATATATAGATATCTGTTAAGCTATGTTTCAGAAAGAAACTGACTAAATATGAGTTGGATATAGATGTTATACAATTTATACTGATTTGTTATACATTGCAACGTAACGTCATGAGTCTATTTGGCGTACTTTTGGTATGACGTCATTGCCTTTTATTTGTGACGTCATGACGTCACTTCCTGTATTGGCGCCGTGTATCCAGTACAGTAGCGTATTTCAAGATTACTTCCCTTTGTTTTTTTTAAAAATAGTTGTTTTATTTATTGAATATTTTTAAAGATGGTTATAATTCGAAAGAAAATGATAGAGGGCAACCGTTTACAGATTACTATTTTTTTATTTTCCAAGGACCATTCACCTCGGAAAACTGCCTGAAATTTTTGACCGGAAATAACTTTTTCTGAAAGCATTAGTACCTGGAGAGACTCGACGAAGATACGCACGTGGACATTATTGGTATGGGTATTTACAATAGCCAGCTTTGCTGGCTATTTAATCCCCTATTATTACATAAAATTAAAAAATGTATGAACAATGGAAGTTAGAAAAAATCAAGGTTGAAAACGTTGCGTTTCTAGATGTACTGAGCATATTACTCATGTTGAGAATTTATATTTTAACTATAAAAGAGTACATGAGCCATCAGCTCATATTGTGAGTGTGTTGTTTGAGCATTTATATTTTAACAGAAAAGGGTACAATAACCTCTGAGTGTGTGCTTGTACTTTGTTGCCTTGTATTGTTTATGACAAACATAATTTGTATTTTACCATTTTAATTGTCTATCATTTACTTCTCACATTGTACATATGATGAAAATAAAAGAAATGAGAAAGATTATTGAATTGATGACTTGTCTTTCCTACTTAACAAATAAAGATTTATTGTTTACAAATGTCATGACAAGTGTTTGGAGCATGTATGGAACGAAACAGAATGGTCATGGAATGGCCATGCTTGAAACTGGAGTAGCACTTGGGACCACCTTGGTATTTCAGTTCAGGTTAACTATTGGGATTAAACAGATCATCTGCTGTTTAAATACCATGTTCAATACTGTGTCACCTGGAATAAACAAGGTTATATCACAACAAGAGAATCTGCACCAATGGTACTAGTATGTTGGCAAGAATGTTAAATCCAGTTTGTCAAGGTATGATCAAAAGAACCTCCCAAAATAAAAAAAGCTGATCGGACCCCTGGTCTTGGCCGTAGCCCCACCCCATACCATAAATAAAACTACTGACTTGCATGTCTGTTTCAAGTAAAGCTCATGGAATGAACACTAGTTAGTATTTCTAAATTTCAACTAATAATACGCAATTTATTGCACATGTTTAGCTATTTACGAACTGGAGTAATGTGGAAAACCAGCGTATTAGTAATTTACATGTAAGTATTGCCTAACATGTATTTTCAAATTGTTCATATTTATTAATTTTAATAATTAAAGCGCAATTTATTGCACAAGTAGAGCTATTTACAAATCTGGCGAAATTTGGGAAACCAGCGTTCTGTACATGTTGACCAGTCAGTGTTTCATGAAATTACTTGTACTTCCGAATTGTTGACATAGCTATTAGATAATACGCAATTTGTTGTATATTATGTAGTGCTAATTAAATCATAGAGACACTTGGAAAACCAGTCAGTACATGCAGTATTAACGTTAAACCATTCAATTGACAGGATGTCTCAGTGTTTACATTTTGAGTTTTATGGATTGTTCATATATGTCTATGTTCCACGGTATTTTCCCAGGTATATGTGGTTTGTAACCTGGTTACAAGGTTACACTATATCTTTCAGATAAGTTTTTCCAGATTTTTTAAAATTTTGTTTAATAAAAGCACAATTTGTAATATAAAATGAAAGTTATTACTATTCTCACACTTTTATTCAGAGCTTTATGGCACTGTAATTAAGATAAGATCTATAGATAAGACCCCTTTGATGGTGCAGCTACTGTCTAGCAATATATCCCCAATCATCAAAACTGTAGGGTTGAGACCATCACACAGCCATAAACCACCAATTAACATTTCTTATCATCATATCAAATCTCTTTAAATTGAAGAATTATGTCATACTGATTTAAAGTCTTGAATAGCACAGATGTTAATTCAATTTTATCTTAATATTAGTGTGTTTTGAACTGTTTTCCATATCTGGACTGAAATTTTATCATATTATTTGTGTGTTTTTTTTTCATATCTATTGTTTGTTTTGTGTGCTTTCCATATCTGGACTGCTTTAAAGTGTTCAGACTATATGCAGAAGTGATTAATTAATACTATTGTTTTTTTGTGTTTTTGATATCTGGATTTATAATATAAGTCAATTGATTGGTGAAATGTAAGTATTTTTTCTTTATTTTATCCTTGAAAAGTGTGTTGTCTTATAACTTCAAAAAGCATTTGTGTTTCTGTTTTAGGATTTCATGAATGTTTGATATTGATATCTGGAATAATAAGTATATTACTATTCTTTTGTTGTTTGTCTTTTAAAAGTATGTCTCATATATAATAATATGAATAAATTGAGATCATAGTAAAAAATCATATTATACTTTTATTTTAATGTAAGTACATTTGTATTCGTTCTTTATTTCAATTTTGTTTCAATAATTTAACAAGTTTAAAACACTATCATCTACAGTCCTTTCAAATTTAAATGAGAACTGTTGTAAATATAATATAATCCTCCGGCAGGTAAACTATGTTTATCGAGGTTTAACAGGGTATACCTGAGTTCAAGTGATATTTAACTGTTCATAGTGTCCATCATTGTTTTGTAAAACACAATAATCGATGATTTCGTATCATTGAAAAAGTATCATTCTTCTATTCTTCCAGTAATAACTAAATTAAACAATTGTATATAACAGTTCTATTCGTATTGAACTTAGTTGCAAAACAATAAAATCTTTTTTGACCCCAGGTCATAATAAAATATTTTTTGACCACCGGGTCTTAAATTAATTTTATGTAAAATTTCCAATAATTTGTGAATGATATTGTCTTGTACACCTTAAGGAAAGTATTTGTACAATATTACTTGTTAATTTTCTAAACATTTTTCTTGTGAAATGACTTCTTGACTTTAATTTTTTTGATCAAGTGTAAAAGTATTATAACTTTAACAGTATGCACAATGCTATTCTTTCCAATTGGATACTTCCCTCATTAACATTACTTAATGAATGGACAATAAATCCAAATTGTGATATGTTTATACTACCTTATTCATTAAATATAGTCGATTTTTAATAGCATGTGATTTACCTTAACCTAGTTAGCAACTATAATACACAGTCATTAAAACATAACTTGCCTCAGAATAAAATTAACATACCATTTAAAACAATGGGTATTCATCTCCCCTTTTCCCTCCCATCAATGGAAAAATAAACCTTGAAAATAAAAATTAACATACCATGCCGTATGTTTTGTATTTATAATTGCATTATGTACAGTATTATCTTGTGGTGCTAAAGCAACAAGAGCAAAATAAAGTCATGTTCTGTTAATTCAAGCCATTTCTTCAATTGAATGAAAGAGAGTTTTATTTAATTTTATTCAATTTGAGGTCAATATCATGCATTTTAATAGTTTTGTTAGGTAAAACTAGATGGTTGATACATACTTTATCTTTGGTACAATAACAAAAAAAACTATTGACAATGAGTATGTTGATACTTAATAGAAGGATTTGATTAACTACTAGTACCTTCTATATAGAGGTCACACTATATGAGTAAACTTAAAAACCATACTAGTGAGTAAGGTTTCTTTTATGATTACTTGGATAAAACTTGTACGAACTGTTCAGAGATTTGTGTGAAAGCGAAAGTACAACGCTCTGCATACGATTGCAAATATGACTGTCCAATGTACGCCATAAAAGTCACCAAAACTTCACAAGAATGTGAGTTGCCTTAATGACTTTATTTATTTATCGTGCATGCTATATATGCATGGCGCAGCTTAAATCTAATCAATGTACTTGTTTATAGATCAGGTTACTCAAGGAGCCGAGCTTGTTAAACAATGCTAATACTAAACAATTGTTTATTGAATGTCTGAATTTACTGGTTCACGAATACACAGGCTACGACGGTCCACTCATATGTTCATCTCTTTTCTGTTGTACGAATCCAACAAGATGGGGGTATATTTCTGCTTTTTTGACAATTTTTAGTATCATTTTGCGTGGCGTTCGATCACATACCAAATTTCATGCACGTCGAATATGTTATGCCTATCTAGCTACGCCCCTAAGTATGTTTATTCTTCCTTGTCATATTTTTGGCCCTGTACAGTGCATCGAGATAATTTCATGTCCGACCCGAAACCATTAACTACAATTAATGCTTGATAAATGTATCGCTGAACTTATAGTTTCAACTTGAAATAATCTAGAACAAATATTCTACTAAATGTTTCCATTATTCCAGCTGCGATTCTTGCTGTACAATGGAGACGCCTGTTTGACGTCTTGGTTGTATTTGGTGGCGTCATTGTGTTTATACTTGTTGGATGCCTTATTAAGACGTACTGTTGCCCATGTCCCCAGGTAGGGGTATGCTCACGTGATACACACAGCCACCAAGAAAACAACACATGTAAGTTACGACGAGACGTTAATAAAGATAACACCATAACTACAATGTACAGCTAATGCCACTACTATAAAGTGCATGCATCATTATAACTTTTGAAAACCGAGGGTCTTTATTCAAGCGTTAGTAAAAACATGTACATGTAGATATACACAATGCAGTGGCATTTTTACAATGTAAATACAGTGCATATATTGACCGGGGACAAACGGAAATGACCGAGCTATCACGATTGCCAATGTAAATGCATGTGTCTGTATATTAAAGTTACTACATTTTGAATAATATGTATAAAGGTTACAATATTAAACTTATTTTCTATCACAGGGACCGACTGTTTAAAGCAAGCCTTACTTTACAAGAAAAGAAATACAGCTGATCTGAAGATTCAAGAACCGTTTGTTAATGGACAATGTGATTCTGTTTGACAAACATATGTTGCGACCACGACAGTGTATTTACGAAAAAAACTTAAAACCATTTGAAGGAGAAAACAGCCTCACTTTTATAAAGTTCTGGGGATTTGTAACATGAATGCTGGTTGCTCGTTGCTGACAGATACCGAAACTCAGTTAAACAATATCGATTTATTAACATATGTACATAGTAACTGTTTATGGACACTATTAGGCCAAGACAAAATAGTGCTGTGGTTAAGCTTACGGGCCCAAAACAAATTAGGGTAGGTAGGTAGGGGAAACATTTTATTTTTTAATATTATTTAATTTATTTTATTTAGTTTTTTTTACCAATACATGTACTTACTTACATTTTTTCTTGTCAAGTTTTGGCTTTTTAGTCTCCAATAAAATGTAGAGTAGCAGCTAAATAATATGGTAGGTAGAAAAACCTTAACCGCAACATTATTTTGTTTTGGCCTTATTTCATTTGCTATTTGTTGCTATTTGAAATGCATTTCTTTTATTGAATCTCATACCCCTCATTTGATCACATACTTTCATATTGATATTTTTACGCACATGTCTTTTCTGTTTTGTCTCGTTTCTTAATGGACCAGATTGTACACGCAGGTTACTGTATCATTGATGAAGATTGTTTACACAGAAAATGACGTATAAATGACGTACTGTATTGATGTATTATTTTACCCAAAAATATTACGTTTTGATTTTTATTCAATGATGTAGCCTATGTGGTCAGAATTAAAATCACTCTTTACTTATTGTAAAACAAGCTGTTCCAACTAAAGTTTGGTCAACATGACAAGCTCCGATTTTTATGAAGATGTGCTAATAAGAAGCGCCTTGTGATGCTGACCCGTCTTGTATGGTCGTAAGTAGTGCTTCATTACATGGTTCAAGTACCTCAATGTTTCTTCCTACACTCAGTAAGTAACATAAATGTATACATTTAACTATATGTACATATGTTGCATATGAGTTTGTAACTTATAACTATATGTAGTGTGCGTTTTGGTTACAGAAAGTGGAATAAGTCTCAGTGTTCATTGAGGTTACCATGGTGGATTTACCTCCCTTTATCTGCATTTTTTTCAATTACTTAATATTGGGAGAAACAGTACAACGTACAGTGCAACCTGACTATAGTGACCCTATATAGATCCTGGAAAGGGTGTGGCTTAACATCGACTTTACAATGCCATACTTGGTAGTAATATAAAACCAGGAGAAAATCTGAGCCAAATACTAGTATAACACTAAACACGAGCAGAATACAAACGTCCATCAACCTAGCAACTTAATTATGTCTGCCTACGAACTATTTGTATTTATTTCATGCTTACCGGTGGTTTACGGCGGTATAACGGTGGATTATTCCCCGATAATTTCACTGTTCATAATTTCACAGTTCATAATTTCACGGCAAACGGGCTATTTTTTAAAAATCAAATTTCCTTGCCGTCAAAAATATAATAATAAGCATTTTCACTTGCTCTCTTAATCTTTAACAAATAACACAACATTATATGTACATAAATGTAAAACAAATGGACGAAATTGAAGCCATTGCAGAAGAACTATTTGATTGCAACTCGACGTGTACATGGCGGGAAAACGACGTCACGCAAAACTTTTCAGGTATATAGTGGAGTATTTCCATCATTTAAGCTATTTGAAGCATGAAATAAATAGAATATTAGTATTTTACCGTGTATGATCGTTTGATAATTCACCTCGTGAGCAGCTGACTTATATTTTCACTCGTGGCTACGCCACTCGTGAAAATATTACATCAGCTGCTCACTCGGTGAATTATCAGCCGATCATACACGGAAAAATACAAATATCCTCTGTTTATTTCATGCTTCCCCGATAATTTCACTGTCCATAATTTCACTGTTCATAATTTCACGGCAAACAGACTATTTTTTTAAACAAATTTCCCCGCCGCCAAAAATAAAATAATAAGCATTTTCACTTGCTCTCTTAATCTTTAACAAATAACAGAACGTTATATGTACATAAATGTAAAACAAATGGACGAAATTGAAGCCAGTGCAGAAAAACTATTTGCTTGCAACTCGACGCGTGCATGGCGGGAAAACGACGTCACGCAAAACATTTCAGGTATATAGTGGAGTATTTCCATAATTTAAGGTATTTGAAGCAAGAAATAAATAGAATATTAGTATTTTACCGTGTATGATCGTTTGATAATTCACCTCGTGAGCAGCTGACTTATATTTTCACTCGTGGCTACGCCACTCGTGAAAATATTACATCAGCTGCTCACTCGGTGAATTATCAGCCGATCATACACGGAGAAATACAAATATCCTCTATATCTTCAACTACATATGAGCATACAAATGTAAAATGTAAACAAAAACATTTATTTCAAGTCTTAAGGGCATTTATAAAACATTAATCGTTAGGCATATTCTTCAAGGTAGCTAGGTCAAAAGGTGCGAGATGCGATGTTGATGTGTCGCTACAACACAACAATAAATAAACGAAACCATTGTAAGAGAACCTATGAGAACGTAAGAGAACGTGGTGGACTTCGTGGCACATCTTGTTATGAATCGTGTTGGCATCGTTAACCCTTAGACTGCCAGAGGGCCAATTATTTGGCCCCAAAGGGGTACTCTAATTTGCCAAAGGGCCAATTATTTGGCCCATCTATATATCATTTATAGACGTATCATAAACGATTCAAAGGTCACTTAACACCTATAAGGAGGGTTTTAATGATAAAAGGTATGTTTAAATATTGTATATTTAGTGACGTCATTTCCGTTTTATTACATACGACGTGACGTTTCCCGCTAAAACATGCGTTTATTTTCGCACGTTATACGCTCAAATTAAAATTGCGTTAATTGCGCTACCGCTTAATTTTCATTCCATTTTCTTTCTCTCTTAAGGGTAACACATCTATTGTAGTATGCTACGTCTCCACGCGTGTCTTATGATAATGTAAAACAAAATTTTGTCACGTGAAATGTCAATTAAATATATCTTTTGATATGAACACAACCACTTACAAGTGTTTATCATTAAAACTTACAGTCTAGAATCTACTAGAATTCCTGAGTTTGTATTGAGTTTAGACGTTGTTATCAGATGTTTTGTCATATATGTCATGTGTCTCGTTTTATTATCTATATCGCAAAATACTGATATATAGCTGGTAGAATATATCATGTCGTTTGTTCTTTCGTAAGCGTCAACGTAAACAATTTCGAAGTCAGCTTAGTATTTTTCTATTCTAAAGAGTCTCACACTACTTTAATTCCCGCTCAGCTCTCAGGACATATAAACGCTAATTATGAAAGAGAAAATGTGTATGTTATCATTGAAACAGTTGTAGACAAATGCTTCACTGGGGTCATCTCCAAGCATCTATTGGCGGGGCCCTGCCCTTCATGACGAAATTGTACAAACACACTGCGTAACAAACTTTTATACTGGTATGTATATCACATGTATTAAAAATAGTGATATAAAAACGAAGGTGCCTGCTTATTTGGAATAGATACGTGAACAAAGATACAGCACGTTGTTTATGTGACACCAATTATACACGTTTTTTTTCAAATCACGTCATTTGACGTGCCGACTGCTGACTGCGTTAAATGCGCCCGTTGTCTTTTTTATGCACACTGTAGCGAAACAACTGTATGATCAATGTTGGTTTATTTGTCCTGTGGTGTGCTGTAAAGCGTATTGTTTATTAAGTGAAGACATGGGGGAGGGTCGAGTCCTATATAATCCTGCGATCTAGCAGTCTAAGTTACCTAGTTGGATTAAAAGCACTAATGAGAAAACACATAAAATTGCGCTGATATTAATTCATTTTAGGGTGATTTGTATATTCTGTAGCTTCACTTGATGTTAAAGGGATATTTGTTGCTAAAACGAAATAACAAGATAAAGTGCATTTACCAACACGCACAGGTACGGATCCAGGCACTGGGCACAAGGGCCAGGCCGTGCCCCCCCCCAGTTGGCTGAGATTTTTTTTTTAAATGAATAAAGAATAAAATAGTTATTGAACAGGCACACTTTATTTTGTTCCTGAATGAAATAACTTTTAATAGATATTATATTTACTCGTTTGACTAGCCTACAGAAAATGAAGCAATCACTCCATATTCCCACCGTAATCAAAGTTTGCGAACGGTACTTCTTACGACGAGCCCAGATTGTACATTATAACCAAACATTCAGGTCACACGAGGCCCAAAAATAACCTTATAATAATGAATTGAAAGCGACTTTCACAGCATTTATAGGTGTGCAACATACATCATTTACTATTGTTTGAAATGTGATATTTCAGGGCTCCCGGATAGTCTTAGAATGCACCAGATTCATCAATTGTTTCGAAAATTTCCCGGGATAATATGCACCCGGACCCCCTACTTATATAATCATCTTCTAATTGCCACACGTATGGCAGCCAGTTTCAATATATATATATATATATATATATATATATATATATATATATATCTGAACACTTGCTAATTTGCACAAAATTTAAATCATACATCGACGCTAATAACTATACCGTGTAAATATGGATTCCCCCACATCTAAAGAATAGAACCCTTCTTACGAATTTTCACACACACATTATCAATTGCCCCGGGGAGTCCCCCTGATCCCCAAACAACAGTAGTAGATCCGACTCCCACACATACCTCGTGCCATCCCTCATATCAGAAATTTCTGGATCCGGGCCTGATGCACCAGGTCTACAAAATGTACATTCATCCAGACCCGAGCGGGTTGTTATATTCATCGACCACAACACATAAGCGATTGGCCCTCCCGGATACCAACTCATGCGCCTTTGTAAAATTGAACATCAGCCTCGCACGTTAGTGTCGAGTCAAATTCACAGACTATGTTGCGGATGAAAAAATACGTTGGTTAAACGAGACTGAGGTTATACTTGCTTTAGGAAATAAAAAGTGGTAAAGACACAAATATCCTTCAATGAATTCAAGCTATGAATTCGAATGTGTAAACAGATGTGTATGATATATATTTCGTAATAAGTTGTAGTTTTATTTTTTAGCTGGGTGGTATACCCTGTGTACCGGTTACCGCGGTATTAGTTGACCGTATACGATACCGCGATAAATACATCGTTTTTTTCCGGATGGTACTGCGGTATCGTATGCGGGGATCTGATGTATTATATTTTACTTGGAAACCAGATCAATGCGAATACATTTTGTACTTATGTATGGAGTTACTATTTTTTTAAAATGCAGTCGAAGATTGTTAACTACTTATTAGGTGTCTCTCTGTAGAACATGTCACTAGACTAAATTTAATGCTAATGCCCGGAATTGTAGCTATTCAGTTGATTTTTTGGTTGTGAGATTCGAACCTACCAGCCTAAAGAAAGACGTAGAAAGTAAAACATTGTTTATAGTTAAGTTTTGTTATTCTCGCGTTAGATAAAATACACTAAAATATCCAAGATATATAAGTGGCGATCATAATGTTGACCTCGTCGAAACATCAAAGTTGTATTTCTGAACTAATTGAAATATAAGCCAAGCATGTATCATGGTACAGATTTGTAGTCGGTTTGAGATCAGGTTGGCCCCTTAATTAAACTTCCGATATTTTTAAGATTAGTTTTGCTATTTTGTTGCAATTTGGCATAATTCACTTAATTAACTTAAACTGTGTTACTGACTCATTTTCCTATCGGGTGTAATGTTTTTCATCAACAAATCAACAAACGGACAGGACAGGGAGTTAGACTAATGTTATTGTATTTGAAACAACTATAATGGTATGCATATAGTTATACATTTGACTTACATTCGATCCATCATCAAGGCATACACAGCGGATGTCCATCTTATTGTAAAGGTTTTTACACTGTTATTCCAGTTATTGAAACAATCGACAGTGGCATATAACATAAACTCATAAACGTTGATGTCTGGACCTCATTTTATATTTGCATCGGTCACTGGTGTTGAAATTGATATGCTGTCTATCAACTTTGTGAGACTAATAATTTTCTGTTGTGGCGAATGTAAAATCTGTACCCGACAACGGCATTTATTTTTTAGAATGCTTAAATTGCAAATGGCGCGCAGACGGACTCGAGAACATTCTAAGACTAGATTTCGTTAATTCGTAACAAAGAAAGAAAAGGTGTGCCTTTGACGCCGTCCGCACACATAGTCTAACAGCCCACTAACATAAAGTTGCGTAGTTTTTACCCGACTTAGGTTGAAAATAGCGCAAAACGGGAGCAATAACACTTTTAACACACTTTTAATTTCACTTAAATGAAAAAGGTATACAATATGATACGGGAAAAACACTTGGAACGGCCTGTGTTCGAGCTAATTGCATATGAAGGAAAGAAATGTAACAATTTTGAGCCGTCATTACTTGTCATGCGACGCAGTAATTGAAGCGTTACACACAACATAATTTATATTTCTTCCTATAGATTGCACCAAAAGACACATCATTCATTTGTCTACATGAATATGTTGTTCACTCTTCAATGACGTTAAAATATGGACCTAAAATATTGATCAAATACGACGAAAATCACGCAAAAAATACGTCCCGCTAGATGGCACTATTTATCGCTCGGAACGTTATATTTCTCCCTTAATTCAACGACATCCGAAAGCTTACACTTTATTATATATGTATGCAAAATATCATCAACAACCGACTTACGGGCGCTTTACTGTCGAAAATGGTCTATTCCATCTTAATTGGAAACTGATTGAAAATTCACGACGTCGAAGACGCGCAAAATAAAGGTCATCACGTCAAAAAGTTGTTGATCGAACGACGTCATAAACGACGTTGGCAAACTAACGTTTTTAGCTTGGCAGCGAAAGGGTTAAGAAAACGTTACATGCTCTATCAAAACGTGTGGTAGCGTAGTAAAACAATTAAAAAATTGCAGGCAATTAATCTTGTATCTCTATGATATTTTCCAATTGTGAACATCTTGGCTGACTGTAAACCCAATACATTGTATAACCAGACTTGGTAGAAAACGACATTATGGCCACATTACTGACTTAGAACAAGAAAAATCTGTCAGAAAGTTACTCTCTACTTATGGAAAAACAAGCTTTTTTAACTTTACATACAAGTCATGTAAAACAAATATGTTAGAAAGCTGGCTACAATGAGTTGGATGCTATCCAATGATGCTATCCAATGATACCCCTGCTCCATGAGGCAGGTAATACTCCATGTATAAGATGTTTGTCAATTAAGGGAAAACTGACATTATTTTTAGTTTGTCTCTGATATTTTATTTTAAATTTCTTTTTGTGTATTTTTTTAACCATGACAACTAACAATACATGGAGGGGGACCAGAAAGCACAGACATTTTTTATACTTCTAGTTCAAATCAGCTGTTGGATAAAAAGTTACGTTTCTTGTTGTAAAAGATACATTTCTTGGTGAAACATATTAAAGTGATCTCAGCGCCGTAACTACACTGAGGCCAGGCGAGGCAGTTGCCTCGCCTAAAATTTGTGGACCAAACATTTTTTGTTTGCTATTAATATAAACATGTAATAAAATAAACAATGAGGCAATTTATTCTGAGGCACTAGGTTATCTAGTATGTAAACGACCGTCTGTATCGATCCAACGGCAAACGCTCAGAATCAGAAATTTGCGTCGCAATATACACTTCTTCGATACGGTTCGAAAATTCGTCTTCAACTTATATGTAAAATAAAATGCCTGAATAATAAAAAAATTATTACATGCTGTCGCAAGTTATAAACGAAGAGTGCAACTTGTGGCACTAGATTTGCACCCTAATGGTAGTATACATAGTGCAACTTGAGTCACTAGATTAGCACCTTAATGGTTGTATACATTGTGCAACTTGAGGCACTAGATTTGCACCTTAATGGTAGTATACATTGTGCAACTTGAAGCACTAGATTTGCACCTTAATGGTAGTATACATTGTGCAACTTGGGGCACTAAATTTACACCTTAATGGTAGTATACAGTGTGCAACTTGAGGCACTAGATTTGCACCTTAATGGTAGTATACCGGACACTTTCCCTTTATTATATATAGAAAGCAAGTGGCACTGGCACACCATCCCCTTAATAACGCCGCAATCCAGGTCAATGTTCTGTGAGTAAAAATAGTTAATATGCCAATTTTCGCTCGCTACGCTCGCATGGTACTGTTTACTATCAATTTAATAGTGAAGTGGGCTACACATTTAAGAGTATAAGCATGCGCATATAAGTATTTTCTCCTTTGAGCTCTTGTTTAAAAATTGCTTTGAATTTTCTTGATGTTCCGTGTCAATACCAAAACAAGGGACCAAAGAATGTAGCAGATGCATTTGTTTGAATTCCCGTGGAGCATGTCATTGATCCCTTAATTTACTTGCATTCAAATCGTTCAAGCTTCCCCTTAACACAAATGTGCAGCCTTCGAGTTCGTAGGATATGCTGATGAAAGGTGTCTCGAATAGAAAAACGATCCTGTCGCCAATGGTGCTCTTCAGAAAAGAATGCTTTTTCTAGCTGGCTTCGACTTCACAACAGCTGTATCAGTGACTATCATCAATTAGAAAAATAGTTTCTATAGGCTACATAGATAAATCTATAAGTGATACTATCAAATACAGAATATGTTTTGGCATGGTGTTCAAATAATATAAATAATGTTTATCTAGCTCGCTTCACTATTCTACTTTTCTGATTTTGTCAATGTTGAAAGTGTATTCGGTGGTTTAATTGCGTGCGTTCAGAAACGTTCTAGGTTAACAAATACACCGGACCACTACATGGTCATAACTAAGGATTGCATCGGGCGCAAACGTACCCCTTTTACACCAATTTAAATGGACCTGGTTAGAAGTGCAATGTTTTACATTTGTAAATAAATTCGGCTCGATTCGCTCGGCAAATGAATTGAACACATATTTAAGAATGTCATGTAGAGTGTAGTTTGTGCTACCTGAACCTCAGATAAATCATGATCTTTTCGCTTGCCAAATAAGTACTCGTTAAAAATACCATGTAGAGAACTAGTTTGCATGACATGCAACTTAGAGAAACAGTGCATTTTCTTTGGCTCGCATTGCTAGTCACATAACACCAATGCTTCATAAGTTCGTGTAGAGAACGAATTTATGTGGCGTGCAGCTCGGGTAAATAATGCGAGGATTGATCATGCCATTTAGAACGAGTTTGTGAGAGCTAGGGCAAATCATGCATCTTTAAGGATTGATCACACCACGCGAGTTTGTGCTGACAAATATTTCATTTTTTCTCCCTCGCTTCGCTCGCCAAGTACCTAATGCCCATTACTAGTAATAATATCATGTAGACAACGAATTTCGTGGGGGCTCGTACAAATAGTTTTTTTTCTGGCTCGCTTTTATAACCATTCAATTTCATGTAGAGAACGAAATGTGTGGGCTGATACAAATAGTGCATTTTTGTGGCTCGCTTCGCTCGCCAAATAATTTATGAGCATTAATACTAGTAATATCATGTGAAAAAAATGTGTGTGGGCTCGGACAATAGTGTATATTTGCCATAAATTAAACGTGTGTCAGCTTCAACAAATAGTACCTTTTTCTGGCTCGCTTCGCTCGCAAAATACATTGTAAATATTCAAAATAGCATGTACAGAGCGAATTTAGACGTCCCCTCCTGTAAATACCCCGTCACCCAATAAAGACCCGATTTCGCACCCCTTTGGGAAATTCCTAGTTACGGTCATGTCCAGCCCCAATGCTGCCTCGGCTAAAATTCGTGTCTGGGTACGGCACTGGATCTGTCCTGTCATTTCCTTGTATTCCACTTTTCTGCTTTTCCCTGTCAAGATATATTTTTAATTAAATCTAAGTTATTCAATTTGACAAATAATTTGATGGACAATTTGTTGAACTTTTTTTCAAATTTTAGAATATTATTACAGCTCAAACGTCTTTGTGACCACTGCACAAATATCAGCTATTAAATTATCCAAATAAATGGTTAGGAAGGTGTAAAGTTCTCAGGACTATATTATGTGTAAGGGAACTAACTCATGTGATGAGTAAAATGAATCTTCCATGAATTGTCTCCCTTAAATGCTGTAATTCGAAGTCCACATGATTGCTATGGAATGGAATGTCACTGCTCGAATTCCTAAAACTTGCTTAACAATATTTTTGGGGTGCGTTCTGAACATCTTATGAACAAAACAGAACTGTTCTGAATAGGAAGTAACAACAATAAGATAATGATAACAAATAAACCGTTTAAGGTGGCCAATATTGTTAGAGGCAGCCGTTGTATTCGTGGAAGAAATATGCCACAAGCAAATTTCCCATCTTGAAAGCTCAGTCATTTCGATTTTTAGCTCATCTGATTTTTGAAAAAATATGAGTTATTGTCATCACTTGATCGTCGTCGGCATCGGTGTCGGCGCTGCATGGTTAAGTTTTGTGTTTAGGTAAGTTTTTTTCATAAACTATCAAAGCTATTGCTTTGAAACTTGCAACACTTGTTAACCATCAATACCTGGGCCTTTAAAGCAAGACCCATAACTCCGATCTGCATTTTGTAAGAATTATTGCCCCTTTTTGGACTTTAGAAAAAAATGCCTTGGTTAAGTTTTGTGTTAAGGTCCACTTTTCTCCTAAACTATCAGAGTTATTGCTTTGAAACTTTTAACACTTGTCTACCATCAATACCTGACCATGCATGGGCGTAGAAGTGCCTTCAATATTGGGTGGGGGCAAACTTATGGCAACTTGGGGTAATTTTTTTATCATATAGGAGGGTTGGGGGACGTTTAGAGTACAATTTATGTCACAAGTGTATATTTTTGCAAACAATAGATGATGACATATTTTTAGCTCACTGGTTACATAGTGACAAGGTGAGCTTTTGTGATCACTCTTTGTCCGTCGTCCGTCCGACGTCTGTCGACAATTGGCTTGTGTACACTCTAGAGGCAACAGTTTTGATCCAATCATCATGAAACTTGGTCAGAATGTTGTTCTCCATGAAATCAAGGCCAAGTTCGAAACTGGGTCATGTGGGGTAAAAAACTAGGTCGCTAGGTCAAATCTTAGAAAAACCTTGTGTACACTCAATAGGTCGTCATTTTGATCCAATCTTAATGAAATATGGTCAGAATGTAAGTTGTATTGATACCTAGACCAATGTCCAACAGGTGAGCGACCTAGGGCCCTTTGGGCCCTCTTGTTATATTATAAGGAAGTTATTTTGTGTGTGAAGCGAGCAAAAATATTGTGTACGTTTTTACCAAGAACTGAAGGCAAATTACCTGTAACGAGATATATTAGGTTGTGAATTATACTTTTCGTCTGAATTATTGGGGGGTCCAGACATTGGGGGCTGCTCCAACGCCCATGTAATGGTGCCCGTGTCGATGGGCACTTTTCTAGTTTTATATTTAAATCCATACATTGCGATATAAATTATATGATATTAATATTGAATAAAAATACGATGCTTATATAACTGAGTAAATACTGTGATATTATTACCCGTATAGGATTTTTATCTGACGTGTTGCTTCGTTCCTTAAAAGGCAATAAAACACGCAAACTGATCCACTTGAACAGACCGTAATCTGTAGTAAGTTGGTGGCAGTATTTGGAAATAAGACGACACCCTTTTATGTTATGCGTAGTATTGGTGTATATTGCCTGGGCTTAAATGCGTATTGTTGACTAACATGTCATTGCGTATATTCAAGTATGCATACATATTTGATAATAAATTAATTAATGTAAAATTGTGCTGAAATAAAGTTATATGACAATAAAGTGTTAAACTTTTACTGCCCCCATCACAAGAAAGATCGTTAAAATCTAAGAAATGTACATAGTTGACGTATACGTGTATATTTAGCTTAGATAGAGTATCTTGGGAAACCATGTAGGTACATAGTTTCAATGTGGCTGTGTATGCACATGCTTTGTTTTGGGAAACCACTGACTGAATCATTTTACATTTTAATATATTATGCAATATATACCTGGATAGACAGACATGTACCCCTTATATCGTAAGACAGTTGACGGTTCGTAGCCATGGCAAATATCGTATGACCACATCTTAGAGGAACCAATGATCTGCAATTATAGTGTATATAACAGGAAGCTGCAATTCAATTGTTTCGAGCGCTCTGGTAGCAATTTAGAGTTATTCTTCGCAAACACTAGTGTTGGATTATATTCGCTTTAATATCTACAAATTCTGATCTCATATTGTCATGATGGGTATCTGCTGGTGCTTTAAATATGTTGAACTAGTATTAGTGACATGGTGTTTAAACATAATGTTTTCTACAATGATGGCTACACCGATCTGCCCGACGGACTATTACTATGATGTTGTGACTCTATCCTGTGGGCATTGTTCAGATATTTGTGTGGCAGCGGAGATAAAGCGTACTGAATTTGATTGTAAAAGACTATGTCCGGACTATTCAGAAACCAGTAAGTGTTCCTGCAAAATCATATATTTGAATCATAGCGATTTTGGGGGGGGGGGGGGAATAAATCTCCCCAAACTTCATCGCTTCCTCGATAGCCTAGTGGTGGAGTGTCCGTTTGAAACTTCGAGCATGGGAGGTCACGAGTTAGATCCCATGTCGTGTCATACCAAAGACGAAATAAAAATGTTTCTATAAATTCCCTTGCTAGACGCTAAGCATATACGGCTTCTCTTCTCTTCTCTCAAACCCTCGTGGCGATGTATAACATCGGGCATGAGGTGTCGAGAATGATTAATCTAAGTTGGAAAAACTTGTTTTGCAATCAACCTAGATCTATAAATAAGTATAAACTACAAACTTTACAAATTAATACTTTATGCATTCATTGATAAGTACATACAGTATTAAACTGTAGATCTATACCGGCGCTTAAATTGTCTCGAAAATTTACGAACACCCTTGATAGTTCACAAGCATATTTTTTGTGAATGAGTGACAGAAGATCTATAAATAACAATTACAGTGGGGAATTTTATCTGAAATTTGATACTACATGTACTAGTATATCAAAAATAATCATAATAAACGTTTTTTGAAAAGGCTATATTTGGAACACTGGGGATTCCCGTATCTAGTGAATACTACTATAATTATGTTACATAGATGTTTAAGAATGGATAAATTAACGTTTTCATAATTATAAATATATGCACTACAATCCAAGTCTACATCTACGCAGTATACTATATCACTGGCTTAGAATGAGAAGGTCGTAACTACTACAAAAAATTTATGATACATAAAAAAGATACATCTGCACCGTACATGGACGTAGGAGCCGGGGGGGGGGGGGGGGCAGCCCCCAATGTCTGGACAGGGGGGGGGGGCAAATTTTTGCCCCCCCATAATTCAGACGAAAAGTATAATTTACGACCTAATAAATGTATATCTCGTAATAGGTAATTTGTCTTCAGCTTTGGGTGAAAACGTATACATTTTTGGCTCATTACTTCCTTATATCAAAATATGTCAACACCTATTGTTTGCAAAAATACACTTGTGGCATAAATTGTACTCTAAACGTCCCCGACCCTCCTATATGACTTGGAGGGGTTGTCAATTATTTATAAAGCCTTTGAAACAAACGTTTTCACATTAAGCTTCAATCTGAAAATCGGGCAATTTAAATTTTGTGCAATGTTTAGTACAAAATAACGTATCTCAAAATTTTCCCGGGGGTGAATGGTTTACTAATTATATTATCCACTGAACATAAAGACGTTAGTAGTATTATTACTTCAACTGATTAAGTTCAAGTAACTACGTAATTACTAAACCAAATTGCCACATAAATATAAACTCACACTTATTACTAGTATAATTATAGACATAGGGGGACGGGGCGTTTAAGAGAACACTTTATGTGAGGCTTGCATTTCTTTGCAAACAATGGGTGTTGACATATTTCGATATAATGAAGTTACTTGCGAGCGAAGCGAGCACAATTTCTTTTCCCTAAGTTGCCAAATGTTTGGCGCCCCAATGTTGAAGACGCCCCTACGCCAATGCCATAAGGCGCTTCTTGTGAGACTATTTTCATGAAAATCGTAACTTGTCACGTTGACCAAAATGATGTTACAAAAGCTTGTTTTTTCCATAAGTAAAGAGTAAATATCAGACAGTTTTTTCTTGTTTTCTCAATACATTGATTTTGTAGTTACGACCTTCTCATTCTAAGCCTGCGATATGTCCTCTTGAATGATAAACCTCTTCCAATTAGGGTTCCGTCTTATACATGCACGTATATGCCGATACGAGCATAACCTGCATGTGCCAGTCAGCTTTCTGCTTAAGTATGGTAGGCACATGAGTGACTCCCTCGGGTTTGCACCCATGTCATCGATAAGGCCGGCAAGCGCACAACTACTGAGATACGAGTGCATAAATTATAATAGTCTGTTGAGTCAACATTCGGGTTGAACTGGTATCCAATTTTGTGGGACTCCCGTTATATCATATGTACTTGACTTTTCAGCTTCCGAACCTGCCACTACCACTATACCCACTATACCTTCAGACACAGGGCTCGGTGTTACAGATATAGGTATGCATCTTGACCTACATTTTTTGTTCTTACAATCGTCGTTTAAAGTGGCACATACCATACTTGCTCATACAATAACCATGCTTGTCCGCGACAACAATTAGAAATCTAGTTAAACAAAATCTTCTCAACGAAAAGCTGTTTTTTGGTAGTAGTGAAGTGTGTATTTTCAGATTAATTTACTAAACATTTATTGCTATATTAATTTTGAAAAATGACTGTATATGTCTATATACAGCAATTGTCAATCCAACTTTACAAGTACGTACAGCTTCAATTTTTAACTGACAAAATTCCTCTTATGTAATTCAATGTAATGCAATTGTAATGCACTTTCATTACACATGATTTGAAATGCATTAAATTACAATAACATCTAATGCAACAAAACCAATACATTACAATTACATTTTGCAATACCCCATATCCGGCTTGTGTAGACCTATCTTGCTATTTTAGTCATACGTTTATATAAGGATTCACGCGCTGTTGGTGTCCAGTTTTAAGTACTAGTATGCTCTTTTCAGGACCCAGTCGACGAAAAAAATGATTTGCAGCGTCAAACTGTAATTTGTTTTTTAATTGTAACTAACGTTACTAATCAATTTTAATAATAGTAAAATAATAAACGTAAGCAAACCCCCAATGTCACTGTTTTCTTGGTATTTGGCTTTTTGCGGATACTGGAAGTCGACGCTCATAACAAAAACTTGTATATGACGTAACGTTTGCTAAGTGATGTCGCGTTTGTTTTCTCGACATCGTCCAAAATTTCGCGCCAACGTGTACACATGCGTATACCAAAAAAGCTTATAATAAACAATTGCTAGCTGCTTGTAAATTAACGTCAAAGGACGTAGGGAAGCAACACAAAAGTCATAGAAAGTGCCAACATAACATATACCCATCATGATTCGATTTCTGTCCATACGCGTCTTTGAACACTTGAAATCAGTTGTAAACATGTTCTTTTGATATGATTGTCCATTTATTTAGTGATGACCGCTCCAAAACATGCCGGTTACTAGCGTCATCAAATTGGCGTTTTCGTCATCCAGACTGTCCAGCATTTGCTTCAATACATGATACGACCCAAAAACGCGAAAGCCGATCAATTTTACGTGTGTTATGGAGACTTGTGATGTTTTCGTGTGTAATTCAGGCCGAACCAATCTCTGACGTGACGTTGCTCTCGATTGTGTGCGTCAACGTCACCCCAATGTGAGAACGTCGGTAACAAAAATTACCGTGGTTAAACCATTTCCTGATAGCTGACATTGTTACACATACTCTAGATCTAGATGTAGATATTTCTAAGAACTATTTCCGCAAATCTTGGTGACGACATTAAACGGTTTCGTCGTGACGGCAATTTATTGTAGTAATAATCGATTCCGGACGGGTTTTTTTTCGAGCAAAACGGAGCGCAAACAGTTACCAACCCTTACTAAGACCGCGCGTTGGGTTGATTTGTGCACTTGAAATAAAATCATAGCGTGCGAAACCACCCGGATAGGGGCTTCAGCATACAGAATTCTGTCAGATTCCGTTTTACGTCACAGCTCCTTGCATTCCCTTTCTCAATTCTTTCAACTTTTTCACCGGAATTTAATTAAACGATCAACGCTTTAACACGTTCAACATCACTTTGGAACAATTTAAAGGACCAGTGCGCTACCTCCCTATAAAGGTGCCATTTTCCTTAAGTGTGCACTGGAGAATATCATGTGTGCTTTTTCGTTGTAATAAAGTGGTTTTCATATAGAGAGAAGACTGTCCATTCAATAGAACATCCTTATCTTTTAAAATCATATGACGCATTTAAGATTTTTAACGTTTTAATAATGTTGCTATGTTTATTTTACATAGTATATTTAAAGTGGTTGCATAGATTAATATGTATATCCGTTGACAAAATAAAATTATACTTTTACCATGTTGTTTCAGTTTTGATAATAGTTGGGTCTATCTTAAGCATATGTGCGGTAGTTCTGTTGACACTTTTCATCTGGCAACAACGGTGTGTACACACACAACAACAAGCCAACAACGAACTAGGTAGTGAAATACATTTATCAACTGTTCAAGTAAAAATGTCTTAGAATTATATATATCATATATAATGATAGCATGTACTAAAATCCATCTATCTCACACAGCCAATACATGTATTAATTTTTATGATTGGTTTACACTTTTTACATGAATCTATTAGTCTCGTTGCTTTCCAGTCTTGTTTGTTTTATTTTGATTTTCTGCTTTAAACAATGTCACTTCAATACACATCGGCAATAAACATACATATATTTCAGGTTTATATCAAATAAAATATTGGTGTTGTTATTTTATAGACAACGGATGTTGCGAGTGTATGTTGCACGCGAAGAAGAGACAACCTACCGCTGAGGACCAACATGAACATATACCACTAAGTGAACAAGAACAAACCAACGAAGGTGTGTATAGAATGTGTCTTTGTGTGCCATGTTGTCTTTGTGTTCCAGGTTGCCTGCCGTGTAGTTATTTTGCGTAACTGGAATTGTACCTATATATTTTGTACGAGTATAGTAATGTTTAGGCCTATAGCCTAAGCGCTGGAATTTATTCAACATTTGAGCCTATGAGTATCACTTAAACTTGCGCCAAAGTTGGACATATTACCGAAATTTATACTCCAATCAGGCAAATCCCGAATCAACCGGAATAGTATCAACAGGATAGGAATACATGTGTTTCAAATTTTATATTCTCGTACATGTACATGTACGAGAATATAAAATTTGAAACACTAATCCGAATGATAATCCAAATTGACCAAATTTGACATTAATTACTCGTACTACTTTGTCAAAATGATCGAATACGCTTCGAATATAATTCGTAACTAAAATTTTGTAATAATTACGTAGTACTTCTAACTGTCGTTTATTACTGCATGTATTTATTTTGTTATATTTATAGAACTTGTTTATTTTTGACTTTCGATATTTAGAAAATGGACAAAGAGTGTACCAGCCACAGGAGGACGATGCCAATGCGAAGAGGCTTGTTTCAGGCGCTGCAAGTAGTAACCCATTAGAAACACAGGAGGCAGATGATAAGCAAACCTATCGAAAAGTCAGTGTTTAGCAAGCCCAAGATTAGACATTTGTACGATTTGTTCATCAGCTACACGTCCAACGAATAATATTTTACAACAAAACATATTATCACGCTTCGTGCCCTTTTCGAACATGTGATTCGTTAAACGGTGTGTTAATAAAACAACAACTGGGTTGTCACGTTAGCGGATTCGGCTAACCATAGACCGAGGTTGTGCGTCTAAATTGCTAATTGTTCTTAATTGCTTTGTCATTGTTATCACCCACGAATATGTGGAACTGTAACGTACGTGTTACATACTCATGTACAAATGAGTCTTCCTATCCATACATCAATGTCAAATGTGATTGAATATCAATATAACTTACATTAAATTGAACAAATATGAACAAGGCCATTGAAACAAATTGTGTTGTGAATGCGTATGTTGTTTTCATGAAACAAACAGTTTAGACAGCTGTGAATAAGTCATATCACATTACACTTTTTGGGGGGATTGCAAATACTCCATTCATAACATTCCATATAACGTTATATTATTGTATATAAAATTGCTTTATTTATGCATATGTCATAGTTAGGACATATATTACCGGGTCTTGGAACCACCTGCCAGAGTCTATAATTCGGGCCGCGAGTCGACGAGGTTGTCCAATTCCCGTCTTTCATGAAGATTCGTCAGTCCCCCTGTATCCCTGTATCGGGCATGCATAACAATGACTGGTGCTTTACATTTGAATGACGATATTTATTCAGAAAAAACTTGCTCATGTTGTTTTGTAGCCATGGCTTTCACTTTTTACATCATTTTCATTCACTTGACATGTATAGTTATCATTATATTCCTTGTTATTCATAAATGTTGTTAAAGTTTACATTACGTCATTTTCAAATTACCGGTAAAATTGAATTCAGATGTCAAATTATACCATATTTTATTTTTGTTACAGAATATATAATACTAATACAGATGTACATACTAGTTTCAATTGTGTTTCTTTCTTTCTACAATTGACATTACGCCAGAGCAGAGATCTTTTCACCTGCTTGTTTGTCGAAGGCTGCTTGGCAAAGGTTCCAAATTAATCCAATGGACCATGTGGTTATAGTTTACCGTTAAAATGATTTAAAGGGTATTGATTGACAACTGGCTTAATGTCAATTAGATGATGGTTTTCATACGTTATTTCATCATTGCAAGCACTGCTCTGAGTAAACGTCGCATCCAAAGTAAAAAGGTTGCTAGGTCAAGTAAAAAGAAAACATGTGAACAAGTTTGGGCCTGATCTTTATGAAACATTGTCACAATTGCCATCTATGTCTGAAGATGCTGGTTCAACCACGCTCAATAACTAGGCCACTAGCCAAAGCAAATGAAAACTTAGCGATACATTATATAGAGGTCACAATGTTGGCCTGAACTTGTGTGAAACTTGATCATAATGAACATCTGTTTAAAAACACAGCCCCTTTTAATATTCGCTCATACGGGATCAAACTTGACCAACTCTATAAAAAATGATGAAATCGTTAAAGGCCAAAATGTTGGCCATACCATATCAAGATTGACCACATTGGTCATCTTTAGACTATCTGGTGCCATTCACAGGTAACTGTATCGTTGAAAACGAAAAAAAAAAGAAAAATTATTTTTTTTGAAAATTTATATTTTTCTATAAAGGTTTATTTGTTCTAGATGAACCAGAATTTCAATCTATCAAAATCAAAATTTGACTATCAATATCTCCATAAACTAATTATATTCATATACAGCAATATTTAAAGTACTTATATGCCAGATCTTATCAGAATTGATCAAATAGTTAAAAAGTTATACTATAAAATGTAGATACTGTTTCACAGCCGATTCATATGGTGCAATCAACACAAATCTATATGGCCATTCCTCACAATGTGTTACACCAGCGACAGTTAAAGTATACCTTTAAACAATGGATTTTATGATATGAAGTTAATTTTTGGCTTACATTCATCCCATTACATTGTTTGTGTAAACACACATCCTTTTATAGATAATTGTTATGCATGAAGAAGCAGTTTTTTTATTAAAAACAAACTGCACCTCTCGAACCGGCTCGTGGATTTCTGTACAAATTGACCTTGATAGAAAAATATAAATTTTAAATTTTTTTTTTTTTCGTTTTTGTTTTCTTTTTCAACGATACAGTTACCTGTGGTGCCATTTCGAAATTGGGTAAACAAGGGTCAGGGTCATGAGACCCAATTGACGTAAACGCTTTTGCACACACTTCAAATATGACTTACACTTTAACAATGGAGGTCACTTTGATCATTTGTATCAAATTTAGGCGAAGTATTCGACAGTTCAACGATACGCTCTTTACATTGTTAAATATGTTTATAACTTTATAAATGGTATCGAAATTCCAAAACTAACAAATGAAGAATCGAACTCCTTAGAAGGTCTAATTCACATTGACGAAGCGACTTCAGCTCTAAAAAATATGGCCAATAACAAAAGTCCAGGAACGTCAGGCTTTAGTGCAGATTTCTATAAAGTATTTTGGAAAAAACTAGGTAATTTTGTTTGTAGAGCCCTTAACAATGCTTTTATATCTAACAATTACACAAACTCAAGGCATTATTACATGCATTCCCAAGGGCGAAAAGCCGAAACAATACTTAAAAAACTGGAGACCCATTACATTATTAAATTGCATATATAAAATAGGTTCGGGATGCATTGCAAAAAGATTTAAAAAATATTTAGACAAACTTATCAATAGTGACCAAACTGGATTTCTGAAATATAGATTTATCGGAGAAAACGTAAGACTTATTTACGATTTAATGAAATATACAGAGGTGAATAAAATTCCTGGCCTACTACTACTTATAGATTTCGAAAAAGCGTTCGATTCATTATCCTGGAGTTTTGTTCAAAAGACATTATCTGTGTTCAATTTTGGTAACGATATCAAAAACTGGTTCAGTATATTTTATAAGGACAGTGTATCTGCTGTTACACAATGCGGGATTTTATCTGACTTTTTTAATATTCAAAGGGGTTGTCGACAGGGTGACCCGTTAAGTTGTTATGTTTTTATATTATGTGCAGAAATATTATCACTAAAAATAAGACAGACTGAAAAGATAAAGGGAATTACAGTCAATACAATCGAGCACAAATTGTCACAGTTTGCAGACGACACAACAATAATCCTTGATGGTTCTACAGAGTCTCTAAATGAGACACTAAGAGTTTTATCTGAATATACATCACTCTCTGGGCTGAAAGTGAATTTTGACAAAACCAAAGTGGTTTGGATAGGAAAACATAAGTATAGTACAAATAGCATTAAAACTAAATGGAAACTGCAATGGAACAAAACGAGTTTTGATATGCTTCGAATACCTTTTCACGTTGACCTAGATAAAATGATAGAATTGAACTATAAAAATAAATTATCAAAAATCAAGAAAATGTTAATTAACTGGAAACGACGAATTTTAACTCCTATCCGGTAGAATACAAGTAGTAAAAACAATTGTGATATCTACACTAATACACTTATTTACATCCCTTCCAAACCCTTCGCAAGCTCTTATTAAAAACCTGTCTGACTCATTAAATGAATTTATATGGGAAGGTAAAGCAAGAATCAAGAAAAGTGTTTTAATACAAGATAACCAAACAGGAGGATTGGGAATTACCGATATTTACATATTTATACAATCTTTAAAGTTGACATGCGTTAGAAGAATGATAATGAGCAATGGAAACTGGGCTAACATAGCAAAATCTTTGTTTGATATACAAAAATTGTTAAAATGCGGACATTATTATGTAGAAACTTTAGCAAAACAAATTAGAAATGATTACTGGAAAGATACGCTAAGTGCATTAGTAACACTATGCAAAAAACAAGAAATAGATAAAACAGAATTACTTGCACATCCTCTCTTCTATAATCCTGATATTCTTATTGCCAATAAACCCATATTTTACAAATCATGGTTTAAAGCGGGGATTCAAAATGTTGAAGACCTAATAGATAGCAATAGAAACTTCTACAGCTTTGAGCAATTTAAAGAACGATACGATCTTACAACCAATTACATTCAATATCAAGGCATTATTGCATCTATCTCAAATTTCTTAAAAAACTACAAATGTGATAGTAAAGCAAAATTAGCCAGACCCTATGTCCCTCCGCTATTTAAAAACATTTTAAAGTTAAAACAAGGAACTCAACCAATGTACGGTATACTTATTAAAACAGAAGTCCAACCAACATGCATATCAAAATGGAATGAAGAATTAGGTCAGCAATTAGGTCAAAAAGATTGGAATATTATTTTCTCTACCCCATTCGAAATCACAAGAGATTCAAATATGCAATGGTTTCAATATAGGATTATACATAGAATTATTGGAACAAAATCTTTCCTTTTCCATGTTAATTTCATAGATAATTCGAATTGCTCTTTCTGTTAAAATATGCCGGAAACAATAAAACACTTATTTTGGGACTGTCCTGTAAGAAAACAACTCATTTTAAATTTCTTTAAAAATCATGAACATATAGAAGTATACCTCAATTGTGAAACTTTTATATTAGGTATCAGAGATAAAAAAGAAATTGTTACGAACTTATTATTTATATACCTCAAAAGATATATTTATAACTGCAAGGTACAAGAAATCATACCTACCATATCTCGCGCAAAACATCATGTAAATTACCAATATAAAGTACAAAAAGAAGTTGCTGTAAAAACAGGAAACTGTGATTCTTTTGATAAAAATTGGGAAAAATATATAAATATCTTCATTTAAAAATCAACTGTCAAACAAATCTTTGTAGCCCAGAGAAAACAAAATGTTATTGCATAGATACATATACCTATTAACGTAAAGGAAAGAACCACTAAACATACAAAAAATCCTTACTTTTTTCTCAGTCTAATGTCCACCAAAATTAACCACAACTATAGGAGATTTAAATGTTTAAATTAACAACCATTTTTTTTATGTATGCACGTCTGTATATTCATCAAATCTGTACTTTTGAGTGGCATGCGTGACTGTGTGCGTGTGAGGGTGCGCGTGCATATGTGTGCTACAAGTTTTGAATGTCAATGTAAGTGCGTGTGTGGTAACAGAAGGAGAATGAATGTTTTGTGTTATCTAATACAAAAAGTTTCATTTATTTTGTCTTGTTTTGCACACAACACAAACGTCATGTAGTGTAAACGTTTGCATTATCTTCTTTGTATGTTTTGTATGAATGCATATGCATATTATTGATGATAATTACGTTATATTTGTACGGTAGTATGTGGGATGTCCTCGACCCACATCTACCTATAGACGAGGAAAATAAACATATCTCCACAAAAAAAAAAATAAATAAAAAAAATATGTATGTTGCGTGACATGCACTGTAAACAAATGCTATGATATTATATAAAAGCGTTTACTTTTGTTGTGCATTATAATTATTATCATCACGAATGCAGATTGATGAATTTGGGAGTTGATTATATTATAAGTGATTAATGAACTGCATTATGACATATTTGAGCGCGCCCTTAAACGCACATGGTATACATGTCACAGAAGACTACTCATTTGCATGAAGAATGCTATTAAAGTACAGGCATGCAGTATACAAACAAGCCTGTCATGTGTTACTTGCAACGTAGACAACATGTATGTAGTAGATGTTTGCTGCCTCGATAGCGCAGTGATAGAGTATCAGCCTCCGGTACGGGACGTCTGAGCTTCGCAACGTGGCTGCATCATCTGAAGTACAAAACAGACAAGCCACCAGTGTTTCCATTGTATAAAACACAGGATGTATTCCAAGGAAAATTGACTTTTCTTATCTCACACACTCGTTGCGAATACACCTAAAATTATAAATGGATGCAAAGATTTACTGATAGTACAATGTAAATGTTCTATTGGAAATATACAATTTTAAACAGAGATCCATTCATCAAAAAACACGACTGATTGGACTTCTTAAAGAATATTGTTACGCTGAGTGTGTTTCATGTCTGTCGTTCAAACGACGTTTTGCGGCTTGTTTTCATATAGAGTCCCTTAAAGTGATGAATCACCAAAATGATGCACTGTAACTACCGCGCCTTTATTTATTATATGTGTGTTTCTTCTTCATAGTCATTAATAAATTATGTTTATTGTAGTAAAACTACATCTATTTACAAAAAAGTAAAGTACGGTACCATTAACTGAAGATTTATTAGACCATACATTGGTTAATGTGTGTGGTTTAAAACATAGTTTGATCTGCGTAATGAGGCCAGGATAAGTAATGTCTAGATCACCCTCCTTCCTTCATACATGTAGCCCTGCTTTCAATCGGTTCCATGTGCATACTCTGTTGCCACTGCTCCTCTTCCCTATCTGTCTGCTCCCTGTTCACTTCTTGCTCCCATTAGCTCCCTGTCCGCTCTTTCCTAGCAGTCTGCTTCAGGCCCTTACTCCCCATTGTGCGCCAAAACCGCCAGTTGTAAATACATCCGGTAGATGAATTTAATACCGTCTGCCATGAAATTCCTTAACCATGAAAACCCACGGACTGAAAGATAATTTAGCTTCGGGAGGCATCGGGAACAGAGATTTCGCAAATAGTCTAATAGCTTCCATGAAGCTTCCCCTAGGACACGATGACCGTTTTCCCGACGCCTTCCGGTGTCCATTTATCAAATCGGGAGTACATCGCCGATGTTAAAATGCTCAGTAGGATCTAGGCATTACGGCTATGCAACGGATATTGGAGATCAGTGAACTTTACCCCTCCCCGCAAGAGAATACTTGTCTTCAAAAACGGATGGTATATACCAGCAGTAAATTCATCATCGCCTAACAAAAGAGCGTTTCTAAAGATAATGTACACTTGCGTTACAGCAATTGAATAGAAGTCAAAAGGATACACCTTTTTGTACCGTGGCGCCACTTTCAACTTCATACACACTTAGATCATTATAATTTCACAACATCCGTCTTATTTATTTCTAAAAAAGTGTTTTAAGATGTTTAATTGATATCAATTATTTTATGTTAACGACAATAAATGCACACTTTGAGTGACTGAGCGACAGACAAACAAGCAATGTAAGCTAGTTTTACAAGCTTTAATATCGTCGAAAACAAGTCATGTGATTATTTAACATATTTATTTATTTATCTGTACACGTTCAATCGTTCATAGTTTTAAACGACATGATCTGAAGCACACATTGAATACATGAGCATGAAATCTCAAAAGACAAGTTTATGCATCCAAGATGTCAAGAAAATCGAGGACCCAGTGCAAAACTATGGTAACATCATCAATGTATAGATGCACATACAATAGTTTTGCACTAAGCCTTCTAAATACATGTACTACATTTAGTACCGGTAGGCATGTCTCAGCAGATAGCACAGCTTCAGTATCAAGGGGCATGACAAACATATACGTAAGTTTGGACATTTATTCTTAAGTTCTTTGACAGGATACCCACCGACCGACCATTCATGTACAAAGCAATACAAACGTACATACAAGTATATATAATACTTCTTCGCGAAGTATGTTGTATCACAGAACCCCAGCGAAATCGCTTCCGAAAATGCCGAGTCAAATACTTGAAAATGATCAAAGTTCATATTGTTCAGTAATTTCAAAAGCACTGAATTTAACAGAAGCAACGAAAAATGTAAGCACAATGCTCATACGTATGTACGTTTTGTATTAGTAATTAAGTATATTTATTTATTTATTTCAGTCTCATCTATATTTACAACATATATTGCACAAAACAAAACACAAATCATATATAGCCACTCTTGTTTAGAGTTATAAGAGACATTATCTACATTATAATAAAACATCCAATTTTCACAAGATACACGGACCTTGGATAAAAACTGATATTACACATGTTTAAAACTGAAAAACAGATGTTAATCCTTATTAAAATATAAATTAAAAATAGAAATTATTAAGACACTGAGAGTTATCGTGCACTATTGCGCATATTTAAGAAATGACTTACGAAATCTACTTAGGACCAATCAGATTGCTTCTAATTTGATTAACAACTGTTCTTCAGACGCACTAAAATACTATAATTTAATCAAATACGTACATTATTTACACAGATAAAAAGAACGACGCTGTAAAATATTGTAACAGGTTTTGGCACTTATCCGTATCATCTCTGAGGTATTGAAAAGAAAAATTAATTTATCCATATCTGACCTATTCAAAAAATTATTATCAATTGAAGTTGCTTTTGTGTACAGTGTTTGTCTCAAATCTGAGTAAGAACTACAATTAAGTATTACATGTTTCTCCTAAGTATGTAATTCTGGGGACGTAAATATAATAAACTATGAAACATTAAGCATTGCATTACGAATGAACACAAACAAACATAAATGAGAATTAAACATAATAATGCAGCCATGCGTGGCATGAGTTATGTTGCCAGCATTTATTCAAACATAAAATGTTTTTATTTAGTATAAAACAAACTCCAGCATTTTTTGCTGGTATGTTTTGCACTACCGGAAGCAACATCATGAGTAGCGAAGTTATGCGACGTTATTCGTCGGGACCTAACTATGTTGTTGTCTCTTATGTAGTGTAGAAGGACTAACACACATCGGTGCAAGTTTTGCGATGAGGACGCACCTTAATTTAAAATATCTTTTAGGTGTCATACAACATGAAAGTAAATGTGCATCGTACTGTATGAAATACAATGTAATTAATTTGTAATTAATAGACGAAAAAATGATAGATGATACAACGCCTTTGTTTGGTTATTTTACACTTAGTGGTGTTCGACGTCGCGCCTGGGTTGTTTAAAGGTGTGTGCGTGCTCATTCATCATATGGTTGTTGTATGCTCATTCATTTGATAAAACAGTAACATCAGATTAGAATATAGTGTAATATCGCCATTACCAGACTTTCTCAGACTTTGAATATGGATTATCGGCTGTTAATACTGGTATGTGTATTGACCTCTTACATGCAAACTGTTTCTTCGAAGCGATTCACATTCGAAGTGGAGAATTTCGCACAGACAACAAAGCGCATTCCAAGATCGTCTGCTTCCGGAAATTTCACTGTTCATCTGCAGGATAAAGATTTAGTTCAAGTTGAATTCTGCCTCCGACAGAAAAGTTTTGTTACAATTTTGAACGTTGTCTATTCGAATGATGGCGGTTCGGACACGATTGACGTTACTATTGATGACCAACACGCTGGTGCATTCAGGTCTGACGTCTTGGAAGGTGCAGGTATGGGCTGGAATATGTTCAAACCCTCCAGATCATTGGGAAGGAAAATCCTACTTCAAACAGGAAGGCATCTTATAAATATTCGAGTAACTCATTCGGATAAATGGGGCGTGGAAATTGACAATTTAGAAATAGATGTTGAAGACAATTTACTTGGTGACGAAGACATTGTGTGTAATTTATATTGTTTCGATATTGCATACGATAATGTGCCGAGACTAGATACAATCCCAAGTGGAAAGTTTGTGCAGAAATCAACGTATACTCAATGTTCGGAACAAGACAATATCAAAGTTGAGGTATACCATGCTACCGCAACTAGTTTTCAAATAACTGCAAATCTTCCAAAGTATATATCCTTTGCGAATAGAAGAGATCCAAATTATGTTAACTGTAAACTTGCTTCACCATTTTGGATTTTTCGAGACCAAGAGGTATTGCCTTCAGCACCGGAAGTTCAAAGTTTTGGCGCCATAATGCATTCTTCCGGTACAAATTACAAAACAATTATGATCGTTACATTTGACTTTCTTTCCCTTACACCAACCAGAGAACTAGACGAGCGCTTAATCGGAACTACACTGTACTTGAAGTTAAAAAATATGCCGCGTAAAAATGTCAAAGTGAAAGCGGAGTACATGAAAAACAGGCGTTGGAGACAGCTCACAGAGCAGGAATTTACTCCCTTTGACAATGAGAAAACTTGGGAATTTCCCGACAGGTCATGGGAAATTGCAGAAAACAATAAATTAAAGCTAATTTTTGAACCCGGTCAACAAAAAGTGGTTATTGACTCACTTAAACTTCAAAAGGTAACAAAACCAGACAGCCCAGTGGAGCTATACTCCGGCAATGACATCGTATTTCAGGGAGTCAGAATGGGTGTCTGGCATCATAGGTTTGATAGACCAACTTCCATGACCGTTCTTGTTGAATCTGGGAATGGAGGACTTGTTAATTATCTAAAAATAGATTGTATTCGTGTTTATACTCGAGTACCTTGGACTGGATCGTACGCACAGGTGTTTATTATGTTCCAGGACGGTCGTACACGACTTCAAGCAATGACTCCGCATGGATTGGACTATATTCCATTTGGTTCGTCTGTACATATTGGGCAACCATCGTCAGGAAACCAAGAACGTCCGTACTCTCCAATTGATAAGGTACAAATCGACCCTAAAGCGCTACAAATGAGTATAACTTACGTAGACGGTAACACGGCTGTTTTTAAACTTGATCTTACTTTCAAGCAGACCAAACTTACTGTCAACAACGTTAATTTTGTGAAAAATCGCGACCAGTTCCCTATAATGACATTTCAGTCCATGTGGATACATGACGGAAACGCAGATGCCGATCACGTGATCATCAATGGAGGCTCTTCCCGTCATGTGACGTCTGAGTGGAACGAATTGTTCGGAATATCAGCTGTTTTCTTCAAAAAGTGCATCAGCGAACACAATACCCAAGGACCAGATATCAATATTACATTCACGTAAGCAAAAAACCAGCAGCTGAATTTATCTTCATTCTCAGGATTGTATAAATGTGGACACGAATGTCATGTTTTAAAATGGAAGTACCGATGTTGTGTTTGGTTGCTCTTGTAGGATTTTTGATTGGGGAAATACATTAGGTATATAATGCAACCACGAGTGACCACTGGTTGTACTCAACATGTGTTGTTTGAAATTTGCTCGACAGGAAGGTCAGTGTTTTCGGTGTCTTTGAAGCAAATAATGACTAATAATATTTCGGTATACAAAATGTACTTGTAAACAAGACAAAATGCCAGACGCAAGCAAGATGACGTTGGGCCATCAAAGGGTGCAGGCGATTATTAAAAACAGATGTAGTGGCACTGCCCATTTAAAGGAGTTTTTCACTGTTGTTTGTGTGTATTTTCAATATTTTGTATAATTAAACTGAACCACGTATCACTACATTTTGACCTGTTGATATATATTATACATGCATGTACCAATGCATATTGAATCAGTAATATCACTTGTATTTAAAGGTGTTTCTGTTGTTTAATGCTTGTATTGTTGTTTATAATTTGATTGCTGATAATTTGTTAGTATGCTAGAAGCTAAATGATCAGCCAGATTATAGGCAAATAACTATTATTCCTTGTGTAATTTTACGCATATATATCCTATGTATATTCACTATATCGCCATGGAATGAATTATTAAAACCATTTACGAGTAGCAATTGTGTTTTGTGTTACTTCAGGGCTGTTCCCATACAAAACGTAGTATATACTAGAACGTAATTGTGTACAGATATCACAGAAATCCACAAACTAGTCATTTGTTATTTTGGTTGACTTTGAGTGCATTCATAGACACCGAGTTGAAAATCGTTTACAATCACAGTACAAATGGTGCCGCTGGACCATTGTATATTCGGATGAGCTGTACTTTATGGTCAAAGTGAGCTGCACTTTGTGCTTCAGGCGAGCTGTACCTTGCGCTTCAGTTGACTTGCGCTTTGTTCTCCAGATGATCTTGACTTAGTGCTTCATGTGTGCCGCACTATGTGTTCCATTATAGCTGCAACTTATGCTCAAGGTGGGCTGCGCTTTATGCTCAAGGTGGGTTGTGCGTTATGCTCAAGGTGAGCTGTGCTTTGTGCTTCAGGTGAGCTGTGCTTTGTGCTTCAAGTGAGTTGTACTTGGTGATCCATATGAGCTACAAGTTGTGCTGCAGTTAAGCTATACTTCATGCTTCATTTGAGTTGTGCTCAGGTAACATAAACACATTCAAAGGAGGAACATTGCAAACTAAACACGAACTTTGTTTTTTAGCAAGTTTTATTGCAAAATCATTCCCTTACAAAGTTTATCACAAATTAATACATGGATCATCCTCTTGTTCTTAATGAAATCATTATCAGCAAAATGTATCAACATGCCAGTTGCCCTGGCAAGGCGAAACAGAAAACATCAAGTAAACTACATGATTATTGAGTAAATTACATAGTTTTCATGCATACTTCAACATCTGTAGACCATCGCCCTTATACAACTACAAATATTGGCTGTTGTACAGGGCTGGTATTTATAAAGCATCTAAAGTGAAAACTTAGAATTTTCTTAAAATCTCAAATTTTCCTTAAGTGTACCAGCTTAACAGGCAAACTAATATTAACAATATTTTACATTGCTTACAAGCATTATTTAAGAAGCTACAGTAATCATATAGAAAACATGGGCTATTTTTCTTTTCTTGTGAAATATGGGTAGCTCAATATTGTAACTTAAGTCAAAATATTTAAGTTTTCACTTAAGATGATGCCTTATAAATACCGGCCCTGATAAGTTGTTGCTCTACATAGGTTAAATTTATAGTAAGTATTAGCTAATTTAAATCTTGAAGGTGTTGTTTTTGTTGCTCTACAGAGGGCTGCTCTGGAGAGGTTGTACTGTACAATCAAGCCGTCTTAAGAAGCCATTTGAGGAATACATCGAATCTAGCTTCATAAAACAGGTGGGTGTTTTACTACAAAATAAGCTGATTGGAATTTGCTAATTTAGCACCAAACTTAAGAGAGATGGTTGCCTAATTCAGGAGACCATTCGTAAAGGGTTTGACTGTAAATACAATAACATCTAAGAAAACAAAATGTTCCATAAACACTTATGCCCCCTGGTGACCTTGACCTTTGACTCAGTGACTTAAAAACAGGTGGAGGTTGTAGGTCTCAATGAGATGCATGCACACATGAAGATTGAAGAACCTAGGCCAAAGCGTTTTCATTTTTTGAGTAAGGTTAACGTTTTTGGACAGACAAACCAAAAACAATATACCCCGAAATCTTTCGAAACAGGGGTATAACAAACAAACAAACAAAACACTTTAACTGCATGTACATGCTTACAATAAGATCACATTGCATGTCAAGCTATCTAGATTAGGCATAGCATGATTACTGATTGATGACATAGTATCTTTCATATCATTAAATTTTGGTTTTGAGAAATAATACCCGAGTGCTGTAATGATTGTATGCCTACGAATTTTATGCCCGCTACATACAGATCACCATTCACCCTAGATGGTTTATATTAATTAACTGTTTTGTTAAATTCCATTTGGAGAACTGGAAAAATGTCTAATGCACTTATAAAAAGTTACCCAAAAAAATCCAGTTTGCCTTGTTTGAAACATCACGATACTGCTTGGCAGAAGATTGATAAGACTTATCAACAACACACATAACAGGCTTTGAAAGGCAATTGTACACAGAGAAGAAAATCTAGCACACATATCGGGACAAAGGGAATCTAAGTCAAAACATTTATTAAAGCACTTGTTTACAATATTACAGAATAAAAGCAAACGTCCAAACTATCACCTTCTCTTACTTTAGTGTTATTTATTCTCAATTTCTCAGCTGATTTGGTAGAATTCCCTGCAAATAATAATTCTTAAACTATGTTTCCATGGTTACATTTGGTCCATAAAGTGAGGTTGACCATTTTTATCGCGTCTTATTGTAAGTATATCACATCCAGTCTCAGTAACTAACAGAGTATGTTCAAATTGTGCGGACCGTCGGCCATCTTCAGTTACAGCCGTCCATTTGTCTGGCCACGTCTCGTCTCTCCACGTACCTGAAATTATACCAATCAGATATTGAACATGAAATCATACCAGTCAGATATTGAACATGAAATTATACCAGTCAGATATTGAACATGAAATTATACCAGTCAGATATTGAACATGAAATCATACCAGTCAGGTATTGAACATGAAATCATACCAGTCAGGTATTGAACATGAAATCATACCAGTCAGGTATTGAACATGAAATCATACCAATCAGATATTGAACATGAAATCATACCAATCAGATATTGAACATGAAATCATACCAATCAGATATTGAACATGAAATCATACCAGTCAGATATTGAACATGATATCATACCAGTCAGATATTGAACATGAAATCATACCAGTCAGTTATTGAACATGAAATCATACCAGTCAGATATTGAACATGAAATCATACCAGTCAGATATTGAACATGAAATCATACCAGTCAGATATTGAACATGAAATCATACCAGTCAGATATTGAACATGAAATCATACCAGTCAGATATTGAACATGAAATCATACCAGTCAGATATTGAACATGAAATCATACCAGTCAGATATTGAACATGAAATTATACCAGTCAGATATTGAACATGAAATCATACCAGTCAGATACTGTAAAATCATTTAATTTTGATGGGACGAAATTTCGTGGTTATGGTGAAAAAGAACATTTCAATGGGACGTTAATTTGGGATTTTGCATTTCAGGTAATAAATATGAGGGTCAAAAATATTGTTTGATGTGGTTTGATTTCGTTGTTAAAGGTGAAGCACAAAATCAACAACATTTAATCCCATTCAAAAGATAACGATTTTACATTTACTTTAAGGTGTATGCTACAAATTCCTATCCCATGTCCCCGTCGTAGGATGGAAACAGGTAAAGCCAACAGGGCTCTGATGGGTGCCTTATTACCTTATTGAGGTTGAGCGTGGGGTCAGCAACTTCACCCCGTAAAACAAAATCACGCTACAGAAACCAAAACCACAGAGTGACTGCCCTATGTCCCAGCCGGGATGAAGAGGACCAAGTCCAAGTACAGTGTAAGTCAAGTCATAAGGTGTACTGCAAATTAATCATTTTTAATGGGGATTTAATTTTGTTTTATTTAATGTAGTAACCCCTGACAAACATTAGCATAATTAAGTTGACAACATATAAGTTGCTATCTTTTTTGTACCTTTTCCATAAGCAGGGAGATGCCTAATACAAACACAAATCTGCAGGACTGATATTGCACAATTTGCTTGCGAAAATGTAAACATCCAACTCAAGAACCTTGTAATATATTCATGCATAAAGGCCAGGATCAGACCAAATTCAATGTGCTACAATTTGAAATTAAGTGAAAATATTCAGAAACCTCTATAAATTCAAAAAGTCACTTTGGCAATCTATCTTGTCAAAACATGTTCTCAATTTAGTTCATATATAAAGGAATTATGCATCAATTGCATTTTGTTCAGATTAATATTCCGAGTAATAAATGTATTTTCTAACTAAACATTGAAATGATTCTGTATACTGTAAAATCATTAATTTTCGGGGCGATTAAATTTCGTGGATTTCGTGGTTCACTTTCAACAACAAAATCGAACCATCAAACAATAATTTTGACCATTGTATTTATAACCTGAATTGTAAAATCAACAAATTAACGTCCCATAGAAATTCAAATGGTCTTTTTTTACTAAAACCACAAATGTTGTCCCATTGAAATTTAATGATTTTACAGTATAATTTATCATACAGAAGCAAAACTGACATAAAACAGTTATATAAAGTATACAACACACATCCTCACCATCTATTTCATTAACTACTCATATTGTTTTTTTTTGATGGATTACAATATTAAACATATGCAGTGAAATAATTAAATTTTGTGGATTCTGCTTTAAAAGACAATTTAGTGAGAATGTATAACTTGGACTAAGCTATGATCATTTCCCCTCCATAATTTATGCCATATGATGCTGTCATGTTTAACTAAGCCTCAATTTTTATGACAAATTGCAGTAACAAAATATGTTTACAAAGCATATTTAATCCGAAAAAAACTAATTACAAAATTTATGCGTATGATGCGTATTTGAAGCCAATACATCATAATTTACATATATTCTTGTAATTTATCCTGTACTGTATAATCCTAATTATTTGCAGGTGATTATTTTTTCTGTGCTTTTGTGATTGAACTTGACTGCAAATTCTAACATAGCACGTGCAATTCTTTGTGTAACTGTCTATAAAGCTAACCATATTTTATTAGGCGATAAAACCAAGCTGAGAGATGACGTCACGTTTGACGTCATAAAGTATGCAAAATAACGCAAATTTCCTTAGAAAGAATGCAGTCCAATGTCAATCTATCTGGTTGTGCTCTAAATTGCAGGGCATTGACAATGTTAGAATTGAAATAATGAATACACAGCTGTGCTTATTGCATAATAAAATATAGGCACTCGTTTGGATGCGATAATTAAATCCCTCGTGCAACGCACTCATGATTTAATTAGAAATCTACTACGCATCCAAACTCGTGCCTATATTTTAACATGCTATAAAGCACAGCTGCATATTCATTATTTCTTAATTCAAATCTCTCAATTGACATCAATTATAATTATAGTATTATTTGCAATAATTTTATTTTCGCTGTAATTTGAAAATGAAATTAATTAAACATTACTATCTTCATCAATTGATGACATATATCATGGAACCTTCCAGCAAGAATAATTAAATCTGTGAAATAAGTATGTTGCCAAAACCATACCTGTCAAGTACTCATATTAAAGTGGAGTTACTCCTATTTTTGTTGTTAATGTCTGGTTTTCCAAGTTCACCTAACTTTGAACAAAAGTACATTTGATACATTTTATGATCTTCTGTCCCATATAGATAACCACTAGAAGTAATACATTCCTTGTTTATGCATCTAAATCCCTATTTAAATCACATTTAAGTGCATCTTGTGACATGTCTTGCTTACTCACTCTTATTTTGGATTTAACTAGCTTGGCAAGTATGCCAAATCTCTTGAAACAAAGGTCAAGGGAAGATAAAGTGAATTGCAATATACAAGAAATAAGACATTCCCCATAAAATGCATACTTTTATTACCTCACAAATTAAATTTATTTAATACCTGCAAAATTAAATAATTTACAGTATTTTGTACAAGTTAATTATATAGTTCCTACCTTCATTTATCATAGGTTCTATCGTAAAACAATGGCCAGGCTTCATCACACCAATTGCTTTGTTTTCTGAAACAAAAAAAAACAATCAAATGCATTCATACAAGTATAGCAACAAAAAAGTCACAACCAAAAACATTTAATGACAAAAACAATCCAACATCAGAAGCTTTAGATGTAACGTCTACAGAAATATGTCTAGACATGGAAGTTTTAAATAAATTAGCTAAATTTAGAGATTAATCTGAATGAATTAAGTAGTCTGGCTCCAGCGAGTTGTTAATATGAAAAGCAAGTTCAGCATCTCCTTTAGGACTGGTTAATAGGGCTGTAACGGTATACAGCGGTTCATGAAATACCACAGACTGCAGTCCCACATGGTTCAAGACTTCTAGATTCGGTACGGTTCGGTATAAGCTTTTTATGAGCAAAATAATATTCAGACAACAAAAACATCTGACAGCCGACTTATATATGTATAATTGCCATGTATCACTCTTGTAATTGTATTAAGATATGCATCGTGTTGTCAAAATATATTTACAATAGTTGATAGGCACATAATAATTTCTGTTATAGAAGCAACAAATTCATTGTCATTTGAAAATTGGGAATATTAAGCTGCTGTTAGAGAATATTGTATCATACCGAAATATACCGAACCGTCAGAAAAATTGACGGTATGTATCATTTCGCCAGGTGAGCGTACTGTTACACCCCTACTGGTTAATTATGTCTAAATACATATTCTGAGGTCAAACATGCAGGTCATTGTCATTGAGGTTGGTCAGTGTCATTGAGGTTGACCAGTGGCCGTTGATGTTGGTCAGGGATCATGCATGTCAATCAGTGCTCAAAGAGGTTTTTCTGTGGTCCTAGCCGTTGGTCAGTGGGTATTACGGGGATAACCAACTCTGGATCTGTTATCCATCTTAATCACGCATGATCTGGTGGTAACAGGGAAGGTCCTTCAAGCCTTATGAATCATCCAGGATCTTTCTAAATTCAGAATTATTTGTGGCACATATACAATTTACAGCTATAAAACCACAGATATATGAAGCAGTGATTGTATAAACTTACTGGCATAATGAGGTACACTCGGTGATGTGTGGAACAATCTGGAATATAAACATAACTTGATATTTATACAGTACATACGCAGGGCTTTGACTAGCCTCCAAAAGTGAGGAGTCAAACTGACTCCTGACTATCAATTGTTTTTAAAGAGTCATATCAAACTACCGTAATACAATGTGTTTTATAAGTATAATAAATATGACTCTTCAGATTAAATGTTCAAGAGTCAAAATACAGTTTTAAGAGTCAAATGAAGGCCTTGATATATATGAAATGTTTGTAAAACATGTGCAGCTAAATAGTCATTAATGTTCAAGGTCATCTTGGCCATTGACCTACTGGCACCACTATTAATTCGGGGTCATCTAATGTTGGTAGCGACCTCCATGTAAAGTTTAAAGATCGTAGGGCAAAACATTCTTGAACGTATTGAAAAGAAATCATTTTGTCTACCGACCAACAGACAGATTGTCATGCACAAAGCAGTATATACCCCTTCATCAAGATGAGGCATAGCAAGAACACAATATATGTCTGGAACAACTATAGTTGAATCTTGTTTATTCATATTTGCATGATTTTATTTATTTGTGTGTCTTCGCAACTCAAAGGTTAGTATGCTTACCATCTAATCTGGCGACCTGGGTTAAAATCCTGGTGGGGGGCCAAAATATATATATATGCCTGCCATATTTCAGCAGAAAGCTGATTGGCAAATAAAGGCTATGCTCGGCATGTAAAGGTAATCAGAACAACCACTTGCTACAGCATATCAACCCTATCACTTACTGATGTATTCCATGCCCACAGTAACTTCTCACTACTGATAAGCCTTGTGCTTGAGCATGTTTCTGTATAATAGATCCCATATCTCTATATCGTACACCAGGCTTAACTGAAACACATAAAAATATCACATATATTATACACTGACACTTTGTTATGACAAGCAACATTATTTGAGCACACAGTTTTGTCAAGCAAATGTCCAAGTCCCAACAAATTTACTCTATATTGTAAATAGATTTACACATTCATGAAAAAAAGAAATGTCAAATTTTGCTCCACAGGTGGAGAAGTCGCTAATTTCCTTGTTAAATGGCAAGTCAGTTCTGGTTATAATGCAGTCAAGGAAAACTGCCATATATAACAAAAATTGACACTACCAGAGCAGAGATCGCTCCACCTGATTGTTTGTCGAAGGCTGCTTGGCGAAGGATTTCAAGTTAATCCATTGGACCATGTGATTATAATGTACCGTTGAAATTGATTTAAAGAGTATTGATTGACAACTGGCGTAATGTCAATTGTTGAGAAACTGTATGTTTTACCTTCTTTAATTGCTAAATCTAAACATTCCCAGGATGCTTTCACTAATTTCTTTGTCTTCTCATCAACATTGCCCACAAAGAATGTCTCGTTTAGATCACCATGAAAACCTTTGTAGTACACCGATATATCAACTGTAATCAAACATTTGTAAAAAGATTACATATCAAACAAGTAATTAGGAATTGCAAGCAATATACAAGTCCCCTACTTATGGATCCCTATCAACATACAAAAGTTTCATAAATCTAGCTTGAAAACTGTTTGAGCTGTGGCAGGATCTAGATTTTATTGACAGACAGTCTGACAGAGGGCAAACCTATCATACTCTCCGGTTGAAAACCGGCAGGAGACTAACAAAGGTTAAAACACCACAGAGTCAGGCAGGAAGGCAGGCAATGATCATGTGCAATGGCCTTAACCTGCTTCTGGTCAGTATTTTAGCCGTAGTCTACTCATATGGATACTACAATCTCATTAGAATCACCTCCTAATTTCACTATACTATAGGAAGGAATCTAGTGACCTTGGTGGAGGCACTCATATAATATGCCTGCCATATTTTAGCAGAAAGCTGACTGGCAAATAAAGGCTATGCATGGCATTTGAAAATTTAGTAACATTATCATGAAACCAGGTGAGCAAACAGTGACCTGAAACTAAATATGCAGAATGTGAACGAGGGAGATATTTAGATACACCAGTACCATTTTCAATATCTTTATACCGGTATGTCCCAGGCTGGGATCAGACCCCAAGACCTCTCACAATAGAAGCATACACTCTATTGCTTGGCCAATTTGACACGAGCCAGACCTTTTGATTAGCATAATTTAACAGTCAATATATTGCCTTCGTTCACAACACCAACTGGAGTATCACGAAGACGCTCGAGATGTTATACAAACACAAATTTGAAAAACCGATTTCGCACGATTTTCTTGCGGAAATTGATATATCCAAGGCAAGAACCTTGTAATATATTCTTGCATAAAGGTCAGGCTAAGGTCAAAATAGTCAAGCTATACCACAAGGCTACATGAGTATTGATGCTTCATTATCCAGAACCTTTAAGGTATTTTGATATCAACATACAAGCAAGCATGAACTATGATAACATACTATTTACTATGTCGCCATCTTCCAGTTTTCTTGAGTCAGGAATACCATGGCATATCACTTCATTAACAGACCTGAAACAAGCAATTGTCACTTAATAGAAGCTTAGCGATATCCGTTAAAATATATGAGGGGTGTTTTATCATTAATGCTTTAAGTCAGTCATTTTTATGAAATTTAACCAATCAGACTAGATCAGCATGATGTTAGTCGTTTACAAGAATACTGTGCCAAACTCAATGAGATTCATACAAGGGCCTTGTGTAGCAGTTATTTAGGAAAACAGCAAATATGCCATCAGTTGCTCACTAGAGTATCTTAATAGCATTCTGTCACAACCATGAACCTACTCCATAATGATGAGTAACAAGAGTAATTGCATCACTTTTAAATTCTCTTTTGAGTTTTTTTTTTTACTTTAGAATTATTACAGCTTGTGTTAAAAACAGAAGGATACTAAGTCCATCAATAACAAGCGTACAATTACCCTATTGTCATCAAATACTCTCTTTACTCCTTTATTCTCTACATCATATTCAACTAGCCAACCAGTCACATCACTCGTTATTCACTACCAATTCTCGCCCTTCACTCAATCTACAATGCCACTTAAAAGACAACAGACCTACTACACTTAATTTTTCCCACTTCCTTAATCAGTCAGAGTGCCTGTGAGGGTGGAGGATTCTCCCCTAAACAAGCGATGAAAATAAGTCACAACATTGTATCCGTTACTAAGTTACTAAAATGATGTCAGTCAGAGTGATAGTTTTGCTGTCACAACACTGACTTTATCTCAGGTGACAGTAGTGTATGTTACACAAATGATGATACCATCAAATGTGTCACAATCATACTCGAACAACACATAAGATTTGGCAGACTTAGTTAAAAACAAAACCACCCTTGATGGGGTGTCCCATGATGTGTGCTACCATTTCAACTGAACACAATCAGAAAAGGATTTATCTCATATGGCATTGGGATGCATTAATCATTAATTTAATGAGGATCAATTGTTTTGTAATGAAATTCAGTTGCCTTGGTAACACATACACTCAGGGACAAAAGAAACGCAAAACTTTTTTCCGGGGTCATACTTTTCTAAATAAGTGCGATATATTGTTTTCGTTTAATGTAAATGATACATGGGTTAAAACCTTAACATCTCAGCACTTTTCTACATAATTAAATGTGTTTGAACCGGTTTTTACCAGTTTAGGGTAAAAACCCCTTTTTCGCACATGGAGCACATGCGAAATCGCAAAGCGGAACATTTCTACTACCGAATGACAGTGTATACATAACACCTATGAAAACTCATCAAATAAAAACGTATAAAATAATTTTACACATGCCATGTTTGCCTGAACACACACGGTCTGAAGCAGTCGGACTTCTTCAAATAGGTTCGAGTCCTTCTGGTGTAGTTGGACAATTCCATTACCACCCTTCAATCATTGCAAGGCTACATGAACAATAGCAGGCCTCTGGAATGGTTAAGGATGGCAAACACACTGGGAAACCAATGATAACCACTCCACGACAAGACGGGACCATACGCATGCTGTATCCCAGGAACCGCTTCTGGTCAGCCAGAATTACAGCTAGGATACATAGGAACCCACGGGTAGGCAAAATGACAACTTTTTTGAAAAAATAAGGTTCCTTTATAAAAAATGTCGCACGTTCATTTTGATTCATTTTCTTTTTCAATTTACACTAAAGACGATAACGATACACTTCAAAGTCGTTTATATTTAGCCAAAAAAAGTCATAACTCTTAAATTTCTTAACAGCAGTATCATAAACACTGACTTAATTCTTGAATTATATCATAAACATATGTGCGTGTTTTCTAGTGCATTTCTCCAACAACCGAAATCATTACCATGCATAATACAGCTTAGTAGTTCACAATTGGTAGATTATAAACAATCAATTTATATTAAAAATGATTTGGAACTTTGTCTATGTTTTCTTGGCTTTACAGCACATGGGAGGCTTTTATTCGTGAGTGCAACTTTATCCCACGACTATACATAAAAAATATTATATCGTGGATGTTTTAAGTGCATTCGTGTTCGTGTGCTTACACATGACGATGAATGTGACAAAGATGTGACTTTGCAATGTTGGGATATAGATTAAAACCTATGTAAACATATTATTCAATTACAGAAATGAATGAAATTTTGTAGTATGCCTCAATAATATTTCACCAAGGATCGTGTAAAGTTTCAGTGAATTTGAAAAAAATAATTACTTTGGAAAATACCATTGTATATGTTTTGCGTTTCTTTTGTCCCTGAGTGTATTATAGGATACCCTGTATATTTGATAAACTTGAATATGTTTGTTTAATAATACATACGTGCAGCATGAGGCTGGAAAGCAGTAATAGTTCAATGGTGAAGGATAACACTGTCTGTCTATACATGCCTGCAATATATACATTTTGTACATCAGATATTTAAGCAGGTTACTACAGGGTGTTAAAAAAGTTCGTAGACACTTGATTTTGTTCAATAAATCCATAACCATTCATCATACAGTTTTAAAACTTAGTAGGAATGTAGAACTATACATTATCTTCAAGTTGTGTGAATTAAATTATATTATCTGCAAGAATATCTGCATGTGACATCATGACGTCATCCTTGGTGATTCTGTTAACATCAATTAAACATGCAGTTTATCGAAAGGTGGTGGTGTTGAAAAAATATGAATTTCTTCACAAGGTCTTAATGTTGTTTTATACTGTGTTGCTGGATATTTATTAAAAGAAATATCCAGTATTCTCAGTGATTCTTGCGGTTTGATTGTTTAGGGAAATGCTAAATATAGGAAAGATGATAGCGCTTTGGGGGGTACGCACTTTGGACGTCCTAACGGGATCTGAGCTAGGGGTATACGATTACTAACAATATTAAATATAAGCGATGTAAATATGTCATAAATGATGTAAAAGCAACGACAAATGCTGGAAACGAATTAAGTCATGTTATTGAATGAAGTTACTTGCACAAAGACGCAGACATGGTATTTTCTTAACTACCCCACCCACCCGTATCTGACTGTGAGATAGTATAAGAAAAAACTGGCCTTTGCTCGAAAATATAAGAACCTATTTTCAAATGACTGGACGAAAATTGTCTTCTAAGGTAAGTGAATTAAATATTTGTTCCATGAGCTAAACAAACAAAATTATTTAGTATGGGGATCTTCGGAAGATTACATTCCATAAGTTATCGCCGCTAATAAGGGTTCAAAACGCTCGTTTTTGGGAGCAATTGACATATGTGGCCTCAAAAAGTTCAAACTCATTTATGTTGGTAAAATTGTTACATCTGACTATAGTGAGGACTAATACTTATGAAATACCGCTTAAACTTCCATGACGAGAAGAGGTTACCATGGTGATATTACAAAAATGCGTCTCATCCAGTACCAAAATTTGGACTGATTTTGTGCAGGATGTTGCCTGTTGCGTACCCCTGCCAGTACCCGGTAATACCTTTGTGATAATGTTTACCACCTTATACCCAGAGAAGAAAGACCAGGACACTCACTCGACATAAATAAAAATGAAAACCTCATGAGTATAATGGGCTCTCACATTTGCAAAGATCGAGTATCTAAAGCTGTGACATCATTTTGACGTCTTCCACATTTTGCGTCGTCACGTGAGTCTATAAAACCCTTATATATATCATACATCACATGTCAGATCGACTTGAATAAGATTAAAATAAACAAAGGAGGTCATTGTCATTACTAATGTGTCAGAAAAATGTGAAAATATTAATTGAAAATAAAATGACAGGTATAATAAAAATGTCTACGAACTTTTTTAACACCCTGTACAAGAACATGAATGGTGTTGACACAAATATATATGTCTTCCGTAAGGGCTATAACTCTGGCAAAAATCATCGCACCTAGAATTTCTTACCATATGTTCAACTATGCTTGATACAGAGTATTCATGTGAAGTTTTGTTGAAGTCCTATCAGTGTTAAGGAGAACAAATGCCGACAAATTTTATGACATCAATTAAGACTAACAGATATTAAGCACAAAATCAATTATACATTGTGAAGTTTTATGTAGGCCTACCAGATGTTACATCAGAAAGTGTATCAATGTGTCAAGTTATCTTTGAACTTTAAATTCCCATGATAGCATTAAACAGTAGTGTAAAACTACTTTGATTGAAAACATGGAGCCACTTTCAGTAGTTAAATACCACAGGGGCCTGATACCACTTCACAGTAGACATTTGATTTAATTAAAAACCATTGACTAACTAAATCAACCTACTGTGACAGGTGCAAAGCAAAATGTCACCACTTTTTCGAAGGAGGAATAATTAATATTTTTTTAAATTTATATTGAGGGAAGGAGAAAAAGTGGGTGAAAGCTCAATAAATTGTGAAATATAATAAAGACAGCAAACCTCATATACAGCTTTGTCTATTTCTGCAGTGGTCACACCCACTGCTATAGCCCGGGCACCAACATCTATAACTTCTCTACCTATCTGCAATAGTACAACACATAATCCAATTTAGTTTGTGAAACAAGTTTTCAAAATTATACTTATCTCAAAACCTCATTCCTGTAGTTAATGTTGAGAGTCTAGCATTCAAATCACTAGTACTAAGTATACAGGAATATTTATTTAAGGGGATTCAAGGGCATAATCTAATAGGTTTTGTTTGCATCCTACAATGTCTGAAGTGTATTCAAGGCAATTTGTACACAAACAATCATGAATACTTAATAGGCATTGAAGCATGGGATAGGAGTGAATGCAAAGTGGTTGGGACCATGGAATAGGGTGGTTTAAGCATATATTTTATGTCACATGTGTATTATATACATACTCTGCAAACTTCTCGCATCCCATGCTGTTCTTCTTCAGTGAGAATTCTTATACTATTGTTACCTCTCATCGCTCGTTCTGATAATGGCTCACCTAAATATAGATTAATCATAACATTATACTATTGTTACCTCTCATCGCTCGTTCTGATAATGGCTCACCTAAATATAGATTAATCATAACATTATACTATTGTTACCTCTCATTGCTCGTTCTGATAATGGCTCACCTAAATATAGATTGATCATAACATTATACTATTGTTACCTCTCATTGCTCGTCCTGATAATGGCTCACCTAAATATAGATTAATCATAACATTATACTATTGTTACCTCTCATTGCTCGTCCTGATAATGGCTCACCTAAATATAGATTAATCATAACATTATACTATTGTTACCTCTCATTGCTCGTCCTGATAATGGCTCACCTAAATATAGATTAATCATAACATTATACTATTGTTACCTCTCATTGCTCGTCCTGATAATGGCTCACCTAAATATAGATTAATCATAACATTATACTATTGTTACCTCTCATTGCTCGTCCTGATAATGGCTCACCTAAATATAGATTAATCATAACATTATACTATTGTTACCTCTCATCGCTCGTTCTGATAATGGCTCACCTAAATATAGATTAATCATAACATTATACTATTGTTACCTCTCATCGCTCGTTCAGATAATGGCTCACCTAAATATAGATTAATCATAACATTATACTATTGTTACCTCTCATCCCTTGTTCTGATAATGGCTCACCTAAATATAGATTAATCATAACATTATACTATTGTTACCTCTCATCGCTCGTTCAGATAATGGCTCACCTAAATATAGATTAATCATAACATTATACTATTGTTACCTCTCTTCGCTCGTTCAGATAATGGCTCACCTAAATATAGATTAATCATAACATTATACTATTGTTACCTCTCATCGCTCGTTCTGATAATGGCTCATCTAAATATAGATTAATCATAACATTATACTATTGTTACCTCTCATCGCTCGTTCTGATAATGGCTCACCAAAATATAGATTGATCATAACATTATACTATTGTTACCTCTCATTGCTCGTCCTGATAATGGCTCACCTAAATATAGATTGATCATAACATTATACCATTGTTACCTCTCATTGCTCGTTCTGATAATGGCTAACCTAAATATAGATTAATCATAACATTATACCATTGTTACCTCTCATCGCTCGTTCAGATAATGGCTCACCTAAATATAGATTAATCATAACATTATACTATTGTTACCTCTCATCGCTCGTTCTGATAATGGCTCACCTAAATATAGATTAATCATAACATTATACTATTGTTACCTCTCATTGCTCGTTCTGATAATGGCTCACCTAAATATAGATTAATCATAACATTATACTATTGTTACCTCTCATTGCTCGTTCTGATAATGGCTCACCTAAATATAGATTGATCATAACATTATACTATTGTTACCTCTCATTGCTCGTCCTGATAATGGCTCACCTAAATATAGATTAATCATAACATTATACTATTGTTACCTCTCATTGCTCGTCCTGATAATGGCTCACCTAAATATAGATTAATCATAACATTATACTATTGTTACCTCTCATTGCTCGTTCTGATAATGGCTCACCTAAATATAGATTAATCATAACATTATACTATTGTTACCTCTCATTGCTCGTTCTGATAATGGCTAACCTAAATACAGATTGATTATAATATCATTCCTGTAAATCTATAAGTATGCTAATGTTTTACTAATATATACTTACAAAACATTTGGTTAGTATGTAAAGTGAAAAATGTTAATCATTGGAGTTAAGAATCCAGCCTATGTTTGATATCCCAGGTGAATGCAACAACTTGAGATCAATTAGTAAATAAGAGAGATATGCATACATAGATTTACATATTTTAAAAATTAGTAATTTTAACAATTCTCTGGCGATCAACATGGACTGTTCAATTTACTTTCGTTTTTTATCCAAAGAAGTAAAGAGGCATAAACTATATTATATAACATACCATCTGGATGTGTTGCATAGTCGGGTCTAGGTATGTGATCTGGCACTGTTCTCATTGGTGGCTGTAACAATAGAAAGAGCAAACATGAACATTTCAGACAACCATGGCCTTCAAACAAGACATGTTACTCTTATTAGTGTTGGTTCCAGACATGACAGAACACCATATGAGCAATTTGGTGCATGGTGCAGTTACTTATACAAGTTATTGGTTCTTCACTATTGACTTTACCTGTTGCTAACACAGGTATCTGTATCGTTGAAAATGAAAAATTTTTTTTGTTGAAAATTTATATTTTTCTATCAAGGTCAATTTGTACAGAAATCCACGAGCCGGTTCAAGAGGTGCAGTTTGTTTTTAATAATGCTAATAATCAAAATCACATTGCTGATATCCCCAAATTTACTGGTCCAACAAACAAGTCATAAAGATTATGAATATGATAAGGTTTGCCATTTTAAATCCGGAACTGGTCCAACTGATCAACCTTCATCCAACCTTGACATAGCTTTGTAGCTCAGTGGTTAGCGTGTTTGTCATCTTATCTGGCAACCCGTGTTCAAATCCGGGTGGAAGTGCCCGGGTTCAAATCTGGTTGGAGGCACATATATGCCTGTCATATTTCAGCAGAATACTGACTGGCACATAAAGGCTATGCTCGGAATTGTTTTTAAAAAAATTTGTCATAAATCACATTTTTTTTCCATAAGTTAAATACCATACCACAACACCGGGTCTTAATAATCCAGTGAAATGAAATCCTGCCCACAGTGACTTCTGTTGTTGTTCAAACATCTGTGCCAACGACTTAGCTTCATTTTCTATACAATAGAAAAAATACACATTTGAAAGAAACTCAATGACAAAGATAATCATATAATGCTAGCTTTCTAAAATGATTTCTTTTATCATTTAGTAAATTTTTAAAAACGAAGACCTGTTTTAGTTCTTTGGTAAAAATGAAGTGATCAGTATATTATAAATTATAAGTCTTATTAAGAACAAAGTTGGAATAAGGAAACACTAAAATTCAGGTGTTTCAACAGAGCCTAATTATAAATCAGGAAAATCATAAGCGGTCAACAAGTTTTGTAAAATAAGAAGTCTATAACCACTTAGTTAGAATGTCCTTCAAAACAGACTAAATTGACCATAACTTTGCCATTTCTCAAGATATTTTCTTCAAATATCTTTTATTTTGGTCAGGAATTGTGGTTTTTTCTGGATGTGTAAATCCGGAATTCCAGATTTATCAGGAAGATTGACATCTCTGAAATTATTCTAATACTTACTGGCTTTCTTGTGGACATTCTTGTGTTCTGACCAAGAACTTTTAAAACACTCCTGCAATCGAATAAAATCCTCTCAACATTATAACCTAGCATAAGCTTTGAAATACAAACATAAGACTTCTTTTAAATAATAACCGTCACAATAATTAAGTAAGCCTTAAAGAGGCATTCCCTATTTCTTGCATATTATTACTACCTATGGCATTTTATGACATAAATGAACATAAAACACTAAATCGTTTTAACATGTAAGAAGAACATATGCCGAAAGTTGTCTCCATAATGATCAAAATATATATTTAAATTTCTAAAATAATAAATCGCTTCCAGCCTTTTATTCGACAACAACAACCACAGAACAGTGTGATTAAAATCCGAAACGGACATTGTTCAACGAAGCGGACGCAACCGAGATGACAAAATACGATATCGTTGATTTCTTTTGTTTTACACGCATATAATCTCAACGAAATAAATATAATGTACTATTTTGTTCTTAATCAACTCGAATATCATCTTATAGATAGATCTACATCAAAATAATTATTTCAAAACGTGTATTTGTCTTTCCCATTTTGTCACTGTTGTCCGATTCGAAGAAAAATGGCTTTTCTTGTTTTAATCAGGCAGTACTAAAGGCTAAGCGTTTGGCGTCTCAATCCACCTAATCCACTTGTTATGGAAATATATTTTTATTAATTTTTTAATAACTGTTGGGATTTTTTGGCGAAATTTGGTGTTTTTTGTAGCATTCGTAATTCTGATTAATGTCTAGTATGTTTTAAATCAATAAGAACGGTCGAAGTTATAGGGAACGCCTCTTTAAAGGTCACAGAGGTAAATGATAAATCTAATTAAAACTAGGTGTCCACTTTGAGAGACATTGACCTAACTGTAAATTGCAAAAACCCACTATGTTAACAGGCACCCATGTTAACAGCGAATCTTTACAACTTTATGTGCGGGGCAATACATTATATACGAACACAGCAGAACCCTTTCTTGATATCGACATTACAGGATAAAACCTCTATACCGGAATGTAAAGATCTGTGGGGTGGGTTAGAAACGGATAACTGCGATTGCACTGCATAGCGGGAGTGTATCAATTTATTAATTTTTCCAAGGTTTAAAAAAATTGTTAAAAACAATAACCTTCTTGTGTCTGACAGTGATATTGCTTCTGACTGCACAATTTATTGTTTTACAACATGCCGGCTTGAAAGCATGTGAACCTCATGTAGTGCCAAATCTTCTAGTAATCTGTAGCAGGAATGGTTATTTTCGTCTGCTATATTGTAAAACCTGTAACCTTTTATGATTGACCAATACTTTTATTGATTGGCCTTCAATTGTATAATTGACATACAGTAGTATTGTGATGTGTTAAAGTTTCCAGGGCTTTCACTAGGTTTCAAACCCCAAGAGTCATGACTCTTGGCCCCAAAATTCCAGAGTCAAAATGACTCTTGACATCAAATTTCTAAGTCGATTCAAAATACATAGTCGATTTGTATCCGCGACATGCTTATTTTGTTTTATTAGGTTACATGTAGAGCACCATATTCATTTTATAAAAAAATCTTCACAATTAAACTGTAAAATAAGTTGTAACTTGTCATTTTATAATATTGTAATTCATTTAGATAACTATATCAATATATGCTGTTGTCTCATATCTCCGTGCTCCTTAACAGTTTCAGCGACGCGTGCGCAATAGCCCATACAATTTTTAAAATTGTTTGCACCATTTTCGGAAGAAAAAATGTCAACTTAACTTATAAGAAAAAGAAAATTTAAAAATGATCACGAAAACTCGTAAAATCATAACTTTTTTATGTCTAGGTCGATGCTCAGAATCCTGGTGACTGTTTCCCATGAAAGCCGTGCCTCCGTAAAAATGAGTCTGTATTGGGGCCCAAGGTGATGGAATTTCAAATTTGTTGTTAGATTAGATAAATTTGAAGTAGTGCTTATCAAAATGCTTATACAGTTTGAGTATTAAAGCCTTAGGTGATAAAAATAATGCATAATGAAAACTCGATGCAAAAAAAAAATAACAACAGTTGAAAAATATCAGTTGAAATAATTACTAGGTGTATCGTTCCTGGTCGTCAAGGTGACAGCTATGGCGTGTCGTCCAAAATAATGGCCTCAATTGATGAAGGATATTTGTTGGATGATTTATTTTGCTAATTTCACCAAAATGACTATGTAGAACATATACAAGAGTTGAATTCAACTAAGCACAGTTTTCATGAGAAGGCACGAAATTATGAGACAGAGGTATGCTGTTGTCTCGTATCTCCGTGCTCCTTAACAGTTTCAGCGACGCATGCGCACTAGCCCATACAAGTTTTAAAAATGTTTGCATCATTTTCGGAAGAAAAAATGTTAACTAAACTTATGAGAAAAAGAAAATTTAAAAATGATCACAAAAACTCATAAAATCATAACTTTTGGATGTCTAGGTCGATGCTCTGAATCCTGATAACTGTTTCCCATGAAATCCGTGCCTCCGTAAAAACAGGTCTTTTTTAGGTCCCAAAGTGATGGAATTTCAAATTTGTAGTTAGATTAGATAAATTTGGAGTAGTGCTTATCAAATTGCGTATTCAGTTTGAGTTTTAAAGCCTTAGGTGACAAAAATAACGCGTAATGAAAACGGGATGCAAAAAAATTAACAAAAGTTGAAAAATATCAGTTGGAATAATTACTAGGTGTATAGTTCCTGGTTGTCAAGGTGACATATTTGGCGTGTCGTTCAAAATAATGCCCTCAATTGATGAAGGATATTTGTTGGATGATTTATTTAGATAATTTTACCAAAATGACTATGTAGAACATACACCAGAGTTGAATTCAACTAAGCACGGTTTTCATGAGAAGGCACGAAATTATGAGACAGAGGTATATATAATTATAAAGTATACTGTAATTAAAATTGAATAAGTGTAGCTTTTTGTCTGTTTTTTACTTGATAATTAGATTTAGATAGCCTCAATAATAGACCCACCCTTGAGACCTTGACATCGTAGGGGTTCTATATTGAGTTGGTCTCATTTATTGAGGTGATCTAACATAAGAGTAAACAGTCAATTGATACTGATACGCAACAACAAAGTCTCTTTTATAAGAGTTCTGAAAACACTTTATCTCTGAGTCTGACTATAATTCTGCAGAATAATCAACTGGAATGATTACACGAACACACCTGGTCCAAAACCATGATAGAACCTATTACACGGCTCCTGTAACAAATCCATACTAACACTGTGCTGCTAACAAGTGAATGCAAAAAGTGAAAACAAGAAATTGAAGAACTTCAACTTCAAGAAGGAACAAAAACCTGTCACATGATGGACACATGGAACAGCATTTTAGAGCTAGAGATGACCAGCGCATGTCATGTTGAATAGTTATTTTACCTAACACACATCGCAAACAAGTTCCCAAGAAGACAAAAGGTAGGTATGACTTGATTGAAATGTTGAACTTGAAGATGAATTCGTCATAGAAAAATATTTTTTTTTAAATCGGGGAATACAACAATAAAATAATAACCTGATTACAAAAGAATGAGCCAGGTATTGAAAGTTTGATACAGGTTGGACATTGCATCTTCGCTTCTTTGTCGCAGCCAGTTGTTTCACAAACTCTCGCCGAGGCTGTGGAGGCTGCCATCTTGAAATATTTTGAATTATCTCCCTTAGATGGGTAGACGCTAAAGAAAAACTCGTGGTCGGTCCGACCCGGCCGGTCCAATTCGGAGACATATATGGAGCATGCAGGCATTATTCTAAATTGATAAACGAACGCATACACTAACAATGTAAGTAATAAATGGTGCAAAAAAGTACACTAGAAAATCAGTGGGACTTCATAATTTCATGAGATTGTATTTTTTCTCGACCCAGTGTTACTCGACCACAGGATACTCGACACAAAGACCTAAAATGTATTTTAGGTCTTTGCTCGACACAATTAATTGCTGCCTAACCAAAGGATGCTCGACATATTGCTACTCTAGCATAGGATGTTCAACAAATTGTTATACTCAGCCACAGGATGCTCGACACAATGTTAGCCAACCATAGGATACTCGACCAATTGCTGCTTAACCATAGAATGCTCGACCCATTGCTGCTCAAGGATAGGATGCTTGACTCATTGCTGCTCGACCATAGGATGCTCGACACATTGCCACTGGATCATAGGATACTCGACACATTGTTATCAAACCATATAGGATGCTCGACACATTGCTGCTCAACCATAAGATTCTTGACACATTGCTACTCCACCATAGGATGCTCGATCCATTGCTACTCGACGACAGGAAACCGTAAACCATGGGATATTCGACCCATTGCTACTCGACCACAGGAAACTCAACCATTGGATACTCCACCCATTGCTATTCGACCACAGGAAACTCAACAATGGCATACTCCACCCATTTCTACTCGACAACAGGAAACTCAACCATGGGATACTCGACCCATTGCTACTCGACCACAGGAAACTCAACCATGGGATACTCGACCCATTGCAACCTGACCACAGGAAACTCAACCATGGGATACTCGACCCATTGCTAATCGACCACAGGAAACTCAACCATGGGATACTCGACCCATTGCTACTCGACCACAGGAAACTCAACCATGGGATACTCGACCCATTGCTACTCGACCACAGGAAACTCAACCATAGGATATTCGACCCATTGCTACTCTACCAATTTAATGGATGCTCGACCCATTGCTGCTCAACCGTACCTCCACCTCCTGATGCTCGACCAATAGCTGCTCAACTATATATAGGATGTTCGACACATTGCCGTGGTCAGAAGCACGTATAGGCCTTCGCCCTTTAAAAAAAAGTTGCTGTACGTAATCTATATGCGCTGTAGAAGACATCGGTGGCAATTAGTGGCCGGTTATATAATAACACAGATATATATTTATTCTAAATATATATCTGTGATAATAACTTGAGCATTCCTGGAAATTTAATACCGTTACTGTCTTTAAGATACGAAAGACCAGTGTAAAATTTTGGACGTTTTAGGGTTGTACTTTTAATTCGTTCTTGTCTACTGGACATTTCTCCGGCTGTGGTTGGCTGGCTGAGGCGACAGGTTATCAAAGTAGGTTGTTGTCTGTCTTCTGTGAATGTTATTTGTTCCTTTCGTAATCCTCTGTTTCTGTGATGTGTCGGCCGAGTTGTTATACATATTTTATTTGAATTCTAGAAATAACTTACAAGTATACTTCGAAATTTTGTGATCTTTTGTATTTTAGCCCAAAACTTGGCGGTGTTGTCAATACTGATGGGGGACAAGCTAGTGTATGTTTAGCTTTCAAAGTTTGGATTAGATGGTTCGTATTGGCGTGCATGTACTAGTTTTCCGAGAGTTGATGACTCGATACCCGAGAACAATTGGAAGTATGCGTATTCTGAGAGAGTGCTTTTGCGTCGTAATGCATTTACATTGTAAACTTGTCTGAGTGATATGTACAGTCTTTCATAGCAACAAACCTCCAAACGACATACGATCACTTTATTCTATTGTCCTAATTTGGGTTCACGGTCAGTCATTTAGTTTTGACAGAAAAATTACAAATATACATATGCGGACAGTGTGACCGATGATTCCGATAAGAAAAAAAGATAAGAAATTAAGTTTGTCGGTCGGAATTTAAACACTTTGGATAACGTAGCAACAATGGCCGCCATTGTCTGTAAGTAATCTTAGTTTATTATATTTGAGCAGCAAATCACTACTCTGTACTTTTTGCATGTTGATTAGCGTTATATTAGTATGTTTTTTTTGTCGAACTAGGATTAACGAGTACCAGTTCTAACTTTGTTTATCTTCTAAAACCAGACGTCCGAATCTTAAATGCATGTCGATGGCCCATGGACAAGCCTCGATTTAGAATTTAAGTGTTTTAGGTACTATGTACATACATGTACATTGAAATGACTAGGCTGGATGAAATTATAACATGATTTCCTCTAAATCATGAAATAGGACTACCAATGTCAATCTTCCGCAGGTATATTTCTTCTCGGACTACACGCTGTATGCGGTGATGTCAGACGACAAATAGATCTAATAGACCCCGGCTTCGGGGTGGATCCTGGCTTCGGGGTACCTATTTCCGGACAATCGACAACATGTGACACCATATGTAACGAGGAGACACACGAAATGGGAGTATGTGCTTCCGATGGAATGTTCTACAGTGAGTAACAATGGTTGAACTCGACATCACCAATTTATTTTAAATCTCGGATGTGTTTGTTCTTCTCTATGCGCTATAATCAAAGATCAATCCTTGTCAAAGGGACACAGGCTAATAGATGATAATGATATATGCTGCAAACCCTTAAATATAGTCACGGCCGGCCACTTTTCAAACATACAATCATGAAGAGGGATTGAATTATAAGAAAATGTACCAGTTTGTAGATTGTATTTTTTAATCTGCGCTTGCACTACATGATTAAACGACCCTTTGTTAAAGTTCCCTAATGTGTATTTACCTGATCTGAAGGAACACATTGGGTAAAACCACAAACACACGTTACTTACCTGTTCAAACAGAAATTGTTAAGACATTCTGTCACAAATTTAATATGATTTCAGAGACACATTGTGACTTCTCGAATGCAGTATGTACGGCAAACAAAGCTGGAGACAAACTCACAACGGTGAACGCTGGACCTTGTATCACCCTAAACACGACATGTGATGTTGTTCAGCATACCCGATGTTCTTATTACCATAACACACTCGACATGACCGGAGGTCGACGAGCAGTTAACGGAGACTATTACTGTGGCTCGGACATGCGAACATACAGTTAGTTTTTCTTTGTAACTATAACAATTACGATTTAATTAAGTAGGGTCTTACATAGGTTTTTACCATCATATGATAATTGTTCAAATCTCAGGCCCGGTTCCAGCGGATGTTCTGAGTGTAGGCACGGGGTCAGGTTCGGGAGTTGGAACCCCTGTGTTGATGTGGATCTTGGCACAGGTCGGAGAAGAGTGTCCTTGGTCACCTATCCATACATATCTAACTAAATATGAACAAAATAGAATAATGTCCGTCCCCAGATTGTATATATATAAAAAAAATAATAATGACAACATTAGTTATTTAATAATTGCATTATGCATCTCCTTTTTTATATGTTTGTAAAATCTTGACCTCTCGGAGGGAGTATTTCACATATATTTTAAGTGCTCAGTATAATAGTCAATAGTTGCTATTTCTGGTGGATTCTTTTACAATACTACGTAGTAGTATATGTTTCCAGTTTATACTAATTCAAGTTTTGGAGAAATATTTATTAAGATAGAAGAAGGATATTAAATTGTCGAAGATTGTAGATTTAATGTAGAGATTTTCGTCTGACATTTGTTTGTATTCGATTGAACAGTGAGCGCCTGTGAGTTCCGTCAGTCCCAATGTAAACTACAGCAATCGATGACCGCTACGCCATTAACATTGGCACATACTGGAAAATGTGGTGCAGGCGATAGACTTATGGTATGATGCTTACACATTTGATTTCGTTATGGTAATACCACAGGTAACTGTATCGTTGAAAATGATTTTTTTTAGTTTTCAACAAAACAGTTACCCGAAGGTAATATATAACACGATAAAAAACATTAGTTACATGTACATTAATTTTGCATACATTTTCATTTCCATTACATTATTCAGTTTCACGTGATTTTGTTCGCAATAAGTCATACAAGTTGAATACTTAATTCTTCCGATAAGTCATATAGTAATCGCAAATTACTCGCGACTTTGCTTGAAATAAGTCATGCAAGTTTATTTGTACACTAGCAGTATCCTTATAGACTTTAATGACTTTACATTTTACAACCTTACATTTAAGAACAAATGAAGTTGATTTTTAAGAATGTCAATTACTCCTTTATAGTTCTGTATGATTGACAAACAACATGTAACCATAGCAACCAGTCTTATTTGACCAATGAAGAATTTTCATTGATGTTCTTTAACTAAAAAATTGATGTAAATATTTTCAGAACAGAATCAAATCATGCTTAGACTATTCTATCATATGATACCAAATTATAGTACATGTATAATAGATTTATATTTGTTAATCATTATACGAGGCCAAATTAAAGTTCACAAAGTAAAAAGTGTCATGCAATTTCAAAGTGAAAAAATCTGTTCAATTTTTCATGCATTTTTTACTTTGTGAACTTTAATTTGGCTTCTGGAAGATTGCATTATTGTAAATATGTTAGCCTCGTATAATGAAACGACTTACATACTATGATTTAATCTTTTATATGTAATGTATCGTGTATATGGATGAGACAGAAAGAAATAAAATATATACTTCTTACTAACTTACGCTATGTATCTCTCATAATTATAACTTCGATTTTGCCTCGCAGACAGACACCGCATTTCGCGTTTGATAATGATTTCTTTTAAATATTTTAAAAATCGCATATTAATCCTCTCTAGGTTGTGTGGGATTCGAACCCACGACCCCAACGGTGACAGCGCCTATCACTGAAGTGACCGCGACCATAATATCAATTGCGCCACCGAAACACCTCCAAAAAAATTGCTCAAATGACGCTGATATGGTCGTTGTCACTACAGTACATGAGGTATAACGTGGGAAATGTTACAATGTTTGACGTGTATATTACGCTGTGTATATTGCAGGTGGATTGTTCAAAGTATAGGACTATGAGTAACAGCCAACTAGCCATTGAAACAGATGTGCTTCCATCTTTCGTTTGTCCCAGAAACTACGAGCCAATATGCGCTGATGGTGTATATAGCTATGCTAGAACTTACAGTAACGAATGCTCTCTGTGTCAACAAATGAACAATATGCATAAATTGAGTAAGTAGATTTTTCTCATACCACCCTGAATTTGCTATCCCATACCTAGTTAGGTATGCGTCTACAGATGCGATGTTAAACAAGCAAACACATACACTTATATATGCAATGAGCACTAATGATGACACTTATGCATGTACATTTGTATTTGCATCTAACCGCAGGCCTAAAAAATTATATCACAAAACAGAGTTTAACATCCCCAAATTTTCACTTATTCATGAGATAAAACAATATAATTATATTATACTGTACTATATATTGAATGGATGAACACATTGGGAAGTAGAAACTGTCGCTTGTGGTACAATTTCTTAGGCCTGTGATTCAAAGTACTTCTTATTGAGTAAGATTAATTCCCGTATCTCATATCGAATCTGCTAAAGTACACTGAGAACAGAGCTGGCATTCACATAGCATCTTAGCGGACCAGCCTTGATCATATGTTAGTTAGTTGCGCATCCACACGCAACTCAGTTATATGTAATGAAGTATTCGTAAATGAATTTTAGCACATTTAACGTGTAACGTTACCATAAAAAATTATGTCAAACAAGCTTCTGGAGCGTTTGGTGTTATTAATTCACAAAATTCAGGCGGATTTATATGAAATTCCTCTGTTTATTATTTCAGCTCACGACAATATGACCGTGACTGCTCTGCACGCTGGTCCCTGTGCTTCCGGTGAAATCTTTGGTTGAAAACGTATTACTATTAATACTAATTAATACTATTAAATGTTGTAAAACATAGTTTTTTTTTCATTAATTGTCCTTAACAATAGTTTCGATGAATACTATGGTTAGTTGGGTATATGAATTGCGTGTTTGTGGGGGAGGGGAGGGGGAGGGGAGGGGTAATTGGTTGCCTGTGACGACACTCATGACTGTCGGTCCTATTATTGAGGAGTCAATGGGTGCCACTAAGAAGATTTCAGAATGGTCAGTGGAGAGCAATATTTTTCTAGTCCTCGAGCTTGAATACGTACACTAATATCAAGCAGATGTCCACACATAGGTCAATGTTACTATATTAGATTTGACTATATGCCATGGTTACTGTTCCTACCTACCACTCTACCGTCTCTCATTGACCAAGATCATTCACACCAACAATACAACAATGTATGGTTTCAGAACTGTTCATTTTGTATTTTTCTCGCGGGTTTAAACATCTCTTTTTTGCTGAAGGCGACCCACCGTGTTATGTTCTTCGAGCAGTAGATCATAAAGCCAAATCGTTCAGCTTGAACTATGGCCCAAACCCATCGTACTTGCAAGTGTGTGTCAACCTTCGTCCAGAATTTGCAACATATTTAGTACCGAAGGAACTTTCGGGCTATATTATGTACACATGATACGAATGTATTGCTCAAGTCATTAACAACCAACGAACAATCATGACACGGACTTTGCGAGTCTTTTATTCCACAATGCGTTGTTGTTCTATGGAAGGCACTCTGCAGGGGCTGCCGACGACGATACAATAAATGCTTATAAAGTGGACCCATCATAACCATCGACAACAGAGACAGCACTGGCAATTGTGGTCGCCTTTCCCTCGTTACGGCAAGAAGACGTTCACTATGAATTACCTCAATGTCAATTGTTTATCTTTATTTTGCTCTATGTTATAAATGAAATACATGCCACACCTACTATTTATCTATTTATAGCTCACTTCATGATGGTAATGGTTTTGACTTAAATTTGTGATAAATACTTTTACCTTTATCATGTCAGTGCCTTTAATAGTTTCGTGAAATAACAATGCTAAATATGTCCCATATGTCATAGATAAGGCCCACGATCTCCGCTTTGTGCACTCATACTGTCAGAATTGTTCCAAAGTCACCATGATGTTCTACGTATGTGAGTATATGGATTTATATTTATACCGTTATAATTATTATTCTGATTTGTTGTATAATTACAATATACATGTCCAGGAGTCACTTACATCAGTAGGCAATAGGTTGTTTACAAAATGACACATTATTTCTTATGCACTCAATAACACCAGAAAATCACGGTGTTCTGAACTTCATTCGTGTGTCAGTTCTCTACCAGAGCATTGGCATTGGTCAATAATGACACACCTTCCAGCAAAGTGAGCTCTCATTGGTCAATAATGACACACCTTCCAGCAAAATGAGCTCTCATTGGTCAATAATGACATACCTTCCAGCAAAGTGAGCTCTCATTGGTCAATAATGACATACCTTCCAGCAAAGTGAGCTCTCATTGGTCAATAATGACACACCTTCCAGCAAAGTGAGCTCTCATTGGTCAATAATGAACACAATCTCCTGTTTCAGATTCCACTTCAACATACTTATACAGTTAGACCAAACTAAATACCAATACAAATTCTAACAAGTGAAATGTTGATGCTGGGCATCAAAGATGCCGCTAGTTCTTTTTAAGTAAATCCTTTTATTTAGTAAAAGGTATTGGTAGAAACTTGTAAACAAACTAAAATTCCGGCGTGATGTGTGATGCACAAGGGAAGTTATTCTCATGTGTTGAGTGTACGCTGCAAAAACTTAAGATTGCTGAAAATGGGTATTTTTCACTAATTCAAGGGCAATAACTCTGGTTGTACTAAATTGAAAGAGGAGTGAAACCCCAGGTGCACTAGAGTACATGCTGTCAAACATTTCTATAAAGGTTTCATGATCCTAGGTCAAATACTTTTTGAGTAGCATGTGAAACAAGTCAAAAATGGCTATTTTACACCATTTCAATGGCTAATAACTCTGGATGTACTAAACTGAAAGGGGAGTGAAACCCCAGGTGTAGAGAAAACATCCTGACCATTTCTGTGAAGGTTTCATGACTCTATGTCGTGTACTTTGAGTACCGTGCGACATAAGGAAAGCGGCCAATTTTTTCTGTTTCAAGGGCCATAACTCCGTCAAAATTGGTTGAATCATAAAACCCTGATAATATGCACCAGGTCACATGATGACAATCATTCTCTGAAAGTTTGGTTGAAATCTATGAAGAAATGTAGGAGGAGTTGTGCACAGAAGAAATTGTTAAGGCCCGCCGACATTCAGCAATCTAATAACCAGAGTTTTCCTTTGGAAAACCTGGTTAAAAACTTGAAGGCAGTGAAACACCAGGAAAGAATAGAAAACATGAAAACATTCTATTTTCTATTGAAATATTTATTCAAATGAACATAACATGTTTTAGAAATATGAGCACCATTATAATATTGATTAATGCTTCACAGATGGCATTTAGCATGTTTCATAAAATAACAAAGTGTATTCCAATAACGTGGTATAGCCTGACAACGTGAAACTGACACTAAAGGACATTGTTATTTCGTGGTTTGTGAGCTTGATAAGTAAATTTATTGCGAATTAATACGTTCAACATAGTTTAAAATATGCATAGAACTAGTTCCATTTGGCAGGAGTATAGGAGCGCATATGAATATTTTGTAAATAAGAAGTGTCAGTTCAATGTTGGCAAGCTATATTTACCCGTTTAAATTTTGGCAAAACAAACTATTCTGACATACATAAATAAAGAAACATAGAGATTAAAAAAACACTTGCATTTATCAAATTTAGATTAAGACAAAACCTAAGAACTTGAAAAAATCGAAAATCATAACTAAAAAATATCTGACAGACATGAAAGTATTTAACATGTTCCATAAAAGTTCGAAAGGAAAATCGCCGCTCCGCGCAAATAGTTTTTTTTTACTTTTTAATAGCCCCTGCTAAGACCCGCAAATTGCAACATATGTAGCCGTTATATAAACACCCGTTCCGAACTGATTTGGACTTTAGTACCTACCGAACATTTATCATCCTATTTTACCCCTGACGGGCGAGTCCAACAGCGTTATAACCAATCAAATCTTGTATCCTCCTGGGACTTGGACTTTAGTACCTACCGAACATTTATCATCCTATTTTACCCCTGACGGGCGAGTCCAACAGCGTTATAACCAATCAAATCTTGTATCCTCCTGGGACATCTGCTTGCACCCTTTCATACTCGATGCCGCCTCCTGGCGGCATCGAATGAAGGAGTTACATGTATTTATAAAATCACAGTTTCAGATACAACAGATTGTTCAGGTTTAAAGGTAGAGACGTTTCGAAATATGGAGCTCTTTAATGTAACATAAAGAAGGGTGAAACCTGGAACCCAGAGAAAAAATTACGGTTAATGGAGGATTTCGGATTAAAAAGTCTCCGGATAAGGGAGGTTTCGGATTGAAGAGGTTTCGGATTAGGGAGTTTCTAATGTATTTCGTATTACAGTTACATTACAAAGGGTGTAATTATTGAAAACACAGTATGTGTTTCTAATAAAATAACTTGTGAATGTTTTTAGGTTTATTCGTGCTCGCTGTGCAGAGTGTCCAGGGTGGAGTTCGTCAAGTTATCTTGCCTGGTGGTTCAGCTAAAGACAATGTAGCATGTGATACGATCTGTGATGACGAGACTCATGAACTACATGTATGTGGATCTGACGGAATCGAATATAGTAAGTGCTCTATCTAGAATACCGTTACGGTAGAAAGTATGCAGTAGGCAATACTGCAAAAGTGCGAAAAATTCAAAATGATCACTGCAATACTGTCCAAGTTGTTCTTGTTTTTTACCACAACCTTAGTTGAACGATAGGGATCAAACGTTTAGTTATCTTAATTAAATATCGGACCATCCTCTCAAAGAAAGTATCTTGCCATTGGCCCATAATGACACATCTTCTAGCATAGTGAGCTCTCATCGGTCAATAATGACGCACCTTCCAGCAAAGTGAGCTCTCATTGGTCAATAATGACACACATTCCAGCATAGTGACCTCTCATTGGTCAATAATGACACACCTTCCAGCAAAGTGAGCTCTCAGTGGTAAATAATGACACATCCTTTATCAAAAAATCTCTGACTTCTGTTTACTTCAGAAACAAGATGCGAGTTCAATAACGCTGTATGCGCTGCATCAAAGGGTGGAGATAAGATGTACATGGTTAACTATGGACCATGTGTTACCTTGAATAGTTCCTGTACTGATGCTCTTCAAGCACGATGTGTTCATACATCCTCAGCTTATTACATGAAAAATGATGATTCCTCAGCCATTTGTGGTTCAGACAAGCGTACATATTGTAAGTATACTGTATTGCATTGTATTGTATTGTATTGTATTATATCATATTTTATTGTACATGTATTGTATTGTATTGGATTAGACGCTTCACGATTTGCATTTACAAACCAAACATTTTCAAACGTTGTTGAATTATATTTATTACACATACATGTTAACTTTTATCTAAAATGGATTTTGACCATGCATTTCATCTCGTGGATACAGTTATAATTAAGTACCTCATAAATGAGTCCTTGTCTTCCAGCTACAGCACTGTCTGCTCTTCCCACCACTTAACATTGAGCGTTTGCCTTTCAGCTACTTTCTGCTCTTTCTGTCATGATCATTGCATGTACATTAACGAGCGTTTGTCTTTCAGCAACTGCTTGCTCTTTCCGTCATGCTCAGTGCCTTCAGCAACAACAAATGACAACAACACAGTTATCCATAGATCATATGGGAAAATGTACAGTTGACACAACGAACCAAATTGAGGTCAGTATCACTACCCCTTTGAAAGAAATACTTAATAGTACTTTAACATAAATTTTACAAAGTGACACATCATTCAGAAAAGTGGTACATGTTTTAAGTCTCCGAATTATACTTTTATTTTACTCTTTATGTATGGAAAGATAAGCATTTTCTACTCCATTTGGTTAACATGTCAATGGCTGATTTTCATGAAAATATACTAAAAATGCATATATTTAAGTACGTATGTGTGCGTCTTAAGGTCGTAAGTAGCACTTGTATCTGTACTCTTCTCAGCCAGCTATCTATCTATGGACATACTATTGCATAGAAGCATGTTTTGCATTGTGCAGGTTGATTGTTCCTCTTACTTCCAAGGCAGCTCTAGCACCGGTATTGCCATCGAGTCAGGAAACATTGTACCACACGCTACATGTGATAAAGTCTACGACCCTGTATGTGGTGCCATAAGCAGCTTGTTCTCAGCTCTCGGTACTACTTACACACGAACTTTCGGCAATGAATGCAGCCTCTGCCAATACTTGATGACAAGCCATCAACTGAGTAAGCTAATCGTTTGCCTGATTTTCCATTTATTGACACGTCCTTGTCATTATTCATATCACGAGCGTCTTCCACTTAATTGATAATTAACAATGGTTAAATATGTAGATAACTTAAGAACCGACTGTTGTGGAACTCATTTTTAACATTGGGGAGAACTTAGTACTAAGTATTTTTGTAATCGGTACATTATTTACTAAAAAGCACAAATATGGTCATATAAAAAAAATATGAATTATATTGACCGCAGAAGTACGAAGTATTTAAACATTGTACAAAGTAGCAGTGATATATAATGTTTAACTTTACTTATCCACGAAATAGTTCTTGCCAATGTCGCCTACCAGCCAAAACCGCGATCGTGGCAGAATGGTTCGGGCGACCGCCTTGGCAGCGGGAGTTGGACGGTCCGAGTCTCGGTGGAAGAAGGATGAACGCTGATTAAGTCCGGCTAACTACTGTAGACCAATCTTGCCGTTCGACAATTGGTGAAATGGATATTTTTTGTTTACAAAAGAGGATGGGTGTCTCATTAGTCAAATTGGAAGATGGTCATTTCAATAGGAATTGGCACTACAATAAGCAAACTATTTAACGTAATACTTATACATGTACTGTTTATTTCAGCCAAGGACAATATGATGGGTCACATGGTCAGCCAAGGTGCTTGTCCCCACAATATTATTGGATAAGTTTTTTGATGAAAAATAAAGATAATTGAATATACAACCTTGTGTTATAATTTTACACGATGATATGTAATATAATATGCTGGTCATTATGGGACGGGTCATTCAGCATACAAAGATAATTCCTGGCTACAATCACCCGAAGTAACTTAATCAAAACTAAATACTTTAGTCGTACTACATACATTTAAGCTAATTTCCACGCGATGCCAAACTGCATAAAGTGGTGCCAAAAAGAAAATACTGTAAGAGTAAAAATAAAATAGCTCCACTTCAAGATTGATCGGCAACTCAAGCTCAACTTGTGACGTTTTGATATGCAGGTCAGGTCAACAATCAATTGACTGGGAAGTGTGGTGAAAATAAGAATCATTCGACCCAAAGTGATATGAAGTGTTCTATAGACTGGGAAGCTACTCCGGTCTTTACTTACTGAAACTAGAACTGAAGTACTTTTTTGACTTTTGTCAAATTAACAGTAATGGTATTGAAGAATAACTAGGATGTTCATTCAGTTCCTAACTGCCTAATTGCCAGGATTCAAGTTCCGGCCAGGGTGCACATTCCTTACATTATTACACACATATAAAATGTAAGTTCGACTAAAGTGCTTAGTTAATGCATCTCGTGGTGCCAGTGATTCTGGGAGACGTATTTTGGTCAAAATTTCATAGTCAGACTATAGAGCATAATTCGACGGTGCCGAACCAAAACCCCGTAACTCAATTTTGGCGCGAAAACTTTTTTTGCAACATCCGCATCTGCTAGACGTCCTGCGCATTTCTGTCTTGTCGCCATCTAAATCTAGCGTTACTTAGATGACGACAAAAATGCGCGGGACGTCTAGCAGTTGCGAATGCTGCAAAAGAGTTACGGGGTTTTGGTTCGGCACCGTCGATATAAACTTTAAAGCACGCTTAAAAGTTCCTGTTTAAAGTTAAAAACGTTGAGTTTCCCCTCCTGGTTCAGCTTCCGATTGGAGACTTTTTACCTTTTTTTCAACTGAAACACATACTTAGTAATAGTGTGTGTAGCAACGTTAAATGTCGCATCGACGCTAAATGTCGCAATTGACGTTAAATGTCGCAAGGCTGACGCTAAATGTCGCAACCGACGCTAAATGTCGCAATTCGCCCTGACGCTAAATGTCGCATCTGTGACGTTAAATGTCGCAACAAACTGGCCTGACGTTAAATGTCGCAACACTAACGCTAAATGTCGCAATCCTTTATATACACTATTTTGTAGTATTACTGTTCTAGTTTTGGTCCAGATGTATCCACAGTTATTAGGGGTTTACTCAAAGGGGTTCGACACTTAAGCCTGCAGTGATTAAAAACTTTAAAAAAAATAATTTTTTTTACTTCTACTGTGTATATTGTATGAAATATAGACATTAGAAATTAATAAAAAAAATTGAAAACAGTTTTTAATCACTGCAGGTTTATGTGTCGAACCCCTTTAGATTTACCGGATGAACCATATTTTACTCGTTATACCCGGTTCAGTGAACTCTCGTACAACCGTAACAACACTGGATCGGCAAGACGAACCGTGGTGAACCGTGATACTGTAATCAAACTGGCAAAAGAGGCCTGTTTTAAGCCTTGTGGAGTCATCAGGAGATACCGGGAGGAATGGTCAATATTTCAACAGAATCGAAATATGGAGTCAAAACTGGGTTACAACCTTAGCTGTACCGCGATGTTGCATTCCGGTACATGTATCAGTACGGATTATCTCGGTGTATCCCGGTTCTGAGCTGACAGCAGAGACCTATTATCACTGTGCCGGTTTGGCATTCCCGGTTTGTCCCGTTGTATGAACCTTTGAGACATCGTGAACTTCTTAGTCGTTTTAGGCTAACCTTGACAAACTGTGTTGATCCGACCGTATGACAGCGTACAGTATGGGTTCGATATCCACTTCAGGTGCAAACCAAGTCTGGTATTTTTTATTTTATGTATTTATTACCTGCGAGCCTTGAGCGAGCAGGTAAATTGGATTGCCTTAAGTAAAAAGGCAGGAAAGAACCTAGTATATACCCGAATTATGGTTATATACGGTAATGCTCGGTAGAACCCCGTTTCGTTACGGATGATACATAAATATACTCGTTTCATCACGACCAAGGTGTGTGAAGTTGCAGTTACCGAGTATTTGTCGAACAATGCCAAATACAGTAAATAATTATGTAAATCGTAGTTGAAATTCTGTTCAAATCAGTTTACTAGTATTTGTATTTACGAAAAGTTGTATTCAACCCCACACGATGAGTTACTTAGAGGATAATGCACGGCTGATTAGGGCGGGGTCTACATAATCGGCCCGCAGGAAGCATAATGGCCCGAGTGGCTTTAGTCCGAGGATGATTGTCAGTCGGAGCAGTCCATACGGCGTTTTTACGGGATGATTCATAAGATTGTCCGAGGTGTCCCGATCTGAGGTCGGAATTCGGACTTTCCATCATAATAGATCCTATATGAAATGGAAACTGTCAGTTTGCGGCGGTGTCATACCAACTACGCCAATATGGAATACATAGGTCAGAAGAAACGCTCAGACAGGAAGTAGTTACATATTTAAGACGAACACCCGCACTTGGAAATATTAATTTGGGCGAAAATTGGTGGAATTCAGTTTTTGAACAACCGCAAATATATCTTTCAAGGATGTCACGAGAATATGAGTATGGTGACCAAATTACGTTACAGGCTATGTCACAGTTATACAACGTGCAAATCATTGTGGTATCGACTATGAATAGTGCAACTACATTAATAAGTCCGGATGGTAGTTCGATTTTGTCGAACAATATCCCTCATATTATATTGGGACATTACCCCGAGGGGGCTGTGGAACATTATGTTTCTCTTGAGTATGACAGGGATATTCTAGAAACTATCATATATAGATCTTCACAGATTACATGGGAATCAAGAAATTCGCAGAACCACGATCTGGATTCGCATATTGACGAAAGTGGTTAGCAGAACCATGACGTAAATTCGCATATTGACGATAGTGATTGGCAGAACCATGACGTAGATTCGCCCAACGACGATAGTGATTTGCAGAACCTTGACGTAAATTCGCATATTGACGATAGTGATTTGCAGAACCATGACGTAGATTCGCCCAACGACGATAGCGATTTGCAGAACCATGACATAGATTCGCCCATGGACGATAGTGCTTTGCAGAACCATGACATAGATTCGCATCTTGACGATAGTGATTGGCAGAACGATGACGTAGATTTGCATATTGACGATAGTGATTTGCAGAACCATGACGTATATTCGCATATTGACGATAGCAATTTGCAGAACCATGACATAGATTCGCCCAACGATGATAGTGATTTGCAGAACCATGACATAGATTCGCCCAACGACGATAGTGGTTAGCAGAACCATGACGTAAATTCGCATATTGACGATAGTGATTGGCAGAACCATGACGTAGATTCGCCCAACGACGATAGTGATTTGCAGAACCATGACATAGATTCGCCCAACGACGATAGTGATTTGCAGAACCATGACGTATATTCGCATATTGACGATAGCAATTTGCAGAACCATGACATAGATTCGCCCAACGATGATAGTGATTTGCAGAACCATGACATAGATTCGCCCAACGACGATAGTGATTTGCAGAACCATGACGTAGATTCGAATATTGACAATAGCGATTTGCAGAACCATGACATAGATTCGCCCAACGACGATAGTGCTTTGCAGAACCATGACATAGATTCGCATATTGACGATAGTGATTGGCAGAACCATGACGTAGATTCGCATATTGACAATATAGATTCTAGTAATACGGGTTTATCAGAATTTCAGGTTCGCATAAAGAAATTGCGAGACATTTTAAATTTGAAACGGAAACCGAAACAAGTTCACCAAAAACAACATGTAGAACTACCGCCAGAGATTTGGTATATCATTGTTAACTTTGTATTGAAACAGAATCCTTCGTCGCGATACTCCTTACAACGTGTGAATAGATTGTTTAAAGATATTGTGAGCAAGACACCACTTCCGCGGTTGTATCTCAACCCTGACCGGTTCCATCATTTGCCTTTGTCCCTGTCACCTATTAGTGTCAGAAGAATTATGAGAATCGCTGGGCCTGGCAGTGGGTTAGTGCTAGCAATCCGTGACGTGATAACACATTCCTCATGGGCTAATGCCTGGCTCTTCCTGCGGATGGCCACATTTTATGGCTGGTATACAATCAACGGAATATGGTATAGGCGTCCACAGTATTAGTTATTGTGCTCATGTATCCAATTTATATGTACGTTAAGAAATAACCAAATATGATTTAATTATACTGTGGCAGATACCCTCGTTATTCTAGCACTATTGTTCTACATGCGTAGGTATTTTTCTCACAAATTTTGTGACACACGTGAGAATTGTATACCAGTTATAATATGTGGCTATCCATAGAAAGCATTACTATTTAGGTATATGCATGCGAAAGGACATACGTTGTAACACGTACATGTGCATAAATTTCTACAGTTTACGGCACTATTGGCTTTCTTCGTGTGTATGTACATGTTAATACTTTTCGTCAACTACCAGAGCAACATCGGGCTATCCACAGAAAGCACTGACTAGCCGAATATAGATATATACCCTGTACCATTACTTGGTTTATTACTACGTTCATTATTCTTGTCTTACATTTAACCAGAATGGTTTGGTAATTTTGTTATCTTTTGTGGCAATACACGCGGTATTGAAGTTATGTTTACTAATTTTAATTTCCATTCGTGTAGAAACATAGCTTTATGTAAAAATAAAAGTATAATAAGTATAAAAAATTTCGTTCTTTACACGTTGTTTATTGTTGCAATTCTTTGTCATATGATGCAGGATAGCAATACCACGTGTCTTTTGGCTACAGTTTCAAGGCGAAATTTGTCAACAGTGAAAAATAAAATTATACCATACTTATTTTATTCTATTTATCGATTTCAATGAAATATTCACCTCGCTAAAGGGAATTTTATTTGCTTTCCATGAATATAATATCTTTTTCAGCGACTGTGCTGTTTTGTCCAGCAACCTGTGAAACCGTGGAAAAATATAGGTTTCACAAGGTGCTGAAAAAACGGTTAAGCCGATGAAAAAGGTTTCATATTAGCCAAAAGTCACGTGGTATTGTTACACGTTATTTGTCCGTTCAGCTCCTTAACGTGATATTCCTTTAAACTGCCCCTTAACGTGATATTCCTTTAAACGGAGTAAAAAGTTAGTCGATCAGTGTTCGTGTTGGTTTACGTTCTTTAAGCTTGGAAATATAGAATATATAAGCTGTTGACACACTTTGTCTTACATATAAGCAGGGAGTTTAGATACGTATATTTATAGAACAGGTCCTGATATAAGATTGTCTGAAAAGATAATAATGGAGTTGCCAACATGACTTACATTTTGATCAAATGATGTGTGTCAATACATCGTTTGGATTCGAACCTAGGACCTGTCTATCTCTAGGTAAATACTCTACCCAGCTGCTCTACCATTCACATAGCATTCTATCAGCCAGCGATGGCGAAACTATATAGAGTGTTGGTTTATTATTGAATTTCAGGAACCGGTTGAGTTCATCATAAACTATATACATAAGTCAAAAGACATAGGTTAAGACATCCATAAGGTTATAAACACTATCAAACAGTGCAATAAATACGTACTTTACGTAATCATAATAAACACAGAACGTCAAATGACGCCATTTGCATAGGCCAAACATTAGGACTTCTTTCGTAAGTAAGGTTCAAGGAAGTATCGTCATTTCCGTCTATTTTCTGCTACTTTTGAATCGTGTATACTATACAGATTAAAAGGGGGTCTCTAAAAACATAAATTGTGTTATAACTTATCTATATTGAACTTTTAATACACCAAAATGATTAATATTGTTAAACATGAAATCGTCAACGACTCTTCTGTTATGTGTGATGAGTATAATACTATTTCTCTTACCCACCCATCCACACGCTCATACACACACGAACCAGCCAGCAATAAATTGTTACGGTCTGGACGGACTGGGGTAATTTAACCGTCACGGTGTAGGCCCTGGTAAAGAAAGCAACCAAATCGAAATGATCCGGGCCGTTTTCCCAACGAAAGTAGTTACGTTCTCAATAGCGATGTTCCTCTGGTGTAACCGCATGCCGGACGGGACATAAAGATCAGACTAGATGCATGATGTACGTTGTTAGGACATATCTAATGCAATCATTACAGTCGGTTTTGTATTATGATAAATCAGATACTACATAATATTATGTTAGTTGAGGAGGTGTGTAGCAACGTTAAATGTCGCATCGACGCTAAATGTCGCACTTGACGTTAAATGTCGCAAGGCTGACGCTAAATGTCGCAACCGACGCTAAATGTCGCAATTCCCCCTGACGCTAAATGTCGCATCTGTGACGTTAAATGTCGCAACAAACTGGCCTGACGTTAAATGTCGCAACACTAACGCTAAATGTCGCAATCCTTTACATACACTATTTTGTAGTATTACTGTTCTAGTTTTGGTTCAGACGTATCAACAGTTATTAGGGGTTTACTCAAAGGGGTTCGACACTTAAGCCTGCAGTGATTAAAAACTTTAAAAAAAAAACTTTTTTTTACTTCTACTGTGTATATTGTATGAAATATAGACATTAGAAATAATAAAAAAAATTGAAAACAGTTTTTAATTACTGCAGGTTTATGTGTCGAACCCCTTATAGGTTTACCGGATGAACCATACTTTACTCGTTATACCCGGTTCAGTGAACTCTCGTACAACCGTAACAACACTGGATCGGCAAGACGAACCGTGGTGAACCGTGATACTGTAATCAAACTGGCAAAAGAGGCCTGTTTTAAGCCTTGTGGAGTCATCAGGAGATACCGGGAGGAATGGTCAATATTTCAAACAGAATCGAAATATGGAGTCAAAACTGGGTTACAACCGGGGTTACACCTTAGCTGTACCGCGATGTTGCATTCCGGTACATGTATCAGTACGGATTATTTCGGTGTATCCCGGTTCTGAGCTGACAGCAGAGACCTATTATCACTGTGCCGGTTTGGCATTCCCGGTTTGTCCCGTTGTATGAACCTTTGAGACATCGTGAACTTCTTAGTCGTTTTAGGCTAACCTTGACGAACTGTGTTGATCCGACCGTATGACAGCGTACAGTATGGGTTCGATATCCACTTCAGGTGCAAAACCAAGTCTGGTATTTTTTATTTATGTATTTATTACCTGCGAGCCTTGAGCGAGCAGGTAAATTGGATTGCCTTAAGTAAAAAGGCAGGAAAGAACCTAGTATATACCCGAATTATGGTTATATACGGTAATGCTCGGTAGAACCCCCGTTTCGTTACGGATGATACATAATTATACTCGTTTCATCAACACCAAGGCGTGTGAAGTTGCAGTTACCGAGTATTTGTCGAACAATGCCAAATACAGTAAATAATTATGTAAATCGTAGTTGAAATTCTGTTCAAATCAGTTTATTTGTATTTACAAAAAGTAGTAATCAAACCCACACGAAGAGTTACTTAGAGGATAATGCACGGCTGATTAGGGCGGGGGTCTAGATAATCAGCCCGCAGGAAGCATAATGGCCCGAGTGGCTTTAGCCCGAGGGT